>OX940800.1:0-621794 GCA_954870605.1 Acer campestre
AAAATCGCACATGCTTCACGAGGTAGACAAGAATACTATTGAAAGGGACCAAGGGAGGTCAGATTTGGTGGAGGTTGCATGCAATTATATATATCACTTTAATTATTCAAGAATGGACCACCAGTACCAATGCTCTGCATTTAAAAGCAAACCAACATTTTGTTTGCTTCACAATAATTACATATAAATAATTATTTATTTTTCTTCGTCAACAAGAGACATTCAATTATATTGATTGAAATCGTATATATTTTGATAAAAAGTGATGAGGTGGATAAGTGTGCTATAAGTACGCTCACAGTTATATGGTCTACATACCAGAGAAAAACTACTAATTCATTAGACAATATAATTAACAAACTCTTTATTAGATGCATAAATAATGTTATCATATAGAATATCTAATTGAAAAAATATGAAAAATTTTATAATAAAAAATTATTATTTACAAATCTAACACTAAATTGATCAAATTAAAGGTCTGTCAGAACCTATCGAGATTAAATACTACATGTGCAATCCGGATATACATAGAGAAATCTTCAAATATATGTATATATATATAGTTGGTTGTAATAAGATTTAAGTATACATATTTCAAATAATATTTGGATTGTTGATTACTTGATTTTGTTCAATGAATAGAGAGAAAACATGTTCCTTGGCGCTAAGATCCAATAAAAATATTAAAAAGGGTTGCATTCAAATCTTGTTAATATTCTTGTTTACTAATTAATTAATTAGTTGTGATCATTGTTTCTTCTTCTTTCGTCATCCGATACTTGGAGCATATATTATATATATATATAAAATGTTTATTTTAATAGTTTAATATCAACTTACTTTGATACGTTTTTGTTTAAAGTATTTAATTAAGGCCACCTTTTGACGGCGCGGCGTCGCATCCATCAATTTAAATATTTAATTACTTGTCATTATATTTATATGCATGAATTAATTCAAAACAATGCTAATTAAACAGCTAAAAAAATATCATATTCAAAATCTAAATTTCAAATGATTAAACTTCTGAATTTTGAATGATATTCCGGTCTGTGTAGCAGTATTTTATAGGTAACAGATGAATAATTATAATAATCGGTCAATACTTGAATGTTAAAAAATGTAAAATAAAATACAAAAAACAGTTTTATGAACCAAATTTTTTCAAAGAAATTAATGATATTGGAAGGATATATTATTTTTGGATCTTGCAATTATTGAAAATCAGGATGCACCTTACATATCTCACTCCAGTCATTTTTTAACACGCCGCCTGAACATGACAGGAAATGTACAGTATAGTGTACTGTAGAGGGACCGGACATTAATGTAGAACAAGTGACTGATACTTAAGTTGCTTACATGATGATGAGAGAATATCCTAAATTCAAGGGCAATTAGAGAGCATCGGATTCGGAATGACGTGAAACTTTCACAGTTGAAGGCTGAAGCATTTCGACGAGAGAGGAGATATTCAACAGCTTTATTGTTGAGACATACCTTTTTTTAGCCGAATTCCATCGTTTATGCCCCGAAATTACCGTTTTTGCTATTTTAGAAAAGTTTTGTTTTGGTTATAAGTTGAGTTTTACAAGTCAGAATCGTTTGCCGTCAATTCTGGCTTGCTTAGGGTTGTTAGTAGTATTTATTTCTGCAATTATCTCAATTTTGCTATTTTTGGTAATTTTTATTATGTAATCTCGTTTCTTGTCCAAAAAGGATTAGGGTTAGGGTTTTTTTGCTTTAAATATGCTTGTACGCCGCGAGGCTAAGTTATCTTTCAATTAATAAAATTTCAGAGTTCGTTTTAAAGAGTTTTCTTTTTGTTTTCTGGTGAATTCCAGAGTTTATTACAGAATATTGACGTTAGTTGTATTCTTTGTATTGACTGCTGCATCATATTATATATTTGTCCATGAGAATGTGAACAAGTACTGAAAATGACAACATTGAACTGTTTGGTAATTGGTTGGTGTCTATGGTGTTAGGCTAGAGAAAATCTCCGGTACATTGAATGTACGTACTGCAGAGTACATGGTGAACCTGCACTCCTGCAGGCCACTGAAAATGAAATATGTAGTGGCCTCATGCATCATCCCATCAGGCATTGATGTTGCTACTCAAAACACAACCTGACTTTTGCTTGGAGCCCTACTATTTATTAATTTTGGCTGCCTCCTCAATTATTGCGATATTTTTGCAAAAGATGCATATGCATCACACAGCTGTTTGAGTACTCTTGTCTGCTTATTTCTAAAAGATACATGTTTGATTATTTGTAATACAAATTAAGGGGGTCCCATAAGTGAAAGATATCCCTACAAGTAGAGGGTGTGATGCATGATATTAATGTGATTTGGAAGTTATTAATTTAAAAACAAAAACTAAATTATTAAAGTTGAATCCTGTAGAGATCCTTCTATTTTTGATTGGTCTGAACAGCCCAGCTCTACAATAGCCTGAATTGAATCATCTAGGCCATCAATATAGCGTGAATCAAATGAAAAATGTCGGTGTAATAGACTATTAATGCAGAACAATGTATTTTCCACTGATATACTCTCCTGCTACATTCAAAACTTATGAATTCAGTGGCGAAGCCACTTGGAGGCCTGGAGGGGCTATGGTCGCAGGGACAATTTTTATATTAAAAAAAATATTGTTATATTTTTTACATTCTTATCCCTTTTTTTTTTTTTTTTTTTTTTTGTTATTTACGCTTATTTTAAAACATTTTGTCATGACCCCTAGCTCCTTCCCTAAATTTAATGAAGCTGGCTTCGCACCCTTTGTTGATGATGTGAAAGTGTTGTTAATATTATTTTCAAAGTACGTAGTTTATTAATTTATGATGCAACGGTTTGTAGATTTTTTGAAAGAAACAAACGAAAATACTATTTTACTGTGCTAATTAATCACATGTAAGAAGTGATCATTTATGTAGAAAATCTGTCAAAACCGAGCAGAAAGCTCATCTATGGCCGAATTCAGCTGTTCAATCTTCCCAGTCAGTACTTTGAGAGTCTTCTGTTGTAATTACATTTCACACCACACAACCAAATAAATATCAGTGCATATAATGTAAACAATCTCATCAATATTAAAGTTATCAATGCCACCAATGGCCCTTAGGGTGCGTTTTGCACGGAAATGGGACAGGACAAGATGGGATGGGAAGGGAGAGGACAGGACGGGACAGGACAAGTTGTACGTTCTGTATTGTGTTTGGAAGATCCGGGACAGAACTGTTAACTGTACTGTTATGCGTTTGGTATGACTAGGACATGACGGGACAAGAGGTTCAAATGACTAGAGTGCCCCTCTTATATATATTAATATTGTATTTATATATAATATATATTGTTATTATATATAATAATATATAATATATATAGGATATATTATATAAAAAATATAATAATATATAATATATAGTATATAAATATATGTGGTATATATTATATATATTATATATATAATATTATGATTTATTATAATATATATATATATTATAGTAATAACATATATATTCTAATAATATATATAATAGTATATATTATTATTAAACATGTTTATAATTTTTTTGAAATTTAAAGGATAAAATAGTTTTTTTGTACTTGTCCCATGTCAAGGGACAACTTTGTCCTAAAGTCTTGGGTGGGACAAAATTTGGTGGTTTTTGTCCCACATTGTCCTGTCTCATGCTAATAGCGTGCTAAACATGGGACAACAAAAAGTTGTCCCGTCCCGTCATGCATACCAAACGCACACTAGTGGCATCTCTTGATCTTCCTATCGAAGACAAATGGCGGATCAAGTTACAGGTTCGTTCTGCTAAAGTGCTTAAGTACTATTATCCACAAAGAAGAGCAGAACGATAAAAAAAAAAAAAAAAAAATGGTTGATCGAATTATATACTCTGAATTTAGTCCCATTTTCACATCATGATCATAATGAGCATATACGTATCTAATTGTTACATGAAGATTTAAATACAATCAAATAAACAAAATGAATTCGGATCATTACTGTTCACCATACGGTAATCCAAATTCCAATGGAAGTGAGATTGAACACTTGGGATTGTATCACCGGTTGGAGGACGATCATGCATTCACGCATTTGGAAAGTCCCCTCCGATCACAATGCAATTATCCACACTCTAATTGAAAAGAATTTTCTCCACATCTATTTGTGTTCTCTCACAAGCACATATGCATGCACACACTCTCTGTGTTTTTTGTATTGTGAAGATACATCTCTCTGTGCTGCACTCTTGTTTCATGCATATGCCATATTACTCAGAGGCATACCATTTCTCTTGACAAAAGCAAAATACACGTATTGTGTATATTAAACAGCCCACGAACACTTTCAAAAAAAAAAAAAAAAAAAAAAAACAGCCCATGCAGCTTTTCTGGTAGTTATCACTTATCAGATGATAACATCATAAGTGGGCTTGCTTGGTAAGTTGGGCCTCATGCACATGATCCATGTATTATGGGTTTGGACCCATCTTGGGTGTACCCAAAATATATATGCCAACGTTACAGGTGACAGAAATCAGGAACAGCAAAAACATTCAGCCTAGTGTTCCGACAACAATTCCTCCCAACACGAAACCACCAACGAAGATGCTTGCATAGTTGCATTGCTTGGCCTTCTACTGCCCCTGCTGTGTACCACAAAATGTTACCAATGGAAAAGGGCTTGTAAGTTGTAAGCATTCAATCAAATTGTTGACGCTGCATATATACGGATTTGGTGGAGACCATATATATCGTATTAAAATATAAAATAAGTCCTTAATACAAGAACGGACATACGCAGTGACCGCCTATGCTTAATTACCAGTATTGTTAATGCTCAAAACACATTTATATCCACTGGCTTCAAAGAAGAACCTATAATCATATATATTAGTTAGGCAATGGTTTCCATACCAAAATGTTAAAAAAATCAGCAAAAATATTAAAGACGAATGACCAGAATGAAGATGATGATGATTTTCAGACAAGATCGAACAACCAAAGCCAGGAATCAATCAAACACATAAAAGAAGTAGTAAATTCACGCATGAGAGTGAGAGACCAAGTGGAGATCAGAAAATGAATGATTTATTTATATTACCAGAAAAGAAGTAGTTGTGTGGTTGATGAGGATTTTTGATGGGAACATTATAAGAACTTGGAAGAAGGCTCATTGTATTTGCAATTTCCAAACAGTTTCAAAGATATTGCACATTTTAGGCCCACATTGTTTTTGGGCCTAATTTTCTAATCTATGTACGTATATGTTATTCGTCAATCTTAGGGTTAACTCCAGAGAAACAAAAATATGATTTGAACTCACAATCTCAAATCAGCACAGAATTTTTATTCTTATCTACTAAAGCAGGCGGTAATTGATGCATATTCGAAAACCAAAACCTGGTTGATTAGTGGACGATTCGAAGGTTAAAAACTATTGGAACTAAAAGATAGACCATGTCAAAGCTCAAAGAATCTTCAACTTATAAATAATCCTCATGAGTTAAACAACAAAAAATAATCAATATATTTATTCTCAAAGTGGATACATATTGACACTTGCATGGCCTAAACAAGAAGGAAACAACATTATAAACAAAATTGCCGGCATCAATTTGTTTACATGTCTCCATTTCCAAATAAAGCAGGCTGATCATATTTGAAAAATTCTAAATTTTACATTATTAACAGAGTGCATGTTAATGTACTGCATTTAGTCATGGCAGGAGCTACAGGAGATCGGTCGTTGAAGGAGACACCAACCTGGGCAGTTGCCCTTGTTTGTGCAGGTTTTGTCATAATATCCATTCTCATTGAACATGGGATTATTTATATTGGAAAGGTAAGGATTTTTTTTTCTAGTCATCATAATTGAGCAAATGACGTATATTTGATTTCGTTTCAACGAGGAGAATAAAACTCACCGCTTCATAGTGACCTATGTCCTTTTTTTTTCATGCCTCAAACTTGACTAAAGATGGGCATTAGTGAAATGGGGATAGATGGATATTGGTCCCCATCTCTTCCCCATTTCCCAAACTTTCCCCCATCCCCACGTATTTCCCTATTTGGGGAAAATGGGCATGGGGGAGTTTGGGGGAGTTTGGGGGAGGTATCTCCATCCTCATTTCTTCGTTTTCCCTATTTTTCCAATCTGAGTTTTTTCTTGGTTTTTCCTGTTCCTCTCGTTTGATTCCGTTTGACTAAAAATTACCTATTAAAAAAAATGCTTATAAGTTATAAAATGTAAAAGGGAGATTATCATTCTCCCACCTATAATTTGCCATATTCTCCAGTCTCCCCCCTCTAGTTTTAAAATTCTCCAATTTCCCCCCTCCTATACCTATTTTTATATGATGAGATTGATTGTATATGTGTATGGGAGTGGGGAGATTGGAGAATTTTGAAACTAGAGGAGGGAGACTGGAGAATACGGCACACTACAGGGGAAAAATAATAATTTCCCAATGCAAAAACAATTTCAATACAAATGCAAATAAAATACAATGGAGAAATTAGAAAATACTTATCATTAAAAAAATTAATAATAGAAATAATAATAAATAAATAAAAAGTTTTTGGGCGAAATGGGAGCCCCCCCAACATTTCCGGGATGCTTTTTTGTTTAGGGAAAATTGGGGATGGGGATTTGGGGAAATATAGATTTCGGGGGAAATGCCTATCTCTAAACTTGGCATGAGTGTATTAGAGTGTTTCATATCATTATTTAGGCTCGTCAGTCTGGTACGTGCCAAGACTGTCGGTTTAGCATGTGAGAGGATGTGTTAGCTTAAGCTTTGATCTAGCGGTTACTAACACAGTAATCCAGACATTTTGATACACATTAATCTGAATTTGGTCATTCTTTTAACTTTCTAAGTTACTTAACTTTTTCTTTCAAATGGGCAGTTGTTTCAGAGGAAGCAGAAGAAGGCCATGACTGAGGCTTTAGAGAAAATTAAATCTGGTCTCTCACTCTTATTCACTCTAAAATTTTCCATGTATACAAATAAAATAATTAGTTCAATGTATATATATAAATATTTATCAAGACATTGATGATTTCATGAGATTTTGCTTTGAAATTGTTGTAGAGTTGATGCTATTAGGCTTCATGTCACTACTCATTACAGTGGGAACAAAACCCATCTCCAAGATATGTATCCCTGCCAGTGCTGGAGACGTAATGCTTCCATGTAAGAAGGATTCCAAAGAAGAAGACAGCCACGAAGGTGGAGACGATAATCGGAGAAAGTTATTGTTGTACGGTGGAGATGTTATATGGCGGCGAGGCCTTGCTTCGGCAGGGGGGGATGATTATTGTTCCAAAAGTGTAAGTAGATAAAGAATCGTCATTCAAACCCGAAAGTTACTTTCATTATGTATTTTAACGTTCATCGGGATCTTGAATTCTCAACCGTTAAATGCATCTTATCTTTTCTACAGGGGAAAGTACCATTGGTTTCTCAGACAGGAATACATCAACTGCACATTTTCATATTTGTTTTAGCAGTCGTTCATGTTCTATACAGTGTTGTTACAATTGGTCTAGCAAAGGCTAAAGTAAGCATATTAATCTCATCACTACAATGATTTTTCTAAATTTTCAAAGTAATGAAAAAAAAATGTGGATGCCAATTTGGAGAGCTAAATGTTTGCAGTTGATTAAATATTCTGTTTGTGAATGGTAAACATAGATGAAGAAATGGAAATCATGGGAAAGTGAGACAACATCCTTAGACTATCAATTTTCCAATGGTACATATATATGCTTTTTTTTTTCTTTTTTTTTTTTCATATCTTATCAGATAAATCAGATCAAATTTTCTTGGTGAATTGGTATTGTAGATCCTTCAAGATTCAGATTAACTCATCAGACTACCTTTGTTCGGCGGCATACTGGAATTTTTGCAGCACCTGGCCTTAGATGGATTGTAAGATGCATATCATAGAACTTTCTTCATTACTTTCTTCATTGTAGGCTATAAATTGAGTCTAGTCATTTTGTGCCCAAACCGAGTACTACTTGCTAGAATAAAAAATCTCATTATGTCACATAAGTTTAAACAAATATTTATGACGGTCCGATAAGTCAAACATTGAATACTTTACAGAATCAATTCAGGTTCTGATTACGGTTAAAATCAGGACGTCTTAACTATAGAATTTCTCTTGGTTCTCATTGGAAAATTTTAATATTACAGGTTGCATTTTTCAGACAATTTTTTCGTTCCGTAACAAAGGTGGATTATCTTACTATGAGACATGGATTCATAAATGTAAGTCATATTCTCCTTATTTAGTTTACAATAAATTGTTCTAAACATAGATTGGATTTTTAATAAAAAATAATGGTTCATCATCCATCCTTCATTGAATTGTATTAATGCGCACAGGCTCATTTTGCCCCCAACAGCAAATTTAACTTCCATAGTTATGTCAAAAGATCAATGGAAGATGACTTCAAGGTGGTCGTTGGCATAAGGTTGTTCTCTCTCTCTCTCTCTCTCTCTCTCTCTCAAAGTATCAATGAGACGAATGTACCATCTCATCAGACATCTGTCTAATAAAAATGCATATATTACGAGATTTTATGACAACCGATGATGATATACCACCGTCCTGTTCTATCTATGTACGTGTAAACTACTAACAATTATTGTACATTTTACAGCATACCATTATGGGCATGTTCCATTGTCTTCCAGCTTTTAAATGTTAACGGTAGAGAAAAACCTTCCTCTGTTTTTAAATTATATATAATTTTCATTTTATCATCTATTGAAAGATTTTATAATTTACAGTACTACTTGTCTACTTCTGCAGGATGGTATTCACTCTCATGGATTTCATTCACACCGCTAGTGGTAAAAAACAGTTTCCAACACAGAACATCTAAATTGTCAGGTGTGGGATTCCGGCACTGTTTTTTCATACGAGATCAACTATATAACGTTACAGAGTGACCTGACTCTATAACGTTACATATCCCTTGTGAAAAAACATGCGGGAGCCCCGTACCTGAAACCTCCTCGTCGTTGTATTTGAATTCAATAGTGAAGTGTATAATTGGAGCCTGGTTTTTACGAATAACAGATACTTCTAATAGTTGGTGCGAAGCTTGAAACTATAATAATGGAAATGGCTCAGCAGATTCAAGACCGAACAACTGTGGTGAAAGGAGCTCTAACAGTAGAGCCTAGTAACACCTTCTTCTGGTTCAATCGCCCCGATTTGATTCTCTTCTTGATACATTTAACTTTGTTCCAGGTAAAATTCTTTTGTGTGTGTATACAACTGCTGATAATTCAAGGTTCAGGTGAATGTTAAAATCTGGACGTCTGCAACTAAGAATTTTTGTTTTAATATGCAGAATTCGTTCCAGATGGCTTACTTTCTGTGGACATGGGTAAATAAGGCCAATCTCAACTGCACATTTTCTTTATTTATAAGAAGAATTCTCAGCGTTATTTTCTTGCAATTTTACATGAATTAAAATTTTTGGATGCAGTATGAATTCGGGTTGCTCTCATGCTACACTGAAAATGTGCCAGAAATGTTTACAAGAGTAATCTTTGGTTTAGTTCTTCAGATCTTATGTAGCTATATCACCTTCCCTCTATATTCCTTGGTAACTCAAGTGAGTACTTATATTTTAAATTTTTAATTTGTCCGGACGTCTGTATTTTAACATTCATCTACAGACTAAAATCTGTTTTACTGTTAATTAATTTATATTCGTTATGTAAGTAATGTCCGAAAAATTGCAGATGGGGTCTCACATGAAGAAGGCAATCTTTGAAGAGCAAACAGCGAAAGCTCTAAAGAATTGGCAAATGGCTGCAAAGCAGAGGAAGAAGCAGAGAAGCCATGGAGGGACAGAAGGTAGTAATTATTCTTCAAGTATCATGAGTGGAGAGAATACTCCATCTCCAAGCCAAGGCTCATCATCACCATTGTATTTGCTTCACAAGTTCAGACAAAACCAAATTGACCTGGAAAGTGCTGTTAGCTCTCCTTCCAGGTCCAATTACAATTACCAATCTGAAACTGAGCTATCAGAGATGGAGATGGAGATGGAAATCGAAACTCCTGAACACAGAAGACAACAGGACAATCTAAGAAGAACGCTGGAAACTGATCGTGCTGATGACTTCTCTTTTGCCAAACCTTGAATGATGATGTTGCAATGAAGAATTAATTAGGACAAAATTAGTGATTTGTAGCTTCTTTGACAAGAAACCTTATATGTCCAAGTTGAATTCAGGAATAATGCATATTTATTTGTTTCTAATTGAAAATTTAATTATATCATTGTTTTGGTCATCACATGACAACTTAAGCTCTTGAGTTTATCAATAATTGACAACTTGGTTTGGTCTGGAAATCTTGGATTTGAATCATCCTACATACATATATATGTTTCTGTATTTATTGGCCTAAGGGTCCTCATGCATAGGCGAAGACAGCTCCGTAAAATTTAGGGGCCAATTTGAAAAACTATTAGAATTTTAATAGAATAATATAAATAACAAAAAAAAGAAAGATAAATTCTTTTAAAAAATATGAGCGTAGGAGGTCAAGGACTCATGGTATATCCTCAGCCAAGCTGATCTATTTAAAACGAATAATATTTATAGTAGATGACCAGATCCAATACTCCAACGGGACTTTTAAGTTGGAATTTGATGTTTGTACCAAAATAAGGGTTTTGATTTAATGTAGGAAGTTTATGATTTGATTGAGACAAGTGAACTTAAAATGAAAGAAAAACAACAACAAGAAGCAGCCTAAATACCTAATCATCTTCAATTTTTTTTATTTTTTATTTTTGGGAAAATAGAGAAAGTTGATCCCACTTGGATTAATTTAACTTAAGGTAATTATTTGTTTTGAATAAATATATGTGGAAGATGAAAAGTAGTTCACATCAATATTGAAAAAGAAATCTTTGAAATATTAATCATAGACTACAATCTAGATCAATGGATTATTTGGGCAACCAATAGATTTCTTCAATTCAAACCGTGTGTCCATGTCGGGTTAAATTATTGTTTTAACAAGACAAAATTTAATTATCTAGTCAATGAATATTATATTATCTTTTTTTTGGACAGAATATTATATTATCTTAATAAAGCATGTTAAAGGAATAGGAAAAAAAAAACCTTTACTTTTATAATTATATTTTAAGTTCTTTGACATTTTAGAATAAAAAAAGTTAAAAATAGCCAAGATAGTCACCTTCAATTATTTATTTTGATATATTTATATTTTACTGTCAAAAAGTAAATTTAACTATCACCACATCAATCCACTTGATGATTGGATGCAAACAAGTAAATATCAGTTTATATGAAAATATTAGAATTCTGAATTTTTTAAAATTCCAGTAAAAGTATTAGAAATATAACTTATATCTTTGAGGATATTCAGCATTATTTTGAATATTTGACCCCTAAAATATGAAAAATATTAAAGATATTTCGATGTTATTTTTTTATAATAAAGTATTAATTAAACGTAGTAATTTTATTTAAAATCAAATTGAAATTAAAACAAAGGTTAATGTCCTCATAGAGTCATAGATGGTCAATAATCATAAAATATTATTTTATTTTATTTTTTGAAAAAAATTATTTTTTAAAATTAAAATGTGCACCAACTATTAAAGAAGCACATCCACTGTTGTACTAATGTATACCCCACTTTTTAATTATTTAATATTTAGTATTCTTTTTTACCTTTATAAAATTACTTAAAAAAAGACATGCAATTTTTATTAAAAGAATCATGTATAAAGTAAAACTAATAAAACCTCACTTTCATTATTTCAAAACCCTAATGACATAGATTATTTTAAATCATTAAATGTTTACTATTTTTGTCTATATTTTCTTTCAGATCTCGATCTCATGTTTCCCATGTTTAGTATTTATTGATTTTATTGTTTCATATGTTTGTTTTGTTTTTCTTTTCAAATTTTAGATCCATGTTTGCTATTTTTTTTTTCTCTGGTTTATTTTCTTTCAGATCTTCCAAGCATTTTATGATTTGTATCATTTTTTTTTTTTTTTTTTTTTTTTGTAGATTTTATTTCAGATCTTCCAAAGTTATAGTTTAATATTATTTCCAAAAAAAAAAAAAAACGACGAAATCGTAACAAAAAAAACATAAACTATGACAAGGGCGAAGCCAGAATTTTGGTTTTGCGGGGGCCAAAACAAAAATTAATATTGTAGGTCATACAATCTTCAAATAATATCAGTAGGAATCCTGCATAAGAAAAAGTGTAGAATCCCGCACCCGATATTTTTCAACAAAATGAGATACCGTTTGGTGTTAAAAATAATGATACAAATAAATAAATAAATTAGACATTAACTAATTAAAATGTACAAGTCTATTTTATATCTAGAAAATAGAAAATTATTTATAACCAATTTATTTCTAATTTTCATTTCAATTACATAATTAAAAAGTGTATGATAAAACATCTTTTATTTTGTTGCAAAACCTATGTCATTCTTAACAGTATGCATAACTGAAAATAATATTTTAATAGTTCCCGGCTTATAAAATATAATTTCAATAACTTAATTAAAATATCATTATACCATTGACATATTTAAATTACAATTATTTACATACTTGTAACTTAATTTTATAATATTCATGTCAAACCAAATTAACTTGTAATAATTTTGAACAAAATTTAAATAATAAACTAATAAAATAAATTCATCAAAATCATATTAATAATTAACCTAATAAAATAAATAATATAGGTAGTAACTATAAGAGTTCAATATTTACTTAGTTTGTTCTAGTGAAATCTATATATATATATATTATATAATACACATTAGATTAGGTAATAATATATGAAATAATAGAAAATTAAAATATTAAAATGGATTGATTTTGCTTCTTATTTTCATGATCAATAGAATTATGGAAACAAAAATTATTAGTTAATTTATATTATAAAAATAATAAAGGGACAAGATAATATTATCACCTATTTTATATATATATATATATATCACATTTTATGGACGATAATTTTTTTTTATTTATTGGTTAACGTTTTAATGTTATATGCAGGCCCGGCCTAGGGGGAGCCCAATGAGGCAACCGCCTAGGGCCTCCGATTGTAAAGGGCCCCCAAATTGTAGTTAAAAAATATTAATTTTAAAATATAGTCCATATAAGATTTTAAACAAAATAGACTCATAAATAACTTTAAAAGTGGCTTACTATATATATATATATATTTTTATTTTTTTCAAAAGACCCACCAATGAAAACTCAACTCATAAATGACTTTAAAAATGGCTCACCATATACAAATAATTTTTTTTTAAAGGCCCACCGATAAAAACTCATTTATCATTTCTTACAACAACAACATTGGATCAAGGGTGGCACTAGGTTGAATCCTAGCAATACTCATCTTTGTCATAAATAATCCTTTTTTATATCTAAAAAAAAAAAAAAAAAATTAAAACTCTCTTGATACAAAAATTTAAAAGTCATTATTTTGAAGGTAATTAAATCAATATATATTTTTTTCTTTTTCGAAAAATCTCTTTTTTTATGTAAGGTTAATTAGTGCTATTTATTTACTATTTTATTGTGTTATAGTCTTGTGTTTGAGTTATTATATTAATTTTTACAAGTATTTATTAGAGAAAAATAATAATCAAGTATGCTTACTTGATGGCCTTTAATGTGCAATTGTGCATGCATGATGTTCATAAATGTTGTTTTTTGGATGTGATGGAGTTTAAAAGATTATAAAAGAGCAAGTTTTTGTCAAACTTGTAATACGGGGTAGAAATTTAAAATTATATTTGAAGAGATCAAGTTTTTATCAAACTTGTGATACGGGGTAGAATTTAACAAGTTTTTGTCAAACTTGTGATACATAGTAGAGTTTTAAAATTATATTTGAAAAGAACAAATTCTAACTTTTTATTTTTTTAAATAAATTTGAAATGATGAAAATACCTTTAATTTTGTCGGTCAAACATTGTTAACGGTTAAGTTTGGCTAACAGCAGGGGAGTGAGTGTCAATTAACTAGCAAACCTCATAACAGTTCGATGAAATTTGCTATTTAATTAAAATGACCTTTCACTTGTGCATGCCTGATGTTTTTTGGATGTGATTGAGTTTGAAAGGTTATAAGAGAGCAAGTTTTGTCAAACTTGTGATACATGGTATAATTTGTTCTCTTCAAATATAAGTTTTCTGTACAAATTTCAAAGATTAAATCTTTTTTTATTTTGAACTCCCTTTGAAAAAAATAAAATAAACATGCGTACAAAGAGTATCAGAGGGCCTCATTTTTTATATTTCGTCTCGGGCCTCGAAAATCTCAAGGCCAACCCTGGTTATATATAATAGATTTTTTTTTTTTTTTTTTTAATTGCTTGTGAGGAAGGGGGGGTGGCCCCTATGGGCCCCCTCTTACATTAGCCTCTGATCTCTGATGAAACGAAACCACACCAAAACCCTAATTCAATCGCTCAAAAAAATCATTAAATGATCAATATCACACTCACAAATCTACCACCCAATTGATTATAGAAAAAAAAAAAAAAAATCACATCTAATAATGATGGTTTTACCATGAAATAAGAATAAAAAACAAGTCGTGCGAATGAATATAAGAAAAATGTATATAAATGTTAGAGATAAAGTGTATTTTTATTTTTACTTTTTTGAAAATATATAAAATGTGTTAAGTTTGAAAAATATATAAAAAGGTAATCCTAAAAATTAATTAATTAATTAAGAAAACCATTTAATTTTATATAATTAAATCAATGTTTTTTTTAAAAAATAGGTATAAAAGGTCGATAGTTAGGGTGCCAATAGCACAACTCCCGTTAAAAAGTATGAAGTTCGACTCAATTTTTAATACTACAATAACAAAACACCACAGTTACTCGAAAACCCAGAAAATATCCGGGGAAAATAATAATAATAATAATAATAATAATACATTAATAATATTAAGTAGTGTAAATTGGATTAGGATCCTTTTCTCATCTAAAATATCCTCACCTTGTCCTAACCTTTCAATAATCCATTGACACCTGTCTTCTAATGAAATCAAAGGTCTAGATTTATTCTATTAATTTTTTTTGTCTTCAGACTTCCTATACACCGTCGTTTTGAACAAACTGACGTCTTCATCTTTGAACAAACTCTTGCCTTTCCAATTTACATACGAAACCAAACAGCCCCTTTCCACCGCAAGAAATTTTTCAGAATCGGTAATGGGATTTGAAGATTTGCAGTGTAACTAAGAATCCCCAGATCATCACTGGAATTCTTGGTGAGTTTTTTTTTTCTTTACTGTATAATCACAAAACTCGATTATACACTGGTTCGTCATCATGAAAGAGCATAACAATATCATCAAGTATTATTCATTCGATGTATTAATAAGATTGTAAACCAGAAGCAACTGTGTATTACAATATTTGAACAGATACAATATGCAAAAAAATACATTGTTCCTACGACAAATGCCCAGCCAACCCAGTATACAGTATACACAATCCAAACTCATAAAAATAAAAAAATAAAAAATCATCAAATCATCAAATCATAGATTCAAAATCTCTGGATTCATTCGCTCAAAATGGATATTTGAAGGCAAATTCATCATAGGCCATGATTAGCACCAAGAATCACTTCCTTGTCCAGAAATTGTCTGTGAAATCTTTGAATGTTGTTCCAAGAAGTCTTGTCCCAGAGATGTGCTTCAAATCTTCCTGTCCATCTATGCCTGCAATTTTAATTACCATCAACAATTCAACATGCAAAATTCATCCAAAATAAAAAACACTGATTCACTTGTATATATATAAACAATTTACATATAAATAAATACCTGGTGACGCCTCTGTATTTGGAGCTTCTTTTGGCTGATGGGTTAGAGTTTGGAATACTAACAATGCCATTCTTATTCTTGCATTTGTCTCTGTTTTGGGTTTTTCTCAGGCGTTTGGTCTTTGGAATTTCAGGTTGGTGAGTTGTTACATCAGATAAAGCACAAGAAGATGATGAAGATTGTTATAAGGAGATTTTGGCATATTGAGATTCCATATTAATAACATTGATAAGTTAATGGCCCAACACATTTCGCAAGTGGGGATTATTGGCTAGTCAAAGCCTCCTCTTCTCAGGCTTCGGAAGAAATTGGGCCCGACGCTTTTTATTCCCACAAACTACATAGGAAAAAGCCCAAGAGATAAGTCTAGAAGAATCTCGATTATCAAAAAGGAGAAGGCCCACCTCTCTTGGGCGACACAAAAGAATAGGCCCTACGTCAGGCCTGCTTAAGACGTCTTGAGGTCAAAAGTTTACTGGCAGAGTAAATGTTTTTAGTCCTCATGTCACCTCTCACCCCAAAAACTGTGCCCATCAAGGTTGACAGCCTTCTTAGATCTCAGAGGGACAGATGTACGGCGTGTATGAGGTAACCCAGCTCAACACTCTAAAAGAAGTTGAACCTGGGCTAACCCACCACTCAAGGATGAGGTCACTAGAATCAGAACCCATAAAAAACATCATGACTACTCAAGTGTAAAAAAGGGATTCACGCAATCCTACCTATAAATAAAGGAAGTCTCCTTAGAAATAAATGGAGCAAAAAAATTACTATTGATGATATCTTGATATCTTATGATTTATATTGTTCAAAACCTTGAAGCATAAAACCCAACCACAAATCCCTTAGGACCTATCCGGCCCAACGTACCATTCCCAAACACCCACAGCAAATTTCACTTGTCAGACCAAACCGTACAGGTGATATTTCAAAGATAAATTAAACTCTGCATACGTGGCAGATCTGACCTTTGACATTAGTGTTAGCACATTTTTGTGTGTCAACAAAGATGATAAAGTAGAAGAAGAAGGTGATGATGGTGATGAAGATGACAGAAATTTTCACAATAGTCCGTCGATTGAAAGCTAGGGATTGAAATTGGGGAATTTGGGGTAAACAAATTTGGGAGTTTTTGGATGATGTAAAACGACGGTGTGCAGGAAGTCTGAAGATATAAAAATTAATAGAAAAAATCCAGGCCTTTGATTTCAATTGAAGACAGGTGTCAATGGATTGTAGAAATGTGAGGAAAAGGTTAGGATATTTTGAGTGAGGAGAGGATCCTATTCCGTGTAAATTAGTACTGACTACTACTGAGTGTTGACAATCTAAAGGTGGCAATTTATGAAATAGTTAACACGAGTGGTACCCACCATTATCAAATTTTTAATGGTTTAATTAGACAATCATATCACACGCTAACAGCTAAACTTCCTCGGAATCAATCCCTTGAATCTTGATATACATATATGAATGTCAACCGTGTGATTCTCTTTCCACGAATGAAATCCGGATGCGTACGGTCAGTCAACCACGGTCAAAGATACCACTGTTTATAGGAGTCCATAAATCTGCTGAAATCAATTACACAACTAATAGCAGTCCGTCAGATCTGTTGAAATCAATTACTACTGGTATGGTCTGAATAATTTAATTTTTTTTATGAGTAACCAAAATTCAGAGTCGGACAAATCCATTGAAATCAATCACTATTAACACTAATCCTATATTGTATAACTATTTTTTTTTTTTTTTTTTTTTGTACTTTTTTAAAATGTAAAGAGTTAAAAAAAGTGAGTCGGTGGGTTGTTTTTTCTCTCTCTGGACGCATCCCAGGTTTTCTGGTTTCTTCTTCTTCATCGTAGCGTTTTGTGGGCCGATCTCCTCCGTTGGGGGGAGATCGGTGCTCTTCTTCCTCCGGTTTGACTCGCCCTTTCTCCTATTCCTCTCGGTAGCTCTCTCTCCTCTGTTTGTTTGGTTTGCGCTGCCATGGTTGGAGGCCGGTCTCTCTTCAGTTTTGATCGTCGGGGCGGTGGTCTTGTGGTTGTAGGCGGCTGATAGAGGGGTTTTGGATGGTGTAAGTAGTGGTTTTTGGCTTGGGGTTTTTAGGAGTTTTGTGGCTGAGTTTTTATGGTTGTTTTAGTGTGTTAGGGGTTGGTCTGTTGTTTTTCTTGGTCAGTAAGGGGATTCCGGTGATGCTATGACGGCCCTGTCCGTCGGATGGTTTTTCTCCCCCGCATCTCCGGACGGCAGCTGTTAGATCGGCCGTTCCTCTTGGTTCTGGCCAGATCTGGTGTGATTCGGCGTGAGCAGTCGATTGGTGGTCTTGATGTTCGTCCGACACCGTCCTCTCCGTCGGGACACCACCGGCATCTTCGGCGTCCTCTTTCACTGATCTTTGTGTTTGGTTTAGTAGTTTTTTGGTTTGCGGCTTCGGGCTTCGGATCGGGTGGTGGTTAGATGGTATGGTGGTTTGGGGTTTCGATCAGGCATCTCCGACGTCTCTGCTTGGTTGGCGGCGTCCTGGTGGGTCTTCTCCAGCGGCATAGTCTCTCTTCCGGGTCGGTTTCAGCTCGTTTGTTTGTGGTTCTTGTTTGTTTAGTTTAGTTTGTTTAGTTTAGTTCTGTTGTTGTTTTCCCATTTCGGCGGGAGTTTTCTCCCGTTGTGGTATCTGTTCTGGGCTTGTGCTCGATTGGTTTTATTTGTGGTGTCCCAGTTACGGATGTAACTTTGCCCTGGATCTGGTTTTCCAGGTTTTCAGGTGCCTCTCAAAAAAAAAAAAAAAAATAACTATTTTTTTTTTTTTACAAATAAATCGAAACTCAAACCTCCATCGTAAATACAGAAAAAGAGGTGCAAATCTACTCTATATTGTCTCTATCCAACGTTGTTGACTTGCTGTTCATGTAATCATATATTCATATATAATAGAATCCCAGTATTGCAGTTTCTTTGAACCATTCTTCGTTGATTCTATATTACTTATAATTGACCATATAAATTCAAACTTTTTCCTTAATATAATACTTAAAAAAAAAAAAAAAAAGCATTATTCTGTTCAGACAAAACATTATTTTAATTTGAACTAATTATATACTATAATAAATATTTGATATTATCTTTTTTTTTTTTTTTTGAGGAACTATTTGATATTATCTTAAACTTCTATCCATATAATCGAATTTCAATATTCATCGGAACATTATTAACAGTCGTCAAATCCATAATAACTAACATTTGTCGTACTTTTATGACACTTATTTTTATTTTATTTTTTATAAAAATTCAACATATTCAAACCATTAAATATAAAATATATCCAAAAAATTTGCACAAGAAAATCATTTATCATACAAAATGTTTTCCGCAGCCTTAAAAGAAGGTCAACCAGAGCATGTGCAAATTTTGTCATTTGGTTTTTTTATTAATTATTAATATTTATTTTTTGAAAAAATTAATTATTAATATTTATAGGTATAGAAAATAGTGTAGAAAGCAAGAAGAATTGATTCTTTGGAGGGGACACCACTGACCACACCAATAATAATTTCTCTGAACATAGTTAGGGACTTAGGGCTGATCAAGAGACAACAATGGCTTCTTCTGTAATAATTTTCCTACCAAATTTATTATATGAAATAAAATATTATTTATACATAAAATCCAGATTCTAACAAGATAAGATTCTACCACCACCACCACCACTACCACCACCACCACCACCACCTCCTTTGAAAAGAAAAAAAAAACTAAGTGAAGATTGAAGTTGAACATCTTTGGATATTGTTTTTAATAATGTATTCAATTTTTTGTCGAGTTAGAGTAATTATATAATTTCTCTAACTCGAGAAAAAATAAAACATAATTAAACTATACTATATGAATGGTAAATTTAAATAGATAGATATTCTCGTTTTGTCTTCTTTTTTTTAAAACCAAATATTAAATATAAATAGTTAGAGGCAAAGAAAGTGAGTTATTGTCATTTTTTTTGTGAATTATCTACGTCAAGAAAAAAATATCAATAATAAAATCCAAAACTATTAACTACATTCGTAGTATGGCCTCATGTTCTGGTACGATTTTCCAAGGGATAAGTTGATGTTTACTTGAAGGAAAATGATGTACAAATGTAAGGACAAAGATTAAGGATTCATGAATGTTAATATATGATGAAAAACTACAAGGAAAGAAGTAATGGTGAAAGTGAAAGATGTAATGTTAAATGTCTTCAAAGTTCCAAACTTTCAATATATATATATAAAGACATAAAGTTTTATGTCATTTGAGAGAAGGGTATATAGCGTATAGGACAAGTTGGACAACTTTACAAATATATATTGATCATAGCTCTTTTTGTTTGTTTTATAAAAAGAAAAAATTCTCTGTTTTTACTAGATTTTGGTCTGAAGAAAGAAGAGGAGAGACAGACAATCTATGAAGATGTTGATTTTATTGTGTTTCTGGGTTGGGGTGCTTTTTGGAGATGTTGCCATGGCTGCATCATCAGAGAAGAGTTCATCACAAAGAAAGCTTGATGAAACACCCACTTGGGCTGTTGCTAGTGTTTGTGCTGTTATCATCATTATCTCCATTTTCTTGGAGAAAATTCTTCACAAACTAGGAACGGTAATGCTTCTTTTTTTTCTTCCCCTTGTTAGTGCTTTTAATGCTTCTTTTGTGTGTTTATTTTGTTCATGTTTTCAACTGATGGAATTTTCTGGGCTCAAAATTGAAACTTTATTTCTGTGGTGTGGACAAGCATGATTTTCTTTTGTGTTTGAAATTCTGCTGTTTATTTCAAGTGATTTTTTTTCTTTTCATTCTCTGTTAAGAGTCAATTTGATTATGATTAAAGGTTTGATTTTGGAGCTCATGTGCTTCTTTGTTGTTGTTGTTGTGTTGTTAACAGTAAGGAATTCGATTAATAATTAATCTAACATGCATAGGCACATAATTAATCTGAATCTCAACCTAAACATGTTTCTATATCATGATTAATCAAACCCTAAATATAAATTATTAACCTATGTCAATTCAAGAGAAAAGGGAGATATGAGAATGCGGAAGCGTACCTGAATCCATAGCTGGAGGATGGTGGACGGGTTGTGACCTTCCAAATGATCACGACCTTTTGAAACCTAAATTTTTCTCTCTTGTTCTGTTGATGGGGATGCAGATAAGTGAAAAGTATTATGTAATTTGGGGACCATAACCCTAATATATAATAATCAGATTATTATAAGGTTTGATATTTCTAATTTGGCCTCTCATCAAATTAGATATAGCACTCTGGTATTTACACATTAATTCCATGACAATTATACCCTTAAGCCTTAAAACTTTGAATCTTAATTTGATCACTTTAATTTAGGCTTAACCAAAGATAGCATAACACGTTTAATATTTACATGTGTGGCCCCACATGTTGGAATTTTCCAACATTAACATCTTGAAATTTCAATTCAGTGGTTGACAGAAAAGCGCAAGAGAGCTCTTTTCGAAGCCCTCGAAAAGGTCAAAGCCGGTAAGAAGACAAGTTTATGATACTAATTTTCCTATTGAGGGGTTTTTTTTCTTAGTGAAGATTAGAAATTGGATGAATATTTTTTTTGATAGGGAAATTGGATGCATATTTGACCTTTTGATATGTATGTCAATCTTGCAGAGCTGATGGTTTTGGGATTCATTTCACTGCTGCTCACTTTTGGGCAGAATTACATTTCTAAAATATGCATTCCTTCAAAGGCTGCAAACACTATGTTGCCGTGCATGGCTAAGGATACTAGGAGTAGTGAAGAGGAACATCGCAGGAGACTCTTGTGGTTAGAACATAGAAACTTAATTGAAGTCAGCACTACTGCTAAGTGCAAAGATGTGAGTGCATATGATGGTTTTATATAGTCTTAAATTGTTTTGAGGTTTATCTTTTTTCTGCAAAGCATGAGCCATGGCTTCCCATATGTTATAATTCTGCTGACAACCTTCAATGCAATGTTTTACCGGCACCTGAGCAATGGTGTCTTTTTCTGTGATTTTGCTCGAGTAGGATAGGCTGGTTGTCACAAACCAAAGATAATTATATATTCGTTCAATAAGTTCTAGAAAATGTTATGATGAATTGATAGTAGAGCTATGCCAAATCTCACCAGCTTGTTTCTGGCTGAACCACAAGAGTATGGAATTAGGTAGATGAATATAAACAATTACATGTTACGAATTTCTCATCTGGTTGTGTATAATTTGATATAAAACTAAAAAGCTGGACCAAATAATTGCTGTAGAATGATGAAAGAATTCTGAACTAAGCTGATACAAAATGAACTGGTAGGTTCATGTTGTGAAGAGAAAAGATACGAAATGAATTGAAAAGCTTTGTAGTCATACTCGATACCTTTTATATTTTAATCACAATTCCTAGACTCAAATATAAGCTAATCTGTTTCCTGTCTGCAGGGGCACGAACCACTTATATCAGTAGCGGGATTGCACGAATTACACATCCTCATATTCTTCTTAGCAGTCTTTCATGTCATATACAGTTTTATTACCATGATGCTTGGGAGACTAAAGGTACTGAAACCTCCTTGTTTTAATTATTTTGTCTCATTTGGGTATGTTTGTGATTCCAAGCATTCATAATTCATGATGTTAAGCTGGAAAGGAATACCAAATTGATCTCGAACTTTGTTTCTTTGATCCCAATGAGTTAAATAAAGTAGACAAATCAATTGGCAAACCTATGCCCTGATAACTACTGGATTAACTTAATCGTCGATTATAGTTACTAACCAACAGTTGTGTAGGACAGATTCGTGGCTGGAAGAAGTGAGAGATGGAGACTACATCCAATGAGCATCCAATGACTATGAGTTCACACATGGTATATTATCCCATGAAAAGAAAATTTTCTTGAAAAGTTATAGCTTGAGATTTTCAGTTCATACTCCATACTTCTGCATCCCTAAAGCTGAAATGGATATATATATATATATATTGATAAGCAGATCCATCAAGATTTAGACTTACTCATGAGACATCTTTTGTAAGAGCACACACCAGTTTCTGGACTAGAATTGCTGTCTTCTTCTATATTGTAAGTAATATTTAACAGGCAGTTCTTCATTTTTCTTCTGTTACTTTGCTTAATTTTTCTCTTTTAAGTCCTGAGAAGTCATGTTATCAATTTGTGTTGGATTCTGAATACATAGTAGTCATGTTATCAATCAGAAAATTGCTAAGTTTCTTGATTTTTTTTCTCTATTGCAGGGATGCTTCTTTCGACAATTTTTCAGGTCTGTTAGTAAGTCTGACTACTTTACATTGCGCAATGGATTCATCACTGTGAGTTTTCTTTTTTCTTCCCATTTCAACACTTGAAAGTTTGTAGAATTGGTTTTTTTTCTTCTTCTTCTTTTCTGACAATGCCATATCAATTATAGGTCCATTTAGCTCCAGGCAGTAAATTTGACTTCCAGAAATATATAAAAAGATCATTAGAAGATGATTTCAAGATAGTGGTGGGAGTAAGGTATTATTACACTTTCTATTGATTGCATTCTTTAGTGTTGCATTTTGCAGTTTTCTTGAAATGGTCTTGGCTAAATCAATTTGAAACAGAATATGTTGTGTAGTGACTTATGTTTTTCCGTCATTGGCAGTCCTCTGCTGTGGGCATCATTTGTGGTTTTCTTGCTTTTGAATGTTAACAGTGAATCATCTTTTACCAGAAAATTCCTTTCAAACTGAATGATTTCCGCTCTTTGAGTGGAGTTAGAAGTTGTAGTCGATTAATATTCTGTTTGCCCTTTTGTTTTTCCAGGATGGCACACGTTGGTTTGGACATCTATAATCCCTTTGATTGTAAGAAATCTATTCTTTCTAGTCCCTCTCTTTGTTCCGGATTTATTCGAAGATATGAGATTCTGACTATTCATGTGGTTGCAGATAATCTTAGCTATTGGAACTGAGCTCCAATCCATTTTAACAAAGATGGCTCTTGAAATTAGCGAAAGACACGCAGTGGTCCAAGGGATACCTCTTGTACAAGGCTCAGACCAATACTTTTGGTTTCGTAGGCCTCAGTTAGTTCTCCATCTCATCCATTTCGCTTTGTTTCAGGTATGAAACACCCTCCTTTTCTGAGACACTAGATTATTATCTATCATTAGAGTAAAAAAGATTGGTTTAAAGAGTTTTTTTTTAAAAAAAATCAAGTTTCATGGTGTTACTCATCCTCAAACTTGAGGTAAACCAAGACCGAAAATGAGAGCATTTTCAACTGAAAATACTTTGTGCTGGTGACTTATCTAATTTTCTTGCCCTTTCTTTTCTTCTTGTTTGGTGCTTGCAGAATGCATTCCAGATAACATATTTCTTGTGGAGATTGGTAATGAACTTTTCTCGATTAAATGACCCGTTACTTGGTCACTCTTTACATCATTGCAAGTTCCTCAAATTAGGTGTATTTTTTATTTTTATTTTTTCTGTGCAGTATTCTTTTACATCAACATCTTGCTTTCGCGATGCTAGACCCGTTGCTATCACAAAAATTTGTATAGGGTAAGACTTTGTTCCATTTTCTTATTACATCAGCAATGTTAATAGGATCTTCAAATAAGTTTGTTAACAGTACTCTTTTCGTTTCAGGCTTACAACCCTGTTTATCTGCAGTTACATTACGCTTCCTCTATATGCCCTTGTAACTCAGGTAAATTGAAATTTTCATTTCATATTTTGTATTGTGCAAGTTGTAGATGATAGAACCATGTTAATGTCCATAGTGGATACTTGCAGATGGGTTCCCGAATGAAGAAGTCAGTTTTCGATGAACAAACATCCAAGGCTCTCAAGAAGTGGCATATGGCAGTGAAAAAGAAGGTGAAGGGAGGAAAGTCCCCTACTCAAACTTTGGGTGGAAGTGTAGTACAACTCCATCGATGTTCTCTTCCGCAGGAAAGACACTGCACCGTTTTAAAACTACCGGGCACTCAACCCACTATGCCGATGAGGAAGCTGAGTTATCTGATCATGAAGCTGCCGAACCATCATCACCCACGTTGTCTACAGACAACTTAGTTATAAACGTGGATTCTGGAGCCAATGAAATAAACGAACCTCGCCATGAGGAACAAACCAGAAGCAAAGAAGATGAGTTCTCGTTCACGAAGGTGAAGCCTGTTCTGGCAAGAAAACTGTGATATATATAGCTTGGAAGTGTTGTTGTTGTCGTTGTCGTGTCTGCAGTGAAAGTTTACTACATGCTCTTGTATAATTTACATTTTCTTTTGTGAGAGTAATTGAAAAAAAAAAAATGGGGTAGCTAGGTGTAATGGCATTCCTTTTGTACATTGACATGCCTGTTCATAAATTACAAAGGTTTGATTCTAGATTTTTAAAAATTTTTGTTTTATGCCCAAATTTTGCTTAATGGTTTGTTGTTTATCTATGGAGAATTAATGAATGCTTGCAATTTGCAAATGATAATGTAACTTTCTGCAAGAAGTTGTATATTAGGAGAAAAACATATGTGGGACGTCCAAATGATGGTGAGACCGATCTACTGAAATTGATCCACATATAAAAGTGTTATGTTTACAATGCTAACCGTCCCATACAAGTTTTTATCGTACATTAGAAGCTCTTGATATTTGTCAAATGATTAGTAACATGTGGGGCAGTGCAATGCAAGCCTAAGATGATTAAAAATGGGAAAAAGCACTTTAAGAAGCATTAATAAAAATTCTGAAAAGCACTTTAAAGAAGTGCTTGTAGGATGCCACATGAGTCATGAGTGTGAAGATTTCCTTGTTTGCTGCCAAAAAAAAAAATAAAAAAAAAAAAAAAATAATAGTTTTACAAAGGTTGATCTTTATCTTCAGATCATCTTCTTTTTTCTCTCTT
This sequence comes from Acer campestre, assembly GCA_954870605.1. Taxonomy (NCBI): domain Eukaryota; kingdom Viridiplantae; phylum Streptophyta; class Magnoliopsida; order Sapindales; family Sapindaceae; genus Acer; species Acer campestre. Next base: position 25,845 of record OX940800.1, read on the forward strand.
TGTTGCATAGACATCTAGACTTGGATTACTGACATATTTTTGATCCCCAAATAAAAATGAAGAAGTAAGAAATTAAACATCAACTAATCAAATCACACCACACTCTTTTCAATCAATTGTGGGGTTGGTAATGGCACTGCCACTACCTAAAATACCAACCTTCAACTTAACAGCAATGGCCAGCCAATGCACCCAAAATCCTTGATGAAGATTCTGATGAAAAGACAACCAGGTCAAATATCATTTGATTCTTGCTACAAAATTAATCAGAGAGGTCTTAGTCTTTAATAGGGTCTTAGAGAAATCACAAATCCAAGTGGACACATTGTCATGTGGATGTGAAATGTGGAGAGAGAGAGACCTAGCCAATTGAGCTGTGACAATAGAGAAAATCTTCGGTGCACCACTGATTGATGTAACCAGTCATTGAAGTTTGGACATGTGGTATAATCTGATGTGGTAAACCGGTAAATATATATCCAATCTCTAGGGACTAAAGTGCACTACTCAACAGTGCACCGAAGATTTAATTCTCTCGTGACAATGCACTTATCCAAGAAAAGGTCTTAACTCTTCACTAATCCAATTACTGAAGAATTAATGTAGTAGTATCCACTTTGATCAATCAATCATCACTGCTACCTCCAAACATTGATGCCATTTTCATAGCCAGACTGGTTGCCACTTCCCTCCTCTGAAAATCAGGCATCAATCTCAAGTTGTTACGCATGGTCCCTATCTCTGACATCAACTGTTCCAAATCCTCAAAGTCGAAAGGCGAACCCATATCTAATTCTGAAACCTTACTAGGTTCTTCTTCATGTTGCACCACTTTGTTGTTAATCTTATCCACCAATCCATCTCTTGAAGTTGACGGTTGCAGCTCTGCATTATCAGATCTGGTTACATTTGCTTGGTTGTGTTCTGTGGCAGATATATTCTGAGCTGACGATCCCCCTGCATCAGGAATTCCAACAATTCCATCTGCAAAAACCCAAACTTCATCCGAGTCATCCCATGGTTCAGCTGAACTCGGAGATAGCACTTCATACTCAAATTCGTAATCAGATTCTTCTTCAGAGAACTCTGGACAGCGAGAAAGATATCAGTCAGCAATACAATAAACAAGTGGGAAGTTAAAAACCAAATGAAAGTAGAGTAAAAACACCTTCTTTCTCAGGTAGTGAACTAGTGATGACTCAGTTATCTTATCACCAGATTTTAGGATCATTCCAGGCCACATATGGGCGGAAAGAGCACCAAAGAGACATTCAACTCCTTGTGAATCACCATTGACCGATAAACCTGTGATGAACAGTTTCAGTTAAAGTATATGTATCTTGTCTGACAGCGGAATAAAGTGGGAGAGTTAATCGATCAAAATTATTAATAATTAAAAGTAAATTCAACTCAACCAAAGGAGAGCCTTACATTTGTCGAAATCAGCATTGGAAGCACAAGCTTCAATGTATTCATTGTTATGCTCAGTGCACCATTCCAAACTCGACCTCCTGATCTCCCAAGATGGCTCTTCATCACCCAATAAACTACTTCCTTCAAATTCGGAAATTCCATATTCAGTGAAATCTGAACAAGAATCACCAGAAGGCTCTGCAGGATTCAGCAGACGCCTTCTGTATTCAGCATGAACCGGGTGACTAGGAAGAAGATCTACTTTATTCCCAATGCATAATAGTATTTCAAACTGTTTTAAATCAATACGAGACGCCCAATCCTTAAGTGCATCTAGGGACCCTAAACTAGGGTCAATAGCTGCTCACATTTACACAAAACCAAAACACATTGATACTACAACACTTCACAACAATCTATCTTATCAAACAATTCACAATTGAAAACTTGAAAATGGCATGAAAGGATAGAAGCTAACATCATTGAGGTCAAAAACCATCAACGCATCCAAGCAGCCCAAACCAGGAAGCATCCCAACGGAAAATCCCTCGTGTAAATGAGCCATCCATAGCGAAACATCAGCTGTATAATACTTGGTGTTGATAGTCCAGCTGCAAATTAAAAAAAATTCCCACTAAAATCTGTTTTACTGTATTTTAACATTCATCTACAGACTAAAATTTGTTTTACTGTTAATTAATTTATGTTCGTTTCCGAAAAATTGCAGATGGGGTCTCACATAGGGACGGCAAAAATCCCCGACCCGCCCCAAACCCGCGGGGCCCCGGTCCGTTTGGGGAGGGTTTGGGGCACGTTTCTTGACCCGGCCGGGTATGGGGCGGTCCCTTTTGACCCGACCCGCCCCGTTTGACCCGGAATATATATAATATATATATATTTAAAAAATATATATATTAAATATAAAAGGAAAAGAAAGAAGGAAACCCTATGTTGGCTGAAAAGAAAACAATTTAAAAGAAACAAAATGATATATATATATATATATTTCGAGTTTAAACCCAAGAAGACAATATATATATATATAGATATAAACTCGAGATATATATATATTTTAAATATATGCTTGTTTTCAAGAAGACAAAGTAATGGTGAAGATGTTGGATGGATTTTGTTATTGAAATTTTTTAAGTTTAAACTATTTTGGTGAAGATGTTGAATGGATTTTATTGATACCGAAAATGTTGTATGTATTTTGTATTTTTGTTCAAGTCATTTTGGGATTTATATTTTGTACTTTACGAATGAATTTAATGTTCATTAAACTTAGTTATCGTGTTGTATTAAATTTAAATTTACGTAAATGAATCGGGTCATTTGGGTTGGGTTTGGGGCACCCTTGACCCAAACGGATAGGGTTTGGGGCGGAAATTAAAAACCCGTTCGGGTCACGGGTCACGGGTCAGGTTTGGGGCAACCGTTGAAAACTGGGTTTCGGGTTTGGGGCGGCCTTGACCTGCCCCGCCCCGACTCGCCCCATTGCCATCCCTAGTCTCACATGAAGAAGGCAATCTTTGAAGAGCAAACAGCGAAAGCTCTAAAGAATTGGCAAAAGGCTGCAAAGCAGAGGAAGAAGCAGATAAGCCATGGAGGGACATAAGGTAGTAATTATTCTTCAAGTATCATGAGTGGAGAGAATACTCCATCTCCAAGCCAAGGCTCATCATCACCATTGTATTTGCTTCACAAGTTCAGACAAAGCCAAATTGACCTAGAAAGTGCTGTTAGCTCTCCTTCCAGGTCCAATTACAATTACCAATTTGAAACTGAGCTATCAGAGATGGAGATGGAGATGGAAATCGAAACTCCTGAACACACAAGACAACATGACAATCTAAGAAGAACGCTGGAAACTGATCGTGCTGATGACTTCTCTTTTGTCAAGCCTTGAATGATGATGTTGCAATGAAGAATTAATTAGGAAAAAATTAGTGATTTGTAGCTTCTTTCACAAGAAACCTTATATGTCCAAGTTGAATTCAGGAAGAATGCATATTTATTTGTTTCTAATTGAAAATTTAATTATATCATTGTTTTGGTCATCAAATGACAACTTAAGCTCTTGAGTTTATCAATTATTGACAACTTGGTTTGGTCTGGAAATCTTGGATTTGAATCATCCTACATACATATATATGTTTCTGTATTTATTGGCCTAAGGATCGTCATGCAGAGGCAAGACAGCTCCGGAAAATTTAGGGGCCAATTTGAAAAACTATTAAAATTTTAATAGAAAAATATAAATAACAAAAAAAGAAAGATAATTTTTTTTTAAAAAATGTGAGCTTAGGAGGTCATGGTATAACCTCAGCCAAGCTGATCTTTGTAAAACAATCTATTTAAAACGAATAATATTTATAGTAGATGACCAGATCCAATACTCCAATAGGACTTTTAATTTGAAATTTGATGTTTATACCAAAATATGGGTTTTGATTTAATGTAGGAGGTTTATGATTTGATTGAGAAATGTGAACTTAAAATGAAAGAAAAACAACAACAAGAAGCAGCCTAAATAGTTAATCATCTTCGATTCTTATCCCAATCCCACTTCATTTTTTTATTTTTATTTTTGGAAAGTAGAGAAAGTTGATCCCACTTGGATTAATTTAATTTAATGTAATTATTTGTTTTGAATAAATATATGTGGAAGGTGAAAAGTAGTTCACATCAATATTGAAAATGAAATCTTTGAAATATTAATCATAGACTACAATCTAGATCAATGGGTTATTTGGGCAACCAATAGATTTCTTCAATTCAAACCATGTGTCCATGTCGGGTAGAAACCCAACTCGAGTTAACAAATTAAATTATTGTTTTAACAAGACAAAATTTAATTATCTAGTCAATGAATATATATATATATTTTTTTTGGACAGAATATACACACATCCCAGACTCCGCTCAAATTAATGAAACCTCTGTTCCACTGTTAAATCCCTATAACATCTTCAAAAGATCTAAGTCTCTAGCCAGACAAGTCACTCATCTTGTCCGACACAGATCTCCTCCAGTTAAAGAATACATCCAGTCAACTGCCCTTGACAACTGCCTAATTCCAGCTTCCCCAGCTGAGCAGTATGTTGATCTAGAAATTGGCCAACCTTTGATTGACCAATGGATCAAAGAAGGTTACTCACACCTCCACTTTGGTGCAGTCAGAATCATCCTTACCTTGCATGGAAGGAAAGGAATACCAGTCACTGCAAGAGTTGCTTTGCTTAACACTGTTTATAAAAAATATGAGCAAGCAGTTATTGGTACTTGTCTCACAACGCTTCATGCCGGTAGTATCTCACTCACGTACTACCCCAATTTCAATATCCCTCTTAGGGATGCCAATCTCCACAACTGTCTCAAAGTACAGCTCCAGATTTTGGGTGCAGACATGCAACCTAACTCATACATGGCTACTCTCCACCACCAGATAGCTTATCGCCTCCAAGATCATGCCCTGGATCTTCCAATCCCAGGTCATTCTGGTGATACCATCTTCATCAAAGCAGAACGCGAAGATGAAGTCCCTACCATCATCCAAATTCCAAAACAATTACCAAAAGACAAGCTCACAGAGTTCATGCCGCTTGAATGGATCACAAACTATGAGAAGGCTTTCCAGAACTATACTCCAGTAGTTGCCACAGATACTGAGTATACCAGAGAACCAGATGGTTCTATCAAAACAATCTACCAACCACTTGTAGATCCAGAAGCCTCCTCCAACAGTTCCAGTGCTCCTCCCATCTTCCAAGCCCTGATGATCAGACCAGTCACTTCAGAAGATGATATTCCCATCCACAGCTTTGAAGCTGATGGATCCCCAATCTTCACCGACAAAATCAACGGTCATTTCATTTGGGACGTTGATCCCAACATGTGCGATGCTGATTGTGAATGCCGAAAGTGTTTCAAAGGTTACTTGTCACCTTGCAAACCCTCTCGCAAACCATACAAACCAAATGACCCAGACAGCCCTTGGATAGGTCTTCACCCTATCAAAAACAAACCTCTGCCCATATATGACAGAGCTCTACAGATCCTACGATCTGAAGGACTACTGCCTCCAGAAACTGAACCTGAACCACAGATTCAATTTAAACCTCAATCACAACCCATTCCTTGTTATATGGCCTCTAACTATGATCAAGACTTCCCTCCTCTGGAACCTTTCTCTAATCCTGAAAAGAACAGATTCTCCAGACCTTTCATCCAATCCACTGAAGTTTTGCCTGATGGATCTCTAAAACATCCCTCACAAGCTGAGCAAGTTCTCAACTGGCAGACCCATAATGCCAGAATACAGAATAGAGTCCTTAACTCTATTGATCAGAAGATTGACCGAGTCTCCCATCATGTTTCTCAACATGAACAAAGTCTCCAAAGAATGGATACAGTTTTCAGAGACTTCGCCCTTGATCTTCAGTCCAAGATCTCCAAACTAGATGCTGATCTTCACAGATACATTAATCATGGCTATTTTGGCCCTGATTTTAATGATAAAGAAAGAGAGATCAAAAGACTCAGAGAACAACTGGACCAGCTAAACAGAGATCATTTCCATCCTGCTCCACCTCCTTATGTTCCAAAACCATACACTCAGACTTTGATGTTCCCTTCATCACCTCCCTATCCTTCATCATCCAGACCACCAGATGATACAAGCTACTTCAAATCCACTGGAGAACTTTTTCGAAAGTATCCTCCTCTTTCTCCTCCCAAGAAGAAAAAACCCACAAAAAAGTCATCTTACCTCAGAAAAGACAAACAACCAGTCACAGACCATTACAGGCCTGCCTTGTACACTTCTCCCCATTCTCCCACGTCCTCTGAACCAGAATCAGACTCTACTTCATCCCAGTCCTCCTGGAATACTATTCCAGAAATTTCCACTCCAGATCGTGATCGAACAGATCTTACCCAAGTCTTTATGGCTTCAAGAACAGATCCCCAGCCATCTCAGCCATCTGTTCATACTTATGACACTCCTGATGATGCCTCCACTAGCCCATATGTGGAAGAACCACAGGAAACTACTCCTGGTCAGCCTCATAATACCAAGCCTACCAATGGTCCTTGGTTCAATCTTGACGATTCCTCTCCAGATGCTTGGAGAAAAAAGATTTCTGAAATGAGTGCATGGCTAGATTTACAAATGGCAAAATCAGAACACAACCTCGAAGCAATTCTCAGAGAATTTGTTTCTCGCTTCACAGGCTCTCTCAGAGATTGGTATCAAGCCCTCGGAGAATACAGACAACTCCAGTTTGTCCGTGTACCTCTAGCTTCTCAGGCTATGGGTTACATATTCAGAGAATTTCTCGGTGATCCTGATCACTTCTACAAACAAACCAGACAAGAATTCTTTGAAGGACGTTGTTGCTCTCTCCGAAAGAAAGACATCATGTTTCACTACAAAAAGATGTCCAGCAGGTTCCACATCCTTGGTGGAATCAATGACCAAAGTCTTAAGCAGGTCTACATGAATTCTCTTCCAGAAGAACTTCATGATGAGTTACAGAGAAAGATTGATGCTTCTGGCAGATCCCTCAATGATACAACACTTGGTGAAATCCACATGTACTCTTTGAGTGCATTAGAAAAACTCTGTGTTACACAGAAGGTTTTCTCCAAGATGTTACGAGAAGGAAAAAGATATGAAACCAGCTGCAAGCAACCTTCTCTGTAGATCAAGTGCAAATCCAAAGACACATGTACCTGCAAGACAAAAAAGAAAAACCACTTTCAACAATCCAAATCCAAGCACAAGAACAACAAGAAAAAAAAGTTCAAATACTTCAAGAAGAAGTCCAAACGTGCATGGAACAAGTCCCAGAAATGTTTCATCTGTGGACAAAAGGGTCATTATGCAAAGAAATGCCCCAACAAGAAGGCAAAGTCAGCAAAGCTAGTTCATCAGATTGAACAACTGGCAGATGACATTCCAACTGATGCTGATGTGGAATCCATCTATTCTGAACAAGAAGTTGTTGATCAGAACACAAGTTTTGTGCTTCAAGACACAGATGTTACGACAACAGATTCAGAATCCTCTGCCTCCTCAGAAACTGATTCAATCTATGAATCCTACCAGGCTTCACAGATCATTTCCTAGTCAAGTTCACAAGCTCCTATTCAAATCCTTCCTGACAAATACTCCAAACCAATTGATGCCATTGCCTACTTCGACACAGGATCTCATAATACCATGATGAATCCAAAAATCCTCCCTCCTGATGCATGGAAACACTCCACCCATTATTTCAAAGCCGCTGATGGAAAAGTTTTCACTACTAATCTAGTTACCAGACACAAGATTGGTATTGAGATTTTCCCTTCTTACACCATTTGGGTCCATGTTATTGGAACTCCCTTGCCTGATAAAGATATCCTTATTGGATGGGATGTCTATTGTCAATGCAAATCCCTTCGTCTTCTACCCAAAGGAATCAGATACAAAAAGAAGTTCAAATCATTTTCAGATATTCCCAAAATCTTCCCTCTGTCTGAAATCCAACCCTCATTTGAACCAATCCAAAGAAAACTACTCCAGTTTTGCTCCAATAGTCATGCTGATTTCCATCACCCCAATCCTTTGTGGAAAAATCCAGACTTCTTCATCAAGCTCCCCTTCAAGCTCAATGAAGATGTCAATCCTACAAAAGCCACTCACTCTGGCATGTCACCATCAGACCTCAGATTAGCAAATGAAGAATGTGATATCTTGCTTCAACAAGGTCTTCTTGAACACACCTTTTCACCTTGGGCGTGTCAAGCATTTTACGTTGAAAAACGTTCAGAACAGCTCAGAGGCAAGAAAAGATTAGTCATTGACTACAAGCCTCTCAACCACTTTCTTCAGAGTGATAAGTTCCCTGTTCCCAGAACCAACATGTTGTTTTCACAACTCCCTGGTGCCAACATTTTCTCCAACTTCGATCTCAAAGGTGCATTTTGGCAGATTGGTATCCATCCTAGTGATAGATACAAGACAGCTTTCTGTCTTCCTAATGCCCAGTACCAATGGACAGTTCTCCCATTTGGCCTCAAAACAGCCCCATCCTTATTTCAAAAGGCCATTACCAGAATCTTTCATCCTATTCTCCATTCAGCCTTACTATACATCGATGATATTCTCCTGTTCTCTGCAGATGAGAATTCACATACCCAACTCCTTCATTATTTTCATGATTTACTCAACCAGTATGGTATTATGCTTTCAGAAAAGAAAAGTATGATTGGCCTCAAAGAAATAGAATTTCTTGGTATGTTCGTTTCTAATGGCCAATACCGTCCTGGTCCTCATCTGGCCTCACAACTCCTTGATTTCCCAGACTCAAATCTCACACACAAACAGATTCAACAGTTCCTTGGAATTGTTAATTACATCAGAGATTTTATCCCTCGAGTTAGTCATTACACTTCAGTTCTTTCTGCTCATTTAAAGAAGAAACCTCCTCCCTGGAATGCTCAACACACAGATGCAATAATCCAACTGAAGAAAATTGCACAGTCTCCACCGGCCCTCGCTATTCCGTCCTCTGGTCAAATCATCCTCCAGACTGATGCCAGTGACACCCACTGGGGTGCCATCCTCATCGAAGAAAAAGAAGGACAAAGAAGATATTGTGGTCACGCTAGCGGACAATTCAAACCTGCCCAACAGCACTATCACACTATCTACAAAGAGATTCTCGCAGTGAAAAATGGAATCCAAAAGTTTGACTTTCACCTCAGGACAAGAAACTTTATTGTGGAAATGGACAACTCATCTTTTCCCAACATCCTCGAGTTCCGCAATAAGATTCCTCCTAATCCTCAACTGTTGAGACTCAAAGACTGGTTCTCCAGATATGATTTCACTGTTAAACATGTGAAAGGCCAACACAATATAATTGCAGATATGCTTACCCGGCCTCAGCCAGTCCATCTCATCACTTCAACCAGAAGAATCCCATTAGTCCTCATGGCTACTTCAGCTTCAGCCTCCTCTTCATCAGATCCCTCACCAGGTCTCCCAGCTCTCAACAACCTAACCTATCCTCCAAAGCTTTTACAGACTCTTCCCCCAAGTCGAAAACCTACCCTTAATCAGATCCAACATTTTGCAAAATCTCATCTCAGTGTTTATCTGACAGAACTCCAGAAAGGATGTCATCACACTCTCATCAACCCAACAAAACCCTTTCTTGACCCCTTCCTGATGCCTCCCTTTGATTACTTCACTCCTCGAGTTCTATGGTTTTTATGGTGCTTATCTATTCTCCACCATCATGCCATTGTCTTTCCTCTTCAGGAATTATATGGTCATCTCTTTGATCCAGCTCAACAAAGCTCCCTCCTATGGACTTTCCTCCAATGGTTTGATTCTCTGTCCTATTGGAGAGCTCAACTCACAAAGCTCATGGGACAATACAACGTTTGGAAACTTGACCCTGATTCAGCCTCTTCTGTATCATGCATTTGGATATTTCACAGGCCCTATCGTTACAATCCTCACAAAAACCTTCTTTGGACACACAACATCAATTATGAATGGCACACCACTTTTGACTATTCACAGTTGTATCCTACTAAGCTCCAAACCCCTCTGTTGAATTTTCTTTGTGATATTAATGGTGTCTATACAGATGAATGTTTGATCCTTCCAGATGTGCCCAGAGACTCCTCCAAAAGCTGGCCTCCAACCTGGAATCCACCACCAGAAGATTTACCAGATCCAGATCCAGATCCAGATCCGGTACCAGATCCGGTACCAGAAGATTTTTACCAAGACGCACAAGACCCTATGGCCCTAGACTCTCAGGCTACTTTTTGGCCCTGTTGGATATGTGGTGCGACAGATTCTGATGATGAAGATCATGCTGCTTGCAACCTGTCAAGCCCCTGATCAAGCTTCAAGCTCGTACAAGTCAACAAATTCAGTTCATGAACTGACACAGCTCAATTATGAACTGACACCCTCTCAATCAACAAAAAGCTTATCAAGTTACTATTTAGGTCACTATTTAGTTTTGTCTTGTTGTGAAATGTTTTCAAAAGCTTTTAATGCTTTTTGTCTTATTAGGCATAGTTTTGTCTTTTTATGTTTTAAGTTTCGAGACATGAAAAATTGTCAAAAAGGTTTGCTTTTTGCTTTTCAGCTCAGTAAGCTGATAGCATCCTGATCCTGATCACGTACCTGTTCACGTGATTTGTTTGTATGTCTTGGTCTGTTGCTTTCCTCCTCCTATATATGAGGAGCTCTTCCATTGTAAAAAACAAGACTTGTTTGAATATATAAAAAAGTGTGTTATCTTAATCATGGCTTTCTAAACTCTCTCATCTTCTTCTTCAATATTAATCTAGGTGATGAATATCAGTCTGTAATTATCTAAGTATGCTCTGTGCTTGCCTCTAGGTTGAGGATCCTGCACATCAGAAAATGGATATTGGTCCTTTTGGCTTAATGGTCCTTATATCGTCTGTGGACAGTCAGTCAGTGAGTACCCTGTTTAGGCCATGGGAGTGCCGCTGTGTGGGGAAAACTCTAAGACTGTATGTTAGACGGTGCAAGGTACCGGCCACCCCCGCTAAATGGTAAAGGAATAGGAAAAAAAAAACCTTTACTTTTATAATTATATTTTAAGTTCTTTGACATTTTAGAATAAAAAAAGTTAAAAATAGCCAAGATAGTCACCTTCAATTATTTATTTTGATATATTTATATTTTACTGTGAAAAAAGTAAATTTAACTATCAGAACATCAATCCACTTGATGATTGGATGCAAACAAGTAAATATCAGTTTATATGAAAAGATTAGAATTCTGAATTTTTTAAAATTTCAGTAAAAGTATTAGAAATATAACTTATATCTTCGAGGATATTCAGCATTATTTTGAATATTTGACCTCTAAAATATGAAAAATATTTAAGATATTTCGATCAAAGTGTTGTTATTTTTTTTTATATAATAAAGTATTGATATTTTCTTTTTTTTTTTTAATTAAACGTAGTGATTTTATTTAAAATCAAATTGAAATTAAAACAAATGTTAATGTCCTCATAGATGGTCAATAATCATAAAATATTATTTTATTTTATTTTTTGAAAAAAATTATTTTAAAAAATTAAAATGTGCATCAACTATTAAAGAAATAAAGAGTGATTTTATTGGCACACCCACTGCTGAACTAATTTATACCCCACTTTTTAATTATTTAATATTTAGTATTTTTTTTTTCCTTTATCAATTTTTATTAAAAGAATCATGTGTAAAGTAAAACTAATAAAACTCCACTTTCCTTATTTCAAAACCCTAATAACATAGATCATTTCAAATCATTGAATGTTTACTACTTTTGTTTATATTTTCTTTCAGATCTCGATCTCATGTTTAGTATTTATTGATTTTATTGTTTCACATGTTTGTTTTGTTTTTCTTTTCAAATTTTAGATCAATGTTTGCTATTTTTTTCCTCTCTGGTTTATTTTCTTTCAGATCTTCCAAGCATTTTATGATTTATATCAATTCTTTTGTAGATTTTATTCTAGATCTTCCAAAGTTATAGTTTAATGTTATTTACAAAAAAAAAAAATCACAAACAAAAAAACATAATCTTTGATGAAACGAAACCACACCAAAACCCTAATTCAATCGCTCAAAAAAATCATCAGATGATCAATATCATACTCACAAATCTACCAGTAACAATCCAATTGACTATAGAAGAAAAAAAAAATCGTATCTAATAACGATGGTTTCACCATAAAATAAGAATAAAAAACTAGTTCTGCAAATGATGGTTTCACCATAAAATAAGAATAAAAAACTAGTCAGATGAAATGTATTTTTATTTTTACTTTTCTGAAAATATATGAAATGTGTTAAGTTTGAAAAAATATGTAAAAAGGTGATCCTAAAAATAAATCAAAAAAATTAATAAAACCATTTAATTTTATAAAATTAGATCAAAATTTTAAAAAATACGTATAAATAATTCGATAGTAAGGCTATGTTTGGGATTGCTTAAACTTGAAAAATAATCACTTATATCATAATCTATGACCCATGAAGTGTTTGGTAAACATTCCAAAATCAACTTATTTCATAATTTGCTCCTCCAATAATCAACTTTTAAGAAGTTGGTTGAGGGTAGCTTTTGGAAGTTGATTATGGGAGAAGCTGGCTTCTTATCATTGGAATGTCTATAATACCTCTACCATTTTAATATAAAAACAATAATACCCTTTCATTTAATAGTGATAATTTTTTAATTAATAATAATTTAAAAAATTAGAAAATAATTTGTTTTAAGATTGTACAGTGGCCACCACTGCTCACTAGTGGTGCCACCACCAACGATGGAGGTTGGAGGATGGCCGGTTACATCCAATGGCGTCGAAGTCGTCGGAGGAAGCTGGTCCTCCAGAAATGGAGGAGGCAAAGGCCGATTCTGTTGATTCTGTCATGATTTACCACCCATCTGCTCTTTGCAATCCATGTCTCCGTTGCCATCCCTATCGCGTTTCCGACGCAAAGGTCGGTTCTTCTCCGGCGATGGATGGAGGAGGAAGCCTCCTCCATTTTTTCGACTGGTTTCAAGAGGAATGTCGCAATTTCAATCGCGAAAACTCGGCGGTGAGAGAAGAGTTCGGCATTCATGCGAAAGAGGTTGGGGACGCGCTTGAGGTGGAGAATCTAGTGGACCGGTAGACGGAGCGGAATCAGAGAGGTTGATGGAGGAAGATGATGATTTCAGATCTGGAGCTATTGAGACAATAATGAACAAGTTGACTCAGAACGAGTCGACTCAGTTCATTTTTTTTTTTTAATTTGACTGTGATTTTTTAAAATTTTTATTAATTGAAAATAAATTTGAAAAGTCTTGAAAGTTGAAACCCTAAAAAATATAATAACCATTTGATAAAATAGAATATATATATATATATATAAAGCTGGAAAAAAGAGAGAAAAAGGGAAAAAAAAAAAAAAGTATAATAAACAAAGCTGGAAAAAAAAAAAAAACTTTAAATATATTACATTTTAACAATTATGCCCATTTTTGTCATTTTTCATAATCAATTAAAGTTTACCAAACACTTTTTCCTTTCTTTTTTCTTAAGTTAATTATTTATAAAGTCAATTTACCAAACACCTATAAAATTATCTTGTAAGCTAATTATTTATTAAGTTAAGCTATAAGCTGATTATTTGTTAAACAAGGCAATCCCAAACATAGCATAAGGGTGCCAATAGCACAAACTCCCGTTAAAAAACATGAAGTAAGTGTAAATTAGTACTGAGTGTTGACAATCTAAATGAGGCAATTTATGAAATAATTAACACAAGTGGATGAATCAAAAAAAAAAAAAAACACAAGTGGTCCCCACCATTATCAAATTTTTAATGGTTTAATTAGACAATCATATCACACGCTAAAGTCTAAACAGCTAACTTCCTCGAAATCAATCCCTTGAATCTTAATATACACGCCTCTTCAACCGTGTGATTCTCCTTTCAACGAATGATATCAGGATGCGTACGGTCAATCAACCACAGTCAAATTCAACGGATACCACTGTTCTTTAGGAGTCCCGGTACATCCGCTGAAATCAATTACAACCAGTAGCAGTCCGTCAGATCTACTGAAATTAATTACTATTAGTATGGTCCGAATAATTTAATTTCTTTTTATGAGTAACCAAAATTTAGAGCCGAATAAATCCGTTGAAATCAATCACTATTAACACAAATCCTATAACGTATAATTATTATTTTTTTACAAATAAATCGAAACTCAAACCTCCATCGTAAATACAGAAAAAGAGGTGCAAATCTACTCTATATTGTCTCTATCCAACGTTGTTGACTTGCTGTTCATGTAATTATATATTCATATATTATAGAATCCCAGTATTGCAGTTTCTTTGAACCATTCTTCGTTGATTCTATATTACTTATAAGTTATAATTGACCATATAAGTTCAAACTTTTTCTTTAATATAATACTTAAAAAAAGAAAGAAAAAGAAAGCATTATTCTGTTCAAACAAAACATTATTTTAATTTGAACTAATTATATACTATTATAAATATTTGATATTATCTTTTTTTTTTTTTTTTGAGGAACTATTTGATATTATCTTAAACTTCTATCCATATAATCGAATTTCAATATTCATCGGAACATTATTAACAGTCGCCAAATCCATAATAACTAACATTTGTCGTACTTTTAATAAATCTTTTATCTATGAAACTTATTTTTATTTTATTTTTTAAAAAAATTCAACATATTCAAACCATTATATATAAAATATATCCAAAAAATTTGCACAAGAAAATCATTTATCATACAAAATGTTTTCCGCAGCCTTAAAAGAAGGTCAACCAGAGCATGTGCAAATTTTGTCATTTGGTTTTTTTTTTAATTATTAATATATATTTTTTGAAAAAATTAATTATTAATATTTATAGGTATAGAAAATAGTGTAGAAAGCAAGAAGAATTGATTCTTTGGAGGGGACACCACAACGATAATAATTTCTCTGAACATAGTTAGGGCTGATCAAGAGACAACAATGGCTTCTTCTGTAATAATTTTCCTACCAAATTTATTATATGAAATAAAATATTATTTATACATAAAATCCAGATTCTAACAAGATAAGATTCGTAAAAGGCCTTGTAATTTCTTTTCGTCTCTCTTTTTCTCTCTGTTTTGAAAGGAAAAAAGGGGTGTAAAAGTAGAAAAGTCCTTTTAGGTTAGGAGTCTTCTTGTCTGAAGTAGATTTCAAAATTCTCAGTGGGTTTTATTAGGTTTGTTAATTAGAGATGGCAGATTCAGAAATTGCAAAGTTATATGAGAATCTCTCATTAGCTGATGAATATGGTGCGATATATGAGAGGCCTGAAGAGGATAGTCGAGAAGGTGAGGTTGATGTGGATCTATGTCTGATAGGGAAAATTCTGTCTGGGAAAAAAGTGAATAGGGAGGCGTTTATTCATTTGATTGAGTAGTTATGGAGTCTGTTTGGTAGGGTTGAGATAGAATCAATGGGGGTAAATATTTTTATGTTTTATTTTCGTAATCAGGAGGAGAGGAATAGGATTTGGCAACGAGGTCCATGGTATTTTGATAAGAGTATAATTGTGTTAGAAAGGCCAGAAGGTATGGGAAGCATTGCTCAGTTGAGTTTCAACAAGGTGGAGATGTGGATTCAGATTCATGATGTGCCAATAATATGTATGAATCGAAGAACAGCTAAGTGGATGACTGAACAAATTGGCAAGGTGATTGATATTCCGATAGAATCTAAGGATTGTTGGGGTAAATTTATAAAGGTCAAAGTGTTAATTGATATTTCTAAACCTCTGAAAAGATGGCTCCGGTTGAAATTAGATAAATTTACAGAAATTGTGATGGTGAGTCTAAAGTATGAAAGGCTCCCTGAATTTTGTTATGTTTGTGGAAGAATTGGGCATGTTAGTAAGGAATGCTCTGATGAAGAGGCCAAGATTGCAGCTTTGAGTGGGGTTTCGACTAAGTTTGGTTCCTGGGTGAGAGCTTCTATTTTGGACCGACAGAAAACGAGATTTGAGCAGCAATTTGATGGAAATTTGAAGAGTTCAAATAGATTGGAGGAGAGGCGAGATGGGAAAGAAATTGTTTTGCAGAAATTAAGTTCGGGGTCGCTCAGGCGAGGGGAAAAGGAAGGCGGTGAGCTAACTGTCAAGTCCGGATTGTTTGATTCCCAGGAGGCCAATCAGACCGACTCAACGAGGGAATCAAAAGAAGAAGGAAAATTGGTTACAAAAAATATCTTGTCAAAGGGTATTGGATCCGGGTTGACACAGAAAAATGGGCCAGGGCAGGAAGGCCCAGTGGATATGGTGAAGGAAGGTTGTGGGTCTGCGTTAAATGAAAAGAGCCCAATTTTAGAAGAGGGTGTTAAAGAGGATATGTTATTGGTGGTGAGTTCTCAGCCAAAGGAAGTATCAGTTCCACTAAAGTCAAATGCTAGAAATTGGAAAAGAATGGCGAGAGCTTTAAAGTCTGAAGTTAATTTGAGAAATCAAACAAGTTTATTTTGTAATCTTCAGACGGTTAGTATGAAGGGGAAGAAGAGCTTAGAAGGAATTGATTCATCATCAACGAGTAAGTCTAATTTTAGCTTAGCTGGGAAACGGTATGGGTTGGGGAAGTATAAACTCTCTTCTCAGATATCGTCAAATCAGAAAAGGGTTCATTCTAGTTCTTTAAAAAGATGGGAGATACAATTTGGTAAAAGAAAGTTAAGTATCGGTTCTGCAGTAGAGAGTAGTATTAGTAAAAAATTGAGAGCTCCTGTCAGTTCAGAGGATTGCAAAAGTTTGGTGGTGTCTGATTCTCAGGCCCGCCAGGATCAATGATTGGCCTTAGTTGGAACATTCGGGGCTTGGGGAATCCCCGATCGTTGTTGGCCTTGAAGAGGTTGATGAAGAAGTATTCTCCAGATTTTGTTTTTCTCTCGGAAACAAAGCTTTTAGGTAGTAAGGCAGTTAAAATTAGGGATAATTTTGGGAATTATGAAGTGTTTTAAGTGGATTGTGTTGGTAGTAGTGGTGGATTGATGCTTTTGTGGAAAAAAGAATTACAAGTTTCTATTAATTCTTATTCTGTTGGGCATATTGATGTTAGAATTAAAATGGAGGATGGTTTTTTGTGGAGATTTTCTGGTTTATATGGAAATCCTTCTCAAAGTAAGAGAATGAGTTCCTGGGATTTAATGGGTAGGTTGAGTGAGGTAGATAGGTTGTCGTGGGTTTGTGAAGGGGATTTTAATGAAGTGTTGTGTATGAATGAGAAGGCTGGTGGTTCTGAGAAATCTATTGATGGGATGGTGCGATTCAAACAGGCAATTGATAAATGTGATTTAATTGATTTGGGGTTTTTTGGACCTAGATATACTTGGAATAATAAAATGGAAGGTCTGTATAACATCCAAGAAAGGATTGATAGATTTTTGGCCAATAATTTATGGAGGGATAGGTTCAGTTTTGTGTTGGTAGAACATTTGGGATTTAATTCGTCGGATCATAGACCTATGCTTTTGAAGTTTGATAAGAGTAGGAGGTTTATGAGAAGCAGGTTTTTGGGGTTTCGTTTTGATCCTTTCTGGCTTAAAGAGGAGGATATTGGTAGAGTTATAGGGGATGTTTGGAAAGAAAGGGGTCCTTCCATTTCGGTTCAGCAATTCATTTTCAAGCTTCAGCAGTGTGCTTCAAGTTTATCAGGATGGAGTAAGAATCGGTTTTGCAATCTTAGCAACCAAATAGCAGGAAAAAACAAAGAGATAGAACTGTTATATAAGTCTTGTGAGCAAGAGGGAGTTATGAAAGTTATTAAGGAGTTAGAAATTTCTATGGAAGAGCTTCTGGACGGTGAAGAATTATTTTGGAAAAAACGTTCCAGGGCTGATTGGTTGGAAGAAGGAGATAAAAATACTCAGTTTTTTCATGCCAAGGCATCAACTAGGAAGAAGAAAAATTCGATTCAATGTTTATATAATAAAGAGGGTCAGGCTGAGTATTCAGAAGAAGGGATGGCTAGAGTGGTTCAAGATTTTTTTCATCATCTTTTCCAAACTTCTGATCCTAATCCAGCTGATATCAGAAAAGCATCAGAGGGGATTCATTCTGAATTGGATCAATCGTAGAGAGAAAAGCTAAGTTTGTCGTTCTCTGAGGAAGAAGTCAGGTTGGCATTATTTGATCTTAGCCCTACCAAATCACCTGGCCCAGATGGGTTTCACGCTATTTTTTTTTTCAGAAATTCTGGCATGTTTTGAGGGAGGATTTTACTAGAGTTTGTTTATGTATTCTGAATGGTAATGCTTCTATTAGGGATTTTAATAGCACTTCTATTGTTCTGATTCCGAAAATTAGTAACCTTACTGATATCAAAGATTTTAGGCCTATTGTTTTGTGTAGTGTTGTTTATAAGACAATTACTAAGGCTATAGCTTTTAAAATTAAACCTTATTTAAAAGATATAATTTCCTCGAATCAGTCTGCTTTTGTTCCTGGTAGACATATTTTTGATAATGTTATTATTGCTTTTGAGGCCCTTCAAATGATTTCTAAGAAGAAGAGTGGTAAGAAGGGGTGGATGACTATCAAATTGGATATAAGTAAAGCTTATGATAGAGTAGAATGAAAATTTTTAGAAGCTGTTTTGAGGAAAATGAATTTTTCGTCCAGTTTGATTGAGTTGATAATGGAGTGTATTGGAACTACTAATCTTAAATTTTTGCTTAATGGTATGATGGTTTGTGATGTGAAGCCTTCTAGAGGTCTTAGACAAGGGTGTCTTTTGTCCCCCTATCTTTTTATTCTTTGTGCTGAGGCATTTTCAGGGTTGATTAAAAATGCTAAAAATAATGGCAGGGGGCTGGGTATTAGATGTGGAAGAGGAGATCCTCTTATTAGTCATATGTTTTTTGCTGATGATAGCATTCTGTTTAGTATGGCTTCTAGTTGTTGTAGTGCGAGTATAAGAGAGATTCTGAATGTGTATGCTAGTGGTTCAAGGCAGCAAATTAATTTACAGAAAAGCAAGATAACATTTAGTGAGAATGTGGTTACTTGTATTAAAGAAGATATATATAATTTGCTTGGTATTGAGGAAGGTTTTAATCAAGATAAGTATTTAGGTCTTCCAACTTTGGTGGGTAGAAATAAAAGAATTTTGTTTAATGGTATTATGGAAAGGGTTTGCAAGAAGCTAAGAGGATGGAAGGATAATTATTTTTCTTTTGGTGGTAAGGAGGTGTTGATTAGGGCTGTGGTTCAGGCGATCCCAAATTATGCTATGAGTATTTTTAGGCTTCCGGTGGGATTTTGTAAAGAGATGAGTGCCATGTGTTCTAAGTTTTGGTGGGGATCCAATGAAGGTAAAAGAAAGATTAGTTGGGTCAAATGGTTATCTCTTTGTAAACCTAAGAATCAAGGTGGATTGAATTTTAAAGAGTTAATTTCTTTTAATCAATCTTTGTTAGCAAAGCAAGCTTGGAGAATTTTGAAGAATTTGGATTCATTGGTGGCAAGGCTTATGAAGGCGAAATATTTTAAAAATGAGGAGTTTTTGCAGGTGGCTACAAAGAATGAGATTTCTCATATTTGGCGTAGTATTTTATGGGGGAAAGATTTGCTTTCTTAGGGGCTTAAATGGGTGGTTAGGGATGGGAAAAAAATTAGAGTCTTTAAAGATAGGTGGATTCCTCGTCCTAGCACTTTTATGACAATAACGTCGGATCCTAGAAATGATTTGTGGGTGGCTGATTTAATGAGCAGTAATGCTCGTTGGTGGGATATGGAGAAATTGGATAGTTGGCTGTTGACAGGAGATAAGGAGATGGTGATGTCCATTCCGATTAGCTGGCAAGGAGGAGAAGATTATTTGGCTTGGCATTTTGAAAAAAATGAACAATACTCAGTTCAAAGTGGTTATCAACTAGCCATTTCTAATAAGGTTAGTGACTCTGGTTCCAATTCTAATATGTCTCAGAGGTGGTAGTTGAAGATGTGGAGTTTAAATATTCCTCCGAAAGTCAAGATTTTTGTTTGGAGAGCTTGTTGGAATGCTTTTCCATCTCTTCAAAATCTCTGTAAAAGGAAAGTAATTGATTCTCCAAGGTGTATTAGATGTGCTAGCCCTGTTGAATCAGTTGCTCATGCTATATTCTGGTGCAAAGATGCTAAAAAATGCTGGAGATTTTTTGGTTTGTTTTGTCCATTTGAAGAGGTCAATCAGCTGCAAGCAATGGATGTGTTTTTATTTGTGTCTTCTCGGTTTTCTGGTGAAGATTTGGGCAGGTTTTGTATGATAGCTTGGGCAATATGGGAAAATAGGAACAAACATTATATGGAAGGGATTTGTAAGCATTCAAAAATGGTGGCTGCAGGTGCTTTGGCTTTCTTGGCAGAATTTCAGAGGTCAAAAAGGTCTGTTTCTGTTGGGAGTTCTTCTGCTCAGATCAGGTATGGTCCTGAATGGATTGCTCCACCTTCTGGTCACCTAAAGTTAAATACATCAGCTGTATTGAGTAAGAATGGGGTTTTTGTGGGAATAGGAGCAATTATCAGAGATGTTAAGGGGTTGGTAGTTGTTGCTCGAACCAACCAGCTGCCAGGAAACTTTAATGCCAAGAATGGTGAGCTGATTGCGATAAGGGAAGGTTTGTTGTTGGCGGCAAAATTGTATAATTTGCGTGTGGATTGGGCTGAGGTAATTTCTCCCTCAGTGGTTTCTATCCTTAACGATTCTATGCCTTTTGTAGGGGAATCTAAATACATTGTTAATGATATTAAAGTATTGATATCAGATGTAGGCATTATTAAGTGTTTAGCTGTTTCCAAATCTGGAAATTTCTTAGCATTTAAGCTTGCTGTTTCAGCTTTTTCATCTTGTAGGGAGTTTCTTAGGCTGGATTTTAGCTCTTTGTTAAGTAGAAATTTTCTGTAATGGTTATGAGTTCTTATTAATGAAAAAAAAAAAAAAAAAAAAAAAAAAACTAGATAAGATTCTACCACTACCACCACCACCACCTTTGAAAAGAAAAAAAACCAAGTGAAGATTGAAGTTGAACATCTTTGGATATTGTTTTTAATAATGTAATAAATCTTTGTATTCTAATTAATTTAATCAAATTAAATGGTTGATAATGATGATTTTTGTCTTCTTCAATTTTTTGTCAAGTTAGAGTAATTATATAATTTCTCTAACTCGAGAAAAAAAAAAAAAAAACATAATTAAACTATACTATATGAATGGTAAATTTAAATAGATAGATATTCTCGTTTTGTCTTTTTTATTAAAACCAAATATTAAATATAAATAGTTAGAAGCAAAGAAAGTGAGTTATTATCATTTTTTTGTGAATTATCTACGTCAAAAAAAATATCAATAATAAAATCCAAAACTATTAACTACATTCGTGGTATGGCCTCATGTACCGGTACGATTTTCCAAGGGATAAGTTGATGTTTACTTGAAGGAAAATGATGTACAAATGTAAGGACAAAGATTAAGGATTCATGAATGCTAAATGTCTATATGATGAAAAACTACAAGGAAAGAGGAAAGAAGTAACGGTGAAAGTGAAAGATGGGGGTCCATGCCTCCATGAGTGACTGGGTGGATCCAAATTCCAAACCAAACACATGTCCTAGAAAGTGACATCAGTTTTTATTCAAAGCCTACCATCATTTTCTTTAACTTTTCCACAATAAACAAAAGAAAAACTTACACAGTAAAAGCTAGGCTCCTCAATTAATGGCAGAAATTGTGTATGCATGCAACGTAATGTATTAATCATACCATGTTTGTCAACATGGTACGACATTTACGGTAGTTAATATTTTAGGAAAAAAACTCAAGAAAAATTATAGAAACTGGTAAGAAATTGATGTCTGAGATATTAATTAATGATATTAGCTAATTAATGGCAACGACAGCAGCAAGTTTGTATTCTTTCTTTGTTTTCTCTCAAGGTGAAAACGTGTTTTCTTTAGTTATTATTTTAAATTGAACAAGACCCAATTGTGACCTGATTGGTTCATTTTCTGCACCTGCTTACACTCTTCTTTATAGATTAGAGGCTGCTGGAGTTGGGTCTATCCTTCTCTCTTTCTTTTACTGGATCCAACGGTGACCAGCCTCTAAAAACATAAAGTTCCAAAGAAAGAAGGGTATATATATATAAAGAGGCTGCTGGAGTTGGGTCAACATATTCATGCCCTGTCTTCAAAGTTCCAAACTTTCAATATATATATAAAGACATAAAGTTTTATGTCATTTGAGAGAAGGGTATATAGCGTATAGGACAAGTTGGACAACTATACATATATATTGATCATAGCTCTTTTTGTTTGTTTTATAAAAAGAAAAAATTCTCTGTTTTTACTACATTTTGGTCCGAAGAAAGAAGAGAGACAGACAATCTATGAAGATGTTGATTTTATTGTGTTTCTGGGTTGGGGTGCTTTTTGGAGATGTTGCCATGGCTGCATCATCAGAGAAGAGTTCATCAGAAAGAAAGCTTGATGAAACACCCACTTGGGCTGTTGCTAGTGTTTGTGCTGTTATCATCATTATCTCCATTTTCTTGGAGAAAATTCTTCACAAACTAGGAACGGTAATGCTTTTTTTTTCCTTCCCCTTTTTAGTGCTTTTAATGCTTCTTTTGTGTGTTTATTTTGTTCATGTTTTCAACTGATGGAATTTTCTGGGCTCAAAATTGAAACTTTATTTCTGTGGTGTGGACAAGCATGATTTTCTTTTGTGTTTGAAATTCTGCTGTTTATTTCAATTGATTTTTTTTCTTTTCATTCTCTGTTAAGAGTCAATTTGATTATGATTAAAGGTTTGATTTTGGAGCTCATGTGCTTCTTTGTTGTTGTTGTGTTGTTAACCGTAAGGAATTTGATTAATAATTAATTAACATGCATAGGCACATAATTAATCCGAATCTCAACCTAAACATGTTTCTTTATCATGATTAATCAAACCCTAAATATAAATTATTAACCCATATCAATTCAAGAGAAAAGGGAGATAGGAGAATGCGGAAGCGTACCTGAATCCATAACCGGAGGATGGTGGACGGGTTGTGACCTTCCAAATTATAACGACCTTTTGAAACCTAAATTTTTCTCTCCTGTTGTGTTGATGGGGATGCAGACAAGTGAAAAGTATCGTGTAATTTAGGGACCATAACCCTAACATATAATAATCAGATTATTATAAGGTTAGATATTTCTAATTTGGCCCTTCATCAAATTAGATATAACACTCCGGTATCTACACATTAATTCCATGACAATTATACCCCTAAGCCTTACAACTTTAAATCTTAATTAGATCACTTTAATTTAGGCTTAACCAGAGATAGCATAACACATTTAATATTTACATGTGTAGCCCCACATGTTGGAATTTTCCAACAATCTCCCACTGGGCTACATATGTAATTACACAAATGTATATAACTTTATGAGCTCCAAAATTTTGCTATCACAATTTTAGGGTATATCCAAACAATCTCGTCCATTGATTATGCCGTTATAGGATCAAAGCGGTTTTCGTCACATTTAGTGTGACTAAACCCATCAATGGTCACATACAGCAACATAACCAAATGACATAGACTAATCATGGATGCGTAGCATGGAAATTACATGCAATGTGATCTATACATGTCTATTTCCAATTGGTCCTACCTTAATCTTAAGTGAGATTAATATTTAACACAATGCAACAGAGTGAAATAAACTGAATACTTTATTTCTGATCAGAAAAATATCCAAATACATAAATGCATAAGAATGTCCAAAACCAAACATAAAGCAATAAAATACCAAATAATACAAAATAATACAAACTTCCACTATAATATGGTATCCTCAAACAAAATAACACCCATATGAGCATTGTGCTCATGAAAGACCTTGGGTAGTAATCCCTTTGTAAGCGGATCTGCTACCATGGAGTTTGTCTCAATGTGCTCTATGGATATCTGTCCACTCTGCACCCTCTCCTTCACAACTAGGAACTTAATGTCAATATGCTTTGACCTAAATGAGCTCCCGTTGTTGTTGGAATATAGCACTGCTGACTTATTGTCACAATATAGTTTGAGTGGTCTTTTAATATCCTCTAGAATGCATAGCCCAGTGACAAAATTCCACAGCCATATCCTATGATTGGATGCCTCATAGCATGCTACAAACTCTACTGCCATGGTGGAAGAAGCTACGAGTGTTTGTTTGACACTCCTCCAAGAAATAGCTCCACCAGCCAACAAGTATATATAGCCTGATGTGGATCTCATACTATCTTGGCATCCAGTATAATCAGAGTTGGAATACCCTATGATCTCTAACTGATCAGATCTCCTATATGTGAGCATATGATCTTTTGTTCTCTGCAAATACCTCATAACCCGCTTAGCTGCTTTCCAATGATCCATCCTAGGGTTATTTAAATATCTCCCTAACATATAAATAATGTACGCAATATCCGGATGCATACACACATGAGAATACATTAGACTTCCTACAGCTAATGCATAGGGAATCTTTTGCATTTCCTTAACTTCAAGGTTATTTTTAGGGTACTGATTGAGACTGAACTTGTCTCCCTTTGCAATAGGGGTGTCACCTGGTTTGCTGTTTTGCATGCCAAACCTTTTGAGCACTTTATCGATATAGCTTCTTTGTGATAATCCAAGAATACCCCGAGAGCGATCTCATTGTATCAGGATCCCTAATACAAAGGAGGCGTCACCAAGATCTTTCATCTCAAAATTCTTTGATAGAAATCTCTTGGTTTCGTGCAACATGCCTATATCATTTGTGGCAAGCAATATGTTATCGACATACAAAACCAGGAATATGTGCTTACCCCCACTGAACTTGTGATACACACAATTATCAACAGCGTTTATCTCAAAACCAAACGAGATAATCACTTGATGAAACTTATGGTACCACTAACGGGAAGCTTGCTTGAGTCCATAGATAGACTTTGTCAATTTACAGACCATATTCTTTGGGTCTCCCAACTCAAAGTTTTCTAGCTACACCATATTAATTGTTTCGTCAATGTCACCATTGAGAAACGCCGTCTTAACATCCATCTAATGAAGCTCAAGGTCAAAATGACCAACAAGTGCCATGATTGTCCTAAAATAGTCTTTCGTTAAAACCAGAGAGAAAGTCTCTTTAAAGTCAATCTCTTCCTTTTGGGTAAAGCCTTTAGCTACAAGACAAGTCTTATACCTCTCCACATTACCTTTCAAATCCCTTTTGGTTTTAAAAATCCATTTACAACCAATGGGCTTCGCACCTTATAGTAATGGGATAAATTCCCAAACCTTATTGTCTTGCATAGACTTATACTCATCATTCATGGCATCAATCCACTTTTGAGAGTTGGAACTCTGCATGGCTTGATGGAAGTTGATTGGATCTTCTTCCACCCTTCCAATGCCTTCCTCATGTTCCTGGAGAAATACAAAAAAATGGTCTGGAATAACATTTCTCCTTTCTCTAGTGGATCGCCTTAATGGCACTGGTTCTTGAGGCTGTTGAAATTGTTCCTCAGGAACAATTACCTCATCTTGAATGGGGGGTTGATCAACATTGTTTGGTTGAGGATCCAGATTCGCTTCTTGATCAATGACAGGTATAGGAACCTGCACATTGTCAAAAGCGATAGTGGGAATCGCAGTCGATTCCTCCTCAAAGACAATGTCTCTAACCTTATTTCTCCCTCCAAACTCAACATCCTCAAAAAATATTGTAGTTCCTGTCTCAAAAATTGACCTAAGTATGGGATCATAAAATTTATAAATCCTAAATCGCTCAGAGTGGCCAATGAAGTAGTTTATCACAGTTTTTGAGTCCAATTTCTTTTCATGTGGCATGTAAGGCCTTGCCTCAGTTGGACATCCTCAAATGTGAATATGCTTTAGACTAGGCTTTCTGACTATCCAAAACTCATAAGGTGTTTTTGCAGCTGTTTTAGTTAGCACTCGGTTCAGAATATAAGCTGCTGTTTTGAGCACTTCATTATTCTTCCTCTTTTTGCCCTTGTCCTTAGAGGTGTTAGCCAAATGAGCACTTTTGATTCTTTCTTGCTTCAATCTCTCTTCTTCTTGCACACAGTTAGGGGTGGGCATAAAGTTCAGAACCGAACCGAATTGAACCAAACCGAATCAAATTGAAAAAAGGGTGTTCGGTTCGGTTCAAAGGATTAATTCGGTTTAAACCGATTTAAAAAATCAAAAACTGAAAAGTTTTCGGTTTAAACCGGTTTTGGTTTTTCAAAACCGGTTTGAACCGAATTAACCGCCTATATAAGTAAAAAGTAAAAAATAAAAAAAAATAAAAAAAAATAAAAAAAACCCTAACCTTTTCTAATGTTCTTCAGTAAAGGCTGAAGTCATGTGGTTCCATTGGGGTGAGCAGAAGAAGCGAGGAACCCTACAGGTCAGCCGAGTGCCACCCAGATCGAAACTGATCGATTGGCCCCATCGTTTGCCCACAAAGAACCAACTATTCTTCCAAAATTTGTTTGAGGAGGGGAATCCCCAAACAAACCCCTTCATCTTTTCATCCGTGGTCGGCTCGATTTCACCCTTGACCACCACGTCCTTAGGAACCCAGAGCTCGGATGGGTTCGATTGGAGGAAATAGATTCCCGTCTTCCCTACCGGCCTCAACGAGAAGAAATGTCGGATTTCGCGAGGAGTGGGAGGTGGCCGCTTCATCCTGTGCCACATGCACATCAAAATCCGATAGTTGTTCAGAGTCAGCTGAGCCGGAGCAATTCGGGCCTCAGCCAAAAACCACGTAATAAAAGGCTGTAAAGGCAGAGTAACACAGCAGGTGAGCATCACCCCGTAGATCGTCACATGGCCAGGAGGAGGATTCCATACAGCTCGGCCATCAGCAGGCATCAGCGAAATCACATCGCCATCCAAATCGAACCGCCGCATATACCTACCTATCTCCTCAGGGCCGACCACATTTGGCTCGACATCATAAGCGCATATGCGCTCGGGAGAGAATGGAATGCGAGCAGCCTTGTGCTCTTCTTCAACGTCATTCTCGATAACCCTCTGGGTCCCAACTCGGCTCTCCAGCGAGTGAGAGTCCTTGTAAACTTTGCGGGTGCTCATCTTTTTTCCCGGTCGTCTCCAAGGCCGAGTGTCAGCAGAAGAAGAAGGAGAATCCGACCAAGCTGCAGGCTGATAGTCGGGAGGCGCTGAGTTCGAGGAAACTGAGTGAACTTCAGGAGATGGAACCTCTAAAGGGGTGAAATTTTCACGATAAACTGCAGAAACGTCAGCGTCAGTGAAATGTGGCTGATCAAAGAGAGGTGGTTTCAGTAAATTGTGGACCACTGATGCAGTGTGAGCATCATTTTGCTCAATAGCAATCATACCAACAGTATAAAGACGGTACCTAGTTGCAGAATCCATAAGAACTAACCTCGATATAATGAGAGACGGAGACGAAGAAAACCGCAGAAAAAATCTTCGAGAAAGAGCCTGGGAGTTGAAGC
The DNA here is from genome assembly GCA_954870605.1 of Acer campestre. NCBI lineage: Eukaryota > Viridiplantae > Streptophyta > Magnoliopsida > Sapindales > Sapindaceae > Acer > Acer campestre. The sequence continues at coordinate 53,370 of OX940800.1, forward strand.
AGAAGAACTCAGAAAGAGCTGGAGAAGTGGTTGAAGCAGAAGAACTCAACAAAAGCCAGGAGGTGTGGTTGAAGCAGATGAAGATGCGGTTGCAGTAAATGAACTCAATAAACAAGGGATGCGAGTAAGTTCTTCAGAGAACGCACAAAAATTGCAGAAAATAAAGTAAATAAAAGAGAAAAAGCGCCACCACTGCCAGTTTATATAGGCAGCACATTGATTTCAAAAAACACGAAACCCTAGGAGAAACATGAAGAAGCGGGAAAGCAGAGGGGCGCGGGTGATGACGTAGTCCACACGCGAGCGAACAGAAAGGCCATGTCCCATAAATGCGCCGTACCACAGCCAAATAAGAAAGGACAAGTGGCAACCGAAGAGCGCCTTGAGCCGCCAGTGAGCAGAAACGTCACTATCAAAAGATTTCTGAAATGATTGATAAATCGAATGCGTGAGGTCATAATTAAGACACGTCATTTAAGAGCTTTGAAGCAAACGAGGATACATTAATACAGAAGAAGACAAACAAGGACTAGTTGTAAGGACTAGTTATAGTATGAAGTTAAATATTTGACCCGAAGGGAACTAACTCAGCATGATCGGCACAAATATTTAAGGGGGTATTGTTATAGGTAAAAATAGTCGTCATCACTATATAAAGCCACGTAAGCAGGGTTAAAGGAAAGTCAACTAACGGAGCAAGAATTCCCCCATGAAAACCTATTCGGGAAAAGAGGAAGCTGCCCGACCACCAGCAAAGACAAGTTGCTCGGGCAATAAATCTTACTCGGGTAAATGCTCGGTGTAGTCGGGAATCAATGAAAACAGATAGTCATCAGCGTCTATATTTAAAACTCTGGGCGCAATCAGCAACAAGCAACTCCATGATAAGCAACAGTGACTGCAGAGTTCGAATAAGGAAACAGATAGATTTTCCGTAAATAAAGGAGGAAGAATCAGAATCAGAATCAGACTTGGATTCAACCAAATCAGGAAATATACGAAAGAAAGAGAATCTGAATCTGTTTAGGGTTAGAACACACAATTAGGGCACCACATACCAAACCCTAATTAAACATGTATAAATACCCCTTCTTTACGTAAAAAAGGAGAGACACAAGAGAAATAGCTTGAGAGAGATTGTAGTGCAGCATTCTTGTAATCCTTCTTCATAGTGAATTTGGCTTAGTTGTTTAGGCAACAAACCGTGGATGTTTCTCCAACCCTTGGAGTTTTACCACGTAATTGCTTGTTATTTCTAGTTATTTCTTTTGTTTTTAGTCATCCAAGTTCATAAATTATAACAATTCAAAAGTAAATCATTGACTCGGTGACCACCAAAAATCACCGTCAACAACCGCCTATATAAGTAAAAAAAAAAAAAAAAAAAAAAAAAAAAAAAAAAAAAAAAACCCTAACCTTTTCTAATGTTCTTTACTTCTCTCTCTTAGCCGCCGAAAATTGAATTTACTATCTATTCAATTTGTGATTTTTTAAAATGAATTATAAATTAAATATTATTAACTAGGTTTGATTTGGGTTTTTTTGGGCTTGGGCAATTAAAATTTATCAAACTTTGGCCTAAAATTAGAATCCAATAGCCCATCAAATTTAAAAACATAAAAAAAGACTAATTAAACTCATCAAACCAATAAGGCCCATTTGGCCCAAAACCGAAATGAACCGAACCGAACCGAACCGAACCGAACCGATTAAAATCAATTCGGTTCGGTTCGGTTACCATTTCTTATTCGGTTCAAACCGGTTCAATTTTGGGTGAACCGAAATATTTTCGGTTCAATTCGGTTTTGCCCAAAACCGAACCAAACGAACCGTGCCCACCCCTACACACAGTAAGAAATGAGCTCATAAAAAGTCCATTTCTCCTTCTGACATTTGTAACTGACCTTAAACTGATTGTATTGTGCAGAAAGTGATATTAATACTAAATGCACAAGCAAGTCATCAAACAGCTCGAGCTTAGTGCCTTAAGCTTAGAAGCAATTGAGACATTTCCATAATGTACTCCCTTATGTTCCTCTTGCCTTTATACTTCATAGAAATCAAAGCATGCTTGTTTCTACCTTATCGTTTTTCACAAAACGCTTTTCAATTTCGGCTAGGAACTATTTGGCTTTGATTATCTTTTCAAATACCGCACCCCTGAATGCCTCCGAAATGTCGAGCTTGATGATCATAAGACTAATGCGATTTGAGCGATCCACTTCTCAAAGTTCTTCCTGTCATCAGGAGAACTTGCATCCATAAGAGAAGTGGGCTGCTCAATCCGAAGTGCAAGGTCTAGATCCATGTAGCCAAGAACAATTTCTATGTTCTCTTTCCAATCCTTAAAGTTGGTCACATTAAGCACATGTATAGAGTTGATATTAGCAGATATAGTATAAACACTAGTCGTAAAGAGAATAAAACACACAAACAATCATGTTTGCATTAATAACTAAATACAATAATCAACAAATTCAAATAATGGTAAGTCCAATCTCAAGATACCTAGCACAACATTAATATCAAGTCTTTAGACAATAATATTAATTGTAAATGGTACTCTTGTTGCAGTGATCAAACATTGACAATAATTCATGTCAAATAATAAATCTATCTTTGGATCGATTTATTATTCACATGTAAAACCTTTTATAATTGTCACATATTTACCACCACAGGTGTGTGTGCAACTCGGCCAAATATTAACCTTCCTTTGGGCCGGCTAATACCCGCATGAATTTATACACACAATATTAACCGTAAGTGGTACTCTTGTTGTAGTGATCAACCACTGACAATGATTCATGTCAAATAATAAATCTATCTTTGAATCGACTTATTATTCACATGTAAAACCTTATAATTGTCACATGTTTATCACCACAGGTGTGTGTGCAATTCGGCCAAGTATTAACCTTCCTTTGGGCTGGCTAATACTCTCATGAATTTGCACACACACAAACATCCAACATCCCTCATGAACAATTTATACAATAGAGATCACTTTTATGACATCTTATTTCAATTAGCCTATTTAGAATGATGGATTACTTTATTTAACCATAAAAGAAATACCAAAAAATATTTGAATTTGAGTTGATCCTTAAATATATATATATATATATATTAAAAATAAAACTACAAAACTGTCCTTCATTTTACAAAATTATAGAAAGGCCCCTCAAGTTTCAATAATTACAAACTGGCCCACTAATTTTGAATAATTAAAAAATTTGGCCCTAAAACTTTGAAAATTACAAACTGACCCCGGAACTTTTCAGTAATTATAATTCAGCCCCAAATACTTACTAAATTGCAAACTGTCCTATTAATTTTTGGTAATTATACATTGGCCCTGAAACTTTATTAAAATCACACAATAGCCTAAAATAATTACAAAACAGACACTTTAAGAATTTCAAATTTTCAACACAAGAGCTTAAGGCAAAAAAACGATTTTTATTTTTATTTTTATTGGGTCTGTTCTGTTACCCAAAACTCAAACAATATTCACATAACTGAAACAATTTTTCCACAAAACTTAACCCGAAAGCATCAGATTTATTATTATTATTATATTAATAAGATCAAAATGAGATCAGAGATCCCAAACCTCACCACAAAAGTCAAACAAACAACAACAAACAACACCAAATACTATCATTCTCTACCAACACGCAAGCATCAGCACATGTACAACACCAAATATTTTTTTTTTTTTTTTTTTTTTTTTGAAAGAAGTACAGTACACTGTCACCCATATTCATACAATCATGCATAGCTTGATGTGGTGCCACCAACAAAATATTCTTTTAAATATTTTTATTTTATTTATTTTTTTGAACATCAATAAGAACCTTTATTTAAAAATAGTGGTGTCAATGTGGGCCGGCCCGGCCCACATGTGCCGGGCCAAATGAGCCCGTTCATGAAAACGGGCTCGGCTTGGCACGGCACATGAATTTGACGGTTCGGGCCGGGTCGGCCCGTTTCCATGCATATGAGGCCCGGCACGTGCTTCTGGCACGTGCCATATGTGCCGGGCCGGCACGTGCCACATATATATATATATATATTTTTTCATTTAGATAATTAGAATATTAGATATATTAATAATTAATTCAATTAATTTAATTGTTTAAATAATTTAAATTATGTTATTTTAATTATAATTTGTCTATTTTATTTATTAAGTGTATTTAAAAAAATAGATAGATTTATTATTAAAATAAATAAAGATAATAAAGATTAAATATTAAAGAAAATAAAAAATACATGAAAATATGAATTATGAAATGAAAAATTATTTATTTATTTCGGATTATCATTATTACATGGTTGCCTACTTGCCTCATTAAAAACCTTTCCAAGAAAAACCCAGTGAGATAAAAACTTGGTAAAGGAAAAAGAGTGCAATCTCTACTCTCTAACTCTGTAGTATACTACTATACTGCATACATAGAGTCGTAACGAGCCCGTCTCTGTTCTGTTGTAGCTATGTCCGGGTTATAATTATAGTGTTGACCTGTCCGTGTCCAGTCATGCATTTACTCATATGCCTTCTCAAATGACCAGTTCCCCCTGTATCAGAACTGGCAAATAAGAGTTTACAAAACTTACAACGTTATTTTGTTGTGACCCCACCGTCTGGGTTTGGTATTTCTTCTTTGTCAAAACACTGCCATATTTTTGAATTTGAAGGAATACCACCGGGCTGACGTGGTGTCTGTGTTACGCCGGAACCAGAAGGTCCCGCTACCGTTTCCGTCGGAAGTTGAGGATGATGATGATCCATTTCCTACAATATAGTAATATACTAAGCATTTAAATTTAATCATAAATTATAAATATAGTAATATACTACTTATTAATATTTAATATATTATTTATTACTAAGCATTTAAATTTAATCATAAATATACTAAGCATTAAAATATTAAAATTTATAACAATTAACAAAGCATAAAAAATTAAAAATATTAATTCATAAATATACTAAGCATAATTGCATAAAGCCATAAATATTAAATATACATAAAACATAAGAATTAATATCAAAATTAATAACTAAGCATATATATATTATGTATAAATATAAAATTTAAAAACTAAAACATAAAATTAATTAATAACATTTAAAACAAAAACATACCTTTGAGGCTTTGAGCTTTGGTGCCTTGGTGAATGGTGAGTTGGTGCCTTGGTGGAGAGATTAGAGAATAATTGAAAATAATATAGTATTATAAATTTAGAATAGTAGATTAGTTATTTAGTTGATAGTAATACTAGAACTAGTGACTAGTGTAGAGAATTGAGATTTAAGAGATTGAGAGATTGAGAGATTGAGAGAATGAGAGATTGAGAGAAAGTGAAAATGTATGGAAATTGGAATGGGTGGGGGTATTTATAGAAAAATTTGAAATGGGGTAAAAATATAAAATAGAAGAGATGAGGGGGGAAACTGAAATTTTTAAGTTAATTTGAAAAATCTGACCGTTTGCTAACGTCAGCAACGGTCAAAATTTTTTTAAAAAAATTAATAAAAAAGTGAAAACGGTCGGCCTGCCGGGCCGAGCCCGCCGGCCTGGCAGGCCGGTCCAGGTCGACCCGGCAGGCCGACCGTTTTCTTTTTTTTTCTTTTTTTTTTTACAAAAAAATTATTTTCCTTTTTGAATTTTTTTTTTCCAATATTTTAAATTTTTAATTCAAAATTTCAAATCAAGTTATCAAGTATTCAAATTCAATTCATCAATTGTTAATTTGTTATTTTATTTGTTAGTTTGTTTCTTTATTACATTATAAATTTATAATATTGTTTAAATTGTTACATTATAAATTTATAATATTGTTTAAATATTTGTAATTGTAATTTGTCTAACTTATTTATTAGTTTAATCGGTTAAAAAAATGTAGAAAATAGAAAGACTTATTATTTTAGATGAAATCAAGCTAAAAGCTTAAAGAAAATAAAAATAGATGAAATCATGAAATTATGAAAATATGAAATGAAGAATTATTTATTTATTTCGGAGTCTCAGTATTACATATTTACATGATTGCCTCATTAAAAACCTTACCAAGAAAAACCCAGTGGGATAAAAACTTGGTAAGGGAAAAAGAGTGCAATCGTATTACAAGTTAATGTACATGTATAACCTAAAAGTCCTAAATTTGGTTACTGTCGGAACTCTCTTCGACATATAAATTACTGAAATTTTGAACAAATTCTTCGTCTACCGTTTCATTTTGCAACCTCTTTCGAGCATGCTCCCAATCCCGAACGCATGCCAATACCTCCACCATCTCTGGAGTCATCGAACTTCTTCTTTCTTCAACAATTCTTCCAATCGTGCTGAAAACCTGTTCTGAGGAAACAGTGGAAACATGGATAACCAGTATGTCACGTGCTAGGTGTGACAGGACCGGATATTTATAGCTGTAGGTCTTCCACCATACCAACAGTTCAAATCCCTTCTCTCTGTCAAAGCTGTCGACGTATTGAGCGTCAAGGTAGCTTTTCAGTTCGGCACCGGAGGTTGCACTAGCTCCTGAAGAAGAACTTGATGCGCCTACTTTTTTTCGACGTTTTAGAATGTTCCAACTTGTCTGATTCGGGAGTGTGTCTGGTACTTCTAATGGTTGCTGCGCAACGTTGCCATACCTGTGCTCATAAGAACTAAAAACTTTGAACAACTGGGTTCGAATGTCAGTAATCTGTGTAGAATAATCTATGCTCAAAATATTACCAAGATAATCTAGCAATGTTTCAAGACCAGATAACTTAACCCTAGGATCTATTATAACACCTAAAGCATAAAGTAAAGGAATTGTAGACCAATATTTTGTAAACTTTTTTTCCATGGCAACAACTGCAGGGCCTAAGATTTCATCTTCCCTATAATTGTTTAATAATTCAGACATTTCCACAACATGATAGATTGCCAGGGAAGATGTGGGGTAATAGACCCCAGAAAGAATTACAGTGGAATCATAAAAAACCTTTAAAAATTCAACAAATACCTTTGCTACATGCCAATCATCTGCGGTGAGTATTGGACTGCCAACTTAAGACATTTTCAAGTTATAAAAACCAGAAATAGGTGTCTCATATTCTAAAGCATTTAAAAGCATTAAGTAAGTAGAGTTCCACCTTACCGGCATATCTGTTAGGAATCTTCGGGGTCGTAGACCGAAGGTTTTACAGTATCTACCAAATTCATTCAATCTTGGAGTAGAACTGGAGATCCAAGCAAGGGCATCTCTGATGCGATCTATACGATCGCTTACTAACTTCAAACCAGACTGTACAACTAAATTTATGATATGATATGACATGCACACCGTTGATGGAAAAAATAACCCCCATGTTGCGGGATATCTTTTTCAAAAAACAATGCAATAGAGCTAATATTTGCATATGCATTATCTAATGTGATAGAAATGATGCGATCGGTTATTTCATAAGTTTCTAAAACGGATGTAATGACATTAAAAATATTTAATGCGGTATGTGCATACTCCATAGGACGAAAACCAAGAACTTTTTTTTGTAAATTCCAATCAGAGTCTAAATAATGTCCCGTGACAGTTAAATAGTCCTGTTTGGAACATGCCTTCCAAATATCGGAAGTTAATGCAATAGAGACAGTTAGCTAATGTAATTCAGCCTTCAACTTATCTCGTTGGGTTTGAAAACATTTTATCAAATCGTTCCTAATAGTGTTTCTAAAAACAGATTTAAATTGGGGGTTGTATGCAGTTTGAATAAATTCTTCGTAAAAAACATTATCACCGAAACTAATCGGTTGATCAGTGCATGCAATGTAACGTGCCATGCACTCTCTAGCAATCATGGGGTCGTAACGCCATGTTGAAACGGACCCGTCTGGGTGCCGTTGTAATTGTGTCTGGGTTGTAGTGTCTACCTGTCCGTGTGCAGGCATGCATTTGTCCATATGCCTTCGTAAATGACCAGTCCCTCCCGCAGAAGTGACATAGTGCTTAGGACAAAACTTACATTGAGCTCTGTCCATGACTTGACCGTCTGGCATAGTCTTCTGTACTATATCAAAACACTGCCATACGTTTGATGTGTGCCTTTTAGGTTTGGGGACACGTGATGACGTCGATGTTGCGCCAGAAGCAGAAGGTCCCGGTGTCGTACCCGCCGGCCCGGAAAGGTCAAAAAAATCGTCCTCCATATTAAGACCGTCCACAAATTGAGGATGATATTCCATTTCCTACAACACAAATATTAACTCATTAGTCATTAAAAACTATTAAACTAAGCATAAGATCATAAAATCATAAATATACTTAATTACTAAGCATACAAATATTAAAATTAATTACTAAGCATTTAAACATAAATATTAAAATCATCAATTTACTACCATAAACATTAAAATTAATTACTAAGCATAAAATCATAAATATAATAAGCATACAAACATCATCAATTTACTACCATAAACATTAAAATTAATTACTAAGCATTTAAACATAAATATTAAAATCATCAATTTACTACCATAAACATTAAAATTAATTACTAAGCATTTAAACATAAATATAGTAATATACTAAGCATTTAAACATAAATATTAAAATCATCAATTTACTACCATAAACATTAAAATTAATTATTAAGCATTTAAACATAAATATTAAAATCATCAATTTACTACCATAAACATTAAAATTAATTACTAAGCATTTAAACATAAATATTAAAATCATCAATTTACTACCATAAACATTAAAATTAATTACTAAGCATAAAATCATAAATATAATAAGCATACAAACATTGAAATTAATTACTAAGCATTTAAACATAAATATAATAAGCATACAAATTACAAATATTCAAATTAATTACTAACAATTTAATCATAAATATACTAAGCATACAAAGATTCAAATTAATTACTAAGCATTTAATCATAATTATACTAAATTACTAAGCATAAAAAATTAAAAATATTCAAATTAATTAATAAACATAACATCATAAATTTACTAACCATAAGGGCATAAACATTAAAATCAATTACTAAACATAAAATCATCAATTTACTAACTAAAAAAATAATTAAAATATACAAATATTAAAATTAATTACTAGACATAAATTCATAAAATGATAAATTAACTTAAATCAAAGATTCTAAGATTTAATATTAGAATTTATAACAAAGCATACAAATATTAACTCATAAATATACCAAGTTACTAACCATAAAACCCCCATTAATATTAAATACATATAAAAGTATAAAACATAAGAATAAATATCAAACTTAATAACTAAGCATAAATATATTAAGTATAAATATAAAATTTAAAAACTAAAGAATAAAATTAATTAATAACATTTAAAGGAAAAACATACCTTCAAGCTTTGGTGGAGTGATTAATTAGAGAATAATATTAGTAATATAATATTATAAATTTATAATGGTAGATTATTAGTGTAGAGAATAGAGAGAGAGTGAGAGTAGAGACTAGAGAGAGAGAGAGAGAGATAGTAAGATTGTAAGAATGAAATTATTAGAAAATAGAGATTAGAGAGAATAATGGAGAGTTGGAGACTTGGAGAATGGAGTTATGGAGAGAATGAGAGAATGAGAGATTGAGATTTGAGAGAAAGTGGGGAAATAGGAATGGGTGGGGGTATTTATAGAAAAATTTAAAATGTGGGTAAAAATATAAAATAGAAGAGATGAGGGGTCAAAATGAAATTTTGCAGATTTTTTAAAAATGTGACTGTTTGCTGACGTCAGCAACGGTCAAAATTTTAAAAAAAATAATAAACTACTTCAACTTTCAACGGTAAAAATATATATATATATATATAACGTTCGGCCTGGTGGGCTTGGCCCGCCGGCCTGTTGGCCCGTTCTGGGTCGGCCCGCCAGGCCGTAAAACTTGGCCCGACCCGGGCCATTATGTGGGCCGTGCCTGGCCTGGCCCGCTTTACAAGCAGGCCGTGCTAGGAACGGCCCGCCAGTCTGGGCGGGCCGGCCGTGCTAGGAACGGCCCGCCAGTCTGGGCGGGTCGGCCGTGCCGAGCTCTCCAGGCCCGGCACATTTTGACACCACTATTTAAAAAGGCCAAAAGCCAAAAACAAGGCACAGAGCAGTGCCCAGTAGCAAAGAAAAAACAAAACGAGAGGCAGTACATATATTGTTAACATATATTAAACAATAAATCTGATACCAAACACCGATTTATAAAACATATATCAATGTTTGAACAACACAACATATCTCAAAAAAAAAAAAAAAATTCCTTAAATTCTCAAGAATCAATCATGGGTTGCTCTGATACCACTTGTAAGGAATTTGATTAATAATTAATCTAACATGCATAGGCACATAATTAATCTGAATCTCAACCTAAACATGTTTCTATATCATGATTAATCAAACCCTAAATATAAATTATTAACCCATGTCAATTCAAGAGAAAAGGGAGATAGGAGAATGCGGAAGCGTACCTGAATCCATAGTCGGAAGATGGTGGATGGGTTATGACCTTCCAAATTATCACGACCTTTTAAAACCTAAATTTTTCTCTCTTGTTCTGTTGATAGGGATGTAGACAAGTGAAAAGTATCGTGTAATTTGAGGACCATAACCCTAATATATAATAATCAAATTATTATAAGGTTAGATATTTCTAATTTGGCCCCTCATCAAATTAGATATAGCACTCTGGTATCTACACATTAATTCCATGACAATTATACCCTTAAGCCTTAAAATTTTAAATCTTAATTAGATCACTTTAATTTAGGCTTAACCAAATATAGCATAACACATTTAATATTTACATGTATGGCCCCACATGTTGGAATTTTCCAACATTAACATCTTGAAATTTCAATTCAGTGGTTGACAGATAAGCGCAAGAGAGCTCTTTTCGAAGCCCTCGAGACGGTCAAAGCCGGTAAGAAGACAAGTTTATGATACTAATTTTCCTATTGAGGGGTTTTTTTTTCTTAGTGAAGATTAGAAATTGGATGCATATTTTTTTTGATAAGGAAATTGGATGCATATTTGACCTTTTGATATGTATGTCAATCTTGCAGAGCTGATGGTTTTGGGATTCATTTCACTGCTGCTCACTTTTGGGCAGACTTACATTTCTAAAATATGCATTCCTTCAAAGGCTGCAAACACTATGTTGCCGTGCATGGCTAAGGATACTAAGAGTAGTGAAGAGGAACATCGCAGGAGACTCTTGTGGTTAGAACATAGAAACTTAATTGAAGTCAGCACTACTGCTAAGTGCAAAGATGTGAGTGCATATGATGGTTTTATATAGTCTTAAATTGTTTTGAGGTTTATCTTTTTTCTGCAAAGCATGAGCCATAGCTTCCCATATGTTATAATTCTGCTGACAACCTTCAATGCAATGTTTTACCGGCACCTGAGCAATGGTGTCTTTTTGTGTGATTTTGTTCGAGTAGGGTAGGCTGGTTGCTACAAACCAAATATAATTATATATTCGTTCGATAAGTTCTAGAAAATGTTATGATGAATTGATAGTAGAGTTATACCAAATCTCACCAGCTTGTTTCTGGCTGAACCACAAGAGTATGGAATTAGATAGATGAATATAAACAATTACATGTTACGAATTTCTCATCTGGTTGTGTATAATTTGATATAAAACTAAAAAGCTGGACCAAATAATTGCTGTAGAATGATGAAAGAATTCTGAATTAAGCTAATACGAAATGAACTGGTAGGTTCATGTTGTGAAGAGAAAAGATACGAAATGAATTGAAAAGCTTTGTAGTCATAAGCTAATCTGTTTCCTGTCTGCAGGGGCACGAACCACTTATATCAGTAGCGGGATTGCACGAATTACACATCCTCATATTCTTCTTAGCAGTCTTTCATGTCATATACAGTTTTATTACCATGATGCTTGGGAGACTAAAGGTACTGAAACCTCCTTGTTTTAATTATTTTGTCTCATTTGGGTATGTTTGTGATTCCAAGCATTCATAATTCATGATGTTAAGCTGGAAAGGAATACCAAATTGATCTCGAACTTTGTTTCTTTGATCCCAATGAGTTAAATAAAGTAGACAAATCAATTGGCAAACCTATGCCCTGATAACTACTGGATTAACTTAATCGTCGATTATAGTTACTAACCAACAGTTGTGTAGGACAGATTCGTGGCTGGAAGAATTGGGAGATGGAGACTACATCCGATGACTATGAGTTCACACATGGTATATTATCCCATGAAAAGAAAATTATCTTGAAAAGTTATAGCTTGAGATTTTCAGTTCATACTCCATACTTCTGCATCCCTAAAGCTGAAATGGAAATATATATATTGATATGCAGATCCATCAAGATTTAGACTTACTCATGAGACATCTTTTGTAAAAGCACACACCAGTTTCTGGACTAGAATTGCTGTCTTCTTCTATATTGTAAGTAATATTTAACAGGCAGTTCTTCATTTTTCTTCTGTTACTTTGCTTAATTTTTCTCTTTTAAGTCCTGAGAAGTAAAGACAAAGCTAATTTGTGTTGGATTCTGAATAAATAGTAGTCATGTTATCAATCAGAAAATTACTAAGTTTCTTGATTTTTTTTCTCTATTGCAGGGATGCTTCTTTCGACAATTTTTCAGGTCTGTTAGTAAGTCTGACTACTTGACGGTGCGCAATGGATTCATCACTGTGAGTTTTCTTTTTTCTTCCCATTTCAACACTTGAAAGTTGGTAGAATTGGGTTTTTTTCTTCTTCTTCTTTCTGACAATGCCATATCAATTATAGGTCCATTTAGCTCCAGGAAGTAAATTTGACTTCCAGAAATATATAAAAAGATCATTAGAAGATGATTTCAAGATAGTGGTGGGAGTAAGGTATTATTACACTTTCTATTGATTGCATTCTTTAGTGTTACATTTTGCAGTTTTCTTGAAATGATCTTGGCTAAATCAATTTGAAACAGAATATGTTGTGTACTGACTTATGTTTTTCCGTCGTTGGCAGTCCTCTGCTGTGGGCATCATTTGTGGTTTTCTTGCTTTTGAATGTTAACGGTGAATCATCTTTTACCAGAAAATTCCTTTCAAACTGAATGATTTCCGCTCTTTGAGTGGAGTTAGAAGTTGTAGTCGATTAATATTCTGTTTGCCCTTTTGTTTTTCCAGGATGGCACACGTTGGTTTGGGCATCTATAATCCCTTTGATTGTAAGATATCTATTCTTTCTAGTCCCTCTCTTTGTTCCGGATTTATTCGAAGATATGAGATTCTTACTATTCATGGGGTTGCAGATAATCTTAGCTATTGGAACTGAGCTCCAATCCATTTTAACAAAGATGGCTCTTGAAATTAGCGAAAGACACGCAGTGGTCCAAGGGATACCTCTTGTACAAGGCTCAGACCAATACTTTTGGTTTCGTAGGCCTCAGTTAGTTCTCCATCTCATCCATTTCGCTTTGTTTCAGGTATTAAAAACCCTCCTTTTCTCAGACACTAGATTATTATCTATCATTAGAGTAAAAAAGATTAGTTTAAAGAGTTTTTTTTTTTTTTAAAATCAAGTTTCATGGTGTTACTCATCCTCAAACTTGAGGTAAACCAGGACCGAAAATGAGAGCTTTTTCAACTGAAAATACTTTGTGCTGGTGACTTATCTAATTTTCTTGCCCTTTCTTTTCTTCTTGTTTGGTGCTTGCAGAATGCATTCCAGATAACATATTTCTTGTGGATATTGGTAATGAACTTTTCTCGATTAAATGACCCGTTACTTGGTCACTCTTTACATCATTGTAAGTTCCTCAAAGTAGGTGTAACAAAGTTTTTTTTTTTTTTTTTTTTCTGTGCAGTATTCTTTTACATCAACATCTTGCTTTCGCGATGCTAGACCCATTGTTATTGTAAAAATTTGTATAGGGTAAGACTTTGTTCCATATTCTTATTACATCAGCAATTTTAATAGGATCTTCAAATAAGTTTGTTAACAGTACTCTTTTTGCTTCGTTTTTCAGGCTTACAACCCTGTTTATCTGCAGTTACATTACACTTCCTCTATATGCCCTTGTAACTCAGGTAAATTGAAATTTTCATTTCATATTTTGTGTTGTGTAAGTTGTAGATGATAGAACCATATTAATGTCCGTGGTGGATGCTTGCAGATGGGTTCCCGAATGAAGAAGTCAGTTTTCGATGAACAAACATCCAAGGCTCTCAAGAAGTGGCATATGGCAGTGAAAAAGAAGGTGAAGGGAGGAAAGTCCCCTACTCAAACTTTGGGTGGAAGTGTAAGTACAACTCCATCGATGTTCTCTTCCGCAGGACAGACACTGCACCGTTTTAAAACTACCGGGCACTCAACCCACTATGCCGATGAGGAAGCTGAGTTATCTGATCATGAAGCTGCCGAACCATTGTCACCCACGTTGTCTACAGACAACTTAGTTATAAACGTGGATTCTGGAGCCAATGAAATAAACGAACCTCGCCATGAGGAACAAACCAGAAGCAAAGAAGATGAGTTCTCGTTCGTGAAGGTGAAGCCTGTTCCGGCAAGAGAACTGTGATATATATAGCTTGGAAGTGTTGTTGTCGTTGTCGTGTCTGCAGTGAAAGTTTACTACATGCTCTTGTATAATTTACATTTTCTTTTGTGAGAGTAATTGAAAAAAAAAATGGCGTAGCTAGGTGTAATGGCATTCTTTTTGTACATTGACATGCCTGCTCATAAATTACAAAGGTTTGATTCTAGATTTTTAAAAATTTTTGTTTTAAGCCCAAATTTTGCTTAATGGTTTGTTGTTTATCTATGGAGAATTAATGAATGCTGGCAATTTGCAAATGATAATGTAGCTTTCTGCAAGAGGTTGTATATTAGGAGAAAAACTTATGTGGGACATCTCACCAAATGGTGGTGAGACCGATCGACTGAAATTGATTCACATATAAAAGTGTTATGTTTATAATGCTAACCATCCCATACAAGTTTTTATCGTATATTATGATGTAGCGGAAGCTCTGTCGAGAAAAACCTGCAAGAAACTAATTAGCAACAACCTACTAACATCCCGTTGATTCGCGAATGAATGCCGGAAAATTAGGCTTCAATGTTCGTTGATTCACTATGAATACCGAAAATTGGAATAATAGAGAAAACTCTAAATTTTATAAATCAAAAACCGCATAGCCTTTCAGCTTACATTCTTATTTAAAGCAACAAAAACCTAAACCTAGCTGTATTCCTTGAAAAACAAGAAAACGAGCCTAAAAAGGAAAACTTACCAAAAAAGGAAAAACGAGATTAAAGCAAAAAATAATTCTATTAAGAATTCTAAGCACCCCAGAATTGACGGAAGTCAATTCGGAATTCGGAAACTCAATTTATTGAAAAAACGAAACTTTCCTAAAACGGCAAAAATGGCCTTTTCGGGGCCTAAACGATGGAATTCGGCTAAAATTGGGTATGACTCACAAGCAAAGCTTGTAAATTTGAAAGGTCTCACCGATCCGCATCAACTATCAAAATTTCAAATCATTCTAACTCCGTCGCCCGGACTAGTAGGATTGAAATGGCCCTTTTCCTTGGTTTTTCTCTTATCCCACCCCTCCATGTACTCTAATGCTAAGTGATCTACTGCTGCTGCATCATATTAGAAGCTCTTGATATTTGTCAAATGATTAGTAACATGTGGGGCAGTGCAATGCAAGCCTAAGATGATTAAAAATGGGAAAAAGCACTTTAAGAAGCATTAATAAAAATTCTGAAAAGCACTTTAAAGAAGTGCTTGTAGGATGCCACATGAGTAATGAGTGTGAAGATTTCCTTGTTTGCTGTAAAAATAAATAAATAAATAAATAAATAAATAAATAAATAAATAAATAAATAAAATAAATAAATAAAAAATGAAGAATTAGTTTTACAAAGGTTGATCTTTTTTTTTCTCTCCTTGTAGCATAGACATCTAGACTTGGATTACTGATATCACCCCATATTTTTGATCCCCAAATAAAAATGAAGTAAGAAATTAAACATCAACTAATCAAATCACACCACACTCTTTTCAATCAATTGTGGGGTTGGTAATGGCACTGCCACTACCTAAAATACCAACCTTCAACTTAACAGCAATGGCCAACCAATGCACCCAAAATCCTTGATGAAGATTCTGATGAAAAGACAACTAGGTCAAATATCATTTGATTCTTGCTACAAAATTAATCAGAGAGGTCTTAGTCTTTAATAGGGCCTTAGAGAAATCACAAATCCAAGTGGACACATTGTCATGTGGATGTGAAATGTAGAGAGAGAGAGACCTAGCCAATTGAGCTGTGACAATAGAGAAAATCTTCGGTGCACCACTGATTGATGTAACCAGTCATTGAAGTTTGGACATGTGGTATAATCTGATGTGGTAAACCGGTAAATATATATCCAATCTCCAGGGACTAAAGTGCACTACTCAACGGTGCACCGAAGATTTAATTCTCTCGTGACAATGCACTTATCCAAGAAAAGGGTCTTAACTCTTCACTAATCCAATTACTGAAGAATTAATGTAGTAGTATCCACTTTGATCAATCAATCATCACTGCTACCTCCAAACATTGATGCCATTTTCATAGCCAGACTGGCTACCACTTCCCTCCTCTGAAAATCAGGCATCAATCTCAAGTTGTTACACATGCTCCCTATGATGTAGAACAAGTGGCTGATGCGTACATGATGAGGAGGGAACATCCTAAATTCAAGGGCAATCGAATTCCAGTAGTCCGGGCGTCGAAATCGGAATGACGCGAAACTCGCACAGTTGATGCGTTTCGGCGTGGGAGGAGTTAGTCAACAGCTTTGCTGTTGAGCATACCCTTTTTTAGCCGAATTCCGTCATTTAGGCCCCGAAATTACCGTTTTTGCTATTTTAGGAAAGTTTCGTTTTAGCCATAACTTTTGTTTTCCAAGTCCGAATCGACTTCCGTCAATTCTGGCTTGCTTAGGATTTCTAATAGTTTTTATTTCCGCAATTATTTCAATTTTGCTATTTTTGGTAATTTTTAGTAATTAGTCCCGTTTCTTGTCCAACAAGGATTAGGGTTAGGGTTTTTGCTTTAAATATGCTTGTAAGCCTTTTGGCCGAATTATTCAATTATTTAATAAAGTTTCAGACTTTTCTTTGAGAGTTTCTCTCGTTTTCTGGTGGATTCCAGAGTTTATCAAGAATATTGACGTTGGTCGTATTCTTTTATTAATTTCCGCTGCGTCACCCTATCTCTGACATCAACTGTTCCAAATCCTCAAAGTCGAAAGGCGAAACCATATCTAATTCTGAAACCTTACTAGGTTCTTCTTCATGTTGCACCACTTTGTTGTCAATCTCATCCACCAATCCATCTCTTGAAGTTGACGGTTGCAGCTCTGCATTATCAGATCTGGTTACATTTGCTTGGTTGTGTTCTGTGGCAGATATATTCTGAGCTAACAATCCCCCTGCATCAGGAATTCCAACAATTCCATCTGCAGAAACCCAAACTTCATCCAAGTCATCCCATGGTTCAGCTGAACTCGGGGATAGCACTTCATACTCAAATTCGTAATCAGATTCTTCTTCAGAGAACTATGGACAGCGAGAAAGATATCAGTCAGCAATACAATAAACAAGTGGGAAGTTAAAAATCAAATGAAATTAGAGTAAAAACACCTTCTTTCTCAGGTAGTGAACTAATGATGACTCAATTATCTTATCACTAGATTTTGGGATCATTCCAGGCCACATATGAGCGGAAAGAGCACCAAAGAGACATTCAACTCCCTGTGAATCACCATTGACCGATAAACCTGATGAACAGTTTCAGTTAAAGTAAATGTATCTTGTCTGACAGCAGAATAAAGTAGGAGAGTTAATCGATCAAAATTATTACTAATTAAAAGCAAATTCAACTCAACCAAATGTTGATGTTTGTCTCAAAGTAACATGTATTTTGTATTTGGGGCATATTTATAATTTGGGGTTTTATTGGGCTATGTTGTAATTAGCTAAAAGTCTCAATATATAAGTAAGTTATTGATGCAGACGGAAGTTTTGAGAAAGACAACCTCACGAATTAGACTAACCTGTGACTTCTAAAAACCTGTTGTTTCTGTCGAATACCAGGAAATAGGAACTTCAATTGAGAAAACTCAAGAAATTTTATTAACTTCAAAATCAATCTCTAAATTCAGAAAACAAGCAATTTAAATAGAAAAGCTATAAGTCGAGTTCCACAAGGAATCGACTTCTAAAACAACTGAAAAATAAATCCTAAATAAAAAAGGAGAACAAATCCTAAACAAATAAATACTTCCAGCACATTGTTAATGCCAATTAGGAGACCTTCAGCTGGGTTCGTTTTGGGCGCACTAAGCGACCCAAATACGAATCCGCAATCCTATCTACATCATCCTCCCCAAGTTGACAAGAATTCGGCCTCGAATTCAGCTCAGCTTCGTCGTCAGACGATAAATCACCCCGGAAAGGAACCAAGTGCTTCACATTGAAAACATCCGCTGTTTTAATATGGCTTGGCAGCTTGAGACGATAGGCATTGGAATTTATCTTTTCAACGATCTCAACCGGACCAATTTTTCTAGCTGACAGCTTATTGTACTCACCCACAGAGAAGCGATCCTTTGTTAACACTGCCCAAACGAAATCACCTACACAGAAGTCCACACGACGCCGCTTCAGGTCTGCAGCATTTTTGTATTTGACTATGGCGTCCATCAAATTTTGACGGGTCCGGTCATGTATCTCCTGCAGCTGATGCGCAAAATCCTCTGCCCTTCGATGCAGCTTAGTAGTGGTCGGCAAGGGAGTGAGGGCCAAAGGGCAACGAGGAAGAAAGCCATATACCACCGCAAAAGGGCTGAGCTGAGTGCTCCGATTTACCGCGTGGTTATGAGCGAACTTAGCTTGGCTAAGTTTCTGGTCCCAAGTCTTCAATTGGTCACCCACCAGACTTCGCAATAGATTGCCCAAAGACCTGTTAACCACCTCTGTTTGGCCATCGGACTGGGGGTGGTAGGCACTACTAAAATTCAGCTTTGTTTGCAGCAAATTCCATAAGCTTCGCCAAAAGTGGCTGAGGAATCGGGTGTCTCGATCAGACACAATTTATTTCGGTAACCCGTGTAGGCGGTAAATTTCTCTAAAGAAGAGTTGAGCAACATTTATAGCATCGGTAGTCTTCTTACATGGAATAAAATGTGCCATCTTAGAAAAACGATCTACCACAACGAAGATAGAGTCGAATCCCCGTTGTGTCCGTGGCAGGCCTAGTATAAAGTCCATACTGATGTCAGACCAAGGCTGGTCCGGGATGGGAAGTGGCATATATAGGCCGGCATTGGTGGCGCCACCTTTGGATACTTGACAAACACGACACCTCTCTACGAACCGACCCACCTCTTTCCGCAAAGATGGCCAAAAATAGGACATGGCAATCAGTTGGAAAGTCCTGTCACGCCCTACATGACCCTCGTTGTGCAATTCCTGAATGATTTTGGCTCGAAGACTACAGTTGGGTACACATAACCAATTGCCTTTGAAAATGAAACCATCATGGAGCACAAAATCTGATTGGTGCTTTTCTTGGATACCCTATAATATGACAGCAAAAAATTTATCCCGAGAGTATAAGTCTTTAAAGGAATCAAAGCCTACCACTGTCAATCTCATATCAACCAACAAATTTCGTCGTCGGCTGAGCGCGTCCGCCACTTTGTTGAGTACACCTGATTTGTGCTTAATGACAAACGTGAACTGCTACAAGAAAGAAGCCCAGGCAGCATGGCGTGAAGACAACTTGTGCTGGCTGCTCATATGATTGAGGGCATCATGGTCTATGTATAGGACAAATTCTTGGAGATAGAGATAGTGGCGCCAATGGCGAATAGCTTGTACGACGGCATAGAATTCGACATCGTACGTGCTATATCTCAGTTTTGCACCAGATAATTTCTCACTAAAATAGGCCACTGGCCTCCCATTCTGACTTAGAACCGCTCCAATACCCAATTTAGAGGCATCACAATGAAGTTCGAATGGAACCGAAAAATCAGGCAGCACAAGTACAGGGGCAGTCGTGAGTTTGCGTTTAATCTCGTGGAAAACATGTTCCGCTTCAGGTGTCCACACGAACTTGGAGGCTGATTTCATGCAATTTGTTACCGGTACCATGATACTACTGAAGTTAGGGATAAAACGACGGTAGAATGAAGCCAAACCATGGAAGCTTCGCACCTCTGAAATTGTACGGGGTTGCGGCCAATGACAAATCACCTCCACCCTTGATTGATCAACGGAAAGACCTGAGGATGACACAACATACCCTAAGAACAGCACACTGTCAGCGAGAAAAGTGCACTTCATTGGTGCGGCAACAAATTTTTCTTTGCGCAAAATCAGAAGAATATCACGAAGATGCTGGAGATGCAATTCTTCGGAAGCACTATAAATTAGGATGTCATCAAAATACACCACTACACACTTGCCAATGAATGGTCTCAAGGCTTGATTCATCACTCTCATGAACGTACTTGGTGCGTTCGATAACCCAAACGGCATTACCAACCACTCAAAAAGGCCCTTCCTAGTCTTAAAGGCCGTCTTCCACTCATCCCCTGGGCGGATACGGATTTGGTGATACCCGCTTTTCAAATCCAGTTTCGAAAATACCATAGAGCCACTCAGTTGATCCAACAAGTCGTCCAGTCTCGGAATAGGGAACCTATAACGAACCGTGATTTTATTAATAGCCCGACTGTCAACGCACATTCGCCAGGTACCATCCTTCTTGGGAGTTAACAGAGCTGGAACGGCGCAGGGGCTAAGACTCTCTCTGATATGTCCCTTTGACAGTAAATCCTCAATCTGACGCCTCAACTCTTCATGCTCCTTGGGACTCATCCGATAGTGTGGCCGATTAGGTAGCGAAGCACCCGGCACAAGGTCAATGTGATGCTGAATATCGCGCAATGGTGGAAGATCGTCTGAAATGTTTGTCTGAAACACATCCTTAAACTCCTCTAAAATCGGTACCACCCTACAAGGTACAGTACTCGGTGTGACTTCCTCCCTCCCAAGTAACACGTACACCACCCCTGACTCCTTCACCTCGTTCTCAAATTTTGCCATGGACAACAAATTAGTGTTGTCATTTGGTGGGATATGACCGGGCTGGTCCCTCTTAGGCAAAAGGGTGATCTTGGTTGCATTGAATAAAAATGAATAGGTGTTGAGAAAGCCATCATAAGTTACCTTCCTATCATACAACCACGGTCGGCCGAGTAGCAAGTGACAGGCATCCATAGCGACCACGTCGCACCATGCGTTGTCTCTGTACGTCGTACCAATTGAGAAGGAGACGTTGCTCCGGCGGGCCACGGTGACGTCACTCCGTTTGTCCAGCCAAGTTAGCTTGTATGGCCGTGGATGGGCCTCAGTCGGAAGCTGCAGTTTGCGGACAGTGTCCTCTGAAATTACGTTCTCACAACTACCCGAATCGACGATAAACCGACATACTTTTCCACCTATCGTGCACGTCGACTGAAACACATTGGTACGCAACCAGTCGTCGTCAACACCGCGCGAAGCAAGGCAGCTGCGTCGAACTACCAACAGAGGGCCGCAATCGCCTTCCAAGTGTTCCTCCTCTGTCACCACGGCATCATCAAAAACAGGTTCAGCTTCGACGTCCCTAGAGTCTTCTAACATGTCCTCGGAATCCACAAACATCCCCTTCTTCGCTCCCCTCTTGCAATCGGTGAACCGGTGACCTGTCTCTCCATAACTGAAACAGCGAGCACGCGAAGATGGACCAGCTGCAGGGGTTGCTGCATCCTGTCTGGCGGTAATGGGTGGCGGTGTGGCACCAGAACGACCACCACTAAATCCCTGCCCTGGGCTGGCGAAGGTCATACCCCTCATTGCAAATTGTTTCTCCAGTTGGATAGCCCATTGGTAAGCACCTGAAACAGTCACTAAATCAAACAAGTTGAGAACATCCTGGAATTGGGTCCTCGTGCCTCCGATGTATCGCGAAACTCGCATGTCATCGGACTCGATGATAGCATTCCGTGAAACCAGTTGATAAAATTCAGCCGTGTAGTCATCAATCGATCTAGAGCCCTGCTTGAGGTTCTGTAACTATTGGAACATGAGACGTTCATAATTATACGGAAGAAAGGCCGAACGCATATGCTTCTTCATTTTATCCCAAGAAACGATCTTAGACTTGCCTTGCATAGACCTGGTCAGTTTCAATTGCTGCCACCAAGCACCAGCTCGCCCACGAAGTCGAGTAGCAGCCAGTGAAACACGCCTGTCATCCGGAACCTATTTAAACTCCAGCACCTCCTCTACCGCAGCAACCCAATCAAAATACTCCTCTGGTTGCAGGCCACCATGGAACTCAGGAATTTCAACCTTGAACCCGGACTCCCATCGCCGGGACTCATCAACTGCAGGTCTGTGCGGCGCAGGTTGAAAGGGGGCAAAGGGATTATCCTCCTCAGTCGATTCCCCATCCGCGGACGGCGAATTTGGAACCTCCTGATTGTGTCGCATCATGGCAGCCATCTGCTGCGTTAATGCATTCACCTGTTGTCGTAATTGTGCGATCTCGTCACGTTCATACACTTCGTCAACCGGAGCTTCACGAGCGTTAGGGAAATTAGTGCGTCTCCTTGGCGGCATGACGGCGAAAAAAAAAATTTAACCGCTCTGATACCAAACTGATGCAGACGGAAGTTTTGAGAAAGACAACCTCATGAATTAGACTAACCTGTGACTTCTAAAAACCTGTTGTTTCTGTCGAATACCAGGAAATAGGAACTTCAATTGAGAAAACTCAAGAAATTTTATTAACTTCAAAATCAATCTCTAAATTCAGAAAACAAGCAATTTAAATAGAAAAGCTATAAGTCGAGTTCCACAAGGAATCGACTTCTAAAACAACTGAAAAAGAAATCCTAAATAAAAAAGGAGAACAAATCCTAAACAAATAAATACTTCCAGCACATTGTTAATGCCAATTAGGAGACCTTCAGCTGGGTTCGATTTGGGTGCACTAAGCGACCCAAATACGAATCCGCAATCCTATCTACATCAGTTATTAGTTGAGCTTTTAGACTAAGTGTGTGTGCAATTGTGTAGAGACAACAAAAGCTAGAGAGAAAAACCTAGAACAAGAAGAGTGATTGTGAGGTTGAAGGATTGAGACCTAGAGGAAGAAAGAAGGCTTGTGGGTTAGAGGTAATCTCTTGTACTTGTCATTCTCATTATCTAGTGAAATCGGTGTCTCTGTGGATGTAGCCAATTTTTGGTGAACCACGTAAAATTACTTGTGTTGTGTTGTGGTTTGATTGTTTTTAGTTGATTATGTTTCCTTATTGCTAGTATTACATTATTGTGCTTGTAAGTCCATTCAAACAAGGTCTTGGAAGAAGTTGGTGGTAGTTTTCGATTTTGCCTACAAGGTGTTCGACGAAATTACCAAGTGAACTTAAGAGAGGTGTTGTCACACCGCTTACAAGTGGTATCAGAGCTTAGGCTATTTTGGATTGTTTGCAATGGCCGAGAGGGGTAGTACATCGTCCGGAAGCTCCGGTGGGGTGAAGTTTGAAGTGAAGCCATTTGATGGGAAATCAAACTTTACATTATGGCAAAGGAAAATGAAGAATATCCTTATCCAACAAGACATGTATTTCATGGTTGATGGGGTAGAGAAAAAGCCCAAGGATATGTCAATGGAAATGTGGAAGGTGTTGGATGAGAAGGCTATGAGTTCCATTGAGTTGCATCTTTCCGATGAAGTGATATGCAATGTTATGGAAGAGAAGAGCGCTAAAGAGACTTGGGAGAAACTTGAGAAGCTTTACATGAGTAAAACCTTGTCCAACAAATTGACTCTCAAAGACCAACTCTATGGACTAAAAATTGAGGAGGGTGGAGATGTCATGTCACACTTGAATGACTTTAACCGGTGTATTAGTGACTTGATACGGGTTGATGTGAAGTACGAAGAGGATGATAAAGCTCTCTTGTTGTTGAGATCTTTACCGGATTCCTTCAAGCATTTTCGGACTACTTTGTTGTTTGGCAAGGAAACTCTCTGATGTGATGCCGTTGTTTCCGACATAATTTCTTATATGAAATTGAACAAGGCAAGTGAGAAGGATGCTCAAGGGGAAGGACTCTTCGTTAAAGAGTCTAGTGAGCGGGGCCGAACAAGAGAAAGAAGTAAGTCGGAGAAGAATTCTAGATCGAAATCTAGAAAGAAAAATGTTGAGTGTTACGGTTGTGGCAAGAAAGGGCATTACAAACGGGATTGTAGGAAGCTTAAGGCGGAGATCAAGGAAGGAAAGAAAGCCGAGACAAGCTCTACGGCTAATGTGGTATCCAAAGATAATGGTGAGTTATTATCTGTAGCTTCGACTAGTTATGCTTTCGATGCATGGATTCTTGATTCTGGATGCTCTTTTCACATGT
Source organism: Acer campestre (assembly GCA_954870605.1). Classification (NCBI taxonomy): domain Eukaryota; kingdom Viridiplantae; phylum Streptophyta; class Magnoliopsida; order Sapindales; family Sapindaceae; genus Acer; species Acer campestre. The sequence continues at coordinate 77,909 of OX940800.1, forward strand.
GTGCAAATCGGGATTGGTTTGACACATATGAGTCTCAAAGTGGAGGTGATGTCCTAATGGGTAACAATGCAACTTGCAAGGTCATTGGGATAAGTACAATCAAGATCAAGATGTTTGATGGGATTGTGAAAACCTTAGGTAGTGTGAGACATGTTCCGACACTCAAGAAGAATTTGATATCTCTAGGCACACTTGATACAAATGGGTGTTCTTTCACGGCAAAGGATGGTGTGATCAAGGTGTGTAAGGGATCCATGGTGATTATGCGAGGTACAAAATTGGGCAACAATCTTTATAAGCTTTCTGGGAACACAATTTTAGGTGGAGCGACTATCTCCACGGAAGAAGAAAATTGCAAAGATGACACTCAACTTTGGCATTTAAGGCTAGGGCATATGAGTGAGAGAGCATTGCAAGAACTACATAGGCGACAATTGTTGAAAGGTGTAGGGTCATGCAAGCTAGAATTTTGCAAGTATTGTGTTATGGGAAAGCAATGCAAAGTGAGCTTCAAAGTTCCAAGCAAGGAAAATGGAAGCAAGGGGTTGCTCGATTATATACACTCCGATGTGTGGGGGCCCGCACCAACTAGATCAAATGGTGGAGCTCGCTACTTTGTTACTTTCATGGATGATTTTTCTAGGAAAGTTTGGGTTTACTTCATGAAGGAGAAAGCCGAGGTCTTTGAAAAGTTCAAGGAATGGAAGGCGGAAGTGGAAAACCAAACGGGGAGAAAGATCAAGTATTTGAGAAGTGACAACGGAGGTGAGTACAAGAGTTGCAAATTTATTAAATTGTGCAAAGTTGAAGGCATTACAAGACATTTCACTGTGAAGAAAAATCCTCAACAAAATGGTGCCGCGGAGAGGATGAATAGAACGCTCTTGGAGAGAGCTAGATGCATGAGACTTCATGCGAGGATGCCCGAATCTTTTTGGGCGGAAGCGGTTAACCATGCGTGTTATTTGGTTAACCGGTCACCATCAAAAGTACTTGAGTTTAAATCGGCGGAAGAAGTATGGATGGGCAAGGAAGTTGACTACTCTAATTTGAAGGTTTTCGGGTGCAAGGCATATGCTCTTATTCCTAGTGATGAGAGGAACAAACTACAATCAAAGTCACTCGAATGCATATTTCTCGGGTTTGAGAAAGGAGTGAAGGGATTCAAGCTTTATGATATAGCCAACAAAAAGAAAATTCTTAGTAGAGATGTAGTCTTTGATGAAGCCTCCATGCCGAAGGAAGAAACTAAGGATGATGGTGAAAAGGGAGTTGTGACCGAAATTCCTATTACTACAAAGATCAGTGATAGCGAAAATGTGGAGGTACAACAAGAAGTGGTTCTTGAGGAACCTAGATCCATAGCTCAAGAAAGACCGAGGAGAGTCTCAAAGCCACCGCAAAGGTACGGTTGGGATGATGAGTATGATGAAGTGCATTTTGCACTCATGGCTAGTGAGGGAGATCCAACTACATTTAATTAAGCAATTGATTGCCATAATAGAGAAAGTTGGGTGAATGCTATGATGGAAGAGATGGAATCTCTTGAAAAGAACTCCGTTTGGGAGTTGGTTCCTAAACCTAAAGACCGAAAGATTATTGGTTGTAAATGGGTATTTAGGAAGAAAGAAGGCATACATGAGAATGAAGCACTGAAGTTCAAAGCACGGTTGGTTGCTAAAGGATACTCACAAAAGGAAGGCGTTGATTACAATGAGATTTTCTCACCGGTAGTGAAGCACACATCTATTCGGGTATTGTTAGCCTTGGTAGCTCAATATGACATGGAGTTGGAACAACTTGATGTGAAGACGGCATTTCTTCATGGGGATTTGGAAGAGGTCATTTATATGGCTCAACCGGAAGGGTTCAAGGAAGCGGGAAATGAGAACCTTGTTTGTAGATTAAAGAAGTCACTCTATGGACTCAAACAATCTCCAAGACAATGGTACAAACTCTTTGATTCCTACATGTTGAAGATTGGCTACAAGAGAAGTGAGTATGATTGTTGTGTTTATTCTCATGTGTTTAATGATGGTACAATTATCTTGTTGATGTTGTATATGGATGATATGCTTATAGCATGTCGAGATATGTCAAAAATTAATGAACTCAAAAGGCTTTTGGGTAGAGAATTTGACATGAAAGATCTTGGTGTTGCTAAAAAGATCCTAGGGATAAAGATTAAAAGAGATCGGAAAGCGGGAAAGTTGTGGTTATCTCAAAAGAGGTATATTCACAAGGTGCTTGAGAAGTTTAGCATGTTTGATGCTAAAGCCGTATCTACTCCACTTGCTTCACACTTCGTCTTGAGTGCAAAGCAATGTCCTTCCACGGATGCCGAGATGGAAGAGATGGTGAAGGTTCCGTATGCAAATGCAGTTGATTGTTTGATGTATGCCATGGTATGTACAAAACCCAATATCTCCCAAGCGGTTAGTGTGGTTGCCAAATACATGGCAAATTCGGGCAAAGAGCATTGGAATGCCATTAAATGGATTTTGCGGTATTTGAAGGGTACTAAGGAGTTGGGTATTATGTTTGAAAGACGACATGGTAAAACTAATATTGTTGGGTTTGTAGATTCCGATTATGCGGGTGACTTAGACAAGAGGAGGTCTACAACGGGGTATGTATTTACATGTGCGGATGGACCGATTAGTTGGAGGTCTATGCTCCAACCTACTAGTGCCTTGTCTACTACCGAAGCAGAATACATGGCAATCACGGAAGCATCAAAGGAAGCAATTTGGTTGAGAGGTTTGGTGAATGATATGGGATTGAAGCAAAATTCGGTGTTGCTTAAGTGTGATAGTCAAAGTGCGATTGCTCTAACCAAGAATCAAGTGTTTCATGCGAGAACGAAGCACATGGACATCCGATTCCATAGAATACGAGATTGGATTATCTCGGGTGAAGTCTCCATTGAGAAAGTTCACACGGATGAGAATGCATCCGATATGCTTACCAAACCGGTTACAAAAGACAAGTTTGAGCATTGCTTAAGCTTGCTAAACCTTTTCTTTTGTTGAGTTTAGGTATGCACCTCACCACTTGAGGTGTGTGGAGACAAGAGATTTTTTTGTCAAGGTGGGGGTGTTATAAACACGGCGTTATCCAATGATTTCCAAGGGTTGAAGTTTCTTTTCGACAAAGTGGAGATTGTTGATGTTTGTCTCAAAGTAACATGTATTTTGTATTTAGGGCATATTTATAATTTGGGGTTTTATTGGGCTATGTTGTAATTAGCTAAAAGTCTCAATATATAAGTAAGTTATTAGTTGAGCTTTTAGACTAAGTGTGTGTGCAATTGTGTAGAGACAACAAAAGCTAGAGAGAAAAACCTAGAACAAGAAGAGTGATTGTGAGGTTGAAGGATTGAGACCTAGAGGAAGAGAGAAGGCTTGTGGGTTAGAGGTAATCTCTTGTACTTGTCATTCTCATTATCTAGTGAAATCGGTGCCTCCGTGGATGTAGCCAATTTTTGGTGAACCACGTAAAATTGCTTGTGTTGTGTTGTGGTTTGATTGCTTTTAGTTAATTATGTTTCCTTATTGCTAGTATTACATTATTGTGCTTGTAAGTCCATTCAAACAAGGTCTTGGAAGAAATTGGTGGTAGTTTTCGATTTTGCCTACAAGGTGTTCGACGAAATTACCAAGTGAACTTAAGAGAGGTGTTGTCACACCGCTTACACCAAAGAAGAGCCTTACATTTGTCGAAATCAGCATTGGAAGCACAAGCTTCAATGTATTCAATGTTATGTTCAGTGCACCATTCCAAACACGACCTCCTGATCTCCCAAGATGGCTCTTCATCACCCAATAAACTACTTCCTTCAAATTCGGAAATTCCATATTCAATGAAATCTGAACAAGAATCACCAGAAGGCTCTGCAGGATTCAGCAGACGCATTCTGTATTCAGCATGATCCGGGTGACCAGGAAGAAGATCTACTTTATTCCCAATGCATAATAGTATTTCAAACTGTTTTAAATCAATACGAGACGCCCAATCCTTAAGTGCATCTAGGGACCCTAAACTAGGGTCAATAGCTGCTCACATTTATACAAAACCAAAACACATTGATACTACAACACTTCACAACAATCTATCTTATCAAACAATTCACAATTGAAAACTTGAAAATGGCATGAAAGGATAGAAGCTAACATCATTGAGGTCAAAAACCATAACCAACGCATCCAAGCAGTCCAAACCAGGAAGCATCCCAATGGAAAATCCCTCGTGTAAATGAGCCATCCATAGCGAAACATCAGATGTATAATACTTAGTGTTGATAGTCCAGCTGCAAATTAAAAAAAAAAAAAAAATTCCCACTGAAATCTGTTTTATTGTATTTTAACATTCATCTACAGACTAAAATCTGTTTTACTGTTAATTAATTTATATTCGTTTCTGAAAAATTACAGATGGGGTCTCACATGAAGCAGGCAATCTTTGAAGAGCAAACAGCGAAAGCTCTAAAGAATTGTAAAAGGCTGCAAAGCAGAGGAAGAAGCAGAGAAGCCATTGAGGGACAGAAGGTGGTAATTTTTCTTCAAGTATCATGAGTGGAGAGAATACTCCATCTCCAAGCCAAGGCACATCATCACCATTGTATTTGCTTCACAAGTTCAGACAAAACCAAATTGACCTGGAAAGTGCTGTTAGCTCTCCTGAACACAGAAGACAACATGACAAACTAAGAAGAACGCTGGAAACTAATCGTGCTGATGACTTCTCTTTTGTCAAGCCTTGAATGATGATGTTGCAATGAAGAATTAATTAGGAAAAAATTAGGGATTTGTAGCTTCTTTGACAAGAAATCTTATATGGCCAAATTGAATTCAGGAATATCATTGTTTATATTTATTTGTTTCTAATTGAAAATTTAATTATATCATTGTTTTGGTCATCACATTACAACTTAAGCTCTTGAGTTTATCAATTATTGACAACTTGGTTTGGTCTGGAAATCTTGAATTTGAATCATCCTACATACATATATATGTTTCTGTATTTATTGGCCTAAGGATCGTCATGCAGAGGCAAAGACAGCTCCGGAAAATTTAGGGGCCAATTTGAAAAACTATTAGACTTTTAATAGAAAAATATAAATAACAAAAAAAGAAAGATAATTTTTTTTTTTTAAATGTGAGCTTAGGAGGTCATGGTATAACCTCAGCCAAGCTGATCTTTGTAAAACAATCTATTTAAAACGAATAATATTTATAGTAGATGACCAGATCCAATACTCCAATAGGACTTTTAATTTGAAATTTGATGTTTATACCAAAATATGGGTTTTGATTTAATGTAGGAGGTTTATGATTTGATTGAGAAATGTGAACTTAAAATGAAAGAAAAACTCCATTTTATCCCAATCCCACTTCATTTTTTTATTTTTATTTTTGGAAAGTAGACAAAGTTGATCCCACTTGGATTAATTTTTTTTTTTTTTTTTTTTGACTAAATCCCACTTGGATTAATTTAATTTAATGTAATTATTTGTTTTGAATAAATATATGTGGAAGGTGAAAAGTAGTTCACATCAATATTGAAAAAGAAATCTTTGAAATATTAATCATAGACTACAATCTAGATCAATGGGTTATTTGGGCAACCAATAACCGTGTGTCCATGTCACCTTCAATAGCCAAGATAGTCACCTTCAATTATTTATTTTTATATATTTATATTGTTATTTTTTTATAATAAAGTATTGATATTTTCTTTTTTTAATTAAACATAGTAATTTTATTTAAAATCAAATTGAAATTAAAACAAATGTTAATGTCCTCATAGATTAATTCAAAAAAAAAAAAAATGTCCTCATAGATGGTCAATAATCATAAAATATATATTTTTTTTTTTTTGAAAAAAAATTATTTTTTAAAATTAAAATGTTCATCAACTATTAAAGAAATAAAGAATGGTTCTATTGGCACACCCACTGCTGAACTAATTTATACCCCACTTTTTAATTATTTAATATTTAGTATTCTTTTTTTCCTTTATTAAATTACTTAACATGCAATTTTTATTAAAAGAATCATGTATAAAGTAAAACTAATAAAACCTCACTTTCCTTATTTTAAAACCCTAATGACATAGATTATTTCAAATCCCTGAACGTTTACTATTTTTGTTTATATTTTCTTTCAGATCTTGATCTCATGTTTCCCGTGTTTTTTATTTATTAATTTTATTATTTCACATGTTTGTTTTGTTTTTCTTTTCAAATTTTAGATCCATGTTTGCTATTTTTTTTTTCTCTAGTTTATTTTCTTTGAGATCTTCTAAGCATTTTACGATTTGTATCAATTCTTTTGTAGATTTTATTTCAGATCTTCCAAAATTATAGTTTAATGTTATTTACAAAAAAAAAAAAAAAAAAAAAAACAACGAAATCACAACCAAAAAAACTTAATCTCTGATGAAATGAAACCACTCCAAAACCGTAATTCAATCACTCAAAAAAATTATCAGATAATCAATATTACACTCACAAATCTACCACCAACAATCCAATTGACTAAAAAAAAAAAACCGTAGATAATAATGATGGTTTCACCATGAAATAAGAATAAAAAACAAGTCCTGCAAATGGATATAAGAAAACTTTATATAAATGTTAGAGATGAAGTGTATTTTTATTTTTACTTTTTAAAAAATATATGAGATGTGTTAAGTTTAAAAAATATGTAAAAATGTGATCCTGAAAATAAATAAATTAATTAATAAAATCATTTAATGTTATATAATTAAATCAAAATAGATATAAATAGGTCGATAGATAGGGTGCCAGTAGCACAACTCCCGTTAAAAAGCATGAAGTTCGACTCAATTTAATACTAAAATGACAAATTGACAACACGATAAATGCAAAAATCCGAACTTCCACCACAGTTACTGGAAAACCCAGATAATATCCGCAGAGAAAAAAATAATAATACTATTAAGTAGTGTAAATTAGTACAGAGTGTTGAGTGTTGACAATCTAAATGAGGCAATTTATGAAATAATTAACACAAGTGGTCCCCACCATTATCAAATTTTTAATGGTTTAATTAGACAATCATATCACACGCTAACATGCTAACTTCCTCGGAATCAATCCCATGAATCTTGATATACATATGAATGTGAAACACGCCTCTTCAACCGTGTAATTCTCCTTTCCACGAATGATATCAAGATGCGTACGGTCAATCAACCACGGTCAAATTCAACGGATACCACTGTTTTTAGGAGCCCCCGTACATCCGCTGAAATCAATTACAACTAGTAGCAGTCCGTCAGATCTACTGAAATCAATTACTATTAGTATGGTCCGAATAATTTAATTTTTTTTTTTATGAGTAACCAAAATTTAGAGTCGGATAAATCCGTTGAAATCAATTACTATTAACACAAATCCTATAACGTATAATTATTTTTATTTTTTTTATAAATAAATCGAAACTTAAACCTCCATCGTAAATACAGAAAAAGAGGTGCAAATCTACTCTATCCAACGTTGTTGGACTTCTTGTTCATGTAATCATATATGATAGAATCCCAATATTGCAGTTTCTTTGAACCATTCTTCGTTGATTCTATATTACTTATAATTGACCATTAAATATATATATATATTTTTTAATTTGAACTAATTATATACTATTATAAATATTTTATATTATCTTAAACTTCTATTCATATTAAATGGGAAGTCGGTTGGTATAGGAGCGATTATTAGAGATGATAAGGGTTTGGTTGTTGCAGCTAGAGCAAATCTGTTGCCAGGATTGGTTAATTCTGTTATGGGTGAACTGGTTGCTCTTCGGGAAGGCCTTCGGTTGGCGTTTTTCTATGAGCTGAAGATAGATTTTGTTGATGTGATTTCTTCTTCTTTGATTCCTTTTTTTAACGATTCCGTCCCTCTCGTAGGAGAATCTAAATTTATCTTGAATGATATTAAAGTGTTGCTTTCTGATGTTGGCGCTATTAAGTGTTTAGCGGTTTCCAAATCTGGAAACTCCTTTGCTCTTAAGCTTGCATTTGCAGCTTTTTCTTCTAGTCGTGAGTTCTTATGGTTGGACTTTAGTTCTTTGTAATGGTTCTTTTTTCTGTTTTTTCTTTGCTTTGTTGATGTCTGTAAGTTTCTGGTTTGGTTCATATGTATCAAAAAATATATATATATATATTCATCGGAACATTATTAACAGTCGTGATCAAATCCATAATAACTAACATTGTTCTTACTTTTAATAAGTCTTTTATCTATAAAACTTATTTTTATTTTACTTTTTAAAAAAATTCAACATATTCAAACCATTAAATATAAATATATCCAAAAAAATTGCACAAGAAAATCATTTATCGTACAAAATGTTTTCCGCAGCCAGCAGCCTTAAAAGAAGGTCAACCAGAGCATGTGCACATTTTGTCATTTTGTTTTTTATTAATTATTAATATTTATAGGTATAGAAAATAGGGTAGAAAGCAAGAAGAATTGATTCTTTCGAGGGGACACCACGCCAATAATAATTTCTCTGAACGTAGTTAGGGCTGATCAAGATACAACAATGGCTTCTTCTGTAATAATTTTCCTACCAAATTTATTATATGAAATAAAATATTATTTATACATAAAATCCAGATTCTAACCAGATAACTGAGATAAGATTCCACCACCACCACCACCACCTTTAAAAAGGACATTAAACAAATAAATGAAAAGAAAAAATATTGTTTTTAATAATGTAATAAATCAAACAAGTATGTGGAGTATTTATTGAAGCTTGTCTGATGGAGTTTTCTTTTATTTATTTATTTCTTTTTATTATAGATAAAAAAAAAATACAATGGAGTAGATGTGCATTTAAAAAAACATTATTATTTACAATCACAATTTTATAAATTTTTGAATAAAATCGTATATTGTGATATGGGAATTGATTTGTAATTACTATATAAATACAAGATTTTATATACTATAAATAATATAACCATTAAAAATAAGTAACTACATTATTTGAAAATAAAATTAAATTATTAGAGTTTAATGCCTTCCCAAGCATATAATACAAAAATGTATTAATTTTGGAATCAATTCCAACAAAGTTCAACTATTAAAATTAACATTTAAATGAAAAATAATAATAATGTTTTATAAATATTATAAAGTAAGACTTGGAAATGGTCAGCCTAGGTGACCTTCTATATATAGAGACTAGAGAGAGAGGTCAGCTTGGTCAGGTTAACCATAAAATATTCCTTTAAAAATTAATTAACATAAGGCCAATTGAGCTAATGCTTAATTAATACGTATTAAATGTCCCACTTGAATCACATGATTAATATATATTAATAAAGTGACTTCCATTATGTGCATGAGCCGCCATGACTTTGCTTTAGAATTCAGATATACTTAATTTCAATTTGGTGAATAAGACAAGAAATTAAGCTTTACAGGTTATATTTACTGTACTCTAATTAATTTAATCAAATTAAATGGTTGATAATTATGGTTTTTGTGTTCTTCAATTTTTAGTCGAGTTAGAGTTATTATATAATTTCTCTAACTCGAAAAAAAAAAAAAACATAATTAAACTATACTGTATGAATGGTAAATTCAAATAGATAGATATTCTAGTTTTGTCTTCTTTTTTTTTTAAATCCCAATATTAAATTTAAATAGTTAGAGACGAATAAACTGAGTTATTGTTATCTTTTTATGAATTATCTACGTCAAAAAAAAAAATATCAATAATAAAATCCAAAACTATTAACTACATCCGTGATATGGCCTCATGTACCGGTAAGATTTTCCAAGGTATAAGTTGATGTTTACTTGAAGGAAAATGATGTGCAAATGTCTGGACAAAGATTAAGATTTAAGGATTCATGAATGTTAATATATGATGAAAAACTACAAGGAAAGAAGTAATGGTATTCAAAAAAAAAAAAAAAAAGTAATGGTGAAAGTGAAAGATGGGGGTTCATACCTCCATGAGTGACTGGGTGGATCCAAACCAAACACATGTCCTACAAAGTCACATCAGTTTTTATTCAAAGCCTACCATTATTTTCTTTAACTTTTCCACAACAAAACAAAAGAAGAACTTACACAGTAAAAGCTAAGCTCCTCAATTAATGGCAGAAATTATGTAATGCATGCAATGTAATGTATTAATCAAGTGCGCACACACACGGTATCGTACCATGTTTGTCAACGACATTTACTGTTATTTAATATTTTAGGAAAAAAACTCAAGAAAAATTATAGAAACCGGTAAGAAATTGATGTCAGAGATATTAATTAATGATATTAGCTAATTAATGGCAACGACAGCAGCAAGTTTGTATTTCCTTCTTTGTTTTCTCTCAAGGTGAAAACGTGTTTTCTTTAGTTATTATTTTAAATTGAACAGAACCCAATTGTGACCTGATTGATTCAATTTCTTCACCTGCTTACACTCTTCTTTATAGACTAGAGGCTGCTGGAGTTGGGTCTATCCTTCTCTCTCTTTTTTACTGGATCCAACGGTGACCAGCCTCTAAAAACGGTCAACATATTCATGCACTGTCTTCAAAGTTCAAAGCTTTCAATATATATATAAAGACAAAGTTTTATGTCATTTGAGAGAAGGGTATAGCGTATAGAACAACTTGGACAACTATACATATATATATTGATAATAGCTCTTTTTGTTTGTTTTATAAAAAGAAAAAAATTATCTGTTTTTACTAGATTTTGGTCTGAAGAAAGAAGAGGAGAGACAGACAATCTATGAAGATGTTGATTTTATTGTGTTTCTGGGTTGGGGTGCTTTTTGGAGATGTTGCCATGGCTTCATCATCAGCGGAGAGTTCATCAGAAAGAAAGCTTGATGAAACACCCACTTGGGCTGTTGCTAGTGTTTGTGCTGTTATCATCATCATCTCCATTTTCTTGGAGAAAATTCTTCACAAGCTAGGAACGGTGATGCTTCTTTTTCATCTTCCCCTTTTTAGTGCTTTAAATGCTTCTTTTGTGTGTTTATTTTGTTCATGTTTTCAACTGATGGAATTTTCTGGGCTCAAAATTGAAACTTTATTTCTGTGGTGTGGACAATCATGATTTTCTTTTGTGTTTGAAATTCTTCTGTTTATTTCAAGTGATTTTTTTTTTTCTTTTTATTCCCTGTTAAGAGTCAATTTGATTATGATTTAAGGTTTGATTTTGGAGCTCATGTGCTTCTTTGTTGTTATTGTTGTGTTGTTAACATCTTGAAATTTCAATTCAGTTGTTGACAGATAAGCGCAAGAGAGCTCTTTTCGAAGCCCTTGAGACGGTCAAAGCCGGTAAGAAGACAAGTTTATGATACTAATTTTCCTATTGAGGGTTTTTTTTTCTTAGTGAAGATTAGAAATTGGATGCATATTTGACCTTTTGATATGTATGTCAATCTTGCAGAGCTGATGGTTTTGGGATTCATTTCACTGCTGCTCACTTTTGGGCAGACTTACATTTCTAAAATATGCATTCCTTCAAAGGCTGCAAACACTATGTTGCCATGCATGGCTGAGGTTACTAAGAGTAGTGAAGAGGAACAGGAACATCGCAGGAGACTCTTGTGGTTAGAACATAGAAACTTAATTGAAGTTAGCACTACTGCTAAGTGCAAAGATGTGAGTGCATATGATGGTTTTATATAGTCTTAAATTGTTTTGAGGTTTATCTTTTTTCTGCAAAGCATGAGCCATGGCTTCCCATATGTTATAATTCTGCTGACAACCTTCAATGCAATGTTTTACCGGCACCTGAGCAATGGTGTCTTTTTGTGTGATTTTGCTCGAGTAGGGTAGGCTGGTTGCTACAAACCAAAGATAATTATATATTCTTTCGATAAGTTCTAGAAAATGTTATGATGAATTGATAGAGTTATACCAAATCTCACCAGCTTGTTTCTGGCTGAACCACAAGAGTATGGAATTAGGTAGATGAATATAAACAATTACATGTTATGAATTTCTCATCTGGTTGTGTATAATTTGATATAAAACTAAAAAGCCGGACCAAATAATTGCTGTAGAATGATGAAAGAATTCTGAATTAAGCTCATACGTAATGAACTGGTAGGTTCATGTTGTGAAGAAAAAAGATACGAAATGAATTGAAAAGCTTTGTAGTCATACTCGATACCTTTTATATTTTAATCACAATTCCTAGACTCAAATATAAGCTAATCTGTTTCCTGTCTGCAGGGGCACGAACCACTTATATCAGTAGATGGATTGCACGAATTACACACCCTCATCTTCTTCTTAGCAGTCTTTCATGTCATATACAGTTTTGCTACTATGATGCTTGGGCGACTAAAGGTACAAAAACCTCCTCGTTTTAATTATTTTGTCTCATTTGGGTATGTTTGTGATTCCAAATACTCATAATTCATGATGTTAAGCTGGAAAGGAATACCAAGTTGTTCTCGAACTTTGTTTCGTTGATCCCAATGAGTTAAATAAAGTAGACAAATCAATTGGCAAACCTATGCCCTGATAACTACTGGATTAACTTAATAGTTGATTATAGTTACTAACCAATAGTTGTGTTGGACAGATTCGTGGCTGGAAGAAATGGGAGATGGAGACTACATCCGATGGCTACGAGTTCACACATGGTATATTATCCCATGAGAAGAAAATTTTCTTGAAATGTTATAGCTTGAGATTTTCAGTTCATACTCCATACTTCTGCATCCCTAAAGCTGAAATGGATATATATATATTGATATGCAGATCCATCAAGATTTAGACTTACTCATGAGACATCTTTTGTAAGAGCACACACCAGTTTCTGGACTAGAATTCCTGTCTTCTTCTATATTGTAAGTAATATTTAACAGGCAGTTCTTCATTTTTCTTCTGTTACTTAGCTTAATTTTTCTCTTTTAAGTCCTGAGAAGTAAAGACAAAGCTAATTTGTGTTGGATTCCTGAATACATAGTAGTCATGTTATCAATCAGAAAATTACTAAAAGTTACTTGATTTTTTTTTTCTCTATTGCAGGGATGCTTCTTTCGACAATTCTTCAGGTCTGTTAGTAAGTCTGACTACTTGACGTTGCGCAATGGATTCATCACTGTGAGTTTTCTTTTTTTTTCCCATTTCAACACTTGAAAGTTTGTAGAATTGGGTTTTTTTATTCTTCTTCTTTTCTGACAATGCCATATCAATTATAGGTCCATTTAGCTCCAGGAAGTAAATTTGACTTCCAGAAATATATAAAAAGATCATTAGAAGATGATTTCAAGATAGTGGTGGGAGTAAGGTATTATTACACTTTCTATTGATTGCATTTTTTAGTGTTACATTTTGCAGTTTTCTTGAAATGGTCTTGGCTAAATCAATTTGAAACAGAATATGTTGTGTACTGACTTATGTTTTTTCATCGTTGGCAGTCCTCTGCTGTGGGCATCATTTGTGGTTTTCTTGCTTTTGAATGTTCACGGTGAATCATCTTTTACCAGAAAATTCCTTTCAAACTGAATGATTTCCGCTCTTTGAGTGGAGTTAGAAGTTGTAGTCGATTAATATTCTGTTTGCCCTTTTGTTTTTCCAGGATGGCACACGTTGGTTTGGGCATCTATAATCCCTTTGATTGTAAGAAATCTATTCTTTTTAGTCCCTCTCTTTGTTCCGGATTTATTCGAAGATATGAGATTCTGACTATTCATGGGGTTGCAGATAATCTTAGCTATTGGAACTGAGCTCCAATCCATTTTAACAAAGATGGCTCTTGAAATTATCGAAAGACACGCAGTGGTCCAAGGGATGCCTCTTGTACAAGGCTCAGACCAATACTTTTGGTTTCGTAGGCCTCAGTTAGTTCTCCATCTCATCCATTTCGCTTTGTTTCAGGTATTAAACACCCTCCTTTTCTCAGACACTAGATTATTATCTATCATTAGAGTAAAAAAGATTAGTTTAAAGAGTTTTAAAAAAAAAAAAATCAAGTTTCATGGTGTTACTCATCCTCAAACTTGAGGTAAACCAAGACCGAAAATGAGAGCATTTTCAACTGAAAATACTTTGTGCTGGTGACTTATCTAATTTTCTTCCCCTTTCTTTTCTTCTTGTTTGGTGCTTGCAGAATGCATTCCAGATAACATATTTCTTGTGGATATTGGTAATGAACTTTTCTCGATTAAATGACCCGTTACTTGGTCACTCTTTACATCATTGCAAGTTCCTCAAATTAGGTGTATTTTTTATTTTTATTTTTATTTTTTCTGTGCAGTATTCTTTTCCATCAACATCTTGCTTTCGCGATGCTAGACCCATTGTTATCACAAAAATTTGTATAGGGTAAGACTTTGTTCCATATTCTTATTACATCAGCAATGTTAATAGGATCTTCAAATAAGTTTGTTAACAGTACTCTTTTCGTTTCAGGCTTACAACCCTGTTTATCTGCAGTTACATTACACTTCCTCTATATGCCCTTGTAACTCAGGTAAATTGAAATTTTCATTTCATATTTTGTATTGTGTAAGTTGTAGATGCTAGAACCATATTAATGTCCATGGTGGATGCTTGCAGATGGGTTCCCGAATGAAGAAGTCAGTTTTCGATGAACAAACATCCAAGGCTCTCAAGAAGTGGCGTATGGCAGTGAAAAAGAAGGTGAAGGGAGGAAAGTCCCCTACTCGAACTTTGGGTGGAAGTGTAAGTACAACTCCATCAATGTTCTCTTCCGGAGGACAGACACTGCACCGTTTTAAAACTACCGGGCACTCAACCCACCATGCCTATGAGGAAGCTGAGTTATCTGATCATGAAGCTGCCGAACCATTATCACCCACGTCGTCTACAGACAACTACATTATAAACGTGGATTCTGGAGCCAATGAAATAAACGAACCTCGCCATGAGGAACAAATCAGAAGCAAAGAAGATGAGTTCTCGTTCACGAAGGTGAAGCCTGTTCCGGCAAGAGAACCGTGATATATATAGCTTGGAAGTGTTGTTGTCGTTGTCGTTGGCGTGTCTGCAGTGAAAGTTTACTACATTGCTCTTGTATAATTTACATTTTCTTTTGCGAGAGTGATTGAAAAAAAAATAGGGTAGCTAGGTGTAATTGCATTCTTTTTGTACATTGGCATGCCTGTTCATAAATTACAAAGGTTTCATTCTAGATTTTTAAAAAATTTTGTTTTAAACCCAAATTTTGCTTAATGGTTTGTTGTTTATCTATGGAGGATTAATGAATGCTTGCAATTTTCAACTGATAATGCAACTTTCTGCAAGAAGTTGTATATTAGGAGAAAAACTTATGTGGGATGTCTCACCAAATGGTGGTGAGACCGATCCACTGAAATGGATCCACATATCTAAGTGTTATGTTTACAATGCTAACCTTCCCATACAAGTTTTTATCGTATATTAGAAGCTCTTTATATTTGTCAGATGATTAGTAACATGTGGGGCAGTGCAATGCAAGCCTAAGAGGATTAAAAATGGGAAAAAGCACTTTAAGAAGCATTAAGAAAAATTCTGAAAAGCACTTTAAAGAAGTGCTTGTAGGATGCCACATGAATCATGAGTGTGAAGATTTCCTTGTTTGCTGCAAAAAAAAAAAAAAAAGAATTAGTTTTACAAAGGTTGATCTTTATCTTCTTTTTTCTCTCTTTGTTGCATAGACATCTAGACTTGGATTACTGATATCACCCCATATTTTTGATCCCCAAATCAAAAATTGAAGAAGTATGAAATTAAACATCAACTAATCAAATCACACCACACTCTTTTCAATCAATTGTGGGGTTGGTAATGGCACTCTCACTGCCTAAAATACCAACCTTCAACTTAACAGCAATGGCCAGCCAATGCACCCAAAATCCTTGATGAAGATTCTGATGAAAAGACAGAACCAGGTCAAATATCATTTGATTCTTGCTACAAAATTAATCAGAGAGGTCTTAGTCTTTAATAGGATCTTAGAGAAATCACAAATCCAAGTGGACACATTGTCATGTGGATGTGAAATGTAGAGAGAGAGAGAGAGAGATCTAGCCAATTGAGCTGTGACAATAGAGAAAATCTTGGGTGCACCATTGATTGATGTAACCAATCACTGAAGTTTAGACATGTGGTATAATCTGATGTGGTAAACCGGTAAATATATATCCAATCTCCAGGGGCTAAAGTGCACTACTCAACAGTGCATCGAAGATGTAATTCTCTCGTGACAATGCATTTGTCCAACAAACGGGTCTTCACTCTTCACCGTTGTTTGTATTTTTTTTTTGGCCATCCATGATGTCACTCTATTTGCCATTTTGGTTTAAGAGTCGTCCCTACTTCTCTTTTTGGGACAGACTCATTAATGATTTTGCCTCTTTTATTCAATTCACTCTTAACCAAATTTGATGGGAATCAATGGCTTAGCTGACCTTATCCTTCTTGTGATGTTATTTTTAATTTTTATATTAATTGTATTTGTGTCTCTCTATCCATTATCTTTTTCTTTTCATTCAATTACTTTACACCCAAATTATTCGTTTCTATTTTTGGAAAAATTAATTAGTTCAACCGACTTTTGTTATCATTCAACATTACCTCTATAGAATTCAAAACCTCTAATAATTGAGCTCAAGTTGCTTATAAATAATATTAATGAACCACAAGATACAGATTAATATCGACCAAAACTGACCCTTATGACTTATGAGTGTGTTTGAAAAGCATTAAACAAATTAAAGGTGTGAATAATGCACAATTGATAGCTAATTTTGTGTTATAAAGTTGCTTTTAAAAAAATAATAATAAACGCATTCTATGTAGCTTAGACGTTTACTTCAACCGTTTGTAAAAGTTCGAGTCCCACCATATCTCAATTGTGTAATTTTTAGTCTTGACAAGTCCCGATAGACCCTTAATTAAGGAGGCTAAGAGAGATTAAAACCGATGAAATACCAAAAATATCCTTGGTTTTGCATCCTTACCTAACAAAAGAGACCAGCCATGCCTTTTTTTCTGGTAACTTTGTCTTCTCTGCTACAACAGAGCACATTCTTCCTTATCTATTTAGCTTCCTACAACTTCAAATTTCTCATAGTCTCTAACTCAAATTCCACTTCACTTCTCTGTCTCTATCTATCAGTGTCTCTGTCTTTCTCTTTCCATTGTATGAGAAGAAGAAATGGGTCGTTTTTCAAGACTTCTCAGTGCCAAAGAGATGACGGCGGCGGCTCCACCGCCTGAGTCTGTCACTCTCGAGTCCGATTTCGTTATCATACTAGCCGCTCTCATTTGCGCTTTGATTTGCGTTGTGGGTCTTATAGCCGCCGCTCGCTGCGCCTTCCGCCACCACCGCAGAAACAACAACTCCTCCGCCGGCGGTGGCGGCTCTTCCTATCGACAACCCTCTGCCAACAAGGGTCTCAAGAAGAAGGTCCTCCAGTCTCTCCCCAAGTTCACCTACACCACCGCCGACGGGACAAGCACTTGCACGAAGCTGCCGCCAATGTTGTCGTCGGAGTGTCCAATTTGCTTGGGTGAATTCGTGGATGGTGAAGAGGTGAGGATGTTGCCAAATTGTGGCCACAGCTTCCACGTGGCATGCATAGACAAGTGGCTAGGGTCCCACTCCTCTTGCCCATCGTGCCGCCGAGTGCTGGTCGTTGGGAGGTGTGGGAAATGCGGTCACTCTCTGTCCTCCTCCTCCTCCTCCTCCGCCACCACCACCGGCCCTGGAGCAGCAGTAGCTGAGCCTCCGGTGAATGGTCCTCCTCTTGCAACCTTTAATGTTAATAATGCTTTTTTGCCTTAAAAATAGTTAATATCATATAGAGGTACATGTAGTGGTAGACTAGTAGGTTTATTTACTATTTGTCAAAATTTTCGGCTGGAAAGACTTCAAATTAGTATGCAATCTGTAGAATGTACAAAATGTAATTAAATTTCGTGCGGCATTTTAAAAATTTTCAAATTAACAGATGATCCGTGGAATGTACAAAATGTGATCGAATTTTACTCGCAGTTCGAAAAGAGTTCCAATTAACAAATGATCCGTATAATGAACAAAATGTGATTGAATATTTCACTCACAGTTCAAAAAGAGTTCAAATTAGAAAATAATTAGTAGAATTTACAAATTTCTACTTTCTCTTTCATTAATCTATCCATCTATCTAATCACACTTGACAACTTCATTATCTTTGCCAAATTTGAAAAAGACAATGCACAAAGAAAAAAAGTAGGAAGGAAACCTAAAAAGCAGATGCCACCCTTTAATTCCCACCACCTCTATCCAATCTAATGAATCTTAAGAGGGGTAAAGTGTCTCTATATTCTAAATATCTCGACTTTTATATGAATAAATAAATATAGACTAATAAGTAACTCATAGAACTGACCCAAAAAAGTGTGAAGCAATAATAAATTATTCAGGCTAAACATGATTAAAAAGGGCCACTAAGACAAATTAAGATCATTTGCACAGCGTTCATGTATGTCTTTCTTCTATCACAATGTATCCAACGGCTGAGAATAAGCTGCTGCTACCTAGCTGATGCGGAGACACTGGTTTCCACCCACCAGACTCACGTGCTTATCATCGCGTTCTTGTCGTGAAAAGATATATTCAAACTTTACTGCAAGAATCCTGCCTACCATTGAGCTGATATAAAGATTGAAACGTGCAAAAATTGGTACTAAATGGAAAATAAAACGAACAAAAATAGTATGCAATGATGGAGAACTCAGTTCTTCATTAAAAGAATATGATCTTCATGCAAATATTATACATGGCTATTTCAATTCAAGTCTTCTACAGACTAATATTTTCAGAGTTAAGGAATCTATGCTACATATGATTCGCAGCCGCAGGCACACTTTTCAGTAGCAAAAAGAAGAAGTGCAAAACAAAAGTGACAAAAAAGATTTTCAAGCAGCTTGTTTCTTTTTCTTTTTCGGTGGTGGTGGTGGCGAATCAAACCCCATCTATTTTATTCTCGATATTACTGCTAGTTGGCTTTCGAAAGTAAAAACCTTTCACTAATCCAATTACTGAAGAATTAATGTAGTAGTATCCACTTTTTGATCAATCAATCAATCATCACTGCTACCTCCAAACATAGATGCCATTTTCATAGCCAGATTGGCTGCCATTTCCCTCCTCTGAAAATCAGGCATCAATCTCAAGTTGTTACGCATTCTCCCTATCTCTGACATCAACTGTTCCAAATCCTCAATGTCGAAAGGCGAACCCATATCTAATTCTGAAACCTTATTAGGTTCTTCTTCATGTTGCACCACTTTGTTGTCAATCTCATCCACCAATCCATCTCTTGAAGTTGATGGTTGCAGCCCTGCATTATCAGATCTGGTTACATTTGCTTGGGTGGGTACTGTGAGTCTGTGACAGATATATTCTGAGCTGACGATCCCCATGCATCAGGAATTCCAACAATTCCATCTGCAGAAACCCAAACTTCATCCGAGTCATCCCATGGTTCAGCTGAACCCGGAGATAGCACTTCATACTCAAATTTGTAATCAGATTCTTCTTCAGAGAACTCTGGACAGTGAGAAAGATATCAATCAGCAATACAATTAACAAGTGGGAAGTTAAAAATCGAATGAAAGTAGATTCAAAACACCTTCTTTCTCAGGTAGTTTATCTCATCACCAGATTTTAGAATCATTCCAGGCCACATATGAGCGGAAAGAGCACCAAAGAGACGTTCAACTCCTTGTGAATCACCATTGACCGATAAATCTGTGATGAACAGTTTCATTTAATGTATATGTATCTTGTCTGACAGCAGAATAAAGTGGGAGAGTTAATCAATCAAAATTTTTACTAATTAAAAGTAAATTCAACTCAACCAAAGGAGAGCCTTACATTTGTCAAAATCAGCATTGGAAGCACAAGCTTCAATGTATTCAATGTTATGTTCAGTGCACCATTCCAAACACGACCTCCTGATCTCCCAAGACGGTTCTTCATCACCCAATAAACTACTTCCTTCAAATTCGGAAATTCCATATTCAGTGAAATCTGAACAAGAATCACCAGAAGGCTCTGCAGGATTCAGCAGACACCTTCTGCGTTCAGCATGAACCGGGTGACCAGGAAGAAGATCTACTTTTTTCCCAATGCATAATAGTATTTCAAACTGTTTCAAATCAATACGAGACGCCCAATCCTTAAGTGCATCTCACATTTACACAAAACCAAAACACATTGACACTACAACACTTCACAACAATCTATCTTATCAAACAATTCACAATTGAAAACTTGAAAATGGCATGAAAGGATAGAAGCTAACATCATTGAGGTCAAAAACCATCACCAACGCATCCAAGCAGTCCAAACCAGGAAGCATCCCAACGGAAAATCCCTCGTGTAAATGAGCCATCCATAGCGAAACATTAGCTGTATAATACTTGGTGTTGATAGTCCAGCTGCAAATTAAAAAAAAAATCCCACTTAAAACAACAACAGATTCAGAGGCATCTTCAAAATCAACAGGTATCAATCCTACAATTTAAACCATCAAAAGTGAGACTAACAAGTAACAACAAACATTTACTCAACTGTAGAATTAAAGTTCAGATTTTTATTCATTACAGCAAATACAGAACACAAATCAAACAAATGACATTAAAAATCAGATACCATGTTAATCTAATTAGAAATATTTAAAAACATTATTGGATTACTGAATAGTAGAGAGTGTTACGAGAGATGAGGGTGCGTTTGCCGACGTTGGAGGATCCGACAATGAGAACGCCAGGTCGGTTCTCGAGCGAGGTCTGATTTTTGGTTTCCATTTTCTTCGATTTAAAATCAAAACCTTCCCTCAGCATCCAATCCAAGTCTCTGTGGAAAAATGACTGTTCCAACTTCCATGGAGATGTTCATGTTTTTCGTGTTCGTGTTGGTTGGATTGGGGGCCCTGTTGACAACATCATCATCATCATCATCATCATGGGCTGAAAACAATCACGCAAGAACAATTATAGGCCACACAAGAATATCATGAATTGGCTGGCCCAGCCCAATCCATGATCAAAGACACACTCGAGTTATCTCAAATATGCTTCTCTTCTCTACATCAATTAACAACTCTTCGATTAACGGAGAGTCGAGATAGTTCAATGGTAAACCTCTTATACTTTTATCTTAACATGAGTAAAGATAGACCGATGTTGTTGGTTTAACCTGATGGGATAAAAACACGAACCACGAACCTTTTATTTAGAAGAAATGTTTTTTTTTCTAATTTACAATTGACTGAATGGTTAAGCATTTTGGCCTAAGCATTTTGGGTTGGACCCGAAATGGAAATTGGGATTCTGGTAGGGCTGAACATATGGCCTCAACCCAATTCTATGGTATAACAAACTTAAATAATATAGTATGTAATTTGTGTTTATCATACAGATTTTCTATTATCGGTTTGATCTGACAATAAATATATCAGGACGAAGAATGTGAACCACTAGATTTACATACTTTGACTTAAAGTGTATGCATTTGTCAAAACTTCTCCATAATCTGTGGTCCACATTCTTCGTCCTGATATATTTATTGTCAGTTCAAACTGATAATAAAAAGACCGGTTTATCATATTATTATCGATACTACTATATCATCTCAATGTTATATTTAGCAAATGGCATCTCATTTCCCAGAAAAGTTGGTGTAAGGTAGGTGGGGCCCACCAAGATCAATATTTTTATGGGGTTAAAGGATAACTCATATACTATAAATAGACTGCTAGGTTGTCAGTGGTGCTTTTGAGGCCGTAGGATGAAAGTGAGAGAATCTATCGGATGGTGATGGAGCTACCATTACAAATTTGTAGTTCATACATGGTATTATGGTAATGAGCAGCTATTATGAATCTGGCGTTCATACATGTCAATGACAACTTAATAGTTAATAGAGCAAACATTGTACACATGAAGATACACGTGTGGAGGGCGGTTCTGGAAATTTGTAGGGGATGGATAGAGTTGAATTTCTAAGAGGGTCACACTTGGAGAGCGTTACCTAACACAACTCGTCGCCTTCTATCACATTCCATGAGGATTCTCTTTTGTGCTTTTACCATCTTGCCCCTCCTTTCTATTTCAATCAACCTTTCCTCCTACAAACTTAAAATGATCAAGAGACTCTACAATATTTCAATTTATATATGTATTTATATGAATTTTTATTCATATTTTGCCATTAAAAATTTAATTCAGAATGTTTCAAACTAACAAAAGGAGAAATAATGTGTTTATTTAGTGATTTGTGATTAAATCACTTCTCTCTAAGTATGGACAACTAATTTCTTAATTAATGATTAAATTTTATATAAAAGATGATACATCAAATTGATTTTTCAATCAAATTTTGAATCTCAATTTTGTTAAATATGGCTGATTAATTTTTAAAATCTTTTATCAATAATGGTTTGCTATTATTGTAAGCCTTCGTTATGGAACTAGGACTAGATTATGTAATAAAGATTTTTGTAACATTATTGTTATTCTTGATTTTCAAACCCATTGGTTAATTTTATCGGTACGTACTTACATGATTGAAGTCAACGATCAATATTTGGCAAAAAAAAAAAAAAAAAGGTGAACGATCATTTGATTTGGTTTTAAATGTAATTAATAAATTATCATATCAAAAAAACACATTTTCATTTTAAACACGTGACGATGAAAATGGTTCCAAAACTCCATGAACGATCCCTCACATGTTCTCAATAAATATATAAAACAACACGTGTTTACTTATTCTTAATTATTTTCTCTTTTAATTTTTCATACCGATCAACAACCTATGTTTTCCCATTTTATCCATTTCATAACCAAATATACCATCCATACCAATTTCATGAACGAAACAATGCTCTTCTTATAAGAACTTAAAATAACTACATTGTAGCTCAAACTTAAACATTTTTACACTTTTATTCTCTAGTAAAACCTTCAAAATGAACCTCGTATTTCACAAACTTTCCTCTAAAGAACACAAGGTTATTTTTGTCATTTCCAAAAATAGAGAAATAACCTAGGTTTTTTTAAGTTTGAAGAAATCTTATATCAGCGGGTCCACTGACCAAAAAGGGTATTTTGGTAAATGCAAACCAGTCTCCCCATCTATAAAAGCCCTAGTCTGCTCGAGGTGAAAGCATCACTGCCAACCCAAGCAAACAACATCAAATTCTCTTTGATTCCTCTCCTCTCCTCTCCAAAGAAATATGGATTGCGATGAAAATGTTATCAACCTAACCGTCGACAGTCCCAGAAAAGACATCCATTGTGATGACAAAGATGATTGCAATGGAAATGTTATCGACCTAACCGGCGGCAGTCCTTTTTCCTCTCCCAAACAACCCAAGAAAAAAGCCATTCATTGTGATGACAAAGATGTTATCCTCATTTCAAATCCCATCAATCCACCAACTCATGACAGTAATATGGAACAAAATAATTCTGAGGGTTCATGGAAGTCTGTGCCTGTGAAGGATTACAAACAAGTGAGAGGAATTTGGACCTCTATGGAGTCTGAGTTTGTTCACTTCTCTGGATCTTTGTTTTCTAAAATTGAGTTTTTTTTTTTTTTTTTTCATTATTTTTTAAATATTACTATTATGTCATAAAACAACATGTTTACTGTATTCTAAAAGAGCGGATTCGGATCATTTCTTTACCTCATATTTTTCCCGATCTTTTTAAAGCATGTGATTGGTTGTTGATAAAATGGTCGTAGAAACCAATCACATATTAACAATACATTCATTGCAATGTTTATATGTCATGAGATTAAATGAGATCAGGGAAAAGATAAGGTAAAAAAAGGGTCCAAATCCTTTCTTTTTATCCTGAAAGATTCCACTGATCTATGTAGAAGCTACTCACAAATCAAAAGATTTGACACATATATATATATAACAACTGATATAATTAATTTTGTTCATGTATATAATATATTTCTAACGATGTATATATTTATATTAACATATGATATATTTGTTTTTGATCCAGCGTGATGAGGGCGTCGTATAATTACAAGACACCAGCGCGTCGTGAAGGACAAGGCGGGCGTGGCCAATTGAATTCCAATCAAGATTGCGTGCCAATGCCTATTTATACAGAGGCCGCCCTACCACCATCTTTTCCTGCCAACTCCGCCATCAATGTGGAGGAGCCACCCAAGTACGTGGCACGGAAGAGAGAGATGCTTCTCTTACTCCCCATGATGATCGATTTGTTCCCAATGGTACCGGAGAGATGGAACCGGGTGGAGAATTCATCGCAATCCGTGGTGGACAGAGAACCAAAAAAACCATTATTGAACTGGAGAGCCTCTGCATCACCTGAAGAACTGGAGGAGTTTACGGCGGGGCTTTTGCCAGAGAACTGGAAGCTCGGGCCACCTAAGGACGCCTCCATGTCCAATGATCGCTCCGACCGTGGAGTCGATGTCACTCTCAGCCTCCGCCTACTAGGCTCATGAAGCTGTTCGACGGTTTTTTGTTTTTCGTGTTTGGTTGTCTATCTTTTAAATTGTCTGATCGAATGGTTTTTTTTTTTTGGTCTTAGGTTGTCTTTGTTGATAGCCATGTCACCGGTTGTCGGGTTTTTTGTTTTTTTAATATGAATTTATTATTATTATTATGAATGAAGCTGATAAAATCAAATAACAAAAATAAAAATTAAATTATCTAAGGGTTACACAAAATCGCCATCCAAAATGATATTAAGTAACAATAGATTATCTATATATATAAGGATAAATCATAAAATCTTAAAAGGATTTGTATTCCTGACATCAATCAATCCTATAATTTGTACTTTACAACAATGAGACTTAATCAAATTAATCAAATTTATATATTAATTAATTTAATTGAGATATATTAATACAATCTACAATCTAACAGCTACCAAACTTGTTATGATATTATATATTATCAAATGATCATCGAGTCCACTAACGAAACGATTATATATGGAATAATACTACTTTGTTCAAATTTGGTGTCTAAATGACGTGGCAACACTCTCATCCATTCATTCTAAATGAATAATGGATGAGAGTATTGCCACGTCATTTGGACACCAAATTTGACATTAAATTTATATATGATATTATGATGGGTCTTACGGATAAAATTAAATTAATCATGAGTTTATTAAATCTAAACGAACTCTTAATTAAACGGTGATGAATTGCTGAGTGGGGTCCACCGACTACCATCAATTTCTATGAGGATTTTTAAGCTTTTGCCATCTCGCCCTTGTACTCTATTTCATCCAAACTTCTTCCTACAAAACTTCAAGTCTTCAAATGATCAATGGACTTTATAATGCTTCAATTTATATGAATCATAATTTTAAATATTTTGATGATGCATCACCATCATTAAAAACTTAATTCAAAAAATTTCAAATTGATTGAATATGTTGTACATATAACTTTTAACCTTAAAAAGCTTTTAATAATGTGATTAAGAACTTGTTTAGTTGGATTTCTGAAAAACCTTTATTACACTAACTACTAATTAATATTGTAAACATATTCTAAGGTAAATAAGATATTATCACCATGTTGTTTTTTATTGACATTCCTCACATGACTATTTGTCACAAGAGTTGGTAGACAATATTAGCGCATCGTGCACCTGCCATATGTGATTACTACCTCTATTTATGAATTATAAATTGTGAGATTCTATTCAATTTTTTTTTTCCATTTATGAGTTGTAAATTGTGAGATTATGTTTCATTTATTGAGTTTGTATATTTATAGATACTAAATTCAAATTAATAAGATATATTAACAAATAGACTACTAAAGTTGTCGTGGATGAATTGGTTGGTGCTTCTGAGGTCATAGGATGAAAATTGCAGAATCTATCGGACGGTAATAGAGTGGCCGTTACAAATTATAGTTCATACATGGCAATGACAATTTAATGTACACGTGGAGGTACACATGAGGAGAGGTAATAAGGAAATTTCCAGAAGAATGGATGGAGTTGAATTGCTAAGTGAGGTCCATTTGGAGACCTACCACAACCCATTTCTTCTGCGATTTTACCATCTTGCCCATCCATTCTACAATACTTGAATCTATATGAATTTGAATTTAATTTTAAATATTTTTATGATGCATCACTATCATTAAAAAAATTAATTCAAAAAATTTCAAAGTCATTAGTTGTTCTTGTTGGTATTTAACAATCAATAGATTTGATTTTGAATGTAACTATTAATTCATCGGTACAAATAAATAAGTTTTCATTTTCAATACATGACAATAAGATCGGTTCCAAAACTTTGACATATTTGATCCCCACGAGATCTCAATAAACATATAAAATAACATGTGTTTCGTTATTCTTAATTATTTTTCTCTTCTAATTTTGCATGGCGATGACTTTCGTTTCCATTTCAGCCATTTCATCATCCAAATTAATATACTATCCATGCATACCACACTTGATCAGTGTAACAATACTCTTTTATAAAAACTCAAAATAGATTCATTGTAGCTACAACCTAAAACATTTTTACACTCTTTTTCTCCAGTAAAACCCTTCAAAATGAACCTCATTTCACAAACTTTCCTTTAATGAATACAGGGCTATTTTTGTCATTTCCAAAGATAAAAATAACCTAGTTTTTTTAAGTTAAAAAAATCTCACATAAACGGACATTTTGGTAAATGCAAACCAGCATCCCCTTCTATAAGAAACCTAGTATTCTCTGCAGTGAACATCACTACCAACCCAAGAAAAAAAAAATATCTTCTCCAATTCCTCTCCTCTCCTCTCCAAAGAAAAAAAAAATACTTACTTTTCAATCCAAATGAATCCCAAAGACAATTTTATCGACCTCACAATCGACAGTCCTCTTTCATCTCCCAAACACCCCAAAGCAGCCATTAATGGTAGTGATGATGACATACATAATGTTATCTTCTTTGCTGAAGAGCCCTTGCAGCCACAACCTATTCATGATTTGATGAATAGTAACAGCAGGTCGGTTGTTGTAGTCTCGAATAAAATTAATTTATTTTGAATGATCTAGGACGTGACAGGTGGTTTTTATATATTTGGATATCACTATTTAATTTGTTCATGTACATATTTCTAATTGATATTATTTGTTTTTGATCTATATAGCTCCTTGCCGACAATGGAATGTGGACAAGCGGATTGGATTGCGAAGAAATGTTTAGCTTCTAAGCCAAAGCCAGATAGCCCTGAACGCATCTGCATGTTGAACAGACAGCCTGAATTTCCACTGTTTTGGTCATCATCCGATGATGACCACGACGTCAACGTCAATGACTACTTGAATATGGACAACTGTGAGGCGCTGGATCTGCCAGCTCAGAAGAAGAGAACCATTAGAGAGGTTGAAAATGATGTGATCAACAGATCACCATCTTCTCCGGCCTCCAACACCACTGTTGATCAGGAGCCACCCCGTGTCATCCGGAGACTGGAAATTCAGGATTCTTCAGTGCGCTGCCACGAATTTCGGGTATCAAAACATGAGTAAATGTCTGTCCAGTGATCGAATGTATGGCAGGCTTGATGTGATCAACCTCTGCTTTGGGCTGAAGTACAATGAATTGAAGTTGAAGCTGTTTTAGGGTTTTTTTTTTTTTTTTTTTTTTTTTCATCATGTTTGTTGGTTGAAAGTGTTTGATGAAACCAAACAGTACTCTTTCTATCTGTTTATCCTTTTAAATTGTTAGAATTTATGTTTTTTAAATTGTACTATGTTGTCTGTCTTTTTTTTTTTTTTAATAAGAATGAATTATGTTTTAATCAATTTTTTCAGTTTGTAATATATATATGTTTTTATTTTGCTGAAGTACTCCGATAAGATAAAAATTAAAATAAAGTAAGAAGAGTTTATTAAAGTTAAATTATCGAAAGGATACAATCATACAAATTAAAAAATCACCATCCAAAGGAAAGTAAACTAAGAATAGATTCACATTCAATGGAATGGAATCCTTCAAAGAGATACAAACTATAATGGAGAAAATCTTAAAAGCATTGTATTTCTGAAATCAATCCTCAAATCTATATATATTTAATTACAATATAAGAGTCTGTTTGTTATGTTTCTCTACTAATCAAAATAGCTTCTTTTTTTTTTAAACTTTTTTTTATATCAAAAGCTCTTTTCAAATTTGTTTTCGGTTGTTTGGCATCAACTTGAGAAAAGTTTTTTTAATATTAATTTTTTTTTTAAAAAAAATCTTAAATACCTTTATTATATTTCATAAATTCTCACGTCTTGTGAATACAAAATTTAAGTTTCAAACTTTCAATCAAATTTATAAAACCACCGTACCTGCACACGGCACCCCACCTCATGAAGTTGCATTGTCCGATGCAAAAATGATGGCAAGGCTATTAAGAGCAAAGGGTCAATTTCTTCCTCCAGCAAGGAATCTGTTCCTAAAAAAAAATAAAAAATAAAAATCAGACGAACCCGAAAGAATGGACCGAAGCAAAGTGCATATATATAAGATATATCATTCGTAATTTTTTTTTCTTTTTAATTTCATAAAGTTTGACAAAATTATTTGAAGATAAATAAACATAAGTGTTGATATATATATTGAAGAAACACAAAAGCAAGTGACTAGTTATGGACATAACTACTTGAAGAAACAAGACAAGGCCAGCTGTTCCTCCTCCATGTCACAACCGCATGGTGAATATCAGCTGCCCAATTCAATATTTCAATATGTCTCAGACCTCCAAGAATCCTTTCCCAATTCCTTATATTTGTAGTCTCCTTTGGATCGCAGCAATATATAGCAATGCTAGGCGTGGTGATGGTGATGATCATCAAATACAAAATAGTGTTGCATGCTCAAAAGACCTCAACAAACTCCAACGCCGCAGCCGCACCAATATCTTTTCCTGCCTCCCCCATCACTGTGGAGATGGAGTGGCTCCGCATCATCTGAATAGCTGGCCGGAGGCGTTTATGGATGGGATTTTGCCAGAAAACTGGAAGCTCCGGCTGCCTGAGGACACTTCCATCAACTTCGGCGATCAAAACTATAGGGAATCCATCTCCAATGATCGCTCAAAGCTGTTCGATGTTTTTTTTTTTTTTTTTTTTTTTTTTTTCCTTTCTTTCTTTCTTTCTTTCATGTTTGGTTGTTAGTCTTGTAAAATGTATTTATTAAAAATTTTGTTAGATTGATGGGATGAGGTTGATCTGGTAGTAAAATCCGGTCCTCACATATACACCATGAGGTTGTGAGAGTTTGAGTACTCCTTCCTTTTCTCAACGTGACATCTGACATATCTATTTGACATTGAAATGCGTCACTAATTCTTATCATAAACTTAATTATAACCAACGTGTTATAGTAGTATAAAATCCTCTCTCAAATTATATATATAGGTCAAGCTAAATTGACTTAAATTTGTGAGTAATTATAATTTTGACTTTAACATCTCAACCACTCATATGCTATTAATCCAATTGTTGAGATTTAAATGCATTTACAACTCTTAAATTAAGAGCACATGAGTGGTTGAGATTTTAAGTCAAAATTTCAAGTCATAAATTTAATTTGGTTTATTCTACGGTTTCTACCCCTATATGTATATATATTGATAGACAAGCAAGTGTAAACAAATAATTTGTTACAAATTCGACAATTTTTTTTTTCTATTGTATTACATGATGTTTATTAATTTTTTTTACTCATAATACAGTGGACTTTGAAGGCAGTAAATTTGACTATGCATTTCTTTAACTTTATATATATAAAAAATTTCTTCAATAAAATTATTCCTTCAATTGAAGTTTGAAAAAAAGAGTATACTTGATTGAAAAAAAAATACACTAATTAGTATTGTGAACCGTTCTAAGGTAATTAAGATATTATCAATATTGACATAACCGTCCATTTTTTA
Source organism: Acer campestre (assembly GCA_954870605.1). Lineage (NCBI taxonomy): Eukaryota > Viridiplantae > Streptophyta > Magnoliopsida > Sapindales > Sapindaceae > Acer > Acer campestre. Next base: position 107,869 of record OX940800.1, read on the forward strand.
TTGACATATTTTTCGCATGATTATTTGTTATCAGAGTTGATAAACAATATTAGTGTACCGTGCACATGCTGTATGCAATTACTAACTCTATTTATGAATTGTAAATTGTGAGATTGTATTACATTTTTCGAGTTTTCTATTATTAGAAGCTAAATCCAAATTAATAAGAGATATTAATAAATAGATTCTATTACATTTATAGAGTTTTTCTATTTATAGATACTTAATTAAAATTAATAAGAGATATTAATAAATGGAATCCTAAAGTTGTTGTGGATTAGTTGGTGCTCTGAGGCAGTAGGATTTAAGTGGGAGAATCTATTTGACAATGACAACCCAATGTACATGTGGAGAGTTGATATGGAAATTTATAGTGGAGTGGATATAGTTGAATTGCTGAGTATGATCCACTTAGAGTGATACCTACCACAACCCTTTTCTTGCACCTTCAATCTATTTCATCAAAACTTTCATCCCACAAAACTTCAAATGATCAAGACCGGGTGATACTTGAATTTATATGAATTTTAATTTTAATTTTAAATATTTTTCATTAACATTATATGATTCATCATTAACATTATAAAATTAATTCAAAAAATTTCAAATTGATTGAACATGTTGTAATTATATAATTTTCAACCATATAAAGCTTTTAATAATGTGATTAAATCACTTTTGTCCAAGTATTAATTTGTTGTCTTAACAACTAATTTCTTATTAACTAAATTTTATATATTTTGAATCTCAATTTTATTAAATATGGTTCACCCTTAAAATCTTCAATTAATGAGTTTCAATTTTTAAGCCTTCATTGTGGAACTAAGACTAGATTATCTAATAAAAGTAACATTATTGTAATGCATTCAAATCAGATGTCCAAAAATGATGTTATAATTTGTGTCTAACCAATCAAATTGGAACATGTGTTTACATTTAATGATTTTATTTTTTTTCAATTTCTTTCATAAATGTAGACACATGTCCCAATTTGGTTGGTTATACACAAATTAGAACACTATTTTTTTTTTAAGTCCTATTTTAATTCTTGATTTTCAAAGTTATTAGTTATTTTTGTTGGTATTTACATGAATGAAGTCAATAGTCGACCGATTTGATTGTGAATTTAACTATTAATTCATCAATAAGAATAAATACATTTTCATTGACAATATATAAGATTAGTTCGATCCAAAAGTTCATGAAAAAAGATTCGATCTCCCCTAGGTGATCTCAATAAACATATAAAATTAAATTTGTTTGTTATTCTTAATTATTTTTCTCTTCTAATTTTGTATGGCGATGACTTTCGTTTTCCATTTTATCCACTTCATCATCTAAATTAATATACCATCCATGCATACCACACTTAATTAGTGAAACAATACTCTTTTTATAAGAACTCAAAATAGCTTCATTGTAGCTCGAACCTATAAAACATTTTTACACTCTTTTTATCTAGTAAAACCCTTCAAAATGAACCTCATTTCACAATCTTTCCTTTAATGAATACAAGGTTGTTTTTATCGTTTCCAAAGACACAGAAATAACCTATAGTTTTTAAAGTTTAAAAAATCTCACATCAGTAGGTACACTGAAAAGGACATTTTGGTAAATGCAAACCAGCCTCCCCTTATATAAAAACCTAGTATTCTCTGTGGTGAAAGCATCACTAGAACAACCCAAGAAAAAAAAATAAAAATTGTCTTCTTCGATTCCTCTCCTCTCCAAAGAAAAACAAAAGTTTCATTTTCAATCCAAATGAATCCCAATGACAATTTTATCGACCTCACGATCGACGGTCCTCTTTCATCTCCCAAACACCCCAAAGCAGCCCAAACACAGGAGACTAAGTTTGTTCACTTCTACCCTCTCTCTGCTTTAATTTCATTTCTATTCTTGATTATTATAATATAATCTCTACTCACCACCACCACCACTACCTGACTATCAGCTGCCCAATGTCATGTCTCAGATCTCCAAGAATCCGCTCCCAATTTCTTATATCTGTAGTCATGATCAGCTGCTAGTAATAGCAATGCTAGTGGTGGTGATGCTGATCATCAAATACAAAATAGTGTTTTTTTTTTTTTTTTGAAAAGCAAATACAAAATAGTGTTGCTCAACACATGATGGCATCCACCTCAGCAAACTCCAACGTCCCAGTCGCAGCCGCCGCCACCACAACCACAACTGATCAGCCAATATTTGAAGAGGAAGATGATTTCCTGGAGTTTGATAATTTTCCCAATATATTTGATTAATCCGAGAAAATATTGTACTTTGTCTTCTTTATTGCTAAAGTTTAATCAAAATAATATGTATATATAATATGCTCTTGTTGTCAACTATTTTACTCTAGTAATCTAGTCCAATGTCCGCAACTAAAAATTTAATTGTGTATATATGAAATCATGTTTCGCTATATACACGAATATAAGTGAAAAAAAAATGGCATAATGAGAGTCATAGACCAGAAATTAAACCGTAAAATATTAGTAATTTCAAACATGTCAAGCATCAAATTAATTGAAACAATGTAAGTTGAACCTCCATAAATTAATACTCAATAAATTAATAATCTCTATAATATAATAATTTTTTTCGGTTTCGACTTGGCCCAATGTGATAAATTAATAATTTTGATAAATTGATATGATAATAATTTTCAAAAAAAAAAAAACCCTATATAAATTTGTGGTTTCATTCATATCATAAATTAATAATTTGTCAAAATTACAAATATAATTTACTATCATATTTTCTTGAAATATGACCATAATGTTACTTTTTTTTTTCTTTCTTGAAATTCAAATCTAGTTGAATCTCATCTCTAATTTTTCTGAATGTACCTAGAAGTTCTGGAATTGAATTCAAGAACTGCAACAAAAAATTATGAAGTATTGTTGATGCTTTGAATGCATAATGGAATTAATGTTCTATTGACTTAATGTATTTTTTTTTTTTTTTTTGAAGTATAATGTATTTTTTTTTTAAAAGTATAATGTATTTTTACTTGATTAATGATTTAGATTAGTTGAATTTTTAGTTGGTTATTTATATACATATTGAATCATAAATACACTCTATAAATTAATAAATTATTAATTATCAATTAATTAATAACTCTATTGATAAATAAATTTTGAACGATCCAATATTATTAATTTACAAAGGTTTTATTATACTATAGATCCCCTTTTCTTCCATATATAAATTCATTATATAAAGAAATCCATTATATAAAGAGAGATAATTGCTGACATATCAATTAAAAAAGCACCGTAACAATGGAAAAAATACAATTAATTTTTTGTCATAAAAGGTTAATAAATCTTTGACTCCTACTCTTCTAGTTGTATAATCAAACAATATCGGTCTCATATATCCCAAGTAAAAATATAATAAATATAATAAAAAGAAAAAGGAAATACATATGGTTTATAACCTAAGCTGATAATTTTAGTATTGACTCCCTTTTTTTTTTTTTTTCCCTGTATCCTATTTATTTTAATAATTGTGTCATAAAATTATATGGAAAAAGAACAAGTGTTAGAGACATATATCCCTTCCACGTTAGTGGTGGGAGGTCGAGTCATATTATGTACATTTTACAAATATATGTGGGGAATTTTCTCGGTGAGGTTATCTAACATCGTGGACGACTTAAGCTTTTGACTATTAAAACTATGTTGAAATATATACTATAGAAAAAAAAAATCAAAAATTTTGCGTGTTAGGAATTTTTTTTCTAATTTTTTTTCAAATAAAACATAAAAAAAATAAAATAAATAAATAATGGGAAACATCAAAAATCGTTTATGTTATTAAGTTAAATTTTTCTCAAATTTTTTTTTTTTTTTTTATCTGTTTATTTATGCTATTAAGTTAAAAGAAAATTGTTACTATTTATGTGGTAATTTTATCAAACAAGGAAACCGATTATGGACCTAAAGGCCCATATAATATATATATTTTTAAATGTCTATTAGGTCCAAAAGGTCCAAAACCATATTAAACTGAATCAAATTGAACCGAAAAAATTAGATTTTAGTCAATTTATTTTTACGAGTCAATCGGATCAAAAAAATGAAAACAAAGTACATATGAGATAAATACTATTTTGATCAAAAACCGAATCGATTCAAACCACGCCCACCCCTAAGTCAGATACACAAGCATTACCTTATGTATCGTTCACAAAAGTATTTAGGACCAATTTGAGAATATTAAGCTAATTTGAAATTTGAAATGGGCCCTAACACCCATGGATTAAGGCCCACCCGCAAAGAGAGTATGGAAAATTGGAAAGTTGATGTGAATGGGGGGCCACCAAGGTCAAGATTTCATGGGTTGGTAGACAACTCATATTACAACAAATAAAATGCTAGATTATTGGTGGTGCTTCTAAGGCCGTAGGATGAAGGTGTAGGGATCTATCGAACGGTGATGGCTGACCGTTATGAATTAGAGCCCATGCATATTAATGACAACCTTTCATGGGTTTGTGGACAACTCAAATTACCATAAATAAACCATTAAAGTTATTGTTGGACAACTCAAATTACCATAAATAGAGTACTAGGTGGTGCTTCTGAGGCCGTGGGATGAAGGTGGAAGGATCTATCGGACGGTGATGGGCAACAATTATAAATTGCTGAATTGTTGATTGGGCCCCCTGGAGAGTGATATCTAACACGACAATTCTCTTTTGTGCTTTTACCATTTTGCCCCTCCACTCAATTTTATCGAAACTTTCCTTTTACAAACTTAAAATGATCAAACGAACTCTATACAATACTGAAATTTATATATGTATTTGTATAAAAAAAAAAAAAAAAATTGTAAAGATTTTGATGATGCATTCCTATCATTACAAAATTAATTTAAAAAGTTTCAAATTAACAAAAGGAGGGAAGGAATATGTTTCATTGAATATGTTGTACATATAACATGGTTACCATCCGACAATATAAATTCAACCATAAAAAAAACTTTAATAATGTGATTAAATCAATTCTTTCTAAGTATTAATTTTTTTCTTTTTTTAACTATTACAATTAAATTCAGATTTTGGGGGATATGTTGATTTGAACCTTAAACATTCCCAAGTAGGATGAGCGCTCTTAAAATATTGAACAATAATTGTTTGCTATTTTTAAGCCTCCACTGTGGGACTATGGCTACATTATGTTATAAAGATGTTAGCAACATTATTGTTATTCTTGATTTTCAAAGTCGTTAGTTTTTTTTTGTTGGTACTTAATTACATGAATGATGTCAACGATCAATAGATTTTGAATGTAATTAATAAATTATTAATAGAAACAAGCACATCTTTCATTATTTTCAATACGTGACAACAATGCGATTAAACTTCATAAAAAAAATATATGATCCCTCATGTGATTTCAATGAACGTATATAAAACGATATGTGTTTTTTTATTCTTAATTAATTTTCCCTACTAATTTTGCATGTGAACTTTCGTTTTTCCCATTTTATCAATTTAATCATCTAAATATACAATTCATACCACTTCATGCATGAATGAAACAAGGCTTTTCTTATAAGAACTTAATTGTAGCACATGGGTAAAACATTTTCGCACTTTTTTTTTTCTATTAGTCAAACCAGCCAAATGAACCTCATTTTCACTAACTTTCCTTTAATGGAGACAGGGTTATTTTTGCCATTGTCATTTTCAAAGATAGAAAAATAACCTAGTTTCTTAAGTTTTTTTTTTAAATTTAAAAAAAAATAAAAAATAAAAAAAAATCTGACGCAAGCAAGTCCACAGAAAAGGGCATTTTGGTAAATACAACCTAGTCTTGCCATCTATAAAAACCTAGTATCCTCAACAGTGAAAGCATCACTACCAACCCAAGAAACTACATCAAATTCTCTTATCTGATTCGTATCCTTTCCAAAAAAAAAAAAAAAAAAAAACACCAAATTAATCTAGAAAGTACGGTAATGAAATGAATTCTAGATAATCAAATTTCCAATTCACGACTGTATTCATTAAATCTATACCATATTACCATATTATTCTTCTCTTGTTTGTTCAAATTAAAATTGCAATACTTTCCTTGTTTTGATTAACGATGGAGCAAATAATATCATCATCTCATCATGACCAACATCAACAAACAGAAAAAACCAAGTGGAGTTGGGAAGAGAACGAGGTATTTGAGAATGCTCTAGTTGAACTAGATCATGATTCTCCTGACCTTTTTGAACAGATCGCGGTGCGAGTTCCAGGGAAAACCCCTTCACAAGTCCAAACACACTACAATGATTTGATTGAAGATATTCAGACGATCGAATCAGATCTTGTACCACTACCTAACTACGGGAACGACAATACCAACGCTATTAATACTGTCGATGCAGGAAAAAAACGCAAACATCCACGGAAAAAGGGCATTCTTTGGACACCCGAAGAACATGAGTACGTATAATATTAATAGCTACATGTATTTGTGTTTCTGTTTAAATAATTCTCACGTACTGACTGTCTATTTGTTTTCGATCTAGGTTATTTCTAATGGGACTTGAAAAGTATGGAAAAGGTGATTGGAAGAGCATTTCAAGGTATTGTGTAGTGACAAGAACCCCAGCTCAAGTGGCAAGCCATGCCCAGAAGTATTTTCTCCGAGTCCAAAACTCTGGTAATAATGGTCAAAATTCTGATGCCACCATCACTGCTGCTGCAGCTTTGGCTGCACCATCTCCTCTTCAATATATGACCGAGCCATACACCAGTATTGATCAGTTTTTCCCTACACACAATCCTTAATTACATATTTGTTCTCTAGCTAAGATAATAATACAAGATATTGATTGTCTTTTTAATTAGACAAATTAGGATTTTGTGGATTTGAGCTCTGGCTGGGCATTTCAAGATATTGTAATGCATTATTATTAATTAATTAATTAATGAGCGGTAGTTATTTATATAATTTTAGTTGTTTTTCGTCTATTTTTTTGAAAGAAAGTTGTTTTTCTTCCTCAATAACCTATCATATATACTTGATCAAATGCATTCAAATAAAAATTCATATCAAGCGTACATATATATATCCAGTTTTTTTTCTTCTAAATTTTACCATAAATTCGGAATTTAGATAATGAAATCATGACTATAACTCAAAAACTGTGTAGGCAAGGGCGGACAGTAGAGTGGGTTGAATCGGGTTATAGCTTTAGCTTTCTGAAGAAGAAAAAAAGTGCTAATATCATGAAATATTCCTAAACCTACCCTTCAATAAAGCTTTTTTATTTTTATACAATATTAATTTCATATTGTACTTTTAATTTTTGTATTTGGTTTATGTGATATTTATTCATTTGTTTGGGCTGTGATTTATAAAACTTTACCCTTATATTACTTCTAAAACTTTATCCTTAAACTATTTTTTTCGTCAAAGTTTAGTGAAATGTAAATATAAGTTGTAAAAACATTAAAACACTCATAATATTTGTTGTATATAGCAATATTCTAAAGAAGTAACTCATTTACAAGTTTAAATAATTGTTTTACATCAATTTTACGATGTATTTCATGTTATGGAGTAGTCCACAATTGAATTAGTGTATATCATCTTATTATTAAAAAAGAAACGTATATTTTCAACAAGAATCACTTAATTAAAAAAGTCATTTTTTTATTAAAAAAAAAAATACCGCCTTGAATTTTTAAGATTAGGACTAGATTGCAAGTCATTGATTATATAATAGCAAATAACATCTTCAATGCTGACCAAATTATTGTGTAAATGCTAAAATTTAGCATAGGGTGTAAAAAGCATCCTTCAATGCAATGTTAAATGATGTGTCAAATTTAGCATACGCTATTTGGCACACAATAAATTTTGGCATATGCTATTTGGCACACAATATATAACATATGTCAAATTTTGCACAACAATAAATGTTCATTTTTTAATTACGAAAGAAAAATACCATTATATATATATATTAAATGAAATAATAAATGTATTAATATAACTTTACATTGGAGCATTAAAAGAAATAATGAATGTATTAATAATAATTGTTTAACTTTTATAATTTTAATTAATAAAATAATAAAAATAACATTTTAAATAGAATTGTGCATTTGAACACAATGCTAAATTGATGTACGAAATATAAAATTTTACTCTTTTTTATGCCAAATTTGGCATTGGCATTGGAGATGGTCTAACGAATAATAATTAAATAACTAACATTAATAAAAACAAGTCATTTGTAAAGAATATATATATATATTGAAAATTATCAAGTGCGGGATGCGAGATACCTAATAGATATTGATGTTAATTTAGAACTCAATTGATTATAGGCGGCTAACCGCTGATCACGCTTTTTTGTTCAAGAACTCAACAGTTCTATATGATCTTAGTGAATGGAATTTCTTATCTGCAATATATATTCATCTGTAAAGCTGGCAATAATGTTAAATCTTCCATCCATTTTCTGAAATTATCAGTAGAGGAAGTACTTTCCTGCTTTGCTCTGTCAATGGTGACCACTACCTTGGTTCATTTTTTGGTCCGAAACACTATCCTGTTTTCAGCAACAGGTATTTCGGGCCTGTTCAATTTTATTTATTTATTTTATTTTTTTTTACTTACAATAATTCAGGGTTTTGGGAAGTGAGAGTTGATAGAAATTGATAAATAGAAGAATTAATTTGTGCAACTTCTAAATCAGTACATGCCATCCTCCATTCCAATAAATCCAGAATTAAGGATTTAATTTGATTCAATCATGTCCTCAAATCGGATCATACACACCCCTACGACGCTCTCTTTATATATTCAACAATATTATTAATTTTATGGAGATATATACATGAATACAATCTAATATATATAAGCTACCAAAATTGTTATGAAAATATATATTACCAAATCATCAAGTCAACTAACAAATTAATCTTATATATTGTTCGTCTTATGGATAAAATCAAATTAATCATGACACATAAGTAAGGGACTGTGTTAGTTTTTCACCACTTAAGTCTTAAGTCTTAAATTAAATAGATTTTATCTGTTTGTTTTTCAACTTATATCTTAAATTAAGTTAAAAATATCTAAAATTAAAAAGCTAAATTTTTTAATTTTTCTCTTATTGAATAAGTGATATTTAACATATTAACATGAATTTCCTAAAACAACCCCATATAATTAAATTATTGACAAAAACACCTCATTACAAAAACAAATCCTCAATTTCATCAAACCCTAACCCTAACCTAACCTTAAACTTCAATCTCATGGAGAAGGAAGAGGTGGTGATGCCGTCGGCCTCCTCCCTGCATCAATTTTTCTTGACTGCGGAGGATCTAAGGCAGGATTTGGAAGAAGAACAACTCATGTGTGACCACCCTACGTAAAAACTGAAAGCAGTCATGTCGAGGTGCGGGCAGAGCTAAGGCGAATGGCGATGGGACCGGAAGTTGACCGAAGACTTGACGGGATGACCAGTGGGGCTAAATTGACGGTGGCGGTCTGAATCAAGGAAGAAATGGCAGCGGCTAGGGTTTCAAATTTTCAGATTGCACATTTTCATCTTCTTTCAAAAGTCAACCTTCCATAATAATTCATTTATTTAAATTATTATTATTTATTTTAAATAAAAAATAATATTAAAATCCATTTAAATATAATAGTAATAATATTAAAATAAGGGGTATAATAGTAAAATAAAACCACTTAATATTTAACTGAAAACATCTTAAGAAAAAAACAAACAAATCCGTGTGTCTTAACAATTAAGACTCATTAAGTACTTATGATTTTTAAGATTTATGTTAAAAAAAAAAAATTAAAAAAAATAAATAAATAAACGGTAAGTCTATATATTCATATCTGTAAAGATTGTATACTTTCCACTTTCCAGCGGATTTCCAATTTGTATTAGAGTAATGTTATTTTGCCTAAATTAAATGCCTAAATGATGTGGCACCACTATAATCCATTCATTTAAATTATGCAAATTTAATATAATTTAAATAAATAGATTATAGTGATGCCACATCATTTAGGCATCAAATTTGAACACTAAATTTGGACAAAATAGCATTATTAATATTATCAAGGAAGGCTATTCAAATAAAAATTGTGTGCAGCATAATGATTTTGGAAAATACAGTTTAGGAAATGAATTAAATTTCTAATTTCTTCAATAATCATTCATATCTGTATTCATTGAATTTTTTATATTCAAAAGGGTAAGTACACATAATAATCTTTAAAAAAGAAAACTACCAAAATCGATTATGTTCAAAAACACTATATATATTCTTCTCTTCTTTGATCAAAATTACGATTTCTTGAGTTTATTAACAATGGATTCAATCATCTCATCATCTCATCATCATGATACTGAGTGGAGTCAGGAAGAGAACAAGGTTTTTGAGAATGCTCTAGCTGAACTAGATCATCATTCTCCTAACCTGTTCAAACAGATTGCGCTACGGATTTTAGGGAAAACTCTATCACAAATCCAAAAACACTACATTGATTTGAATAAAGATATTCAAATGATCAGCTTAGGTCGTGTACCACTACCCAATTATGGGAACGTCGACACCGCTGATGCTACTGCTAGTACCGGTGATGTTGCAAAAAAAGAAGCCAAACGTAAACGGAAAAGAGGCATTAAATGGACATTTGAAGAACACAAGTATGTATCTTCTTCTTCTTCTTGCTCCAACCCCTATAGATTACACAATTTTTTATACATATTATACACATTTAGATCAAATGTTATATGATTAGGATTTATTTAAATTCTAAATGAATACTAGTTACTGTGTACACTTTTTTTTTTTTTTTTTGAAAAGAAGTTACTGTGTCAGGAAATTATATATCAAGTTGTATTATTTCATTTTGCAAAACTTAGATAAGAAAGGGATCAGAGATTCAGAATTACAAAAAAATAAAAATAAAAATTCGTCAATTATGTGCATTCAGATTTCAAACGCCTCAATGATATATGTTGATCAATTAGTGTATTTATTGTCTTGTTATAATAAATACAGTGCTTTTATTTCCTTTAATGAAAATATAGTAGTTGTTATTATGTTCATGTATCTTTTGGACACATGTTAACACTGCCCATTGAAAAAATCTTATTAATAATTCTCTCTCCTTATTAATTAATGATAAATATATATACATATATATATATATATATAATTTTTCAATTCTCTCCCCTGTTTTCTCTTCTATCTCTTTCCTTTTTTTTCTCTCTCATTTTGTACCTTCAACATAATCGAATTGTTTTCTTCACTTGATTTAAAAAAAAAAATTGAAGAATTTTATCCATCAAATATATATATATATATTTTAAAAAATTTTGAAAACAAAACTAGAATTCTAATGTGTAAATCTATATTTTCTTTAATTTTCTATCTTTCTTCTGTCTCCTCTTTCCTCTAATGGGTCTCATGAATTCTCTCTCAATGTATTATTCTGTTTAAATGACTCGTTTTTTCAAAAATATTCTTGATAACATATAGAATTAAGGGGTTTAAAGTAAAACATATTTCAATATATATCAATGACATTTAAATATATAATGCAAGAATCATTGCAATTAGATGATAAGAAAACTTGAACCTGCAATTTTATAATCCGTTATTTTCATAATTAAAATTTTAAAACGTTTTAGATATATAAGAATATGGGATCTCTAGATTAAAAAAAAACATATATATATATATATGCTAATTTTGTAAACAAAAATTTTAAAAGTAATAACTAATAACCAGCAAGGTCAATTTTAGTCACCGGTGCGATTGAAGATAAGATTAACTGAGGAAGAGATGAGTGATTTACTGACTAAGCAAAAAAAAAAAAAAAAATTCTAAAATTATTTCTATTTAACTGAAAAACATCTGTAATACAAAAACACAACTGTCATGAACTCCTACTACAAAGCATGTGTAATATATATTGTAGTTTGTGTTCCGATATTTATTTTGTACAGACTGTCGATCTATATATTTTCGATGCAGGTTGTTTCTGATTGGACTTGAAAAGTATGGAAAAGGAGATTGGAAAAGTATTTCAAGGTACAGTGTAGTGACAAGAACCCCAGCTCAAGTGGCAAGTCATGCACAGAAGCATTTTCTCCGACTCCAAAACCCTTGTAATAATCGTCGAAAGTCATCCACCATCACCACTGCTGTTGTTACTGCTCCATCTCGTCTTCAAGTCATGTACGCGCCATACACTGGTATTGCTGCTGCTACTACTGCTCCATCTCCTCTTCAAGGCATGTTCGAGCCATACACCAGTCATTATCATCAAAATTCTTACACCACCACCACTGCTGCTGCTCCTGCTGCTGCCCCGTCTTCTCTTCAAGACATGTCCAAGCCATACACTAGTATTGCTGTTGCTGCTACTACTGCTCCATCTCCTCTTGAAGACATGTCCGATTCATATACTAGTATTAATGATCAGTTTCTCTCTACAGGCTTTCCTGACTTTCTTGATTTTCCCGATCCCGACTTTCCCTACTTTTCAGACTCTTCTGATGTCTTTCGTTAATTACATGTTGATTTTCTTTTTAATTGGACGAATTAGGATTTTCTTTTCTGCATATTTGAGCTCTTATTGAGCATTTAAGAATCTAGTGATACATTTGTGTATATTATTAGAGTAATATTAGGCTTCCCAAATTTTTTTCCAAAAAACTTCTCAAATTATGTGGTAGGATGAGTTGTCAACATCTTGTAAATCATGAGTTTATGTGGTGAAGGATGTTATATTGACAACTCACTGTACCACATAATTTGGGAAGTATTTTGGGAAAAAATTTGAGAAACCTAGCATTACTCGTATTAATAAGTATTGTATGTACTTTAAAAGCATTTAGATAAAAATTCATGTAAAGGGTATATCTAATTTTTATTTTTACTTTTGAATTATTACAATATATTCATGATTTGGGGAGGGAATCACCACTCGAACTCCCAACCTTTGCTGCTTTGCTCGATCAATGGTGACCTTTTTTTTGGGTCCGAAACACTTGTATTTTGGAGACAGTTCGTTGATAGTTGTTGATAGATATGGACAAATAGCGGAATAATTTCTTGCAACTTCCAACTCCTTACCTAAGCCTATGTTTGGTAGGGAGGAAAAGGGAGAGGAAAGAAAGGGGTAGAGGGAAAAGTGGAGGGAAAAGGGAGAAGTGTGTGTTTGGTAGAGAGAAAAAAATGAAGGGAAAAGAAAAGTGGAAGGAAAAATGGAAAGAAAAATGGGTGTGGGACCCACAATTTTCTTTCCTCCCACTTTTGGGAGGGAAAGGGAGGGAAAGAAAGAGTAAAAAAAGAAGTGGGACCCACCAATTTGGTAAATTACAATTTTATCCAAAAAAATTAATATATAAAATATAATATAAGGGGTAAAATAGTAAAATTGATAAAATGATCTTTTCTTTCCTTCCTGTTTACCAAACAACACGAGGGAAAATCATTTTCCTTTCTTTCCCTTATGTTTTCTATCCCTTCAAATCTTTCCAAATCTTTCCATCCTTCCTATTTTCTTTCCTCCCTACCAAACGGAGCACTTATCGGTATATGCCAACCTCCATTCCAATAATTCCGTAATAATCAAGTTAGACAGATGAATTAAGAGACAAACGTGAGACTCAACATTGTTTACATAAATGCCAACGATAACTTAAACATAGGTATCAATTAAAGATCTCCTCATCTCGTCGACAAAGGCACCAGGTTGAGCTTCCATCAACTTGAAAACACTTTCAATGACAGAAAGTTCAGTTGCTGTGGTGTCTGCCCCACAGTAGGCTACCCAGTCATTCACAGTCAACCCGGCAGCAACCACTTCCACGGTGAATATCTAGATACAGGTGTTAATCCAATAGATACCCATATCTATTTAGAATCACACACACTATATTTATTTATTTATTTATTTATTTTAATGGTTTATCCCGGTAAATATTTTCTAGGTCCGCATATGTAGGCGTGAGAGCCAGAAATTTCATTTAATGGGGACTTATTTTTTTATTTTAAAGTAATACACTATTACATAAATTTAAGATTAACCCGCATCCTTAATTCCTTACGGTGCAAGTGTGTGAGGGGTTTTACCATAACCTCATCTCGTCAACGGGGGCTTAGTTCAAGCATACTAACCTTTACAAACATAAAAAATATTTACTTTTCTTAAAAGAAAAATATACTTTAAAAAAATCAATATATACTTCACTAATAATAAAAGTAATTGAATTTCATCTTATAATAAAAATAGAAACTTTACTTAAAATAAATCAGTAAGACAATAACAACAAGGGTGGCTCTATTAATTGCCACCCAAAATAGTTCTTCCTACATCCACTTTTTAATATTTAAAAAGTTAATTATTAAAATACCCATAAATTAAATTAATAAATGGTCATAATCATTTACTTAAAAAAAATTGCTATGTACACAGTACACCCATCTAGACATATCACAAACCCTAATACTTTTCAACTTCAACATCAAAATCAAATTTATTTATTTACTTTTGAAGGGAAAAAAAATATTAAACCAAAGATGAGGATCAATTAGCTGCTGAATACAACTATACGTATTGGTTGGCTAAAAAATAATTTAGTACAAGGGTGACTAAACGTATCTCAATAGGATAATAATTTTGTACCAAGAATGTGAAATTAAAAGTTAAGTAAAACAAGAAGGATAATTAATATATAAAGTGTAGCATATTGGTTGGCTAAAAAATAATAAAAATTTTAAAAGGAGTAAAAAAAATGACGTTTTGTTTGCAAGAGAAGGAATATATGAATATTGTCTTTTATTAGGAGAGTCGGAAATAGGAAAAAAAAAATTGAGGAAAAAACTTGTGAAACGGAAATAGGTAGAAAAAAAAAAATTAATTAAGGGAAAAACTTGGTTCACAAGTTTTTGTTTTTATAAAGGGTTTTGGGCTTCTTCTTTTTTAAAACCAAGGTGTTTAGGCTTTAGTTATAAATAAAATTACATAAAACAACTAATTAGGCTTAGGTCTAATAAGCCGAATTACTTAAAACAATTTATTAGGCTTTGGTCCAATAAGCCCAATTACTTAAAAATTGTCCAACAACAAAACAAATTGGCAAGCCCCCAAATCCCCGATCGACTTTAATTAAATCTGCCCCTGAGTGTAAGGGACATACAACCGAGTCAACATTATATTGTCAAGTATATCCAAATTCTTGACTGATGAAGAGCTTGAAAATCTCTAGTTGAATTTTCGTAAGTCGATAGGCATTGACAATGGTAGAGCAAAAATTTGTAGGTCATGCGCTACGAGATCCGTAAACAACGCTATCGAACCCTGGGTGATGTCGTCTGGAGAGCTTTATATTCACTTGGGCTGAGCGTTTAGCAAATTAAATTGCTGGAAGGAGAAGAGGTAAGGTCGTTGTTGATCTATTTAGAAGAAGTGAATTAGAATTGTTGAACGTGACTTAGAGCGTAGAGTTGAAAGGCCAAGGAGGGTGAGGCAAGACCATTGTTGAATGAATGTTATATGATGTAGAAAATAGATGTTAGCCGAATGGTATAGAATGGGTGTTGATCGAATGGTCTAATGATTATATGGAAACAACAGATGTGGTTGATAGCAAGTGTGGAGTGGTAAGTTTTGTTGGTCACCGTGAATGCATGTGATTTGCGTGGCTTACAATAAAGCAAGGAGAAAAACTCTGACCCCTTAAATGAAAGGGGTGTTGGATATTTATAGTGAATGAGAAGGGTTCCCTAAGTGATTTGGTTGTAGGATCCTGATATCGTGGGATGAAGTTCTGTTTCAACTGTATTGACTTGGTCAGTTTATTGAATTGCACAATTGACTTAGTCTTTCACAGACTTTGTAAAGTTTTGAATCCTTTCAAATTGGGCCAGTGTTGGGCCGACTCATGTTTTGGGCCTCAGTATTTGTTCTATTTTTGGCTACCACAACCAATCATCATAGTTTTCCATATAAGCATATTGTACCTTAATTATTAATTGTTTTTAATCATGTTGTATAATTTTTATAGGTTAGATATAACTTTAATGGCTGAAATTCACTCTTTAGATTTAGCCCGTGACTACCAATGTTATAATTTGGGGTAATATTGTTATATTAAACATTAATGTATTATTACAGATTAAATCAATTGTTATATAATATATATAGACATATATCATGAAGGGCAATCACATCTACATTTGACATTGAAATTCATTATTAATTCTTATCATAAACTTCATATATAAGTAGTTTAAAATCCTCTCTCAACATGAAATGAAAAAAACAATTTGTATCATATATATATATATATGAGTGTCAACAAATTCGACGAAAAAAATAATTATAATGTATTACTTGATGTCTGTTAATCTTTTTACTCATATAATATAGCAATTTTCTTTTCTTTCTTTTTTTCATCAATAAAATTATGTCCATCAATTGAGGTTTGTAGAGAAAAAAAAAAAAGGTATGCTAGAATGAAAAAAACAGTATTGTGAAGGTGTTTATTTATTATCACAAACTAGAGATAAATAATTTATCATTTTTTATTGACATTGTCACGTCAGTGGTTTTTCTCTGGTAGGCATATAACTGTGAATATACTTATAGTATATTTATCCATATCATCATTTTTTGTCATGTAAGTATTATCTGATCCAATTGCATTATTTTTTCTTATAAAAAGTGATGAGATGGATAAGTGTATTATAAGTATGCTCATAGTTATGTGTTTACCAGAGAAAAACTCATCACGTGACTATTTGTCATGAGAGTTGATAGACAATGTATATCCTTTATGTTATTAAGTATTTAAAAAAAAATTAAAAAATAATACTAATATATGAAAATTTTATCAAATAAGGAAATCAATTATGGCCCTAAAGGCACATATAGTTTTTTTATGTTATTTTAATTTATTTTAATGTTCATTAGATCCAAAAAGTCTTAAACCAAATTAAAGCAAATCGAATTAGAAAAGCCAGGTTCAAACCATATCGAGTCAACCTTTTTTTTCGAGTAAATTCGATTAAAAAAAAAAAAAAACCTGAGTATATATGAATCAAATACAGTTTTTGTCAAAAAAAAACCGAATCGATTCAAACCGCTCCCACTCCTAGGTCAAATACACAGGCATTACCTCATGTATCATGTGCAAAAAGTATGTAGGAGGGATTTTAGAGTATTAAGATAATTTGAAATTTGAAATGGGCCCTATCACCCATGGATTAAGGCCCCACCCACAAAGAGAGTATGAAAAGTTGGTGTGAGTGGGGGCCCACCAAGGTCAAGATTTCATGGGTTGGTGAACAACTCTTTTTTTTTTTTTTTTTTTTTTTAATCGAGGATTCCGGACTTCGTCCAGGCACCTATCCATCTGTCTTCCCTTAACTGCATGACTTGCCGTGGCCAGTATGTTGGAAGTAGGCCCCCAAATGCATGATCTGTTTGCCCTATATGTTTGCTTTGCGGAGTATGACATATAAGAAACCCGGGCCACACCCCTGGCTTTATAAGGATGCAAATGGTTAAATCATAACTCGTCCTCGTCTGAGTAGAATTCGAACCGTTAACGTTAGCCTTATGTCCGCCCTTCCACCAGCAGAGCTAAACGCCTTGAGAGTTGGATTGCTAGGAGTAGAACCAAGGATTTAAGTTTTTAATCCCAAGCCTTGGACCACCATGACAACCACCTTGTGGTTAAAAGATATTTAATTTGCTTGAAAAGTGTAAATGGTACCATAAATAGATTGCAAGATTATTGGTGGTGCTTCCAAGGCCGTTGGATATAAGTGTGAGGATCTATCGAACGGTGATGGATAAGTGGATGACCATTATGAATTGGAGTTTATACATGACAATGACAACCTTTCATTGGTTGGTGTGGACAACTAAAATTACCATAAATAGACTGTTAGATTATTGATAGACAATTCATCCATAAATACATTGTACACTGCTAAATTATCGTTAGACAACTCAGATTATGATAAATAAACTTAAAGGTTATTGGTGGTGATTTTGAGGCCTTAGAACATCTCCAATGCAAGCGTGGCTTGTGAAAAAAAAAAAAAGATGCCACGTAAGATAAATAGAATTTAGGTTAATAATTGTGTCTCCAATGCAACCGTGCATATTCATCCTTAAGTTGACGTGGCAAAAAAAATATCAGACATTGTCAACATAACCGTCCACTTTCAGACGGTCTGTTGCACAACTATTTTTTAGGTTGACCCAACAAACATTTAAAATTGACTTTAATTTTTCATATATTTTTGGTAAGGAAATAAAATAAAAAATAAAAAAGGAAAAAAAGATGGACATGTCATTAAAAAAAATTGTGTTTTAGACGGAAGCATTGGAGATCAAATTTTAAATTGATTGTCTATCAAATATATTTTTATACCACATAGGAAGCAAGCCTCTTGACATTGTTGTCACGTCAATAATTATTGGTATGCAAGACACTTTTGCATTAGAGATGCTCTTAGAATGAAGGTGAGAGGATCTATCGGACGTTTGATAGAAGATTGTTATGAATTGGAATTCATGCATGGCAATGACAATCTTGCAAAGAGCAAGCATTATATTCAGGAATAATTGCACAAACGTCCCCTAAATTTAGGCATAATTGTATGCATATGAAATTTTTATCCATAATTGCACAAACGACCCCTGCCGTTAGTTGACTTCCGTTAACTTTAACTGTTGACAACAATTTTAACCCATAATGACTAAAATGCCCATAATTTACCAATTTTATTATTTAAATTAATAATTAAAAAATGAAACAGAGAAGACAAAGAAAAATAAAGAAAAAAAAAAAAACAAAATCAATATTTTTTTTCTCTTTCATTTTCTCAACCCCCAAACACAATCCAAAAAACTTAACAAACAAAAACAAAACTCAATCTCACAAATCAAAACCAAACTCAAATCCTCAAACAACAACTAAAAATTAAATCCAAAAATAAAAACACAAATCCATCAATTCCACAACCAGTTAACCACATCCATTTAAAAAAAATATTAAAAAAATTAGAACTTTAATGGTGGATTTTTAACTTTCTAAGTTGAACTTTAACGGTGGTATTGATGATTTTTGGTTAACTCTCTATCCAGTCAATCATCATCGGAGGTTGTCATCTAGGCATCAATCATCACCGGACATTGTTGGTGAGCTGCTTGGGTTGTGCACCGACAACGTCTGGCGATGATTGACGGCACGGAGAGGAGAAAACCTTTAAAAATAAAAAATAAAAATAAAAACCTAATTTGGGGAAGAAGGGAAACATGTCATCATTTCAAGTTTCACATTTCAAGTTTTTAGTCATGATTTCAAGTTTGCTCCAGATTTTAGTCATAATTTCAAGTTTACTCCAAATTTTAGTCATGATTTCAAGTTTTCTCTAGATTTTAGTTGTGATTTCAAGTTTCCTTCCAGGTTTTTTTTTTTAAAAAAAAAAAAAAAAAAAACCTAATTTCATGCGATGATTGACGGCACGGAGAGGAGAAAACCTTTAAAAAAAAAAAAATTAAAAAAAATCTAATTTGGGGAAGAAGGGAAACATGTCATCATTTCAAGTTTCACATTTCAAGTTTTTAGTCATGATTTCAAGTTTTCTCCAGATTTTAGTCATGATTTCAAGTTTACTCCAAATTTTAGTCATAATTTCAAGTTTTCTTCAGATTTTAGTCGTGATTTCAAGTTTCCTTCTAGGTTTTTTTTTTTTTTTAAAAAAAAAAAAACCCTAATTTCAGGGGTACTTTTGTAATTTATGGACATACACTGAATTTTTTTTGCAAAAGTGGTTATTAACAATTAAATTTTCAAAAGTCGTTACAAACAAAAGTTTAGGGGCCATCCTGTAATTATAAACAATTATAAACAAATTGATTAAATAATTAACTAAAAAAAATTTGTAATGTAATTTATAAATTAAACAAAATTTAACAGCTGAAGAGGAAGAGGAAGAAGAAGAAGACCAGATCGGCGACTCAGCAAAGTAGATCGGCGGCGACGAGCAGCTATCGACGGTGAGAGGCAATGTAGAGCCGATCGACGGCTAGCGGAGGAGGAAGAGGAAGAGGAAGATGATGATGGCGGCGGCGGCTAGTGGCGATCAGTAGCGATCGGAGGAGGAGAAAGAAGATGAAGATGGGAAAGATACCTATGAAGAACTGGTTCAAGACAATAAGAAAGAAGAAAGAATGAAGAATGAAGAATGAAGAAGGAAGAAGAAGGAGAGTGGAGGACGAAGAAGATGAAAGAAGCCAGTGAAAAAAAAAGTTTTATTAAAATAAAATATATATTAATGACATGGGGCCCTCTTATTTAATGATATGGTACCCATTTCATATAGAAAACAAAAACAAATTTAAGAAAAACAAGTTTTTTTTTTTTTTTTTCAAAATTTCCACTTTTAATACTGATTTTGTTTTTCATTTTGTTTTTGTATTTTGAAAATAAAATGAAAAACGGTTACCAAACGTAAATTCGAAATCATTTTTGGAAAGCAAAAACAAAAACAGACTAAGAGCTTGTTTGGTTGGGCTTTTGAAAAATCTCTATAAAAGATCTATTTGCAGTAGATCTATTAGAAATAGAGTTTTTGAAAAAAAAAAAATCATAGATGTTTGGTTGGTAAACTTTTTTAAAAAAAAAATGTCTATTTGGAGAAACACCTCCCTATGAGCTTTTGCCCAGTAGAGGTTTAAACTCTACTAACCTCTACTCAATTTAAAATAGACAATCTCAAAAGCCCAACCAAACAACTCTAAAAAACTTAAATAGACGTTGGTAGACCTTTTGAGCCAGTAGAAAGCTCAACCAAACAAGCACTAAAAACAGGCTGCAGGACAGACCTTTAATGTTTTCAATGATTATTTTTGGTTCTCTCTAATATCTGCACCATTTATACTTTTGTCTTGTTTATTTAAAAGCCTT
This sequence comes from Acer campestre, assembly GCA_954870605.1. Classification (NCBI taxonomy): domain Eukaryota; kingdom Viridiplantae; phylum Streptophyta; class Magnoliopsida; order Sapindales; family Sapindaceae; genus Acer; species Acer campestre. The sequence continues at coordinate 128,863 of OX940800.1, forward strand.
TATTTAAAAAAATTTATTTTTATTTTTTTAAATTTTTAATTTTTTTAATTTTTTTTTAAGGATTAAAAAGTTAAAAATCTAAAACTAACAAATAAATATTGCAAATATGTAAATTTAAGTAAAACGGGAAATAAGACTTGCTGCTGTGGCAGGCCAAATGTCCAAGGTTGTGGGTTTTGTACAAAGAAGAAAGAAAAATCCAAAATTTCGAGTTTTCAGCCAAAACCCACGATTGTTGGCGCCTCAAAATGGTTCCTTGACAACACAGTAGCTAGACAGAGAAATGGTGGGAGGTCACAGATCAACAAGCGTGGAAGAGAGACAGGAAACAAGAGGGTATTATGGTATCTGCACCATTGGAGGAATGATCAGTGCTGGCACCACCCATGTCGCCGTCACTCCTCTTGACGTCCTCAAAGTCAATATGCAGGTCCAGATTTTTTTTATTTGCATTGATTACATTTTTGTGTTTATCTATTGTTTTGTTGGGTATACAAAGATCTTTGCTTTTCCAGATTTTGTTATTAAAAATGTTTTTTTTTTTTTTTAAACATCTGGTGTGCTTGTCTATGTGTACATGATTCCTATTCGATCAGGCACTGGAATTTTATCATACAGATCTTTTATTGGGGTTGTGTTGATAGTTAATTAGTTACTAAGAATGAATATGAGTTTTGGGGTTTCTTTTTTTGAGCTAATATTTTTTCTCTGTATGCTATCTATGATGCAATGAGGGCTTCTTGATGAATTAAGTCATGTTATTGTAGGTGCATCCAGTCAAATACAAGAGCATTGCCTCTTGTTTCACTACTCTGTTAAGAGAAGAAGGCCCTTCTGCCTTATGGAGAGGTTGGGCTGGCAAGTTCTTTGGATATGGTTTTCAAGGTGGTTGTAGATTTGGTCTATATGAGTATTTCAAGAGCCTTTATTCCAATGTGTTGGGAGATTGCAATAGGAGTTTTGTTTTCTTTGCTAGTAGTGCATCTGCTGAGATTTTTGCCAATGTCGCTCTCTGTCCATTCGAAGCCATTAAAGTTCAGGTTCAAGCACAGCCCCAATTTGCAAAGGGCTTGGCTGATGGGGTTCCTAAGCTTTATGCATCAGAAGGAATCTTTGGGTTAGTGATGCAAAAATAGTGACATGGTAGTCTTTGGCTCTCATCTATCCTGTCTTGTTTCTCTCATTTTGAATTTCAATCCATTGTTGTTTGCAGCTTTTATAGGGGGCTAGTTCCACTTTTGGGTCGAAACCTCCCATGTAATTGCTCAAGTTCCTTCAACTTTAATTTCTTCTTTGTCCTTTCATTTGATTGGTTATCTATATGACATGCCCTTCTGGATTGAGGTTCTGAAGTTGTATTTTCTCCATTGGTAGAGCATTGGTGGCAAAAATCATACAGTCTATTAAGTATTAACAGAATTTGAACTATATATGATAAACTTAGAAAGATACATGAGCAGCCCGATGTAATGTGTATTTTTTATAAGCATTTTATCATAATGTAATTTTGTTGGAGAGTTGTATGCAATAGGAAAATATACATACCAGTTAGCCAAACACTTGAACTGCACCCTTTTAGTCATGTCTTCATGTCTTTGCTATGTTTTTGTTCTGTATATACTCATTAAAAGAAATGAATGATGTAGAATTCAATTATCTTTTTATTGTTCTTACAATATTTCTATCTAATTTTTTCTCTGAATTGATTGTGTTAATCATCTTGAAAATCTTTGTTGGCAGTCTCTATGGTTATGTTCTCAACATTTGAGCATTCCGTAGACTTTTTGTACCGTAATGTTATTCTAAGACGGAAGGAAGATTGCTCAAGAGCTCAACAGCTTGGGGTGACATGTTTAGCAGGCTATTTTGCTGGATCTGTTGGGAGCTTTGTATCTAATCCTGCTGACAATATTGTTGCTTCTCTTTATAACAAAAAAGCCGATAGCCTCATACTGGTATATTCTCTTTGTTACCTTTATGTTTGTGATACCTTTCTCATATGTGAAACTCAGCATTGCTTTCAACTCAATATGCTTTTTCATAATGACTAGGCTGTGAAGAAAATCGGATTCGTCAATTTATTTACAAGAAGTCTTCCTATTCGAATAATGCTCGTTGGACCAGTGATCACCTTGCAATGGTTATTCTATGACACTATAAAAGTTTTCAGTGGATTGTAAGTGCATATTTCCTTCAAAAGTTATACCGTCTATTATCACGTAACTATGCTATTATATCACTAAAACTGCCTTTGAACTGATTGCTAATAAGACTGACATGCGTTTTTCATTTCTCATGCAGGCCAACTAGTGGAGAAATCACTCCTGAAGTGGTAGATAAAACACTTTAAGTTCATGGAGAAGCACACTGAAGCTGTGTCACAATCGAGTGATTACAGACTACAGATTGTCTACTTAACTTAAGAAATCATAGAGGATGAACTCTCTAATACATATACATGTATTTTCTTTTTATCAATTTGGAAAATCAATTGCCTACCGTGTGCTCGTGGGATCCTTGTAAACGGTATCTTTTTCATGCCCTGCCATCAATGTTTTGTTCTAGAAACTTGTAAGCAAATTGATTATAGGCAGCTAACCGATGACCACAATTTTTTGTTCAAGAACTCAACAGTTCTATATGATCTTAGTGAATGGATTTCTTATCTGCAATATATATTCATTTGTAAAGATGGCAATAATGTTAATCTGAAATTATGTGTTCCCAAATGATAGCTTCAGTAGAGGAAGTACTTTCCTACTGCTAAGTATTTTCCGAAATTTGTTAGTTGAGGGAGTACTTTTTTGGTCCGAAACACTCTCCTGTTTTTAGCAATGATCGGTAGTTTATTTATTTAATATTGGTTTTGAGAGTGAGAGTTGATAGATATTGACAAGTAGCAGAATAAATTTGTACAACTACCAAATCAATACATGCCATTAGAGTGGGCAAAAAACCAATTAACCGAACTGAACCGATCCAATAGGTTTTTTTTTTTTTTTTTTTGGTTTTTTTATGTTGCCTGATTCAGTTCGGTTCATTCTTTTTTGAAAACTGATTGGATTGTTTTTTTTTCCCGATTCCCTATCCCAAATCGGAAAACCGAACTGAGATCCAACTTAAATAAAAAAAAAGACTCTAGTTTAATGTTAAACGGTCCATAAAACTATGAAAATATGTCATATCATAAATATTTTTCGTGGTTTTTTTTTTTCCTGAATATTATTTTAATTCAATTTGTTCAAGCTCATAATTTAATTTGGTCAAAAGTCCAAAATGATTAAATTATGAAAATATATGTAATAATTAAAGCCCATAAATTTGGCCCAATAAGACCAAAACTGAACCAAACCGAACCGGTCCAATTCGGTTTGTTTTTGATCGGTTGACATTTGTAAATTTTATTGGATCAGTTCATATTTTCATAAACCAAACTTTATTAAACTAAACTTTATCGGTTTTTTATAGGTTCCATTAAAAAATAAACTAATCCGTTAAATGTCCACCCCTATATGCCATCCTCCATTCCAATAATTCTAGAATTTAGGATTCAATCCGATTCAATCATGTTCTCAAATCAGTTCATCATAACAACCGTATATATATATATATATATTACCAAAATTGTTATGAAAATAAATATTATCAAATCATCAAGTAAACTAACAAATCAAGCTTATATAAATTGTTCTTCTAATGGATAAAATCAAATTAATCATTACTCATGAGTAAAGATTTTTATGCTTTCCAAATTGAGCTTATATATTATTAAGGAAGGCTAAAAAAAAATCTCCTAGTCAAAAAAAGATTTTTGGATAATACAGTTTAGGAAATGAATTAAATTTCTAATTTCTTCAATGATCATTCATTAAATTTTATATATTCAAAAGAGTAAGTACACGTAATAATCAGTAATACCAAAATCGATTAATGTTCAAAAATCGAAAACACTATATATATTCTTCTCTTCTTTGTTTAAAATTACAATTTCTTGAGTTTATTAACAATGGATTCAATCATCTCCTCATCATCTCCTCATCATGACACTGTTGCTGCTGCTGCTGCCGCCGCTAGTACCGGTGATGTTGCAAAAAAAGAAGTCAAACGTAAGCGGAAGAAAGCTATTGCATGGACATTTGAAGAACACAAGTATGTATCATCTTCTTCTTCTTCTTGCTCCAACCCCTCTAGATCACACAATTTTTTATACATATTATATGATTAGGATTTATTTAAATTCTAAAAGAATACTAGTTACTGTATACACTTTTTTTTTTGGTTGAAAAGAAGTTACCATGTCAAGAAATTATATATCTAATTGTATGATTTCGTTTTGCGAAACTTATTAGTTAAGAAAAGGGGATCAGAAATACGAAAATAAAATTTAAAAAAACACGCCAATAATGTGCCTTTGGATTTCAAATGCAAATCTTATGTATTGAAAAAAATCTTATTTTAATAATTCTATTAATAATTATTTTAATCTTATCATTAAAATCTTATTTTAATGAATTTTTTTTTTTCCAATTTTCTCCCCTGTTTTCTCTCTCCTTTTTTCTCTCTCTCTCGTTTTGTACCTTCAACATAATCGAATTGTTTTCTTCACTTGGTTTTTTTTTTTAAAAAAAAAAAAAAATTGAAGAATTTTTTTTAAAAAGAACTAGAATTCTAGATAGTAAATCTATATTTTCTTCAATTTTCTATTTTTCCTCTCTTGAATTCTCTCTCGATGGGTTATTCTGTTAATTCAATACTTAAAATTCAGCTCAAATAACTCGTTTTTTCATTAATGTTTTTAACAACATAAAGAATTTCAATAATATACTTTAAAACTTTAAAGTAAAACATATATATTTCAATATATATCACCGACATTTAAATATTTAACGCAAGAATCAGTGTAATTAGATGAAAAGAAAACATGAACCTGCAATTTTATAACCTTTTATTTGTGTTTCTATCTTATGTATTTTCGAAGCAGGTTGTTTCTGATTGGACTTGAAAAGTTTGGAAGAGGAGATTGGAAGAGTATTTCAAGGGAGTTTGTAGTGTCAAGAACCCCATCTCAGGTGGCAAGTCATGCACAGAAGCATTTTCTCCGACTCGAAAACCCTCGTAAGTCATCCACCATCACCACTGCTGTTGCTACTGCTCCATCTCCTCTACTTCAAGTCATGTCCGAGCCATACACTGGTATTGCCGCTGCTGATGCTCCATCTCCTCTACTTCAAGTCATGTACGAGCCATACACTGGTATTGCTGCTGCTACTACTGCTCCATCTCCTCTTCAAGGCATGTCCGAACCATACACTAGTAATTATCACCAAAATTCATCCACCATCATCACTGCTGCTCCTGCTGCCCCATTTTCTCTTCAAGACATGTCCGAGCCATACAATAGTATTGCTGTTGCTTCTACTACTGCTCCATCTCCTCTTGAAGACATGTCCGATTCATACATTGATCAGTTTCTCTCTGCAGACTTTGCTCCATCTCCTCATGAAGACATGTCCGATTCATACATTGATCAGTTTCTCCCTGCAGACGTTTTTGACTTTCTCGATCCTGACAGTCCCTGATTTTCAGACATCTTTCATTAATTACATGTTGATTTTCTTTTTAATTAGACGAATTAGGATTTTCTTTTCTGCATATTTGAGCTCTTATAGAGCATTTAAGTATCTTGCGATACATTTGTATATATTATTAGTAAGTATTGTACATAGAGCATTTAGATAAAAATTAATGTTAAGGGATATCCATTTTTATTTTTACTTTTGAATTATTACAATATATTCGGGATTCAGGATTTTAGGAAGGAGTCACCACTCGAACTCCCAACCTTTGCTGCTTTGCTCGATCAATGGTGGCCATTAACTTGGTTCTTTTTTTGGTCCACACTTGTATTTCGAGACAGTTCGTTGATAGATATCGACAAATAGCAGAATAATTTCTTGCAACTTCCAACTCCTTACCTAAAACTTATCGGTATATGCCATCCTCCATTCCAATAATTCCATAATGATAATCAAGTCAGACAGATAAATTAAGAAACAAATGTGAGACTAAACATGTTTACAGAAAAGCCAATTTAAGAAATTGATAATACTTTTGGATACGAGTCTTAAGAATACAGACACAAGAAGATATTGTCATCAAAACCAAAACATCTTTTAAGTTAACAAGAAGTGCTTCCACTTTATATAAAACAAGATTGTTATCTAAGGTAACTTAAACATAGGTATCAATTAAAGATCTCCTCATCTCATCGACAATGGCACTAGGTTGAGCTTCCCTCAACTTGAAAACACTTTCAATGACAGAAAGTTCAGTTGCTGTGGTGTCTGTCCCACAGTAGGCTACCCAATCATTCACAGTCAACCCGGCAGCAACCACTTCACTTCCACGGTTCACAGTACCAGCCACCAAAGGAACTTGAAGGAGTGTTGAAAGTTCATCCAAGTCTTCGATGGATGTATGGGGATGTACCTACACAAGGGAAAGCGGAAATTTATTCTTTGGTTGGATACACAACATAAGAAATGAAACGTGTTTCAAAAGATGGATTGAAACACAAAACAGAAAACACATTTATTTCTTACCAATCCACCTCTGTTGGAGAAGGTACAGTAACTGCCCACAAGGATATTACCAGCAATTGTCTGCCTAAAAACTTCTACTCCAAGAACATCTGCAATCAATTCCTCTGTTTCCTGAGGAAAACAAGACAGAAAATGTCTACATCAGCATCCTGAAAATTCAAAATTTAACAGCGAATTGTTTGAAAAACTCATGTATTGCTTGCTACATATTGCAGAACGAACCAAGTAGTACAAACAAATACAAAAGGCAACACCTTCAGTGGGGAAAAACTCTTTTTTGGTTAGCTTTCAGAAGAAGAGGGGAAGAAGAAAGAAAAAAAAATGGGGAAAGGAAATGTTCTGCTAAAACAAGAAAGCCAACTTCATTAGCAATTTCAAAATTTTCTGTTCCTAGACTAGTTAAGAAACCTGAAACCCAACAGTAGTTCTCGCTAGAAAAAAAAAAAAAAGGGGCTAGGTGTTAAGAGGCTTCTTCAGTGAACTTCATGATGCAGTTTAAGAGCCTACAAAACTTACCTTGTCAAGATCAGTGTGAGTAAGGGCAACATGGTCATTGCATGCTATGCAATTACCCAGGGCAGATAGCTTCTCGTCAACGCGCTGGACAACAACTTGATCAGGTAGACTGTTCCTCAAGTGTTGAAGCTCTACAACAATAACAAAAGATATAAATAAACATCTATGTGATATGAGTAGTTGATCACAATCATTGATAAGGCATATCACAAATTCCATCTTTATAGTAAAACAACAGAAGCAAAAACAATTAAGTTTTCGTGGAGACAATGGAGCCATAATCATGCACACAAGGAATCCATACAAATTTGTGATTTTCTAGATATGCTATCATTATTGCAGAAACATCACTCACACATATGTAAAAACTGCCAGTCACAGGTACGTTACATAACATGGAATTATCATACATTGGATCCAAAAGAAGAAAGGAAAAAGCACGATCAAGTGAACCATTACATTAAACTTAAGAATGTTTTCCTTGACATGCTAATAACATTTCAACTAATATTACAGATGATATTTCCGACTATATAGGTTATAGAAGATGACAACAAGGGCAATCACATATATGTTAAATGCAAAGTTATTAATCACAGTAATCCTTGTAATACTTGAAGTCAAAATAATACTAACAATAGTATTAATAAACTAATAAAGTAAGAACTAAGAAGTGTCTTCACAAGAATCTTATCATTATCTTGCAAGAATAAAAACCATTAAAACACCAACTCATTTGAGGAAATCGAAGAATTACCTTGGTCTGTGGTAGTGTGTGGCAAGAGAAGTCCATTTTTGTTTCCTACAATTTAAAGGGAAAGAGAGATAACAATTAGAGACCTGTACCAATGTATAAAGCTTAGGGAACTCAAACAATATCCAGTGATTTTCAGGCTAATTTAATCTTTCTAAAAAGGATATTTAAGAAGCTCACCAGCACAAAGCCGCCCGATAATCCTAGTGCCTCCAATGGATGTTTTCACCACAGGGATAATACCTCCTAAGTCGGTCTCAAATGCGCTGCAGATGCAAAACACGAGTAAATAACAATGTTTTCTTACAGACAAAATGTTAAGCAAACCAATAAATAAATAAAAACAACCAAAACAACACCTGTAGAAGCTCTCGGAACCTCCAATGGCAACCAAACAATATGCATTAGTAAGCTTTGAAAACACACCAACCTCACATGAATTCTCGAACATAAGCCCTGTACAAATCAACAAAGACCGTTATTATTTTCAAAAGATGAGTAAATTAATTACAAGCAGTCAAGAACTTACTGGTCGCCATGACTACAGATTAACCCAATACGATCAGATGACCAACAAAACAAAAGTACAGAATCTGCAATAATCACATACAAATATTTATATTAAAATCAACAAATTTCATGTTGCGAAACGTTAAAGAACATATTTTTATTTCACAGAAAATTTAAATGATGATGAAATCAAGCAGGGGAGATATCGTTTTACAGATTCTGAATAGTAAAAGACGAATTGATAATTGAATCAAAAAACCCGAATCAAGAATAAAAAAATGAACCTGAAGAGGAGGCTCCTTAGTCCTTCTCTGAAGAATAGGGTTTTGTGAAATTAATAAAAAAAAACACAGGCTGTTTTGATTTAGGGTTTTGAAGAATAAATATATAGGCAGAGTCGCGAACAGAAGCGAAACGAAACAATAATTGATTTAGATTTTGTTTTTTTGTTTTTTTGTTTTTTTTTTACTTAGTGGGCACGTCATCATATTTGGCTTGGCTCAAAAGCTAATCCGAGCCGACGTAACCAGTCAAGTCGGCTAAATGAAGTTGGCTTGCTTTGTGACTTGACATCCACGAACACGCCACTCTATTTAACCAACGTGGCTAGTTATGTAATCAGCCACGTCGGATAAATCGTTGACGTGCCCAGTCAACCTTCGTAAGTGTCTATTTTTTTAACGTTACATAGCAATTTGTGGGCTTTAAAATGTGAACTGGATTGGGCCTATAAAAGTAAGTTTACGGGCTATATCTTTGGGTTTTGGCCCAATTTATTGTGGTCTTCACATTTCACAACTTATCATTCATCCCGTGTAAAATACAAGAAATATTATATATAAAAAAAAAAATAAAAAAAAAATACAAGAAATAGGGGCTGATGAATTACAACAATTCATTATTATTTATTGATTTCTATGATGATTATTAATTCATTGGATCGGATCAATCAATTTTTTTATTTTTTATTTATTTAAATTACATTAATTCGAGATTTTTTAAAGAGGAGAGGACTCGAACCCATAACTTCGTGATTTAGGTGTAAGGGGTTTACCATCGGACCAACCTCATCTCGTCAATCAGATCAATTAAAGAAAAGATCTTTCATGTGACAATCTCACCACACTAGTCAAAATTACTAGACATGATTCAACAAGAGAAAAGTAAATTGTAAAAATCTAAAAGCTACCATATAGTTGTACGTCTATCTTAAGCAAGTTTTTGACTCAAAATTTGAAAAGCAATCTTTTGATGGACATTAGGGGAAAGGAAATTAAATGAATGGAACCTTTTAATTTTTTGATTAAAAGGTTGTTTTTATCAACAAAAAAAAAAAAGATAATAAATAAAAATCAACAATTATCGGATGTAATTATAAAATGGGTGTTACAATACTACTGGTGAGGTACTAATAAGGCCAGAAATTTCTCTATTCTATAGCTTTGGGTCACATTGGAAGAAAGAGTGGTGCCAATAACAGTCATCATTTTGCTTGTAATTTTAACAAAATTTTGAAATTAATTAATTTTTTTTATTTTTTTTATTTTTATGTATTCAATTACTGAAATTTGACATTACAGTCTATCGATTCGTGTGCTCATTTACTTGAATAATAATTTGAAAGCATATAATTTCTTCTTTAACATGAAAAAAGAAAAATCAAATCACCTATCATTAAGATAAAAATGTAGATGCATTACAACTTATAAAGAATTCAGACGAGCAGAGAATCCTGATTCGCATGCATGTCGACGAACCTGTAAGAAAAGGATCGTCTAGCATAGAAGTCAACCTCCTCCTGCTGCCATTTTCCATCATCAAAGTTCATGGAGTAGCTGAACATGTCGTAATTCATAATCACTTGTTGTCCAGTATTATTATTAGCATTAGAGATCTTGCAAGTACTACTCTTACTCTTTTTCTTAAGCTTAACAGATGCCCATAACACAGCTCTCCGCACCACCACCGCCGGTGCCGCCAGCTTCCGCGGCCGCCGTCTCATGAATCTGCCTGCCACCCTCTTCACCGATCTCCACACCCTGGTTGAAACACCAACATTATCATCATTCTCTTGCTTATGAACTTTAGAGTACTTGAAACCATGCATCAACATCTCCATTTTTTTTTCCTTGATCACAACTACTGTCTTCACTTCTCTTCTCTTCTCTTCTCTTCTATATATATATTCCTGGTTTCTTATATTATTTGAATTGGCATTTCACATTTCACATTTGGGTTCTTGGGCTTATACAAGTTATTATAAAGTAATTAAGAAACTATACTAATTAATTAAATCTACTAAAATGGAATCATTAACAGTATTTTAAATTAGGGTTTGCACTTTGCAGCGTGAGAAATGGTGATTAGCTTTGACTTCGCTATTCTTGGAGAAGAATCCAATGCTGATTTGTGTACGTGTGTCTCTTTAATTAGCTGACAATATCCATCCATCCATATTCCATCAACTTTGAATAGACCAACGATGAATGCCACTTGATGGGTTTTGATTTGACTTGATTTGAATGGGATTTGATTTTTTGTTGTTATATAATCATTGTGTTTGTTGTGTCCTTAAAAACATAACCATGTGAATTGGCATATACAACTGATCGATCATAACTACCACCATTGCTCTTCCATCATTTATAGTTGATTACATACTTACATAGTATAGTTTCCCATGTTCCGAATTTAGTAAAGTTCAGGATCATGATGCTATAACATTAACGTAATTATATCCATAATCCTGAATTGAGAAATGTAAAGATATTGAATTCGATTTAGATTCTCAAGTTTAGATTAGATTAATTAAATAATTATGCTTGTAATTGGATATCATGGAGATAAGTGGTAAAACATCAGCAAATGCATATGGAATTTATATACTTATCTACATGTTAAGGTAAGGGATTGGCCTTGTCAATAAACAAATATTAAAATGGATCTCATCACTTTAAATCCTGATAATAATGTTTTTTTTTTTTTTTTTTGACTAATTGTACAAACATCCCCTAATTTTAGGCATAATTAAATGCATATGGAACTTTACCCATAATTATACAAACGTCCCCTGCCGTTAGTTGACTTCAATTAACTTTAACCGTTGACCACAATTTTAACCCACAATAACTAAATTGCCCCTAGTTACCTATTTTATTATTTAAATCAATAATTAAAAAATGAAACAGAAAAGACAAAAAAAAAAAAAAAAATTAATAATTTTTTTCTCTTTCATTTTCTCTACCCCAAACACAATCCAAATATAAACTTAATAAACAAAAACCAAAACTCAACCCCACAAATCAAAACCAAAACTCAAATCCTCAAACAACAACCAAAAATCAAATCTACAAATAAAAACCCAAATCTATCAATATCACAACCAATCAACCACATCCATTTAAAAAAAAAATAGAACTTCAACCTAGAAAGTTAAAAATCCACCGTTGAAGTTCTAATTTTTTATTTTATTTTTTAAATGGATGTGGTTAAGTGGTTGTAGAATTGATGGATTTGAGTTTTTATTTATGAATTTGATTTTTGGTTTTTGTTTGAGGATTTAAGTTTTGGTTTTGATTTATGGGATTGAGTTTAAGTTTTTGTTTGTTAAGTTTTTTTTAGATTGTGTTTGGGGGTTGAGAAAATAAAAGAGAAAAAAATGATTGATTTTATTTTTTTTGTTTTCTTTGTCTTTTCTGTTTTCGTTTTTTTTTAATTATTAATATAAATAATAAAATAGGTAACTAGGGGCACTTTAGTTATTGTGGGTTAAAATTGTGGTCGACGGTTATAGTTAACAGAAGTCAATAACAGCAAGGGATGTTTGTGTAATTATGGGTAGAAGTTCTATATGCGTACAATTATGCCTAAAATTAGGGGACGTTTGTGCAATTAGTCCCTTTTTTTTGTATATAATATTGTGGCCACTAATTTTTGGTTGTAAGTCTGTAACCAATGATTAAGGGTTTGATGGATTTAAATAAACATCCAATAATTAATTTGTTAAATGACATTATCTGGAAAAAAAATAAAAAACAATTAATATGCTAAAAGTGACAGTTACCAAACAAAAGCAATAAATCAAAATACATGTAATGCTAGGATATGTAGCTCTACTGTTTTTCAAGAAATGACAACTTATTAATGGGTGTGTTTAGGTTAAAGCCACTACCCTTTCCTATATGTTAATGTGTCCTCTTAAAATATACGTTCATCGACTATGTAATGCTATAGGTTTTAACACGCGCCAAATTGTTATTTGGGAATTAATAACTATTGTGTTCCTAGACCTAGAGAATGGATTTATAGACCCTTTCATGTGAGTTGTAAAGAAAAGTAGACTAAAATAGTTTATAAAAAGACAGTTGTTTTTTCCTTTTCTTTTTCTTTGTCCTGTTATCAAAGTGGCTCTGCTGGCTCCATTTGTGAAGCCAGCCAACAATTTCTCTTTAAGCAAACTTTTCACAGCTAATTCTCCACAAATATCCAGTCCAATCTTCAAAAAACCCCAACACAAACAACAAAATTAGGCAGCTGTATGGTATTTTAACCTGGACTGAGCATCAAAGAACTAATTACAGTAACCAAAGGAAGCTTTCATCTGAACCATTCATCTCTAAATGGAGGATCATCAGACCATATCAATGATTAAGTTTCTGGAGAATTAAGAGCATTCATTGGAAGATTTAAAATCACAGACACACAACATAATCCGTAACCAATCCTACATTACGAGTACCATACAATCATACTGATCTAAATTCATTACAGTAGGAGTGGTTCTAACCAGCTACTGTCATTACTCAGGGAATAACTAGGAATTTCGGAGCAGTACGTGCATCTGATGATCAATGGCATTTTATAAGTAAATGGTATATTGAAATGATGAATAGTATAAACTCAAACTTCATATTACAATGAGGGATATAGTGTACACAATTTCTTTCCCCTCCTGTTTCCCGGCTTAATTGTACATCTCACTATATAGTTTGAGAACAACAAAGATACATATGGAATAAATTGATTAAAAGTTTAAAAAAAAAAAAAGAAGAAGAAATACAAGGAAATCTACAATTACAGAAGCAAAAGTCAGAGCCATGTTTTACAAACTCACATCTTTCTTTCATGCATCGGATCAGCTGCACTGGGATCTTTGTTTTCGTCTGACCTATTAACGGCTTCAAGTCCCTGAAAAATGAACAACAGAAGCATGAGTTCTGCTCTACCTTCATGAAATTCACATTAAATTCTGGTGTATATTTGCATTTAGACCATGATCAGATCCAAATTCCCCACCGCAAGCAGGTGAAAAGGATCAACAAGCAGTTTCAATCCTGCCGATCCAAATTATATGCTCTAATTTCCATACAATCTATGAACATATCAGGTTTTATGACCATTTAAAGAACTCACTTTCCAAAGAAACATCTTTCTCCCAAAGCTACAAAGCTTTCACATAGTCCATACCACTGCGCTTTCTTTTATTAGACCTTGAGAAGAAGCAAATCTGAGCCCAACTCTTTTTCTGTTTAATCGGTTGAGTTTTAACATCCCTTTTCACAGCAAGATCAGCCATGTATTGAACAACAGCCTGCGGAAACCAAAAAAATAAGAATTAGCCATGAAATCGAGAAACAAAGTCTAGTTACTCAATTCAATACAGTGAAATAGAAATGTTACCTGTGCACCATTTTGAGCTATCTGTCTGGGAGGCACTTCTAGAGGATTTTCTTCCACACGAAGGACACGAAGTCGAGTTAGCATCCTAAAGGAGTCCGGAAGGAACCGGATCTGGTTATTGCTAATATCCAACTCTTCAAGCATCTCGAGGTTTCCAATAGATCTTGGCAGGGAACGCATATCGGCGAAATTGTTTCCTATGTTCATCTTGACGAGTGTCGTGGCAAAACACAAGCTCTCCGGCACTGACTCAAGCTCATTGAAACTCACATCAAGCTCCTTCAGGTTTGACAGAGACGCCATCGTTGTGGGTAACTGTTTGATGTTATTATAGCGGACTGAGAGAACCTCTAGGGTCTGCAACTTCCCCACAGCTTCAGGAAGGGCTTTAATCCGGTTATAATCAGCACGAAGCTCCCTAAGAGACGCACACTGACCAATAGAATGCGGAATTTCCTCAATGTCATTTGTCTCCACAATCAATTTCTTCAAGCTAACAAGTGAGCCTATTGTATCGGGTAGCGCAGACAGCTGATTTGAGCTCAAATCAAGCTCTTCAAGGCGTATCAACCTGCTAAAAGTAGCAGGCAGAGACGATAACTGGTTTGCCCTCAAGTCCAGAAAGACCAGGCTGAGGAGATCTCCAATGGAATCCGGGATTTCGGATATTCTATTGGAATGCAAATCCAACCTAGTCAATGAAGAAAGACCTCCTATGGTAACCGGCAAGGCTACAATACGATTATCCGATAAATCTAGAGAAATCAAACCAGATAATTTTCCTATAGAGTCAGGTAACCATTCAATGTTCTCCTTCAATTTGTTTTGAAGATTGAGATCTCGCGTCCCTTTCTTTGAAGACACTTCAATCAAACTAGCCAATTTAATCAAACTCAATTTATCACCATCTTGACCTACACAAATATTTATAACATATCCTTAATTGAACAAACATAAATTAAAAAGATAAAAATAAAAATTATAATAATAAAAACCAAATTTAAGGAAACAAAATTGATAATTAAATGAAGCTGACCTGAAATGGTTTTGGCTTTAAGAGTAGAATCGAATATCTGAGGCGTCGCGGTGGTGGTGGAAGAAACGATGCCGTCTGAAGAATAAAACGAAGACTTGGTTTTTTCAACATAACTGTCGTCTCTAGTGAACAATTGAGAAGAAGAAGATGTCTTGACAGGCGTCTTCTCAGAGTTGTACAAAGTCGCCGTCGAAGTAGTAGTAGTAATACTAGAATTATTAATACTATTGGCTGTCGACTTCTTATTGGTTCGAACCATGGACGCAGAGCCGGAAGAAGAAGGGAGGCATTTGGAGGCTCTCAGGATAAAATCGTCGAACAGAGCGTGAACATTCTCCAGATCGAGCAGTTTCAGAGCCTCGCGCTTCTGTTCTTTGCTCTGATAATACACCATGTTCTTCTGCATCTCCTGGAGCAATATGAACAGCTCGTCCGGCACGTCGGAGCTCTTCGTCTGCCGCCCTATCGCCTCCAGCCTCGCTTGATCCTCCTTCTCCACGTTATGGACCAGCGCCGCCGCCGCCTCCACCTCGTCGATCCCCGGCCTCTCCGGCAGCGACTTGTGGATTCGCATAATCTCCGCCACTGCATCGTCGATTGACTGCACACAAGTCTCCATTCTCTCTCTGTTTCTCTCTCTCTCTCTAAATTTTCATGCTCTCTTTCTGATTCTCCTTCTTCTTCTGTTCTTCTTCTTCGTTGGCGGATTCTGATATTTTATTTATACTGTATATATATTTTTTCGCTTTTTAAAAAAAAAAAATAATATTAGTGAAAATTAGTAATAATTAAATAAGTAGTAATAACGTGAATGAAAATGTTATTTTATTTTCATTTATAATTTTTAACATTTGTGAAAATTGGATGTAAATACCGTGAAATTGATTATGACCGATCGGTTATCATTTATCAATAATATCTACTCTGATCACTCCACACTAGACGATGGACAATTGGACATATACCGCGTTTATCAATACATTTCCACTTATACCCCCACACTCTCTCTATATCACTCATTTTGCCACCCATGAAATCAATCGTAATGTCAATCATACGGTCCTCATTTCTCCACAAAAAAAAAAAAAAAAAAAAAAATCCCTCCAAACGGTTGCTTAATCATGATTCATGTCTAAATTTAAAACTGCAGAGGTTGTACCGTAAACTCCCACAGTTACATCAGATCAAAATTATTGCTAATCTTACATGATTTATGTCTAAATTTAAAACCGCGTAGGTTGTACTGTTCATGTCCACAGTTATATCGTATCTAATCAAAATAATTGCACTAATCTTATATGATTCTCGTCTAAATTTAAAACCACGAAAGTTATACTGTACTACACGCCCATAATTATGTCGTATCCAATCAAAATTACTGCTAATCTTATAACTGTGGAAATTATATTGTCTAAGTCCACAGTTATATTATATCCAATCAAATTACTGATAATCTTACATAGAAAAAAACCTTTCACTTTTTTTTATTTTTATGAACGGAATTGAAATAAATAACTATGTTTACATGTGAGCATGTGGGGATTAGAAATCGACGATGATGATAAGATAATGAGGGATTTGACGGTGGGAGACACGATATTGTGGGTGGTTGGTGGGGGCGAAGGTAAAAGCGTAAATAAAAAGAATAAATAAGGGTAAAATGGGGAGTTGGCGTCGCTTTCTAAAATCAGTTGGTGGTGTTAAAACATAATACAAGAACAAGGTTTGAGTGACTAGCTACTAGAAGTAGTCCAAGAGAAGTTGATTGTATTCTCCAACTGACAACAATAAATGCTCTCTTTCTATATCGGCAGAGTGGGCCGTGGGGTAGTAGGAGGGGGTACACGTGTTACCAAGATATACAGAGAGTCCGTCCAACTGTATCCAGCTGGCACTGCCGCTCACGCCATAACCGTTTTTTTTTTTAGCTAATTCACGAACAGTGTCACAGGTTACAGCTACTTTGTGTTTTTGATTTTGATTATCCAAACATGGAGGGTAGGTCTATTATGAGTAAACACCCCCACCCTTCTCTCTCTCTCACTCACGTGCTCTGTTGTTAGCTGTCCCTTACCATACTACACTCCTGACCAGTGACCACGACTGTTACTGCTACCGTTTTCGGTTTGGATTCGGGTTTGGATTCGGATTCGAATTCGAGGGTAGACATGGAGACACGGATATTATTAGTAAAGTATTAGCTGATTCTGTTGAAGGTACGTAATTTAGTGGTGGTATAGGTTTAATTAGCTGTTCATTCTGTCAAGTTTGTTAATATTTACTTGTGGCTGACAAGGAATGATAGTTTGATCAGTAATATATAGTATAATTAAATCTTACTTGGGGTATTTATTTTCTTATCACTTGACTTAAATTTCAATGATTCATTTATGGAAAACATTAATTATGAAAATTTTCTATTGTACTTCGAATCTTCGATGAGAATTACACTCCAGTACTTAGAGACAAGTCACATGGCGGCGCCTTTGAGAAAGACTTCGGTATGCTAAGGCGTATATTTTCAATCCAGTACATCTCTTATGTATCGATTATTTATGTTATAATTATAGCATAATACTTCAAGAAAATGTCACGAAGATCGATAACATTATTTGAATGGAATTTCGATGTATACGTAACATGTCTCTCTTTAACCATGATTTTTTTTTTTTTTTCCAACTTTGCATGTTTTTGAAAACCATGAAGTTAAAAATTATAAAGTTTTTATCGGAAATCGATAAACAAGCAATCAAAAGCACATGTAGAAGTATATATTTCTTTGACGTGAAAAACTTGTGTTGGAACAGTCTCATTATTTTAATATCGAGACCACTCATGTAATTGTGTCATATTATACAATTTTTAAAGTTTTGAAATTTATTTTATGTTTCCAAAGCAGATAATGCTAATGGAATGAATAATGGCATTAATTGGACGGTCAAGTGAGACTGTCACACACAAATTTTTTTCTCTCTTTTTTAATATCATTTTACCAAAATTTTAGTTATATAAAATAATAGGTGAAGAAAACAGGAAAATTACCCAAATTTTCTTAGTTGCATCATTTCACAAAAGTTTCATTATTGTAAGGAAAAAAAAAAACGAGAATTGTATTTGAATTGTTAAGGAAAAATAAAAAATAGTAAAAGAAAGCTAGAATAATTTGAAAGGGTTTGTCACTTTGCCAAGGGTGGCCTTTGCTGATTGACACGTACATGTTTTCTGTTGTTACCAGTTGCTTTCATTAATTTATATCATACTATTTTTTTTATTTTTTATTTTTGTTAATAACCACAAGGAGAATAGTCCTCCGTTTAGAAAAGGTCTTCAACAATCTTAAACGTGTTTTTCGTGAGATCATGAGCCACTGTGTTAGTCAACCTAGGAATATAGCTAACAGAGATCACCTTAAGATTAGAAATAAGAGAAGCAATCTCAGCTAAAATTACACCACTAACAGGATCTTGGTGGCTAACCTCATTAATCCTTTTGACAACCACAGCAGCATCTGATTAATTTATATCATACTAACTACGAATTGAATACGCACTTAGAATCTTATTTTAAATTTTAGTTTCATAATACTATTATTATGAGATCGAAACTTTCACTATTCATTAATGTTAATCGTTGGAAACACACGAAGCTAACATGCAGAAGCAAGAAACCAAATTCTAGTAAATGCAAGAACTTAATTGACATATCCTTGAGAGTTTAGGCATCAATCAATCTAACAGATAACAAAAACATGAATCCAAAAACAATTAACATTCCTTATAGTTCATAATGATCTGGAAAAATACCTGTTCATCATCACAGGAAATCAGCAGCTAGTACTCCAAATCGACTCTCATGGAGCCATGGAGGTGCGATGTGTTGGGGTGGTGGTGGTGGTTGATATTGATGATCATCAGGTTTGAAATCGAACAAAGAGCGAAAGAGATCCTCTCCTTCATCATCCACCTTAGTGAATGAATCAACAAGATGTGAAATTGAATCAGCCTGCTCCTCCTCCTCCTCCTCCTCCACATTATTATTATTATTATTATTGCACTGATCATCATCACCCACACAATTATTCTCCGAAATCGCGTAATTCTCATCGACATTAATATAATCAGAATTATCCGAAACTCCATTCATGTTACAGTTTGGAGTAATGTACTCTGTGATAGCCCCAAAATCATTATCAGCAGCAGAATTGATCAAAAGATTCGACAACGACGATGACGAAGAAGACGGCGCCAAGTGATGATCATCACTAGTACTACTACTACTCATGATCTTCATCATCAATCTATCCAACGATTTCTCGTTAAATTTCTCAAGATTGTCAACAAGATCTTGCAATTCATCAACTGAATCACCACAGTTCTTTTCCAAAACTTCGATTTCCCGCCAAAACTCATCGATCTCTCTCTCGCTCTTCTTCATCCTCTTCCTCGAGATCGACCTCTCATCAGGATGGTAATAGTACTCCAGCGCCTTGACTTCTTCGTAGAGCGAGACAGCGGACTGTGCAACGACTGCGTGGTCGGGGGTACGGCCTTCGAGGAAGGCGTCGAACACGGCGTCGACGGAAGAGTGACCGAAGGAGTAGAGGTTCTTGCCAGACCAAGGCGAGGAGACGACAATGGCGACCTGAGCGTCGCAGAAAAGACAGAGCTCCGCCGCCTTGTTGTAGAGGCCCTGGCGTCTCTTGGTGAAGCTGACGGATCTCTGTTCACGCGTGACGCGTCTCTGATCGGAGGCGATCCTCTTCTTCTTCTCTGCTGCCATTGTATCGTGATCGTCTTCTCTTCGTCACTCTCTGCGTTTCTTTAATTTCTTGAATCGCAAGAAAAAATTGCTATCAAACTAGGGTTTTAATACACTCTTTCGGTGTCTTAATAGGAAAGTATATACTGTCTTAAATCTTAATTAATTAATGCTAACAGGATCTTTTTTTTTTTTTTTTCTTTCTGTTGGTTAATAATAATAAATTAATTTTCATTATTGTTTAAATATATTTTATTAACTAAGTAGAGAAAAACTCAAGAATCTAGATACATTTGTTTTGGTTTTGGCCAATTAATCATTTTTAATTAAGGGTTTGAACTTTAAACATCAATTAAATTAATTAATGGTTTATAAATGTATGTGATTTTTTTTTAAGAAAAGAAATTTATGTCTTAACAAGCTTTCCAATATATGTAAGGAATAAGGAGAGAGGGATATGAAGAACTTCAAATAATTTGTAAGATAATTACCGAAGAAAATATAGCACAAAACATAAATCATTTCATAGATTTTGATATCATTAATTGTAATAATTTACGTAAATATCAGATGATAAACTCAAATTTCTTTACATTCAGTGCCTTAATGGTAGGCTTACTACTATTTCACTATTTTTTTTATGTTTAAAAATGTAACAACAAATTACTTACTTATATCATTTAGATTAGTTTTTGGATAAGTGCCTATTCGGAAGAGTTTGTTTGCTAGTTAAAAGAGTTTTTTTTTTTTTTCCTTCTTTCTTCTCTACCGGGAAAACCCAAATTTAAAACTTTTACAAGTGGATCTTTTTGAGTTTTGTTAATAACACTAAAATCTATGATATAATCGCAATCCTATTATTAAAAAAACTATTTTTTTATCGACAATCAAACGACCAACGACTTTAATTTAAAAGATCTAACTGAAAAGTTCTTTCAAATTAGACTTAATTTTGTGTATTGTATAACATATCTAATAACATTACTGTTGATAAAATATACAACTTTAAGATTTCTAGGTGTCGTGTTTTTTTTTAATCGTTGATTATCAACTTTAATAATTTATTGTTTTTTTTTTTTTTTTTTTCAGGAAAATTGCTTATATCATACATTGTCTACAATTTAGAAAGAAAGAAAAAAGAAGCATGGGCCATTCAGTACTTCCCCTCCCGAGGTTAATTTTTTGGTTAGTCAGAGGAGTCCAGATGATGTTTATGCAATAAACGCATTAATTGTTGGAGAGTGTAATTTTCCATACATAGAGGGGAAGGCTGAATAATCCTAAATTTTACTGAAGATTAAATAGTGACTGAAACCTGAATCTGAATAGCATGTTTATTTTTATTTTTTTCTCACATCTGAATGTACTATCAACATGTTTGTTTTTTAAAAATAAAATTGTCTGAAAAGAAGTAATTTTACATCATACTTATACTAATTAAAAAAAGTAATTTAACATACAACACTCTTTATAAGATTTTAGAATGATAATTTGTTGCAATTGGATGACTACTAGTGTGCATGAAAATTTGAAAATTAAGGTAAATTTCGTATCTCACTATCACGAGTCTTGTACTCTTCTTGAATATCTCACTATCAGGAGTATTCTTGACCATTCATATGTGGTTTGAGCTTAGTTTCATACAAATGTAATTTATAAGACAATTGACCCAAATTCGACACTATATGGAAACTAAAACCCCAAATTTAAAATATTATTTTTTAATCACCCTCGACCATGGTGCAACAACTCTTCATAATACCATAATAAAATAACGATAACAAACACCATAATATTATAGACAAGTTTATTCACCACTACACATAGATAAAAAAATAAATTAAATAGTTCTTAACAGGATTTGGTATGAGAAAAATTCAATTGTTCAATCCCAAAAAGATTTTAATATGAGAAGTGATTAGGGTTTTTTTTTTTCTTTCTTTCTAAAAGCCATTTAAAATAAAAAAAAATATGTTAAAAGAAAGAATTATACACCATATCAAATTAGGATAAATTTAGAATTATATATTTTTTTGGAGGATAGACTTAGGAGGGTGTATTCAATTAGGATTTTAAAAGACTTTTAATGACTTTTCTGAAATTAAAAAGTTTAGGTGTATTCAATGTGGACTTTTAACGACTCCATAAAAGTCATGAGGTATTCAATACAGACTTTTATAGACTTTAAAAAAGTCTTTAGAAGTCATGTGATATTCAATCAAGACTTTTTAACAGTCTATGAAAGTTAGGAGGTATTCAAAATCTCAATGATTTTTAATGACTTTAAAATAACAATGACTTTTAATGACTTTTAATGACTTTTAATAATTTTTAGTTATAACAAATTTCACAATTTGTCTTCCATTCCTACCAAAGACTTTGAATGACTTTTAAAAAAAAAAATTAAAAAGAATTTCACTTTAGAAGAAAAACATAAAACTCTTTGAAAAACATCTACCACCGAACATATGTTTTATTTTCAAATAAAAGCACACTCATTCTTACTAAATTTCATAAATAAAATAAAACAAATAACTTTTAAAATGAATAAACATTATTAAAAAAAAAAAAACATACAAACATTAACAAATTATAACAAAAAAAAAACTAAAAAAATAATATAAACAACTCTCCATCAGCCAATTAAGGACGAGATATTTTATTTTTTTATCTATATTTTCAAGTCTTTTAAGTGGTGGAATGGTCTTCTTCAATTTGCCTAACTACCATATTACAGATGTCCAGAAAGAGAGATAACTAGTTTCTTTTTCGACTCTGCTTGTTGTGTTTGGAATAAAATCAATGTGGTTTTTGAATTGTTATTTACAATGATTTTTTGTTTTTTACTACTTTTCAAAGCAATGATTTTTTAGTTGTTAATTGATTGTATTTATTTATTAACAGAGTTTGGTGTTGTAACTACTATTTAATATGTTTAAAGTGCATCAAATTTTATAAAGACAATCCAAATAGTAATGTGTCTTCAGAACTTTCTTTGTTTGCACTGCTTAACAGTGTATGATTTTTAAGAGATATAAGCAACCAAACTTGAAGACTATTGATTTTTTTTTTTTATTTATTTTTTTTTTTTTTTTTTTTTAACTCCACCAAAATTACTATTTTGAATCATACCAAAATTTAGTATGAATTTGTTGCTTAAAAAGCTGTCAACAGTTTGATATCTTAGGAACGTATGCTCCATAGTACAACAAAGTAAATATTATTTTTAGATGTCAAAAAGTCTTTGAAAGTCTATCGATTGTCTTTGAAAGTCCATCAATGTCTTTGAAAGTCTTTAAAATGAATGTATATAAAAGTCTATGAAAGTATTTCATACTTTTATAAAGTCTATAAAAGTCATTAAAAATCATTAAAGTCTACAAAAGTCGTTCACTTAAAAAAAGTCTTGAAAAGTCATTTGAAATCCTAATTGAATACACCCTCCTTAGAAGAAAATATTTTAATTATAATTAAGTGATTTGGAATTAAGTTAAAAGTAAAGATTTCTTAATTTTTTTTTTAAGTTGTTTTTTGATATTTTTAAGTTGTTTGATCACATAAAAATAAAAATAAAAAACAAAATAAAAAAACAATATAATGGGTTCAATTCATACCCATTAAATCTTAAATGGAAAAAACAAGCGACCCATTAGTTTATTATTATTAGGCCGAATTTCACATAAATCCTACTTTTTTAGTAATTTTATAAATGTCTTTCCATATTCATCACTTTAGTATTTATTTTTTTTCCAAAACTCATCACTTTAGTCAATTTGACCAACTATTTAAAAGTCAACTATTTTAATACCCGTGAAAGTACACTTTTGCCCTTATAACTATTTAATTTAGCTAAAATGATTATTTTAGCTTTAAATTAAAATGAAAAACAATAAAATTATCAATAATAAAATCTTAAATAAATAGATTATATAAAAAAAAAAAACTTAAATAAATAATTAAAAAAAATCCATTAATCTTTTCTTATTTTGTATTTTTTTTTTCATAATGGATATTTATTTAGCTAAAATGATTATCTTAACTTTAAATGATTATTTTTCATAATTTTTTAAGATTTTTTTTGTAATCTATTTATTTAAGATTTTATTATTGATTATTTTATTGTTTTTTACTTTAATTTAAAGTTAATATAATCATTTTAGCTAAATTAAATAGTAATAAGGACAAATTAAATAGTTGACTTTCAAATATTTGGTTAAATGAATTAAAATTATGAGTTTTGGAAAAAATAAGAACTAAATTGATGAATATGGAAAGACATTTATAAATGTGACAAATCATCAAAAAAATAGGACTTATATGAAATTCTGCCTTATTATTATTATTATTATTATTATTATTATTATTATTATTGTTCAAACTTTAAACTTGGATTGATTACTAAGCTATATTTGGTTTAAGTGTTTAACTGTTAACTGGATAGTCTTGATTAGGATGGAGTAATCACCATTTGTCAGTCATCACCAACAGTAGTTGATTACAATCAAGACAAAGTTTTTAATTATGTAAAAATATGGGCCTTGATAACAATAAGAGATAAATAAGTCCCAAAATGTAAATACGAGAAATGAATCGTAGGTATATAAATGCACTGCTTTGGAGCGCAAACCCTCGTTTGGGTTTTTCTATCTTCTCTGTTGTCCAGCCGACAGGAAGAAGAAAGGCCGCCTCCCAACAGTCGTCTCTCCTCAAAACGTCGTCTTTTCTCTTATCCCGCCTAATTTGTCATCGTCTGACTCGTACTTGCGATTCGAGTCACCAGCAGCAAAATAAGCGAAGCTAAACTAAGCTCAACTCAAACTCGTATGTATTTTATTTATTTATTTATTTTTAAATTTTGATTTTTCTTCAATTCAAGTTATATAAAAAGATGATGAGAAAATAGCTTTCTAGTTAGTAGTAGAGTGAATTTGGTTGGATTTACGATTTTAGTTACCATGATCAGTTAATATAGTTTCATAGTTAAGTGTCAAAGCTAGACTCTATTCATTGTATGAATCGATATCGTATTGTGATGTTATGTTTACGTATATGGCAGGCCCGTGCTAATCAGAGAAAATTCGGGTGTTGGTATTTAGGGAATTATGGGAATGGAGTTGCCATTTGAGAATGCTGAGTCTCATGAGATGGAGGATGTTAATATTAGCGACACCGAATTAGTCTACCATGTCAGGGAAGCCCTTACTGCTTCCTTAACAGTATGTGCTCTAAAACCCGACTCTCTTTATCTAGTTTAATACTTCAACCATAATCAAAATGTGTTTTTGCTTTGCTCCTTGGTTGTAATTTATTTAACTGTTGAGATCATCAATTGATACAAGCTAATTTAAAGTTCAATTCCTGTGGAATAGGGTGACTATGATAATTATAACCAGCTTGTTGCGGTTATGCATCTTAATGGACGTCTTGGACCTGATGAGAGGGCTCTCCTAGAGGTAGGTTCTTCTCTTACTTTCATGGCTAATTTTTATTTTTGTTCCCTCAACGAAATTTTCATTGATATTTTTCTTAATCTTAGTTACTCTCTTTATATTAACTTGGCAGACAAGTTTGAAGGCACTATCTGGAGCTGTTTCTTATTTAGACTCTGTCCATCATGATTCTCTATTAACTTCCGTAAGTTGATTTTATACAGATTTGTTTATCTTTTTTTTTTTTTGGTAAGGTCAGAGCTGTTATTATCTTTTCATGATCAATTGTTTTTCAGATATTTGGAATGAACATGTGGAACTATGAACCTGATGTGATGGATGCACTGAAAGGTCTGATTATATCGTTGGTATGTGAATTTACAATATCCTGTAATTTAAATTTTAGAATGGGTTGGTGAATCATTCCGCTTGTTAATTTGTAATTAATTTTTATTTTTATCATATTTCAGGCTGCGTCAAATGGAAAATACATTGATTCATGTTTAAGTATGCTTGTCAGCAACTTCACACCACCTTATTTTATCCTAGATAAGCTAACCCTACCATATGGTCTGGAAAGAAAACACCAAGTTCTTTCACGGGTGCATGCTGCTCTGAAAAATATTGCTGATTTGGTGCCTCTTGCCCCATTGAGATTATTGCCCATAGTTGTACAGAGTATGCCAAATGCCAAACATAAGCCTGAGCGTGTAAGTCTAATTTGACATTTCTGTTTCATAATTTGCTTATATAGTTATATGTCAAGTAAATATGTTGTTGGGTAGTATATATGTTATTAATTTTTAAGTTCAATATCTTAAACTCATGACAGATGCATACATGCATAATTTACTTCAAAATTAATCCTTACCCCATGTTGTGTATTCATGGCAAGTTATATTTTCCCTCTTGTTTTGTAGTTGAAGATGATAGTCATATATGTGGAGAACATGCTAACGTTGGAAAGTGGTGCAATGGGAGAACTTGTTGGAAGCACAATGCTGATGGCAGTGGTGGATAGGCTGATAGATTTGGATGTAAGTTAGATGAAATATCCTTGTAACTCTGTGCTTCAAAATATCTTTTGCATTTATGTGCGTGATCTTATGTGGTGAAGCTTCTTGTAGGTGGAGATTGAATGGGAAGATATTTTATACGACGACTCTAGTAAAGGCATATTTGAGATGGAATTAGAAGATGAGGAAGAGGGTGGCGAGGTACAGCCGGCATTTTTTTTTTTTTTTGGGACGTATTTCTCAATTTTCCTCTAACCTGGAAGATGATTGGGAATTGTTAATTTTATCATGCCGAAGTGATATTTACGAAAAGAAACCCTAAACACTTCACATGGAAGAAAATAATCTTAAACTTCTATATATGAACTCTGAAACAGATTGCATGAATCTTTTTGTGGAAAGAAAACTATTGCAAGGGTAGCAGCCTTTTCTTTACAAATTACCTGCAATATAGTATAATCTTTACTGTAAGTTATGAAACATAAAATGCAGATGTACGTGATGGTGTTTATGCTGTGCTTCGGACTAGATGTTGTTCCAGAGCTTTAATTGGAAATTGTTAGGAAACGTGTGTCTATCCCTCCAACTTTGTAATTAAAATTTTTATAATATGTTTTTTCTCCATAGTACTTCGGTTATTTTCTTATTTTAGTACTGATTTGCGACTTGATTGCCTGATGTGTGATCAACACTCTTCTGTAACATGACAGTCAACAATAATTAGAACTTAGCAACCAGTATTGATGTTAGTTTGCTTTTGTTGGCCAACAACACAAATTCCTACGTAGATTTCTAAATTGTTGTTTCCAACCATTTGTACCAAGCAGTGTGTGTATACACACAATCTGAAATTGTTGACATTTTGATTGGTTTCCAATAGTAATTTGTTCAATGTTTTACTTTTCCTCCTCTCCCTAAAGCGCTTGATTTTTTAAGCCTCTTATCATAAACTGATGTGAAGCTATTTTTTTTTTTGTAAAGCTTTCAAGGGGATCTTTTAGTAGGAAGAGTTTAACTGGAAATGTAATTGCTGAATTATTAGATAGCTTACTGGTGCAAACTTTTGAGCATCTTGAATCCTGTGAAAGGGAAGGTCGTTTGATTGAGGTATTTTCTGAAGTCATATTTTTCTAACTTCTTGTGCATGTCCTCTCTTTGGATCTTTTTTTTATGAGTGATTTATTGTTGTTGTTGTTAGGTTTTTGAAATGCTTCTCCAGTCATTCCAGATAACTGTTCTAAATGCATACAAGTCAAAGTTTGCTCAGGTACCGAATCAGCTTCATATTTCTTAAGATGATTTCCTTTGTTATTTCTGTATTTGAAGCTTTGTTACCCTTATAATGGCAGTTTATGATGTTTTATGCCTGTGCGCTGGATCCAGAAAATTGTGGTCTGAAATTTGCCACAGTGCTGGCAGATATATTTGTTTCTGGTGTCTACCCTCCACTCACTAGGTAATATGGTTTTTTAGTTTGTTGAATAAAAATATTTTGCTCTCCGCTTCATGTAAAAATAAAATGCTCTCTACTGTTTATTTCTTGTGATATCTTTTTATGTTTTCTAATCACCTTTATTAAATATGTACCTTTGTCAAATGTATACCTCGTAGTTTACTTTCTTTCTGAGATTTATAAATTTGTGTTTCCTGGGATAATATAGTCCCTTCTAGAAAAAAAGTTAGATAAGGAAATGCTAGAGAGTATACATCAATGCCTTGCTCCTTATTCACCAATTTCTGATTTCTACTAATTTAGGATGATTGGGCGTCATATCAGGTACTTATTTTTTTAACCTTCTCTCTGCAGGATGAGTGCTGTGTCTTATCTTGCTAGTTTTCTGTCACGGGGGAAGTTTCTGTCTATCTCTTTCATCGTAAGCTTGTTAAAAAGGTACAAGTACATAACGTATGGCTAGTGGTGTGGGTGAGTCTTTTTAATTTGATTAAAAATTCAAAACTGAACTACATAGGTCACTTCAGCTGGTTGTCTTGGATGACCAAAAGGCTTGTAAGATAAAATAGGTGTAAATTTTAAATTAAATGTGATTGAAATTTCAGGTTGGTGGATTGGTGTTCGGAGTACTGCAAGACCCAAGGAGGTGACATAAACCCAAAAGCACACCGTGTTTTTTATTCTGGATGCCAGGTAAATGTGCTTTGACTGCAAGTTATGAGAAACATTTGAATTTGATGTTCCATTTAATTGGAATATTAAGAAGATTTTGGCAATCCTTTTAGTGAATTTTATTTATAAGAAAGCAAAATTTGTTGTGATCACTAATAGTACATTATTTTTTCAAGTTGTGAGGATAGATATGATTGTGGTTTTGTATGTAAATTTATAATATGTGTGTATGTGTGTGTGTTTGTTTACATATATATATATATATATATTCAAGTGCAGGATCGCGCACTCAATCATCTGGGCAGTTATTCTTTGTGCTGCTGTAAAATTGTAAACTGATTTTAGTTAATACTTAATTGCTAACTTGAGTTTTGACACTCGACTCTGCAACACAGGCTATTATGTACACGCTCTGCTTTCGTATGAGATCTATTATGGATATTCCTCGGCTCAAATCCCAGCTTTTCCTTATGCCATTAGATACAATTTTGAAGCATGAACTGAACCCCTTGAAGGTGAGTATAAAAGGAATACCCAGTGTGTCGTATCTCAAGATTGTTTCTGACCGTATTTAGTTTCTGTTTACTATTAAAAAGTCTTTCCATTTCTTTTATATGTTGTTCAAGCAGGCTGAATTTACTTCAGTTTTAGTACATCAAGAGGCCTAACTCTTCAGTTATCTCTTATAAACAGGTATGCCTACCATCCGTGGTGTTGGAGTTTCTTAGACAGTCAAAAGCTGCGCGTCTGTTCACTGTGTCCAAAACCTTCATTTTTAATGACCTGCTGGAGTCTGAACTTTCCAGGGGTTTCGGTGGGATTGAAAGACTTGACATGTTCTTCCCATTTGACCCATGTTTGCTGAAAAAATGTGACAGGTTTACATTTAGATCTTCTAGTTTGTTTACTTTTAGTTTGGATGGATCCTGGATGTGTTGTCTTTTGCCTTTTGAGGGACTGTTTTGGAAACCATATTTTGAAACGAGTCTATCTCTAAAAAACTCTTTAAATGATAGCGATTCAACTTTGTTTGGCTTAAGATTTTTTGAGTTTTTGAAACAGACCCTCTTGCTCAACGATAATGACAAGTTTGCTTTATGAATACAATGTATACAGTCCAATCTTGCCTATGACACTAATATTTTCATTTCATTTGTCATTTTTGTTTCGAAGTTTCATCCGGCCAAACTTTGTGTATTGGTCGATGGTAAGAGCTACTTATGACGATGAGGAGGAAAACAGCAGCGATGAAGATGGAGATGCAGCTGAGGATTTTGTGGATGGGAATGGTGATGAAGTTATGGATGACGGAATGGGGAGGAGCTTTGATGAGCACGATCTTGATGAATTTGACTACTCTGCGTTAAACAAAATGTCAATCACACCTAAAAATTCCTTCATTTGTAGGTTTGAGGGTAAATTGGGACAACCTACTAGAATGCCCTCGAAAATAAGACCCTCCACAAGTCCAGAATCGTTGTGATCCAGAAGTGAGTGCTCTCATTGTTCCGGCAGATGAGAGACTGAGAGATTGCAATGCTGATACTTACAAGGATACGATATCGACACTGATTTTGCAGAGCTGCTGCTGCTTTATTAGCCATGGGAAAAAATGGGGCTTGTGCTGGACAGAAATGGGGGAATTGTTATATTGCAGAGTTCTGCTTATAGTTTTGATGGTGTTAATTTATTCAACTTTGTGCTTTATTGCAAAATTGTTGTATAATTTATTTTAAGAGTTGATAATTTGATGACCAATATTAATTTTGATCTTCAGCTAAATTATTTATGTTCAACATATTGTGATAAATGATTCTGAATTTTCCACTCCTGCCACTAACTTTAAAAATGCACTTTCAATAAGCACCTGATCAATTGATTTCAAATATGATTCCATTTAAATGATTAAGATTAGGAAAATTATCTCCAGTATAAATTTCCAAGATGATAATCGTTTTACATTTATCACGTCTGATAGACGGTGATCCCATGTTAAGAAAGTTACTATTAGAATTGTATATTACTAATTTAAAAACAACAAATAATATGATTATTAAATTAGTAAGACCGTAAACCACAAAGCAAAAATCTTTATAAAGGGAGCTAATATGTTTCTGTAATTCCTTTCAACCAATAATAAAAAATAAAAAAAAATAAAAAAACTTAAAACACAATTTATGAAGCATTTTGAAAGGAAAAACAACTGCAAAACCAAAACACTTAATAGAAGATCAAATAAATAATTAGTAGCTTTTGATGCTTAGGTGAAACCTGAATACAAGCCTAGCTTTTCTATGTTAATAACCGGTCTCTACATTATATATTTAATGCATCTACTCTAACTTCTGATTGTCTGCCTCTAACCACCCAATTGAAAAGCATTACTCACAAGATTACTACAAGATATATCAACCCCACCTCAAAAACACCTCCATTGATGCTGATACTATTTCCAGGGAATATTAGTCATGAGTGGTGGATTGTTGTTACTGCAACCTCCGGTGCTGTGGTTAAGGGGGCTTCCAGGTCCGCCACCAGATGATTCGCTTAGGTTTCCACGTGATGGTGGGCTTCCAGCTGTTGATCCTCTTTGGATGAGATTTGGAGTATATGACAATGGCTCGGATTGCATCCCGCTTGACCTTGTATCCTTCCATCCTTCTGTCAAAAAAGTACCCATAATAACCTGCAATACCACCACATGTCGCTTGGTTCAATGAATAATGTTTAGACATAAACCACACTTCAGATACTCCAACTAATATTGTATTTTTCTCCAGACAAGAAAAAAACACTACATTGTGGATAACAGGAAAGGTACATTATATTTCAGGTTAAAAACCTTAGAAAGTGGAAGGATGTATTTAATCTAAAATTAGAAGAAACCTGAACAGGTGAGGCTGCTGTTAGTAGCCCTGCCACACCACCACCCAGAACACGACCATCAGGTCCAGCTAATGACACACTCAATCCACCTGTTCTGCTTCGCTGACCACCGTTCTCAGAGAGGAGAATTGAACCAGAAAGTGATAAGATCTCAAATCGTCCCTGCACAAGTAAAGGAGTGCATTCAAGATCTTCAGATGATGCTAAAATAACAAAGTTTCAAACCTACATTTAGATTACTATGTCCAGCCAATGGATTGGAACTTAAATTGCCATTTAGGAGTTGTAGTCAAGAATCTGTCGATTGACACGTGTCATTTAAATAAAGTTTCTTTACCTTCCAAACATGTTATTGTCCACTTAACTTGTAAAATTCTCTTTGTATCCTCACACAGGATCCTTAGATTGATCATACTCAATCAGAATAAAAACTTGAATAGTTTAAGGTTCACAACCACCAGTAATCAAAATATTACCTATTTCTTATGGCAAAGTAATAAAAAATTATCAAATTGCTTGGGGGCAAGAATATTTTAATTCTAAATTGCTACAACAAGCAATATGTGTCAGCAGAACATATTCTTTTCAGCTAATATATAGATGTGCTTGACATATTTTAATAGAAAACTGAGTTCACTAAATGGAAGACAAATTCTTTAATCTAACTTTTTTTTTATAATATAGATCCAAAGATTAACTATGTTGTAACTTTTTCTGACAAAGGAAAACAACATTGTCATTTTGTCAAAGAGTATATGCTATTTTGTCCCTTCTCAACCCATTTCAAACCCAACAAATGAGGTTCAATGAAAATATTGCTCTCATATGATATCTTTTTTTATTTCTTTCTTTTTCTTTTTCAAATTTGCAATTGTTGGGCATAAAATCATCCCTATTTCTCTCCTCTCTGGTCACCCTGGCAAAAGCTCAAGGGGGACACAAACAACATTTAGCAATCACAGTTTATGACTAACCTCATAAGTTACTGTTCCACCAGATGTCATAGCTTGACGAATTGTTACATTAGATATGGCACCATTTGCTGACATAATGCAGACAGCCCGTGATCCATTTTGAGAAAATAACATAACTTTGGCCAACACATCCTAAGAAGCAAGAGACAAAATAAATACAAGATTCCTGGCAAATAAGAAATTCAAGACTAAACACTAAATCACAAAACATTATATAACTTCTGAAAGAGAAGAATGTGAGAGGGAGGCCAACACACATATAAACTATTAGCTAGAAGCCTAGGAATAAAAGTTGCATATATAACCAGTTGTATCGTATTAATACTAAAACTGTAATACTAACTTAAAAATGTTCTGCAACAGAAGAATAATCTCATTGGAATTACAGGCGAGTCATGTATCGATTTTCTTCCTACAGGGACGGGAAAACGGAAAACTAAAAAAATGAAAAGGAAATTACCTCTCCAGGTTGCACTGTGATAACATGAGGTGTAAATCCAGACCCAGTCGATCCTACAATGAAGAAAATCACAGGTTACAGTGGTTAATAAGAATATAAGATGATAACACATTTGGATGCACACATGAAGGAGACGTGAGCAATGGAGCAGTGAAGAGGGGTAGATACGTAATTGTAGAGAGATAAACGATAAACAACAATAAACAAAGTTGGTAATTAAAGTAGACAACAAAGTATTTGTAGTCATTCGAAAAGACACTAATTAACAATTGTATTTAATCTAACTAGAAAAAGAGAGAAAAACTAGCATATAAATTATAAAATATGAGTAACGATATTGGTTATATATTATATATATATATATATATATATAATATAGATAGAGATAGACAGTTACCGAGAGCAGCAGAGTGTTGTTTGCGAGCAGAACTAGAGCCAGGCGGCCTTCCTCTGGCTTTCTTGGTGGAATTCGACGCGGAGGAGGCAACCGCAAGCGGCGGCGGAGGGGGAGATGTCAAGTTCAGCCCCATCACGTGACTGTTGTTACCGTTATTGCCGTCGGGAGAGTACTTCCGAGGCCGTCCTCGCTTCCGCTTCGCCGGCTCTACCGTTCCACTGCTGAAACCGACACTGTTTCCTTGTTCTTGTTGTTGTTGTTGTTGCTGCTGATGGTGATATAAGGAGACGTCTTCGATTGGAGGCTGTGAGTTTTGCTGATGATACGTTTCTGTCGTCGTCGTTGATGACGGCGGCATGATTGGCTTGTAAACGGGGCCGCCGTCCGCGTTGTAAGCTAGCCTCATCGTCGCCATATTCATCGTAGTCCCTGCTGCTTCTCTATCTGACATTTTTTTTGCGTGTGATATTTTAAATCTCTGCTCAAAAACCCTAATTTCACCGAGTTTTAAGTCCGTATTTCGTAAAAAAAAAAAAAAAAAAAAAAAAAAATCTATTTTTTGAAAAATAAAGAGTAAGAGAATAGGTTAGAAAGCGAACAAAACAGAAAAAGTTGGTGCCTTACCAGTTACCACGCTCGAAATTAGGGTTTCTTCGTAGACGAAGACGACGATGACACCGCTTCGAAAAATATGTGATTTTTCTTTAAAAAAAATAAAAAAAAACAGAGAATTTTCCTATTTTTTTAATATTTTTTTTCCTATTTATTAATTTTCTTTTTTTCTTGTATTTTTTTCTCGTTTTGGGAATTGGGACGCGCTTATTAAAAAAAGGGAAATTATTATTCTCCCCCTGTAGTTTTCTGTATTCTCCAGTCTCCCCCTCTAGTTTCAAAATTCTCCAATTTCCCTTTCCATGCCTATTTTTATATGGTGAGATTAGTTGTATTTATGTATGGGATGGGGGAAATTGGAGAATTTTAAAACTAGAGAAGGGAGACTGGAGAATACAGCAAACTACAGGGGAGAGAATAATAATTTTTCTTAAAAAAAGCACTTCAATACGCAAAAATTTAACCTTACCTCCACGCGCTCTCTTCTCACTCTCCAATTAAATCTATGTCTACATGTATAAATGGACCTATATGTATACGCCAAGCATACTAAAACAAAAGTCTATCCGGAATAGAAGGAGTTTACTTTTGCTCTGGTGAGCATTACCCCCCTTCCCAACACTTGACATGTGTCAGGGGAGGGGTATTTTTATACAAAAATTATTATATGTTTAGATAAAAACACCCCCTCCCCAACACTGCACACATGTCAAGTGTTGGGAAGGGGGTAATGCTTACCCCTTGAAGGGGAGTGAGCAAAAATAGACTCGAATAGGGTGTCTAAAAGGGTCAAATGGATTCGGTCTGAATCCGGTTCTATACAATCCAAATCTGGTCCGAATAATATATAAGTCCGATTTCAGAATTTTCAAGAGAAACAAATTTTCGGCCCGAATCTAATCCGGATCCGAACATGTCCAAGAGTACGTTTGGGAGAGCTTCTCAAGTAGATCTTTTTGCAGTAGATCTTTTAGAAGTAGATCTTTTAGAGGTAGAGCTTTTAAATGAAAGCCGTTGGTCGTTTGGTTGTTAATTAAAAAAGAGTTTTTTTAATAAGAGAATTACCAAAATACTCTAGCAAATATTAAATTATAGGGTTATATTGGAGATTTTAATGTTTTTTTAAAAAGCTCAAAAAGTCTACTTGGAAAAGCCTAAAATTTGAGCTTCTCCAAGTAGACGTAAAACAGTTTTTTTAATCATCGAAAGCTCTACTGAAGTGTCAACCAAACGACACAAAAAAATTTGAAAAGAGCTTTTTTAATTAAAAAAGCTCTTTTAGCCAGTAGACAAGCTCCCAAAAACGGACACCAAGTCTAGTCGAGTCCGATGTAAGCCTTATCTGGTTTAAATTTTTTATTTTTTGTAAGTATTAACTATTAAGTAACCTATAAATCATAAATTCAAATAAATAAATTAATTAACTGCACCCTGCTTTGATAAAAATGAAAAAGCAAAAAAGAAAGTATATACTTTTTTTTTTTTTTGAAAGAAAAAAGTGTATACATATTAATGTGTCCGATTGTCTTTTTTTTTCTTAAAAAAAAAAATAAAATTCAAATCAGTCGATTGTCCTTTTTTTTTTTTTTTTTTTTATAAAAAAAACTGTCAATTGTCATTTTCTAAACAAAAATTTAAGAATTTGTAAAGAAAGTAATTTAATTATAAATAGAGTTTAAACTTAATGATAAATAAATATTGTGAAACAGAGTTTGTATTTAAGTAATCTAAATTATAAACCATTATTATAATCTAAAATTTATGTTGACAATATAAATTGGGACGATTTAAATTAAAATAATTGTTTATAATTTAATTAAAAGAAAGTTTGTTTATTATTTAGTTCATAATTTTTATTAAAATACTGTACGGTTCAAGTATTAATTAAAAAAAAAATAAAAAATTATGAAGGTAAGTTTCTTTTTTTTTTTTTTGGTAAAGACAAATGGCTAAAATCTAATCTGGCCAAAGCTCGACCAGGTCGAAATTTGATTGAGATCCGATCCAGTTAGATAATCGGACTCATCATGTTCGTTACTTTTTAAGGCCCGGCCTAATCCGTTCCAAATAGTTTCAGGCCGTTATCCAACCCGATCTGAATAGCATTCAAGCCAAAAATAATTCAGATCGACCAGCCCGATCCGGCCCGTTTGACACCTCTAATCCGGAGACCAAATCCGCACAAAAATAAATAACATTTTGAGCTTACGGGAGTAAAAGTGGAATTGGAGACCTAATCCACATGAAAAATAGCATTCCGTACGAAAATAAATAACATTTTGAGCCTACAAGAGCAAAAGTTGATCGGAAGACCTAACCTGCATGAAAAATAACATTCCACATGAAAATAAAGAACATTCTAAGCATATGGGAGCAAAAGTCGACCTGAAGACCCAATCCACATGAAAATAAAGAACATTCGACAAAGACTACTAGAATTTCTGCACTATTCACTATCTATATCCTTCTCGTTATATTGTAAAGTCAGGAGAGTATACATGAATTCTAGTAGGTACATACATTTTATCCCCCAACAAACAAAAACAAAAAATGTACAAAAACAAAGGCTAATAAGCGAATCAGAATTAGATGGTCCAAACTAAAAGCTCCACTTTTTCACCAAACACTAAAAAGTGATTCCAAAGAACAAAAGTTGCATTTACACGTGCGTGTATGTACTAGTATCTTCATTTCCTCACCTGGGAAAAAAAAGCGTGGGGCAAGATAAAGCAACTAGTAGATGAGAATAGAGACATCATCATCGATCAAAAATGACAGTCATTGGTTGCGATTTTCGCCTTCTGTGAGATTTCCTACAAGGTGGTTGCTCAAACCTTCTTACATGTCCTTGGAAGTCCTTTTCTCATCCTCTTCCTGAGAGGACTGCCATTCTGATCATTCTCCAGATTTCGATCCAAACCCAAACAGCCTTTATCATCTAACCTTCAAGTAAAAACACAGAGAGATGATAAGATTTACAGCCCTCAAAAGGGGTTCTTTGAAATTTCTTGTTGAGCACCAACGTACCTTCCACTTTGAGAGTGCCACTCTCTCTATACCGATGAGACTTATCTGGGGTAACAGTGCCACTCTCTCTGTACCGATGAGACTTATCTGGGGAAACATATCCAGTCCGCTTCGTAGACACTGTAATCACTCCCCGTTCAACCTTTTGCTCCGGAGTTTCACATCGTCCATCGAAAGGTCTCATGTAACAAAACCTACCAACATGGGAATTCATACAATGATACATTTGCATTTCAATATCATAATATAATTACATATATATGGAAAAAAAGAGATTCCAGATAAATCTTTGAAAGAGTCGCACATTCCATCTTCATGTGACTTCTTTTGTACTCATTATGTTAATTTAACTTCCTATAATAACAGAGTAGGAAAACAGTTGGCATCTAACGTTTTCATCATAACATGTTCTGAAACGATCAAGTATATCATTCGAGAAGTAGCATTGGTATTAATGTTATTATAATGCAAGATCAAGAACAAATAGAGAACACAATGCATAAGAGAAGATGGACATAATGCTCAACAAACAGATTATAACATGAATATAAGTACCATTCTAATGGCAAGGTCTTGGGGTTGAAATCAGAGCTCAGCATCCTCCACTTCCTACACTTGTTACACTGCACCCATTCCTGGTCAGGTTTGCACCGATCATTGCCCTTTTTCTGGAAAACAAAAATAAACTAGATTTATCAATAAAAGAAGTTTACTTGCTTAAATTTGTTAAATGGATAGTCATAATGCTTTTAAGTAACAGATAAATAAATAATAATAAGAGTACAATATCTCAAAAAGAATCAAACTACCATACTATCGTATCTCAAAACCCAACGTTAAAATATTTAAAAATCAAGATGCAGCATAGTCATAACAGGAAATGGAATAAGCAAACAAAGTATGATTTAACATATTCAAAATCTAATATTTAAACATAGTATTGTTTAAAGAAAATATCTTAAACCAGAGTAGTAATTAGTTTACCATCAATACATTTAAAGGATATTTATCTTCTTATATTTTCTCAGGCAATTGATCACGAGTTAGCAGATTGCCTAAGTCAGCAGGCAAACAAGTCTTGTTTGGATGATAAACTTTTATTAGGAAAGCACACATAATACTGCAAATCCTAAAAAATAAAGAAAAAAATTACATATCAAAACAGAAACAACCCAGCAATTAGCAAATCAAGTACTTTACTAGTTCTAATGGATCGAAATTATTGTCCCAGTATTCATCTGCTACTTTCCCTAGCCACTCCTCCAGTTGAGCATATGGTTCACAGTCCTGGAATCCCTGTTTGTTATTATGCACCCACACACGACCATTTCCGCCATCCTGTGCCGTAAAAGGAAAAAAGGATTTCAGATGCTGTAAGAAGATTCACTGAAAAAAATTAAAAATAAAAATACTCCATTTATCCAACTTTAGCTAGCCTGCTATCATTCAGCTGATTTAGTACAAAGTGCAACTTCATTAAAACCTCACAATAAAAGAACTAGATATATTACAAGCATGCAAATGATAGCACAAATTTTAGGAACAGCATCATCAGTGCTACCTAACAATACAGTATCATATCTTCCCTCCTTCAAGAAAATGAAGGCAGGCTGGGGCACAAACCCTTAAAATCTTGAGCTGACTGAAGTCTTTGTATTACTAAGTTATTCTTTTTATAAACGAGAAAGAGCAAATTCTACTCAAACAATAATTTTAAAATGTGCTCAGGCTGTCTCCAATAAGAACTTCAAGTTTTAGCGAGCAGAAGTGTAAAAAGAGAAAAAATGAAGCACATAAATGTTACATTTGATTTCTCTCGGAACAAGTTACAGTTAAAGAGGCTATACTTATGGTAAACCTTGAAAGATAATGAAAACAAATTAGAATTTCATAAAGATTTTTCAAGAATAGAAGCTAAAAGCAATCCATGGCCAAACAAAGAGAACCAAGTTACGAAACTAAAATGCCCAGAGACAAGTTGAGAGAGGATTGCTAACCATTAAATCAGTAACATCTATGACACCGATTACACCTCGGCCAATATCTCCATTATGAATCATGCCACCAACTCTCTTGTAAGCCTAAAAAGGGAAAACAAAAATAGATTGTTAAATATGAAATCTATGAGGTCTAATGACACTGACTAATAAGTAATGCATTGAACTGATCAGACAATAAGAATAAGAAACCCAAAAATAAAGAAGATGGATATTTAGAATGGTGATTTAATATTTATCAATAAAAGGAAAATGACAAAAAAAATTTCTAGAATCATATCCATTGTATTAACTACAACTCAAAATTAAGATTCCAGAATATTTGGCACTATGTTGATGTTAAAAAATTGTGAATCTAAATGATAGAATTAAAATATTATAAACAATTATGGAAACAAAGGAACAGGAAAAACATCACCAAGCAAACTGCAAACCAGTAAATAACAGAGTTAATTAAACATTTTTCTTTACAAGTAGACTTTGAGTTAATAAAGTCATTGACTTTAGTTGGCATCCGAAGACTCACTGGATTCAATAGCCTCTAGATTCCCCATTAGAGAAATAATCAACCCCTCAAATATATATATATATATATCTTTAGTATTATTTTTAAAAATTACAATATGACATCATTTTTTTGAACTTACCACTAGAATTCACTGCAAGTATACCAAATTAATAATAGCTTTTGCTAAAAGTATTCCGCAATTCAAAACTCAAATCAAGAGACACATTTCTAATAAATATGGCTGAATGGTAAGAAAGTATTTATGTGGCAGCGCATTAGCAATGAGATTCAAAAGCATGACTGCATGGATAAATACTAAGAACTGAGAAGAAAATTGGAGAATTCCATAGAGAAAACATAGTAGGAACAAAAACTAGTCAAAAAATCAACCACGATAACTTGATAAGATTAAAGAAGATTTGGGCAAAAAGTGTAAAGTTTGAAGACCAACATTTTTAGATGGTAGCAAATGTTTGAGGATAAAATCATATCATCAATCAAAAACTCACCTCAATCAAGCGGCCATGCCAATATAAAAATATTCCACAATTCATAACCTCCCACTCCAATTGACAGCGACCCAGAGTTAATTGAACAGGTTTTTCCATAATAGTACTGGTTTCCACATGTGTCTTATTCAGAGATTTTGCCAATAGTCGACTTTTGACCTATTGAAGTTAAATATTTCAGCCAAAAGATCAAACTGGATTAGGCAAGCACATAGGGAAAAATAACACCCAAGCACAAAAAAAAGGTCAAGTTGACATGCAATTACCAAAGAACCTTGAACGGTTATCCTCATCCGCGGCACTAAGAAGATGACTTCTAAATAAGATCGAAGTGAATAATCTAATGGCACCTTAAACCAATGAAGATACACGTCATAAGCTAAATGTCAATCTTAACTCTTAAGATACTGTATTAAGTAGTGACAAGAGGAAGCCAACCTTTTGACTAATCTGACCAGGTCGTGATCTAATCCTCA
Organism: Acer campestre; assembly: GCA_954870605.1. Taxonomy (NCBI): domain Eukaryota; kingdom Viridiplantae; phylum Streptophyta; class Magnoliopsida; order Sapindales; family Sapindaceae; genus Acer; species Acer campestre. The sequence goes on from OX940800.1 coordinate 169,134, forward strand.
TAGAACGGATGAGTATGTCACCTTTGTGGAAAGAGCTACCACCATCTAATCCGTCTTGACGTTTCAGCGAATAGTCAGATCCCCACTCATCTAAATTCCATATATATGTTTGAGTTCCTGTGCTTGTATCACGAAACAAGCCTGCTTTTTCACCAATCATATACTTGTCAAATGGTGAAAATTCCTTGATGGCTTTCAAATTATGCTTTGCTGTTGCTTCAGACTGGACACTTGTATCCAGTTCCATAAACTGTCCTTTCCTGTAGTAGCTTACAATGGGAATTTCAAGGTTCTGCAGCATCAGTGATATTATGAAAGTAGTCATTAACAAATCAATTTGAAGTAATAGATTATAATCCAGACAAATAGAAAGTGAAGATTGTAGCATACATCTTTCCCTTCATTTAAAGATTGTGAAAGAAAAGCTATAGATCTGGAATCAGCAGTCTGTGTAAGAACCAGAGCATCTCTGCCAAGCCTCATTGCTCCAGTCTAGAAAATAATATCCAAATTAGCATAAAAAAAAGTCATGAGGTTATGACATTACATCCAAAAACTTTCAATAATTATATATCATTCCAATTATGAAAATGACAATGGCGACCTTAAATCCAACACCAAATCTTCCAATACGGTCTGGGTCATTTGTACCAGGTTGCTTGTGCCCGAAGTATGTCATTCTCACAATCTCTTGATGGGTCATCCCATGGCCATCATCCCTTACTGCGAGCATAGGTATAATTTTTCCAGCTTTACTAAAATATACGTCCTCAATAGAAATGTCCAATCTGTCAAAATAAACCACAATAACCAGCCTATCTAAAGAAAACAACATTGCAACTATTATCTATTGAATTCAAATATAAATAATATACATAGATTACAAAAACAAAGCATAAGTAAAACATATTGATAAATAGCTAAAACAACAGAGCAATAGAGCCTACGTAGCTGCTTTGGCATCCCTGGAATTATCAACAAGCTCAGCAATTGCACCAAAAATCCAGCCAGAATGTGCCTGCCCAAGAGTTTGAAGATAACTTGGGTCTGCCCTGACATAATTCTTTTCCAACGATCTGCCTGGTTTCACAGAATGTGACTGAGTTCTGCTAGAAGTTTCCATTGTAGATTCACAACCACGCTGATCTCCAACTGCCGGTGATGACTTGAGAATAGGAGAGAAATTATCTTCACTGGTAGCTGAATCTTTTATCTGAATATGTACATCTTTTCTGCTAGCAGACTCCTTAACCATGTGGAGCGGCAAAACGAGATCATCATTAATCCAAGTCTTCGTCGAAATTGGTTGCACAATTCGACATGCCTCACCTATATTGACCAAAGTATCCACAAACTATGATATCAAAATCTCAACAAAAAAAAAAAAAAAAAATGCATTTCATGGCATTCTCTAAAACTAGAAGTAGACCACCATAAATAAATACACCATCATGACCCAAACTAATACACAAATAAACATATGGGAACAGTGATCCAAGAGTAACATTAAAATGCATTGCAATTCTAGTTAAATGTTAAAAACATAAAGAGTCACCTGATTCATGATGCCTTTGTCCAGAAGAGGCATTGCATGCTTTGTCCATCTGATATGCAACTTTAGCTTGGCTAGAATTTGAGGCTTCATCATAAGGAAGTACGTAGAATTCCCCGAACTCAAATTTCGCAATAGCGACCTTGGAAAGATATAATGTCAGAAATTCAAAAATAATATTCTCCATGGAACAAAATAAACACAGTATCTTATACATAAAATTTGTATGTGATTGTATTTCTTTTCAAATGCTAATATAACCTTTTTATTTCTAAGTGGGGAAAAAGAAAAAAAGATGCAGCTGAAATTCTCCCCTCAAAACTCCTTCAAAACGATATTATGCTCAAGTAACTTTCTTAATTTTTAAATATGTTTTTCTTAAAAAAATATTTTCCTTTTATTATAATAAAGGTTATCCAAAACCATCCAAGTCTAGAGAATTTGAGAATTTAAGACTTCTTGTACCATTGTACAATGATGAGACCTTACTAGCTAAGCCGGCTAGTAATCTCTTATAGTAATTTTCTTGGTATAAGTCAAGATTGTAGGTTAAAAGAACAAATTTCTTTTTGCTTTAACCAAATAACTTCATTCTCAAAAATAGTAATACGGCCTAGCTTTAACTGTTTAAAAGGTTTAAAAAAACAATGTAACTTTCTTTGAGCATTGCAAACATTTATTTCTTGTATATGTGTATGCCAAGACAATCTATAGAAGTTCTAAGATCAATATAAGGTTATCAAAAAGAAGCAATAGTACTATACCATGTTCCATTTTTTAAGATAACTCAAAAATCTCCCCCACTCTTTTTGGTCACGAGAACATTCAGCAGCGGGGCGTAGCACAAAGTGAGACAGATCATCAAGGAAATGTAGTTGCCTTCTTGAGACAATATTACGAAAGTTCCAATGGCGAGGCCTAATTATTAAATCCCATCAGCAGGTTCATATTGCAGCCGAGAAAACATATAAAACCAAGTAAAACTATATCCATGGCTCACTCACTGGACTGACATTGACAATAACAGAAGCATGTATGTAACGTATGTGATCAATCAAAATATAGCAGCAAAAGAAACATGTAAAAGCAAGTATGGACCTCTATACTATTTATAACAGCAAGATCACAAATATACAGTAACTATATCATACATTTAGAAAAAGGTATAAACATAAAAATCGAAGAAAGTATGCATACAATTTTCCAGGAGGGTTTAGACATTGCGTCCGACATATAGGTTTTTCATCTTTAGTGAGAAAAATATCATACAGAGAAGCATCTGCAGAAACAAAAAAGCTCAACAATAATGAATTTTTACAACAACAAAAATATGTTACATATAAAAATGAACTCCCATATCTATGCCACCATAACAAATGTAATAAAGATTCATCACATTTATGAATCCATAAAATGTCATAAGTAAAAGCTATTATCAAAAAAAAAAAATGGAAAATTAAAAATCAACCTCCTTCAAGGACCTTATTTGTGTCTCCCATTTTCACACCTGTAAAATCAGACCATATGTCAAACAAAAGATTAAACTAGACTAGTACAAAACAACACGCTAAAGGCACACACGATAAGGCCGCAAAACTTAAATAAACAGCTCACATTATGTGTCTCGAATCTCGATAGATTAAAAAATACCTTTTCATTTATTTTATTTTTTCAACATTTCCTATAACAGATAAGAGCAATGCAACAACAATATTAAGCCAATTAAGAAAAAAAATCAAGTAACCATTTAGTAAACAAAACACAAAATTTTCACATCTTCCATATGCGAAAATTACACAGACAATAACACGAAGTAAGCATGAGCAAGAACAAGAACAAAGCAACAAATGCACACTAACAACGTGACGGAACAAAACACAAATACACACACATAAAAACCCTAACAACACAAAAATCGCACAAACCATTTTAAGAAAGAAAAAAAAAAACCACAGCTTTGACAAATAAACACCATGATTGGCATGCAAACTATTAACCAAAACAAGAAAAAAAAGATCGTCCTTTTAACTCTATTTATAAGTTTACCGTTCAAGACGAGAGAAGAAAACGCAAGTTTTCCGGCGAACAGCGGAGGTGTTGAGTTGAGAGAAATCAGAGTAGGTACTGAGAGAGGAAGTGTCGCGGAGTTTTGGACGGTTTTTTTTCCTCTAAAATCTGACACACAAACAAAATGAGTCTTCGTTGACAATCGCCGTCAGCCTGTCACAGTATTTTTATACTATTTGTACTGTGTATTTACAATAGTACCCCTACTTTTACTTAGTATTTTAGTTCGACTCATTTGTTATTATATTTATTTCTTTATTGTTTCTCTATCAGTCAAAGGCAAAGATTTTATATATATATATATATATATTTATTATTAAAAAGATTATGTTAATACCAATGATGATAATCAGCATAAACATTTGTTATAGTTTCTGTTAGTTTGGATGCCTGTTGCCTGTTGTTATGACCAAATGTGTATATAATTTATTATGATTGCTAATTTTCTTTGAATATATATATATATAATTTTTCTATTGTTAGTTGTTCTAATATAAAATATATCAGAACGAAGAATGTGGACCATTAGATTTATATAATTTGCCTCAAAGTGTATGCACTTATCAAAACTTTTCCATAATCTATGGTTCATATTCTTCGTCCTGATATATTTTTATATCAGGACGAACAACGAACGGACAGTAAAAAGACTAAATATAAATATATATATATATATATATAATACTTCTCTAATCATAACTGTCCTGACTTTATAATTTCAGGACGTCCAACCACACCCACATATTCACACTGGGCCCACAGCCTTATATTAATAAATACTCACACCCAATATGAATCTGTGTCTATGGTTGAATGTTTTTAACTTATAATTTCAAGACGTCCTTACTAGAGGAGAACCACAATATGACCCTATATATATAAATATATATCCTCCGATGAACATATCATTTCAACCACATCATCATCATCAATTGATTTTTAAGTAGTACATCCATCCAAAGACTTTTTTCAAAAATTGAATCAACCAAAATCCATCTAAACATTGTTATGAATTTGTCAAGCTAACATTGTTAAGATAATTAATTTCTACTGTGATTCTTGTGAAATGAAAACCCCACCTGCTTCATTTTGATTAGGATAATGAATTTCATTCAATCAAACAATAATTTAAAGAGAAGAAAAAAAATGATTTATCAACTCTATTTAGTAGTACAAATTTCATTACCTTTATAGAACCTCAAAAGGGTTCTCTGAATGAATGTTCTCATAAGTTTATAAAACAAGAATTGGAATTTATTCGCTTGCAATTGACTGCATTCTTGTTGTCTCTCCGGCATCCCCAATCTTAAATTCCGGCTTGGAAGGGAACACAAAAACAGTTGATGCTGTGCTAGACGCCTGAAACCCAGCTGAATATCTCACTGAGGTTACTGTAACTTTCGGCAGCTGTTGTGAACCGGAGGCAAGTGGCACGACTTTGTAACTGAGGGTGTGCTGTGATTTTGGGAGAACGAAAAAAGTGTCACTGTGAGACCCAGATAACACAAAACTTTGTGCATCTGCCAATGAAAACTTGATCTCTTGGAGCAACGGCGTCTGGTTCTGAATCTTAACCAAGTATGTGAAGGGCTCTCCGAGGATGGCATAAGGAGGACACTCCAAACTCACAACTAATGGTGATACCTCCAGCTCTACTTCAGGTAGCTTGTGTTTAGTCAAAACCCAAGTTTCAGTTATGGTGGAACCAGAATGATCATTCCTTCTCCATCTCAGACACACTGTTCCGAGATTGAGCTTTGATGAATCAACCGAGGGAATGATTGTGAATACCTTCTTAAAATCTTCACCTGGCACGAGAAGGGCAGGGCCTAAATTGTCTTCACCTCCATGTTGCACAGAACATGACCTTTCATTGTCACCATCCTCCTTGTCAACAGACATGGATAGTAACTGCAATGGGACCTCAGTGCAATTCCTTGCAGAAATTATAAGCAAACTTGTTTCATTCGAGGGCAATGATGGCAACTTCTCTGACTCAGGAGTTGGCTTGATCCTTGTGAGCAACAATGGCTCTCGGCGGAAGGGCAGCATAAACCGATGGCTTATTTCAACAGCAGTCTTTCCTTCAATTTGCAAGCTTTTGTGGACGTTTACCTTCTGTGCAGTTGATTCATTGCTATGTGGAGAATAACCTAGAGATACGAAAAGCATAACTGGTTTGGGTCTGTGCCACTTTATTTCTAGTTTGCAGGACCATGAATCTCCATTTTTCAGAAATGGAACAGAAACCAATCCAAAAGATTGCTGGATTTTCTTAATCTCATCAGAATTCAACTGAGATTCATCTTCCCCTTCTGGTCCAACAACTCCGAGAAGCTCAACATGATGACTTTCTATAGCGGATGGCTCTGTTTCCCTTGGACTAAACAAGCCACCTCCTCTTACATCCACAATATTGATCTTTAACTCCCCAGAGTAGATGTCATGGCCTCTGGAGACTACAGTAACAGGTACAATGAAGCTTTCTTCGGCCAACGCAGGACCAGAAGCACCTATATTAAGATCTACTAGTGGGTCTGGTTCTTCAACATGGGTAGCCTTTTGACCAGAGAATGCTAAAGCTGGATCTTTGGTTGGAAAAGTCTCTACACGCTCTTCAAACTTCCAAAGAGGTAAATCTTCCATTGAAGCAGGACTTTCAGCTCTACAACATATCGTAAAGTGGGGTCCCATTTTTGCAATTACAGAGATGCATTCAAGCTTTCCACTTTGTTCTGGATAAATTCAAAAGTTATCTTAGTAAATTGAAAGCGAGACATAACCGAAAAGCAAAAGTACTAATGCATAGGAAAATGACTAGATATTATGCTAGCAATCATTGCCTTTACACCAAGATCATATTAGGTCAATCTGGCAAAAATGTGGGTCGCAATGTAGGATTGGTTTAGGATTTGCAATAAATCCTGGTTAGTAGACCATTTGCTCACATAATATGAAGATGACCTGGTGAATTAAAAAAGAAACTAGCATCCACCAAACCAAAACGTAATGGTTGCTGCAAATCAGCCAAGTTCGTTCATAAGTTATAGTCTGTTTATTATACAGTATCAGGAAAGGGGGATATCAAAGGCAAGGCCATACCAAAATTTGGGTAAACGCAACAGAATCAGACTGAATCATATAACACAATACAGAGAAAAATCATGCTTATGCCCCCAGCAGAAGAGAATGTTTAGTGTGTATCAAAATGAACCTAAAGAATAATAACATCAAGAAGCAATTGCAGAAGAGAATAGCTTACTTACCGGATTTGATGTCATACGTCAAGCGTAGCCATTTGTTTGTAGCAAGTGTCAAAGAAGGAGCACTTTCTACTCGGTGACCCTCCTGATCCTCAGTCGTTGCAGCTAATGGAGGTCTTTGAGCATTCACGACGATAAAATTACATTTTGATTGATTGAACTGTACTTCTAATTGATCAATCTCAACATTAAGAGGTAATTGAGATAAAAGTGACAGTGTAATTGAGGTGGATACACCAGGCTTAATTATTTGTTCATGAAAAGCTACTGAAGCAAGAAGTACCAATCTAAGGGGACTAACAAGATCTATCTCAAGATGAAGTGGATTGTCTCCATTTATTTTGATATCATTATTGTCTTCAGCTGATGCGGAACCTGCTTCCCCACTGACAAGCTGAAAAACTTCTTTGTGTATAATTTCTCTTTGTGAGAGACTCGGAGGACCGGCTGGACCACATTCCTTAAATCCCTGGGGATCAGTACCAGATAATACAGGCAGAGCAGCCATTTCTAGGGAATATTCTATAAAATCTTTTACTGAACCACTCTTTCTTGAGCACTCTCGTAGATAACCCACGACTTCCCACAACAATGTAACCCACCCTTCTTGTCTATATTGACTTGCAACCTCATCAAAAAGCTGTTTTGCATTACTGAAATCACCCACAGCAAAATACTCAGCAGCCATCCGGAGTCCACAATAAGAACCCATCCTCCGGGGCTTCAGGTTACCATATGATTCACAAGATTTTTTGAGCAGGGCAATAATTTCAAAGGTATCTTGGTATCTTTTCCCTTCTGCGATAGCGAATCGTGTGTACTCTTTGTCCGTAAGACTGCAAGGTGAAATAAAATTACAAGGCACTCGAACTAAAATAATCAATCAATAGTAAATTATCAACATATTTAAATATTTGTGACTTACGGTTGAACAGCATCTCCTTGCTCAAGTAATCTTACAAATTGCCCAACATAAACTGAAGGTACTACAGATTCAGCACTGCTATCAATCTCATTAGCAGTTTCTGACATTGACAGAGTAAGTTCCAAGGACAATCTTTTCTCCTTCAAATAATGTGCAGCTAACTGTTTCAAGATAAATTCTTGTGTTTTAGCTCATTGACAAACCAAAAATATTACATGGTCCATATAAAAAAGTCAGGCTTTCAAATTGTTTTTGTATTCCATTAACACATTTTTTAAATAGCAAACGAAATATTTGAAACACAAGTTGATAGGTGTCACACCTCACCAAAGACTTCTCAACTGCCAGCAATGTAGAAAACCGATAACAAATGGGTCTAAAGTTTCTCAGAAAGTAAAGATGGCTGCTGACCTGATAGTAATAAGATGGATGAAATTGCCATTCCGTCAAAGCTCCGTCTGCAGTGCCTGAAACTAGAGATGAAATGCTTGGAACTGAAACGGAGCTTGTCTCCAATAACTCAGCAAATACCAAAAATTGTCTGCTCATCCATTCCCAATGAAGGAATATTACTTCTGGTGCTCCAACAAGCTTTCTGTATGAAGCATTGTGCTGATTGAACCATATAACCGCTTCTTTCACCTTTCCGCCATGCAATAACAAAGTTGATATTTTAAAATGCAACTGCTCTGCAACAGTTTTTATCTCAACCAAGCGTTGTATTGGTGGCAACCTTGTTGATGTCCCAATCATCTGTGTAGAAAATTAGTAAAGTCAAATTGTAAATGTCTTTGACGATGATGAGTCACATAATAATAGAACAAAGAAACAACAAAATAGTATTTAAAAAGTACCTCCCTCACTGCATGATAAGCATCCTGGTAAGACCTCAAAGCTTCAACCCAATCTCTGCGAAACTCTGCAAATACAGCAACCTAGCAATTCAAATTGTTTAGATAATCAATCAATAATTTAAACAAGCTAAACAATATCCAAGTTATTATGGAAACTAGAATAAAAAATTGAAATTAAGATGCATACTTTGAAGCAATATCTAATGTTGAAATCAATAGAACTGTAGCTCTTCTTCTCAATTCGGGTTTTGATCCTCCTTCCTTCTTCTCTGTAATAAGTACTTGCTAATTCCGCAAACGTGCTCCCTAGCCTTAAATAAAAACACTCAACTTCAATGACAATAATACAAGAATCCCATATGTGCACAGCAAAGAAAAGATACATAACCTAAAAAACAGAAATAAAGAGCATGCCTGGTCAGAGATTGCTTTAGTTCAGTATCATCATTGGGGTTGAAATTGAGAAGGTATTTGGTGTCTACTTCAGCACGTTTACGCAGAGCAAGGTAACGATCTTCATTGATATCATCTGCATTATTAGATAACACCACCACATTTGATCATCTTCTTCTTTTCTAATGTTTTTGGAAAATCAATGATAAATATAATGATGAGAAAGTAAACTATACCCTTGGAAGACGATTGAAAAATAACAACAACAACCAATTTGATGTTCCTGGGACGAAGAACAGCCCTGACCATTGAAACAACACAAAATTCACAATTCCTAAAGTTTTCAAATGGCTGGCTTCTACACATTGGAAAAAAAAAAAAAACCAATTAAAGAAAGATACGTACTTGAGGTTATCGAGATCGGAGCAGACCTGGAGCCACTGGGTGGGATCGCCGGAGACCTGATCGGAGCTGAAAAGAGCGGCGACGACGGAGGGGATTCGAGTGCGGTGCTTGATGAGCCAGTCCCTCCGGAGAATCCCAGAAGCTTGTGGTGGTTTGGAGGAGTCTTTTTGAGCCAAAAGGAGGAGGAAATTGGAGAGGTCAGGCAAAGCAAGTGTGTTGATTGGTGGCTGCTCTGCAAGTAAGTGCCTTGAAATGACGGTCTGATGCTCCGCACATCCCACCAGAGATACCAGACTCACCGGCGGCGTTCGATACTCTTCTGGGTACTCTTCCATCTTCTTTTTCTTCTTCTACTTCACGATCTCATACTCTTCTTCTTCTTCTTCTCTGTGTAAATCTGTAGATACTTCACATGAAGAAGAAGAAGAACAACATCAACAACTGTTTGGTCTGTTTAGTTTTAGATTTCATTTGACTAGTGGGTTTGGTTTTATCTGGGCTGGGCTCATTACACGTATTTTGGGCTTGACCCACCAAATCTTAGCAGAGTTGGGCTAGTTAGACTTTATTACATTACTGTTATCGACAATGTTGTGAATTTGAATCGTATTCTCTTCCCTGAATCCCAAATTAATCGTAATAGATCAAAAAAATAAATCATGGTACCGATCATTTAAGCATTTAGGCCGGTATTTTCCTTGATAATATTGGGCTCATTACCCGTAACGGAGGTTGATTTGAGTTGGATAAAGAATAAGGTTGTTATATATATATATATACACCATATAGACAACTCATATTTTGTCAGGAAGAATAGACGCTTTTTATCATCAAGCCATATTAGCTGGGGATAAGAATGAGATCGTTGACCGAGTTCTAGTCTGTCGTTTTTACATCCAGTCTGTCGTTTTTACATCTTTTATTTCTTAGCTATTGTCTCATTGAATTTAACAACAATGATAGAAAACTACAAAAATTGAGACCCATACATGTGAGATGTTATAGTAGTGATTAGTCTATTTTTAAACAAACATTCACGTGATTCATTATATCAAAATTTAAAGAGTGATGCTAAACATCTCACTTACAATCCTATCTATTACGTCCCAATACATATGACAGTTGAGATGTTATTTGATGAGTGGATACACATTAATTGTAATTTATCTCACTTACCAATGTATCCACTCAATAATTAATGTGTATTCACTCATCAAATGACAATACAGCTGCCACATGTATTGGGATGGAAAACTGTGGAATTGTAGGTGAGATGTTTAGCATTACTCAAATTTAAAATATAATGATTTTCACTAAATTTGAAATTAATTGATTCATTGTATCAGAGTAAATATATATATATATATATAGAGAGAGGGTAATTTTCCAATGAGGACTTTTTACAATGCACACTTTAAGCACATTTGATGAAATTGTATGGAATATATTGAATCTTGATTTTATTTTTTGTATGGATAGTGAAAACATTGAAATACATTTATGAAAAAATAAATTAAAAAAATTAGGGTGCAATAACTAATTTTTTCCGATTTTTTTTTTTAAGATAAGACATTTAAAAATAGGGAAATAAAATAAACAATAATTATCAAATCCAAAAAATTTCCAAATTTTTACCAAATGTGTGTTTTAATTTTCTTATGATGTATACAAAAAATCAAATCAAGATTCAATATATTTCATACAATTTTATCAAACGTACTTAAAGTGTACATCGTAAAAGCCCTTGTCGGAAAATTACTATATATATATATATATATAATATATATTAACTATCTAAAAAGAGGGAGTGGTCGGTTACAATTATAACATCCTATTTTTTTTCTTTTATTTATTTGAAAGTAAAATTACAATTACTACCCTTCAAGTTTCTCATTTTATTTATATATATATATACACATTAATAAATGCTCTTGTATATTTACTTTATTTTTTTTTTTTCTCGTTAATTAGTAATGAGATTATGAGAAAAAGCAAGTACTGTATATAGGAAATCAGAAAGCAAAAACAATTAATACATACAGGAAGTTGGGTAGAAATAGCAGCCACGTGCGTGCATAGACGAAATTTTGACAATAGATTTTAATGGTCTACGGTAATTTTGGCAATAGATTTTAATGGTCTAGGGTTGCTGCTTTGCAATGCCTATCTTCCTGACAAATAACAAGGGTGATTAAGAAGGTGTATTGGATTGAGATTTTAATAGACAATTTTGGGAAATAAAAGTCGAAATATAGGATTGAGACTTTTTAATAAGTTAAATAAGTCTCTTCACTAATTCATTAATTCCTATAAACAAATTATAATAGTCTATAAATAAAGTTTAAAGACTCTTTTAGAATCCTAAAAGTCTAGTATATATAGTCATAATAGTCTATAAATCATACAAATCTATAAAATCCTAACACCCAAAAATTGTCTATTAAAATCTCAATCCAATACACCCCCCCTAAAATATTCATATATTTTAGCTTTACTAAGAAGAAGAATAAATTAAGAAGTTGATAGATGGACAAGATTAGAGCATGGTCAAATGATTCATAAGTCAACGGCTTGAATCCTACTAATGACAAAAATTTCAAAAAAAAAATATCTGTCTAGCTTAGGTGATGTATTTTGCTAACAGGAGCGTAAAAAACACCTAATCCCGAATTAATAGATATTGTCAAAATAAAAAAGAATAAGTTAATTGACATATATCGACAAATGAGTAATTATGTGTATAAATAGTGTGGCATTATACATTTTCTTTCCTGACACAAAATCGTGGGATGATGGCTTTTTTTAAACCAAACTTGACTAATTTTTTGAACTTTTGATCATAGTAAAAGTAATTAATTATATGCTTTCTTGCACCTCATGGTACTTCAACGAAGACTTGCACAAATTAATTGGCCACTCTAGTTCTAGAGCATCAATGGCGATATATATATATGCACAGTTTTTCTATTATCAATTTGGATTGACAATAAATATATGGTCTTTCTATCATATGAGTTTTAACATTGTTACCATGTAAACGGTTATTGATATGTAAGTTACTTTTATATTAGTGATACTCTTAATATTCTAACTAACTTAACTCTATGGTTGGCTTTTAATATTCCAACTACCTTAAGGGGCTGTTTGCTTTTTTGTCTAAAGTCTTATAAGACTTTAATTTATTAGATATATGGATAAGTCTTAAAAATTAAGATATTATGATATGTTTGTTTTTTTCATTTTAGATGACTTATTACAAATATAAAATTGATTAGGTTGTGTTAGGGTTTCTTCAAAATTGGGAATTTTTGGAAAATTGATTTTTAGTATTTTATTATGTGCGGACAAAATCATAAATGTATGAATTGTTATAAGATATTTTTGGAAATTTATTAAAAAACTCTACTGTATCACTTTTTGAATAAGATAAAAGTCAAAAAATTTTACTTTTTCTAAAAGACATATATATCTTAAAATAAGATATAAGTTGAAAAAACAAACAAACTAATTTATCTTAATTTAAGATATAAGAGGTAATAAGTCTTATTGGGAAAAAAACAAACAGCCCCTAACTCTCTGGTTGACTTTTAATATTCCAACTTTTAATGTACTTGGATTGAAAGAGATTACCGGAGGGATATCATCATCATTATCATCATCTTGGACTGAAAAATTTCCAGACCCCTTCAAAGGTTTTTCTATAATTTGTATATTTTTCCAGTTTTCTTCAAGTTAAAGCTTATATATATATATATATATATTGTATATTTTTCCGGTTTTCTTCAAGTTAAAGCTTATTTTTTTGTTTTTTTTTTTTTTGTTTGATCTTCAAAAAAAATTTATTATTTTTTTATCCAGATCTCTTCAACTTTTAATTTTGTATGAAGACATCTGGAAATTTTTCCAAATTTCTTCAATTCTAGATCTCTTCAACCTTTTTTTTTTTCTGTTTATTTTGTTCAATAGGAGGAAAAAGCATTATATTTCGTTTTTTGTTATATATAAATTTATTTAAAAATTGAATGGAGTAAAAAATAGGGTTTGGAAACGATTAGGAGTTGTGATGATATGGTAGTGCAATGACGTGACAATTGATATGGAAGTGTTATACCAGAGTGTCACATCAAGTTGGATATAAATGTATGTCAACTATTATCGCCTATTGTCTCCTATTATAATAGTTGTAATTTGTAATAATTAAAAATGAAAATAGAAAAAATTGAAAAAGTGAACACGTGCGGTAGGAGAAGAGCAAAGTAGTAAACGTGTGAAGAGTGGCGGAGCGCGGCAAGCTGAGTTCTGTTGGTTCTATAAATACCACCCTAAACCTCCGCTTCTCCTCTCAAGGACTCAACCTCTTCACTCTTCATTTTTCATTTTTCTTACTGTTACAACTTACAAATAATCTTCTTCTTCTTCCTCCTCATTTTTCTTTTTGTGTTTTTGTTTAAAAAAAAAAAAACAAAAACATTTTTTCTTCTTCTAATCTTCTTCTATCTCCCATTTGTATAAATATTCATTACAAATAATAACGGTCGCCGGAATTCTGTCACATGGACGACGTTCGCCGGAGACCAGAAACCTCCACCACCACCCTCAAACCCCCACCACCTCATCCAAAGGCATCCGATGCCCTCCCTCTGCCTTTATACATCACAAACACTATCTTCTTCACTCTGTTTTTCTCTGTCGCTTACTTTCTTCTTCACAGGTGGCGTGACAAGATTCGAACTTGCAGTCCTCTCCATGTCTTGACGTTCTCCGAGATCGCTGCTTTGGTCTGCTTGACCGCCTCCGTCATCTACCTCCTCGGCTTCTTCGGCATTGATTTCGTCCAGTCCTTCATTTCTTCACGTCCAATAACTTCACACGACGACTCTTCCTGGTACGTCGACGACCACCGCCACCAACAACAAAAACATCAACAACCCAAGTGTTTGTTTGAAGAGGAAAGCTTTAACATCACAGCTTTATCGGAAGAAGATGATGAAATTATCAAACAAGTGATATCTGGGTCGACGCCTTCGTATTCTTTAGAGTCAAAGCTCGGAGACTGCAAAAGAGCAGCGAAGATCAGACGTGAGGCCTTGCAGATAACATCAGGGAAGTCATTAGAAGGAATGCCACTGGAGGATTTCAATTACGAGTCGATATTGGGTCAGTGCTGCGAGATGCCAGTTGGGTACGTGCAGATTCCGGTGGGGGTTGCCGGTCCTCTGCTGCTTGACGGGAAGGAGTACACGGTGCCGATGGCGACCACGGAAGGGTGTCTGGTGGCAAGCACAAACAGGGGTTGCAAGGCCATTTACGCTTCCGGTGGGGCTAATTCTGTGTTGTTGAAAGATGGCATGACAAGAGCTCCAGTCGTCAGGTTTTCTACAGCTAAAAGAGCTGCTGAGTTGAAGCTCTTCTTGCAGGATCCAAACAATTTCGAAACTCTCTCTGTTGTTTTCAACAGGTAAAGTTACTGTTACCGTATCAAATATGATATGATTCGATAACAATAATGATTTTGTTAAAATAGAATATGAATTGAAATTTTGCTTTCATATATATTGATGTTGATGTATCTTACTTCATTCTTGATTTATTAAACAAACAACAACATTGATGCATATTAATTCTGAAACTATATATATGTATATATGGTGGGGGTGCAGATCAAGCAGATTTGCTAGATTACAAGACATAAAATGTGGATTAGCAGGGAAGAATCTGTATATAAGATTCTGCTGCAGCACAGGAGATGCAATGGGCATGAACATGGTCTCTAAAGGTGTCCAAAACGTTCTTGATTTCCTGCAGACAGATTTTCCTGACATGGATGTTATTGGCATCTCTGGTAATTAATTAAATTGTCTACTTAATTATATACACAATATTCGTTGATGAATTGAATTTACGTTACACGAAAATGTTCAGGGAACTTCTGTTCGGACAAGAAATCTGCGGCTGTGAACTGGATAGAAGGGCGAGGGAAGTCGGTAGTATGCGAAGCAGTGATAAAGGAAGAGGTGGTGAAGAAGGTATTGAAAACAAATGTGGGTGCATTGGTAGAACTCAACATGCTAAAGAACTTAACAGGATCAGCGATGGCAGGAGCTCTAGGAGGGTTTAATGCACATGCAAGCAATATAGTTTCAGCAATTTACATTGCTACAGGTCAAGATCCTGCACAAAATATTGAGAGCTCTCACTGTATCACCATGATGGAAGCTGTTAATGATGGCAAAGACCTTCATGTTTCTGTCACCATGCCTTCCATTGAGGTACATACTATACTACTACTAATAGAAGTTCAAGTGTTCAACGGATCTAGTTCATGACAATAATGAATACAAGTTAGTGATGGAGAGGACAAAGCAAGTAGAAGCCAAGATCTCTTGATACTCTAAGTCAACTGTCAGTTTCATTAAACAATTTGACATGTTATGTCATTTTTTTTTTATTTTTTTTTTTTATTTTGCATAGAATTGATTGATAAATGAAATTCAAGGTTACAAAAACAATGACATGCTTTTTAAATAATATTCGGTTCTGACTTCTGATGAGTACTGACTTGTTTAGCTTTTTTTTTTTTTTAATAAATATTTGAATGGAATCAGGTGGGTACAGTTGGAGGTGGCACACAACTAGCATCTCAATCAGCTTGTCTGAATCTACTTGGTGTTAAGGGTGCTAACAAAGAAAACCCGGGTTCAAATTCAAGGCTACTGGCCACCATTGTAGCTGGTTCAGTTCTAGCAGGTGAGCTTTCACTAATGTCTGCACTTGCAGCTGGGCAACTTGTGAAGAGCCACATGAAGTACAATAGATCTAGCAAAGATATCTCCAAAATTGGTTCCTAAGTGGAGAAGATGATGATCAAATAATAACCAAACTCTGAAGTAAAAAAAAAAAAAATAATAAATAAAAAATAAAAAGTTATGAAATATGGAGGAGAAGATGAATTGATGGTGGGGCTTGGATAGAGTAGTGGGACATGTGGTGGGGAGAGAACCAAAGCAAATGACATGAAAGACTGTTTATTGCAGTTGTTGTTGTAAAATATTTTTGTTAGAAAAAAAAAGAACAAAGTCATGTGAAGGCAGATCTGTTTCCAAGATGTATAAACTATAAAGAAGAAGGGCCAGCAAAGCAAGCAATTGTCTTATAGCCACTTGTAGGCACCTCCAAATATCTGGTACCAGTAGGTTATCTTTTTAAGCTGTTTACTGTTGTTGAAGGGTATCTTGTAATGTGATTTAGATCTGTTGCTTTTGTCTTTTTTGTAGCTCTATATGAAACCACTCTTTTCTTATTTTTGGAATCTTGATAATACATATGTCATACTCATATAAAAACTCTTAATTGGGTAGGGGCCAGGTACTCCATTATTTGAAACTTGGATGTTGAAAGTGTGAAAATAACCACAAATTTTCCAGTACGGTATTCTTGAATTCTGCAAAGTGTTATTTTCAGTAGAGTTGGAATAGTGCTCTTAACACACATTTTTCAAACATATACATAACTTCCTGTATTTTCTTTCTTTATTATGATAGTCTAGTCTTTTAACAAAAAAGTTGACTTAGCACATCAATGCACTCTCAAACCTAACTTGGAAAACATTTATACAAACAACCTTGGATTCCAATTTGTGATCCCATGCTAATATATTGAAATTGAAGCAAAGCACCATCAAAGTAACCTAATGGTGCTATAGAAGGTGGTGCAAGTAAACCGTAAAAGCATCAACTCAATTACAAATCTCTTCCATGCTGAAACAATACTCATCCCTTGCTTCTAAAACAAAACTGTTAATTATACAACTTCCATGCTGCTAAAACTCGGCGACTACAGCAACCTGTCAAACTTTCTCAAATGGAGGCATGTAAAAAAGAGTATTAAGAGCATCTCTAACCATGCTTTCTAAATTTTAGCTATTTTAGCTAGTAACTTTTCATGAGATCACTCCAACAATCCTCCCTATTATAGTTAGTCATTAATATTTTAATATTTTTTAAATTTAAAATATAAATAAATTTTTTTGTTTTATAAGGCATATCAACCTTATCCGTGTTTTGAAATTAGCTATTTTGATTGCATTAATAATATCATGTCATTTTTCAAAAAGAAAGAAAATTAGGTGAGTAAAGTAGTCTTGTAATTAAGGCTGAATTTGTGATTATGCTGTGATAAAGCATATACATACATCTTTTCTTGGGAAATTATTATTCTCTTCCCTGTAGTTTGTCATATTCTCTATTTTTCCCTTTCTAATTTCAAAATTCTCTAAATTCCCTTCTCCCATGTACAAATACAACCTATTTCATTTTATAAAAATAGACATGGGAAGGGGGAAATTGAAGAATTTTAAAACTAGAGGGGGAAAATAGAGAATATGGAAAACTATAGGGTAAAGAATGATAATTACCCTCTTTTCTTAGTCTAACAAAAGCTTTGACTTTTTAAGTTATTATTACTTTTTTTTCTTCCTAGAAAATAGAGTGGATGTGGGGTGTGGGGTGGTGGGTGTTTTCTGTAGTCCATTAAGAAACACATTGTTGAATTGCATTTTATTATTTTGATAAATTAAATAATCTTTTGTTTCTTTCACAACAAAATAAAAAATAAAAAATTATATATAATATTAACTATATATAGGAAGTGAAACTTTCTTGATGTTCTTCTCACAACCTCCAAATCTTCTACATCATTTATTATACATATTAATATCAAATAAAATCACAATCGTAATTTATAAAAGATTATGATGTATGATAGTACGTATAACTTGTCGTGGATAAACAAAATTACAACACATCAAATGAAGTAAACTATAAGTTTTCGATAAATACGGACAGTATGTGACCACATATATACTTAGTGATCAACTAAGTGAAGTGTCGTACAATTTTTTGAAAAATCTATATAACATTAGACAAGTGATATAATAGTCATAGGTTTTGGAAAAAGTGACATTGGTGAACCAACTTTTTGTATTGGAAATGTGGATGTCTTGAAACTTTTTTATTGTTCAACAAGTTTTGTGTTTTGTTTGTATAACCAAAGATTTTGTTTGTAGTGTTTTTTCGGAAAAAAAAAAAAAAAGTAGGTAGCCAAGGAAAAAACTGCTAGAAAATCACCATGCTAATATATTGGAATTGAAGCAAAGCAACATCAAAGTAACCTAATGGTGCTATAGAAGGTGGTGTAAGTAAACTGTAAAAGCATCAACTCAAATACAAATCTCTTCCATGCTGAAACAATACTCATCCCTTGTTTCTAAAACAAGACTGTTAATTATACAACTTCCATGCTGCTAAAACTCTGCGACTACAGAAACCTGTCAAACTTTCTCAAATGGAGGCATGTAGAAAAGAGTGTTAAGAACATCTCCAACCATGCTCTCTAAATTTTAGCTATTTTAGCTATCAACTTTTCATTAGATCACTCCAACCATCCTCCCTATTATAGCTAGTCATTAATATTTTAATATTTTTTAAATTTAAAATATAAATAAATTTATTTTGTTTTAAATCGTAAAAATAAGAGAGAGAAGATCAATCAACTTAGAAATTAAAAAAAATAAAAATAAGAGAGAAGATAGGGAGCTTGAAATGGCTCCCTATATTTGGAGAGCCTCTTGGTGGCTCTCTAAAATAGGGAGCCATTTAGAGAGCCTCTTGGAGTGCTCTAAAACCAAATTCACTCCCTATTTTAGCTAAGGACATGGTTTAGGGAGCCCCTTGGAGATGCTCTAAGATAACTAACATGAAATATGCCTCACACTAAATGCTGACATTTACTTGAAAACCTAGCAGATCATCAAACAAGGTTGCCAGACCCATCCCAACTGATGCACTGAGGTCTTGAAACTCAAAGCTATTCCCATATGTACAATACAATTTAGAATTACTATTGCAGATATAAAGCCATTCCAACCAAGAAAACATGTGCAAAATAAGGTGAAACGGAAAGTCTTTTGATTATGATATCATCCAACAATTACAATTCTAAAAGGTAGTACTAAGTGAATCCAATTTTTTGTTGTACTTTAGCCAATCAAATATTGGAAGTCAATAAATTAATAATGCCAAGTGCCAACACTTCAATGGGCTAGAGCGAGAGAAAGACAGAAAGTCTTCTTTTGTACTCAAGAAGATTAAATTCGTGCATAGTGAAGAATCAATCACTCTTACCCTCCTGGGATCCTATCTCTTGCAAGTAATGTTCTGCTTCCAGAGCTGCCATACACCCTACATTGCAGAAAAAGATATGAACGTGTTAAATCAAGAACAAAGTAAAGAAGGTATTTGTTTGAAAATGATTTTTGCTTATTTGCAGAAGATGTATCTGGTATGTCAACACAAAGTACATTCTTAAGAGGTATGCCAATGTATATGCAGAAGATGCAATGAAGTACAGAGACAATCAAGCCATCACCAACAACTTGTACATTCCAATCCATGAAAGGCGATGACTGAAAAGATACAAGTTGCATCTTCCTTTTGTTTAAATATAGTAATTACACCCGTATTCCACTCCACTATATATAGTAGAGCCACAGACCCAAATGACAAGGCACGGTATTCTTGGGGCATTTTACATGACCTACAAATTATTTGTACAATGTGCATATGATTTTCAACTCTCATACAAAGATTCTCAAGTCAAATGATTGCTACAGAACATAAGTATATAACAAATAAATGACTACTCAAAGATTCGGCTGAAAAATACCACAGATCAACCAATGAGAGGCATGTTTTATCAACAAATACACTGGATATTGGATAAAGCATATTATAAGTGTATGAAAACCATCTCTAACGAGAGTTAGCTAATAAGGTTCAACACAAACAACATTATATGTAAATCGCCTAATATACAACTACATCCACCTAGTTTCACATATTAACAATGCTATAATGCTGTAATGCTATAAGTTCATAATTTTCCATATAAAGAGAAATTCTTTGCTTGAAAACAAGTCATTTTGAATGATAAGGTGTAATCATCTCAATTCAACATATTCGACATCCAAATTAATAGCCCTAATGGTTACGATGGATATGATTATATGAACCGCAATCAAATTGTGAAAAAGGGATCCTAAAGAAACTAATAAAGCATACAATTGCTTAAAACACAAGGCACAAAATTTAAAATGAATATGAATGCAATTGAAGAAGACTAACCAGTGCCAGCAGCAGTGATAGCCTGTCGATACTTCTTGTCCTGAACATCACCGGCGGCGAATACGCCACGCACACTGGTCTGTGTTGTGCCTGGTTTAGTAACAACATAACCATCACTGTCAAGCTCCAATTGTCCATCCAAGAACTTGGTGGCGGGCTCGTGTCCAATAGCGAAAAACAACCCAGAAACCTTCAAATCAGAAACTTCTCCACTCACCACATTCTTCACTTTCAACCCACCCAAAACCCTATCTCCATAAGCCTCCACCACCGATGAATTCCAAATCACTTCGATTTTAGGGTTTGTGAGTGCCCTATTCTGCATGATTTTCGAGGCCCTAAAACTGTCCCTCCTGTGAATTATATAGACTTTGGACCCGTATTTGGTCAGAAAGTTCGCTTCTTCCATAGCAGAATCGCCTCCGCCAATCACCGCCAGCGGTTTCTCCCGGAAAATCGGGGCGGCTCCATCGCAGACAGCGCACGCGGAGATCCCCCGGTTCCAGAACCCTCCGGCTCCGTCACCCGACCCGGTAAATTTCAATTTTTTAGCGACGGCGCCTGTGGATACAATCACGGAATCGGCCAAAACGGTCCTAGATTCCGTAAACACTTTGAAAGGGAATGACGAGAAATCGACTTTGTTGACGGTTTCGGTGAAGATCTGAGTACCGAATCGGAGCGACTGGCTTCGGCAACGATCCATCAGCTCGATTCCAAGAATACCCTCAGGAAAACCGGGGAAGTTCTCGACGTCGGAGGTGGTGGTGAGTTGTCCACCTGGCGCGATATCATTGGCCATCCATCCCTCGAACAATACGGGCTTCAGCTCAGCTCGGGCCGCGTAGATGGCGGCCGTGTGGGCGGCGGGACCGCTCCCGATGATGCATACTTTCGTCTTCAGGGTGTCGTCCATGGCAGCGGTGTCGGCGGTTTCGGCGGTTTCGACGACGGAGGTTGTTTTTGTTGACGACGATCGAATAAAGCTGCGTGCCTTTGCTTTGGTCAGAAGAAGCGACAGTCTATATTGGTTTTTATAAAACATTTCAAGATACGCGTTTTTTTTAATTTTTTAGGCGCCAAAGAAATGAAAAACAAAAACGTTTTTGGACCTCTAGAGTTTCTAGATGCTTTGAAATGTTTATTGTCTACACACACCTGTATAGTAAAAGTTTTATAGTCGATTTTTTTGTTTGCTTTTGTGATAGATAATTCTTTTCCTTTGTGTGAATGAAACAGAAGCCAAAATTTTGCCAAAAGAAAATTCAAATTTGACTTGTTCATGTCTGAAAGCCAAAGGAATCAGAATATATAATGTATTTTCCATGAATTGTTGCTGTTGTCGTCTTTTAGTTGATTTCGCCGTTTTCGTCCCCGATACACATATATTCAATGGTTACATCGATATTGAATTATTCGTTATGAAATTGGGCTCCATTAATTGACATGTTGTTCTACGAAAACACATAGCTTTGGCCCTTCGAGATGGTTGGTGCATTTCTTACTTGCATTAAATTTTTAAGTTGTTTAGTATTAGTGTTTTTTTTTTTTAGTATAGCAATATGTACTGTGCATCTTCTTTTGTCCATATCATATGTCCGAAGTTTTGGTATACATTTATTTTCTTAACCAAAAATTATTGGTGGGCTTGGCCCAACTCTCTCAAATTTGGGCTGAGAAAATGTAGCCCATTTAGCAAGTCTGAAATGTAGATCTAAATTCTGAAAAGTAGAAAATTAGTGGGCATATCAACATCATTAGTGATAATAAATATGGTCTTTATTTAAATTAAATAAATATTAAAAACAAAAAGGGATGGGCAAAATCATCGAAGCATTACTTAATTTACTTGTGAAATTTCATAAAGTCAGAGATATCATGACAATTTGGTGTTCAAAAGTGTGAACAAATATTTAATTCCATTTAAAATAAAAAAATAAATAAAAACTTTACCCAAATTTTCTTCTTTTGAATATTTTTGATTAGTCAAATAATGACAAATGTATTAGGTGGTAAAATTCAATTGTTTAGAATCTTCTAGCCCACCTGCTCTGAACCTTCCCAAGATTGACATCATATCATCAACTTAGATTATTTTTCCATAATTTTAAACTTCCATTGAAATGATCATAATTAAAACTACAGAATCTAAAACGTTGTCGTTTCATTTCATCTCTGAAATTCTTTCACATAAATAATATAGAAATACAAGATATCTCCAATACTCAGGATGGGATATATATACATTATACACAGAGAATGTGAACAAAAATAAGAAAATGAAGATCGAAACAAATTCAAATAAATAAAAAATTCACGATCTCTAACATGGGATGACGGGTTTTTGATGATCATCGATGGAGATAGAGGAGCGTTTGATGAACTCTAAACAATCAGCAATGGCTTCAGAGTAAAAAGAATTGGAGCGTGCAAAAGATCTCAACCTGGAAGTATTTTTCGACGATGAAGATGATGATGAATCCACCATCACTAAACTCCTCCTGCTGTTGTATCTTGGAAAAATATGACAAGTACTTCTTTTAGTGGTGCTTTTTTTAACAAATTTGAGAGCCTGTCCACATGAATATCTCCATCTACTCAATACCCTGAACAAGTACACAAACTTTGCTCTTAGACCTTGAACTGAAAACCTTCTTTGGTTGAGCTTGAATCCTCTGCAGCTTCCATGGCTTGAATATGTTCTAGTCTTCCCAACTCTGTTGTAGTAACTCATGAAGATTTCTAATGGTTTCAGGAATGTCTCTTTGTATATATATATATATAGAGAGAGAGAGAGAGAGGGAGGGAGGGAGAGGGAGGTTGAAGAAGGACTTTTTGTTGAAGGAAATAGCTTGGAAAAATGATGGTGTTGCGAGGAATGATCAAAGTGTGTGTATACATATATATATATATATATATAATATAATTGTAAAATTAATGCAACGTGGAAATAGGGTGTTTGATTAAGGATTATTTTGTTTATTTAAATTAGGTGAGATTAACGAGAAAGAAAAAAGTTATGTTAATAATTGTGGTGGTAGGGCCGTAGGAGACAGAGAGATTAAAGAAATTTTGTAAATGTTTTTTCTTGTTTTCATATTAAATGAGTCAAATGGTACAACTACTCTCTCCATTGAACACCTCGTTTATAATTGTGATCAGGTTTTAAGTCTTTCACAGTAAAAAATAGAAAACTGTGATCACATTTCCGTGATGAGGGTATTTATCTTGATCGCGCTAATAATGTTTAATTTCTATCGTTCATGGTATCAATTTCAAAAAGAAAGAAAATTAGGTGAGTAAAGTATTTTTGTTTCATATTAGGTGAATGAGGCCGCACATCTATTCACGATTGAATAGCTCGTCTGTATCTATAATTGGGTTTCGAGTCTTTCATTATTAAATATAGAGAAATATGAGGAGATACCTTATTCGTGTTTTGAAAGTAACTATTTTGGTTGCATTAATAATATCGTATCATTTTTCAAAAAGAAAGAAAATTAGGTGAGTAAAGTAGCCTTGTAATTAATTTGTGATTATGCAGTGATAAAGCATATACATATACATCTTTTCTTAGTCTAACAAAAGCTTTGACTTTATAAGTTATTATTCCTAGAAAATAGAGTGGATGTGGGGTGTGGTGTGGTGGGTGTTTTCTGTAGTCCATTAAGAAACACATAGTTGAATTGCTTTTTATTATTTTGATAAATTAAATAATCTTTTGATTCTTTCACAACAAAATAAAAAATAAAAAATTATATATAGTATTAACTATATATAGGAAGTGAAGCTTTCTTGATGTTCTTGTCACAACCTTCAAATCTTCTACACCATTTATTACACATATTAATATCAAATAAAATCACAATCATAATTTATAAAAGATTATGATATTTGACCATCTAACTTGTCGTGGATAAACAAAGTTACAACATGTCAAATGAAGTAAACTATAAGTTTTCGATGAATACGGATAATATGTGACCACGTATATACTTAAATAAGTGATTAACTAAGTGAAGTGTTGTACAATTTTTTTTTTGAAAAATCTATAAAACATTAGACACATGATATAATAGTCATAGGTTTTGGAAAAAGTGACACTGGTGATCCAACTTTTTGTATTGGAAATGTGGATGTCTTGAAACTTTTTTGTTGTTCAACAAATTTGTGTTTTGTTTGTATAACCAAACATTTTGTTTGTAGTGTTTTTTTTGGGAAAAAAAAAAAGTAGGTAGCCAAGGAAAAAACTGCTAGAAAATCTTGGCAGTTTCACACTCTTTTAAGTGGATTGAATTGTTGGCTACATATATTGCTGTACACTTGCTGTTTTATCATGTATGACAAGTCGACACATAAATCATAATCTCACTGTCTTAATTAAGTAATTAACCAAACCCTAATCTTTAGGAAGAGCTTATTTGGTTAGGCTTTTGAAAAACTTCTATTGATAAAAGATCTGCATGTAGAGTTTTTTTTTTTTTAATTTTTTTTTAATTTTTTTTTTTTAATTATAGTTTTTTGGTTTTAGATTTTTTTTTTTTAAATGTCTATTTGGAAAAGCATCTCACTATGAGCTTTTGCCAAGTAGAGGTCTAGAGTTTGTTTAGTTGAACTTTTGAAAAATTTCTATTGGTAAAAGATCTATTTGCAGTAGATCTATTAGAAATATAGTTTTTGAAAAAAATAAATTATAATTGTTTGGTTTGTAGACTTTTTAAAAAAAATTGTCTACTTGGAGAAACACCTCCTCATGAGCTTTTGCTTAGTAGAGGTTTAAACTCTACTAACCTCTACTCAATTTAAAATAGACAATCTCAAAAGCCCAACCAAACAACTCTAAAAAAACTCAAATAGACGTTGATAGACTTTTTTAAGCAATAGAAAACTCAATCAAACAAACACTTAAACTTTATTAGCCTATACTCAATTTAAAATAGACAATCTCAAAAACCTAACCAAACAACTCTAAAAAACTTAAATAGACGTTGGTAGACTTTTTTAAGCAGTAGAAAACTCAATTAAACAAGCACTTAAACTCTATTAGCCTATACTCAATTTAAAATAGACAATCTCAAAAACCTAACTAAACAACTCTAAAAAACTCAAATAGACGTTTGTAAGCAGTAGAAAGCTCAACCAAACAAGTACTAAATTTCTATATATTTAATTAGTTTTTAAGAATGTTAGAAGTCAACTTTGACTTTTTTCTTATATACCACTTGTGCTAGGATGGTAAACATTATCGGGTTTAATAGGCATCATTCACTACCAAAGTACCAAATCTCATTAGATGATGATCCCTTTTAACATATTGATTGTATGTCAATAAAATTTATATTAAATTTATATAAATTTAATATAGGTGTTAACTTTATATATTACACTATATTGGTTAATTAAACTGCTCTATGTGAAAAACGATTAAGTAGATGTTTCTATTTTTTAAAGAAGCGGATGAAATCATGAAATTAGTAAATTATTAGAGAGTGAGGTGTTGCAGGTGGTAGGTTGTGTAGGCAGCCCAACAATTTTTACGATTAATTTAAAAAGGGTTTGTATTGGTTTTAGCCTTTGGTTTTAGCCTTTTAGGTGACAAACATGAGATTTTAACTTTAATTAAATTTACAGTTTGTTGATCTAATCATATCATATATATATATATATATAATAATAGATTTTCACAGCGCCACATGTCACCGTGAGAGAGCTTCGGTATTAAATTCTATATATTCATTTTTATTTCCATTTCTATAGAATTAATTAATTAATTAATTAATTAATTAATAATAATAATAATAAAGCAAGATGATTTTATCAATAACCAAGTACTATTAATTAGTTACTATAAATTAGTTATATGATAATTTATTCAAACCATTGAATTGAAATCCATGCGTTGAGAAGAGAGAAAGACAATAATTCAAGACATGCATCTATTTAATATTAACTTCACAATCTTTAATATCATATATCATAAATGTTAAGTATTACTGTTGGGTTCAATGATTTTTAAGATTCATTAAGTATCACGTAATAATCTCAATTATTGAGATGTTTCACATTCCCCATAATAGCCAAAGGAGTTAAATTGGAATACAAAGAAGAAAAATTCATCAATAATTTATTGTAAACTATTACACTCCCATAAACTGAAACCATGTGATTTTCCTATATATATATATATATATAGCTTTATAATTTCCATATACACTCCAAAGTGAAGGTTTACAATGGAGATGCATCCACTCTTATTGATAAATTATATGAAAGATTGGTAAATTTAATTATTTTTAGATTAGTTTATGTTTATGTAATTAGTTTTTTTGGTAGTTTTTTTTGGTGTTAGAATGTTGTATGATAGAAAAGTTATTTAAATAACTGTCATTTATAGCTGCCAATGAAGCATTTCTCATTGTCAATGATTGCCATGGAATTGAACTTTTCATTTTATTTATACCGTGAATTCATCTTATGGTATCAGATAATCTTTGTAAATTATTGAGCTGGAAGGAAGAGTCTCTCAGGAAATTCATGTAGGAGTTGTTGGGGTCCAAATTAAACCAATGTGAGTCTCCACTTTTCCATCATCCGGTCTCCAAGATGCCAAAACCAGGAGTAGTGCCTACAATTCCGGGGATATTGTTAATGGATTAATATCCCAAATTTTAAATATTTGGCTGTAAATGTGTTTTTTTTTTTAAAAAAAAATTTTAAAATTTTTTTAAACCAGGAGCAGTGCATGCAGTTCTGGGGATATTGTTGAAGGATTAATATCCAAAAAAA
Organism: Acer campestre; assembly: GCA_954870605.1. NCBI lineage: Eukaryota > Viridiplantae > Streptophyta > Magnoliopsida > Sapindales > Sapindaceae > Acer > Acer campestre. The sequence continues at coordinate 196,559 of OX940800.1, forward strand.
ATTTAATATTTGGCTGTAAATGATTTTTTTTTTTTTTTTTAATGATAATATTTGAAAGTAAATGTTACTGCTGTCGTGATGATTTAGTTTCAAGGATTTTTTTTATTTATATATTTATTTATTTTGTGTTGTGATGACTTTATATACATGGAATTGCTTTTTAAATTATATGTAATATTTATTTATCAATAATTTTATGAGCTTTGGCCTTAAATTCCATAGCAGCTTTGGTCCATTAATTCTCCATTATATAATATGAAGTGTCATATTTAACGTTGTTAATTAGTCATATAATATTTTTTTTTGAAATACAACTACTGCTGGGACCTGGTGAGATTAATTAAATTCTACAGCACGGCCCGGAATACTGCTCCCACTATCGGGGAGAGGTTACATAAGGACTACAACTCTCACAACCGGAGAGAGGGCTGCTCCCACAAACCGGGAGAAAACTCCCCACACATGCTTGTAAAACGCGCATGGTGGGATTTGAACCCCTGACCACTAGGTGTGGAAGGGAGGTGCACAACCATCTCTTCTAGGAGGTGATGTGCATTAGTCATATAATATGAAAAGTCCCTATTAATTATAATATATAATTTAATGCTTATAAAAATGATATATATATATATTACATCAAATTTATATTATATTATATTATAGAATGAATCTTTATTTAATATCGTTAATTAGCTACATAATATGATAATATGAAGTATTCTTATAATTATATAGATATAATCCTTTAAAATTGGGATACACCGACTAAATGAGAATCAAGTCTGGAAAGTAAAAAAAACATTAAGGTTATTTTTGTGGTGGATGAGAGTGGCACGATGTCGTGTGTTAGAAGGTTTTAATTTTTATTTTTTTTCTTTCTAAAATTTGAAATCAGATTACTATTGAATATTTGGTAATTTCAAAAGACATAAATGAAATCAGATTACCATTGAATATTTGGTAACTAAAGGTAAAACTATATGTTCATTATGTTTAAACATATTTGCATCAAAAAATTTGGTATAAACAACACAATGTTATGCAAGCAGTTTTTAATACAAAGCTCGTGCAACGCTCGGGTTGAAAAACTAGTATATATATAATAATAAAGTTTCACCAGTGCCACATGTCGCAGTATGAGAGCTTTGGAATTAAATGAAATCATATATTCCTAATATCTTATATTATTAAGCTTTGAATTTAAATTGGCTATTCATCTTATTATTATGATTCTATTATTAGATGTTTTTTTCATTTCTTCAAATAATAAAGAAATAAATGCTACAGTTAAATCAATTTAGTAAATAATAATAATAATAATAATAAAAGCAAATAAATAATAACCCTTTCCTATTCAACTTTAACGTGGACTATATTGGATTCTTAAACTGCCAAGCTAAATTCAAGAAATTAAAACAATGATTTTTATTTGATTAATGACAATTGTGGTTTTGTAGACTCAATTATTTAAACCATCCTCTCTCTCTCTAAACCATTTATGCCCTCTCATCTCCCTAGATTTTCTCTATAAAAACCATCCAAAATCTCATATTTTTTTCATCTCATTCCATTGACTTTCTCAACAAACTCAAAATATATATATATATATAATAATAGAGTTTCACCAGCGCCACATGTCGTCGTATGAGGGCTTTGAAATTAAATGAAATCATATATTCCTAATATTTCTATTATTAAGCTTTGAATTTAAATTGGCTATTCATCTTATTATTATGATTCTATTATTAAATATATATATATAATAATAGAGTTTCACCAGCGCCACATGTCGCCGTATGAGGGCTTTGGAATTAAATGAAATCATATATTCCTAATATTTCTATTATTAAGCTTTGAATTTAAATTGGCTATTCATCTTATTATTATGATTCTATTATTAAATGATTTTTTCATTTCTTCAAAATAATAAAGAAATAAATGCTACAGTTAAATCAATTTAGTAAATAATAATAATAATAATAATAATAAAGCAAATAAATAACAACCCTTTCCTATTCAACTTTAACGTGGAATATATTGGATTCTTAAACTGCCAAGCTAAATTCAAAGAATTAAAACAATGATTTTTATTTGATTAATGAAAATTGTGGTTTTGTAGACTCAATTATTTAAACCATCCTCTCTCTCTCTCTCTAAACCATATATGCACTCTCATCTCCCTTGAATTTCTCTATAAAAACCATCCAAAATCTCATATTTTTTCCGTCTCATTCCATTGACTTTTTCAACAAACTCAAAACAAGCGGTGGAGAATTGGATGCCATTGGGTGGTAAGAGGAATTTCTATAGATTTTTTTTAAAAAAAAAAATATTTGGTTGAATAATTTTAATCCTTTAGTTTTAGTTAGTTTTTTTTTTTTTATTTTTTTATTTTTTTTTATTTAATCTCATGTTTTTTTCCATCTCAGCCTATTGACTCTCCCTCACGAGCAAACTCAAAACAAGCGGTGGGGAATTTGATGGCGTTGGGTGGTGAGAGTAATTTCTACAGATTTTGTTTTAATATTTGATTGAATACTTTTATTTTTATTTTTATTTTTATTTTTATTTTTTTTGTAGACAACGCTTTAGTAATTAAAAAGGTAATTTTGGATTGATCATGGAATTTTAACTTTGGCAGTATTGGATTTTCAATTAGCTGTCAACCGAGGTGTTTGTTATGGAACCATCTAGTAAAGCTAGCATCCTGCTCATAACCACCAATGCAGAAAATCAATGAATTGGTCGAGACTTATGATGTGCTTTATACTTATGAATGATGGATTCAATAGACATACTATTACTATAGATAAATATTAAGGTTATATTCTTGATTCTAACTGTAACACTATATAGTCTCTTATAAAAAAAATATTGTATCTATTACAATTTTTGGGAATCAAATACCCGATTTTTCCCCAGATTTTTTAAAGGTAATTTATACATTTTTTTGGCAGTTTTTTTCTTTATATATATATATATATATTAACCTTTTTGCTCTCTTTTCTTTTTGGTTTTTTAGAATGTATTAATTATGCTTTGAATACAAGATTATTATTCAAAAAATAATTGTTAAAATTTTAATTATCCATATAAATGATAATAAATAAATATATTTCAACACATCAATTGTAATACCAAATTAATAGTAATCCGTTTTTTTTATAGAATTAATGATAAATTCTAAAAACTTATTAATTGTAAGATATTAAATAATTAAAATAATGGTTTCAAAAAAATTAAAATAATAGTTTTTTATCAATTATTAATGGTAACACATTATAAACATTAATTATTACATTCAATTAAATAGATTCATTTTACAGTATAAATATATAAAATTCACTCTTAATTTTACACACACTCATCATATATATATATATATATAATAAGAGAGTTTCACCAGTGCCACATGTCGCCGTATGAAGAGTTTGGAATTAAATATAACCATATATTCCTAATATTTTTTATTATTAAATACTTTAAAAAATAAAATAAAGAAATATTCCTAAATGCTACAATTTTAAATACATAGAATGGTGAAAGGTTAAATGCATTAATTGTGACCTTTTAAATATATATATATATATATTCATTGGTCCTCACTCCTCATAAGATGAACCAGTAAGTAAACCGGATTTCTCATTAATTAAGTAATTACTAATATTAAAGTTACAACTCAAAGAATGGTAAAAGGTTAAAAATCAAATGGTTATGAAATAATAGCATTGACCGCCATCATACATTTAACCAGTCAAATTGTTCTAAATTTAATTAGTCATGCATGCATTAGCAATTAATGTATGCAATGAACCCAGATCAATTTATGTCATAGGTTAACTCAATCGATCATTTTATTAAATGCTATACAAATAATATATGGAATCATATATATCAATCATATTTATTATTACGTCCACTATAATTGTATATTGTATTTAAAATGAATTCAATTCACGATTTTCCATTTCCCTTACTGCCTTACAAGTCTCTAATAAACATCATCAGTCATTGTATATTGTATTTAAAATGAATTCAATTCTTGACTTTTCATTTCCCTTATTTCACCCCAACGAAGCATAACGTGCAAGCCTCTAATAATCATCATCAGTCCTATATATATATATATATGGAGAAAGATAATGATATTCTATTCAATTGTTTACTGTGAATGAAAAGGTACGTAGGTTTTGTTACTTTTTCCAAGTTTTAAACATATTCATGTTATAATATTGTTGTTTAATTTTTTGAATAGACACTTTTAAAAAATATCTGCTACTGCATCACCTACAGATTGAAAGGTAACATTATATCTATATAACTGTTTGTTTTTTTTGTTGTTGTTGTTGTTGTAAGTATGTATTAATATTGTATTGTTTTTTTAAATATTATGCTTTAACAATAAAAAAAACAAAAAATTAATATAATAGTAATGCTTTATATGCTTTATTGTTGAATATTATGCTTTATAAATTGTTCAAAAAGTTTGGTATAAACAATAAAAAAATTTACAGTTCGAAACAATTGGAATTTTTTTAGAGATTGTTTACAAAAATTTATAATACGGAGTCCGTGCAACGCTCGGGTAAAAAAACTAGTATATGGTAATAAATAACAAATAACTCCTACTCCTATTTGTATCTCCATAAAATTCTTCACCATTTTTTTTTTTTATTGAATCATATATGAGAAGGACGCTTTAAAAATAATCTAATCAAGAATTTATTAAAAAAATAGAATGTTTTAGAAAAACAATTGTGGAAAAATAAATAAATTTATCACTTGGTTTGATAATATCCTCCATGGAGTTTTTATTTTTTTTATTTTTATTTAATTAAATCAGATTTAACTACTTAAGAATCGGTTCATCTTGCTTTATTGTTTTATAATTAGTTTTTTTTTTTTATCAAAATATAATTAGTTATTTATTAATAATATCAATAATTCAATCATTCATTATTAATTCAATTATTAATGAATTTAACATTATAATTCAATGAACATTATTTGTTGGGAAAGTCAAAAGACATGTCAACTTCTCTTATAAACAAATAATTTTTTTTTTAACATTTCTCCTTAATTTGAGGATCTATGTATATCATCAATGTTGGTGTGTTTTAATTTTTCTTGCTATCTGATGACTGATGCTTTATTGAAAGGAAAAACTACATGTTCATTAAGTTTAAACTATGTTTACATCAAAAATTTCGGTATAAACAACACAATGTTTTACAAACAATTTTTTATACAAAACCCGTGCAACGCTCGGGTTGAAAAACTAATATATATATAATAATAATAGAGTTTCACCAGCGCCACATGTCGCTGTGAGAGAAGTTTGACATTAAATATGGTTAATATATAATATATTAATAACAAAGCAAAAATACCTTTTTTATACCTTAATCAATGCATTAATCTTTCATCTCTTTACTATGAGTTTTTAGTAATTGGTTCTTATTAATGAGCTTTTATTGTCTTTATATTTTTTAAATATTATTACTATTATTTTTTAATGGTTCTTAATAGACTTTCATAGTGTCACATGTCGCTTTGTGGGAGCTTTGGATTTAAATGCTACAAAAATAACATGGAAAATGAAAGAGCACGGAAATTTTGTATTAGTTTTTTTAGTTTTGTTAATGCTTCAGTGCAAGTTTTTCTTAAGATCATTTATTACACATAAGGTTCAATGGTTAATCAATATTTATCTCACAAATAAAACCTAACTTTAAATAAAAAGGAATATCAACAGCCTCATGTATCAGTATAAATACTCATGTTATAACATTGGATACTTGGGTGAAATCATCTCAGTGGCTACAGAGGTATCGATATTTTTTTTTTTGCTCTCTAGGCAATTTGTTATGTTTTCCATATATCGTATTATATGTTTTAGAGTGCATTTTTTATTTATACTAACCTGGATAGCTTATTACAGTATGTTCTCTTTGAAGAGTGTGTTCATTACTTGCATTTTATTTATTTTTAATCGTGTGGCACTGCTTCTGTAGGTAATTCTAGCCAAATAAGTGATGGTGTTAACGAAGAGAAATCTGGCCACCTATCCTTGGAGTATTCAGGCATCTATTTCCTAGATACCATCCGTATACCTTCTACAATTGTTATTATTATTATTATTATTATTTGGCATGGTATCTTTTCGATGACCTTTTACTGTAGATTTTGAAATTCTTTTACTAATCAACAAATTTGATTGAATCAACTGATTACATATTGGTGTCAAAATGTTGCATGTTTAGTACTTTAATTCATGTTTAGTATTTTAATTCATGAATGTAATTCTGATAATTTAATTTAATTGATTATTAACGTACTTTGATTTTTAATTTTTAATTTTTTTTAGGCTTGGGAAAGGCCAAGCAGAGGACAATCAGAAACACAAATCACCGCCACCAAAAGTAGAGGCAACAAGCCAAAAAAACAGAGGAGACCCTCAGTTAATTTTTTTGAAGATTGTTTTGTGAAAATGTGTTTGTTAAAGGCTTAGCTACGTTTAGACTATCATTGTAGTACAAGTTTGCTAATATTTCAATGAATGAAAAAGGGCAAGATTGTATCTAAATATTTTTTCTTTGCATTGGGTTTTATATAAAGTTCTCAAAATTCAATTGGATCATTGCAAGAATGTCTTTGGAAGTAACATGTCAAGTGTAAGATCTTTGTATTTTCATCTAATTCAATTCTGATATAATATGAAGACTTAAAAAACACTACATGATGCTTATGTAGTTAAAGCATAAAAATCTGTAGAATTAAATTCAAATTATACATTTTGATGTAATCTGGATTTTGGAATGAATGATAATAATATACGCTCTCGGTTTTTTTATTTTTTATTTTTAGACAATATAAGTGAGGTATGATTCTTTCCCTCTATTCATCCTATGTGGTTTCTTTATTCATCGATAGTTTGTTTCTTCAATCTTTATATATATGTTGAGATTATATTTATTGCGATGAAATTGATTTTGATTAGAAGAAGAACTCATGATTTTGAATGGGGTGGGTTGTGTTTGCAAATATTTTCAAAGGCAGTATCTTTGAAAAGACAGAAAAAAATGAGAATTTTTTTAGAGGAAGATTATATATGATATATTATATAATCATGTATACAACTTATATTATAAAATATGTAATATATTTAATCATACATATTATGAATTATAATTTAAATCATATTATTTAATATGATTAATTTCAATTTAATTTTTTGATATTTGGTTTCAAGTTTGTATTTGACTTTTGATTTTCCCAATTTAATAATATTATTTCAAATGAAATTTATGTGCTTTTACTTCAAAATAAAAAATAATTTTAATGTAACAATTTCATTTTATTAAGATGAAAATACTCTTATTTAATAAAATTAAATTCAATATAACCTTTCCATTTTATAAGTTGAAATGAATAAGATTTATTTTATGTAATTTATGTGTTGTGATTAATTTCAATGTAACCTTTCCATTTTTTTTAAGAGGAAATGAATATGATTAATTTTAATGTAATTTATGTGTTTTGATTCCATCATAACGTTTGTGCTTCTAGCCCATTTCATATTTCTCTCCATCTCTTTCGGTTATTATTATTTTTTTAATATATCATATAGAATGGCAATCATATGTGTGTGTGTATATATATATACTTGCAAACAGTTTTTAATACAAAGCCCGTGCAATATTCGGGTTGGAAAACTAGTAATAATAATAATAATATAAGAAATGCATTGTTGGAGCCTTGTGGATGAAAAAAATCAACCGTTGATTCAATGTAACACATTAAATTTACATATATATATATATATATAATTACATTATTAAAGCATTATAAATAGGGCATATCGAGTTTTGAATTCAATGTTATTAGTTGTTGATTGAAAAATTAAAAAGAAAGAAAGAACAATTAAACGAATTTTATCAAATTCTTTAATAAATCGAGCATGCTTGATGCTTCAATTCAATACAATATAATTTAATACCAATTTAAAATCATATTTCTTATTTATCACTACTCTAGTAATAGAAACGATGAACTCATTCAAGTAAAAACTTTCCTATCGGAGTTTGAATCCTCTTCTAAATCGACTTTCTGTTGGATTGTTTTAGGTTTGAATCTCGACATAATTGGATCCTTTGTGGAGAGTGTCTTGAAGGCACTGAGGTTAGAGATGGTAATGGGTCGGGTTCGGGTCGGGTCCTATTGGACCTAGACCTAGACCCAACAAAAAAAATTAGACCCGGACCTGGACTTAGACCCATGAAAATTTTTGGGTTTGGGTTCGGGTCTGGACCCGCGGGTCTTAGGAAGATCCAGACCCGACCGAAGACCCATGAAAATTCGTAGGTCTAGGTCTGGACTTGCGAACCCGTGGACCCACGATAAAAAAAAAAAACAATAAAATACTAAAAAATATATATATATATATTTAAATATATAAATAACTAAATAAAAAAATTAATAAATAGAGGATATAAAAGAGAAATATTATTATTTGCATTCAATTTCAATTTTAAAATCTTAAAATTTTTATTTTTTTTAATTCACTCACTATTCGGGTCCACGGGTCCGGGTCCGAGTCCGGGTCCGGATCTATAGACCCAAACCCGATCCGCGACCCAAATGTGAGGACCCAGACCCGACCCACACGGATCGGGTCTGGATCTAATTGCCATCCCTAATTGAGGTTTGAGGACTAGACAATCGAAATTGTTGATGGGCAAGACGAATGGAAATAAATCTATCTTTCACTACCGATTACCAAACATTAATTAAGCAGAAAATTTTAATTTGATTAAATATTCAATACTAACATTTTCAAACATTAATTAAGCAAAAGCTTATAATTTGATTAAATATTCAATACTAATATTTTTTTTGGGCAGTGCTGATTTGGCTTCAACAAGACAACAACTCATTAAGAGAAGATCAAGCCAAGACAGCTAACAATTTTGGAAAATTTAATCTCCCACTAACCTTACCTTTAATAATTTATTATTAAAAAAAAAAAAAAAAACTATATATGAAGATTCTTATAAAATAAAATTGAAATTGCTCTTAAAATTCTGGTCTTCACTTTAGTCTTCAAAGCCAAAAAATAAAATCAAATAAAATAAAAATGGCAGATTTACAACAAGCAGAGCCAGCTCCTCCGCCACAGCCACCTCCGCCGCCGCCGCAGATACCTCTCTCTTGGCCGTCCGATGGGCAGCCGAGTCTGGAGTGGGTCCACAATCTCATGTATACATTCGACTGGTCTTCGAGGAACCTCCCTCCCACTGATCTCCCTTCCGTTTTACCGGTCAACGTCTTCGACAGTCTGGTCCTCACCGCCTCTAAGATCCTCCACAAGGAACCCAACTGTGTCCGGATTGAAGAGGGTCTCGACCAGGACTCGACGGTCGTGGTCGTCGGAGACGTTCACGGGCAGCTTCATGACGTTCTCTTTCTGCTTAAAGACGCTGGATTTCCATCTGAAAATCGATTCTTTGTATTCAATGGTGATTACGTGGACAGAGGTGCTTGGGGTCTTGAGACTTTCTTAGTATTGCTAGCTTGGAAGGTAACATTTTCAATTTTGATTCAATTTTATAGTTTCGGCTTCTTTTTTGAGATTTTATGGTAAGAGTTGTTTATGCATGAAGAGAGATTAATTAATGTAAATATGTAATGCTATGATGTTTGTTTGAAGGGAAAGTTTGGAAATTTGAATGTTATGCTCATATGAATGAAAATTTTGCTGTTTTACTGCTTGTAAGTTGTAATCAATGTAGATGTTTATGGAATTCTAATCTTAACAGTTATGTATTGTGAGTTGTGACTGTAATTGCACATGTTTCTTAGTATTGCTAGTTTGGAAGGTATATATGTATGTTAACATTTTCAACCACCTCCTGTTTTGATTCAATTTTATAGTTTCTGCTTCAATTTTTATTCTTTTTGAGATTTTATAACAAGAGTTGTGTATGCATGAAGAGAGATTAATGTAATGTACCGTTATGGTGTTTGTTTGAAGGGAAAATTTGGAAATTTGAATGCTATGCTCATACTGCTTGTAATCAATGTAGATGTTTATGGACTTCTAATCTTAACAGTTGTGTATTGTGACTGTAATTGCAATTGTTGCTTGTATATATGCATGTTAACATATTCAACCACCTCCTGTTTTGATTCAATTTTATAGTTTCTGCTTCAATTTTTTGTTTTGTTGAGATTTTGTAACAAGAGTTCCGTATGCATGAAGAGACATTAATTAATGTAATGTTATGATGTTTGTTTGAATGGAAAATTTGGAAATTTGAATGCTATGCTCATATGAATGAAAACTTTTCTGCCTTACTACTTGTAATCAATGTAGATGTTTATGGAATTCTAATCTTAACAGTTGTGTATTGTTACTGTAATTGCACTTGTTGCTTGTAACTTTAATGCTTGTAATTGCACTTGTTTCTTAGAGTTTGACACTATTTTTTTTTTCTCTAGATTTGTTTGCCACATAGAGTATATTTGCTCCGTGGAAATCACGAATCAAAATACTGTACGTCTGTTTATGGCTTCGAGAAAGAAGTCTTAAGCAAGTATGGTGGTAATGGTAAGCATGTATACAGGAAATGTTTGGGATGCTTTGAAGGGCTCCCTTTAGCCTCAATAATTGCTGGATCTGTATATACAGCTCACGGAGGGATTTTCCGCAGTGTTTCTGTCATCCAATCAAAGAGATCAAAAGGGAAGAAGAATCGTAGGATAATTCTCAACCCCGAAGAAAACACCTTATCTCTTGGTTCTTTGGAGGAGCTATCCAAAGCTCGAAGGTCGGTTCTTGATGCTCCGTACAAAGGGTTGAACTTGATCCCGGGTGATGTTTTGTGGTCGGATCCTTCAATGAAAAATGGTCTTTCTCCAAATACGGAGAGAGGCATTGGTCTATTGTGGGGTCCCGATTGTACAGAGGACTTCTTGAAGAAGTTCAATTTGAAGGTGATTACAAAACCATAATTTTATCTACGATTTCATTTATTATCTTGTTAGTAGTTTCTTTTCCTTTTGATTTTACATTGCTATATGTAATTACTGCTAGAAGCTAGCCGTGTTTTAGAGTTACAAACATACAATTCTGATATTGCATTGGTCATTGTTGTTGCTTCAGCTAATTATACGATCACACGAAGGCCCAGATGCAAGAGAAAAGAGACCTGACTTGGCAGGAATGGACAATGGATACACTATCGATCACGATGTAGAATCAGGGAAGCTAATTACTCTATTCAGTGCTCCTGACTACCCACAGTTTCAGGTCTCTTCTCATTCCTTTTAACGTTTCTTTGCTGTCAAACTTACTGTTCCATGCCTCTGTATGAATTTGTTTACAATCTGCAAAAAATAAAAAAAAATAATGTCTTAATTCCCATTTACAAAAGGCCTTATTGTAGTTAACTTTGGTTTCCGATGTAGGAATTTTCTTTCCCTTATAATATTTAAAGGTTTTGGAAGAATTGAGTGTTTGTAAATATTTTGAAGATTCTTTAATATAAGAATAACTCTTGATGTCAGACAGTGAGATGTTTCATATTGAGGGGTGAGGTTTGAGTTGATTAACCATTGCTCCTTTTAAGATAGCATTTAAATTCAAATTATCTCACTCGAGCTTCTAATAGTTTGCCAAATTTACGTGTATATTAAGGAGCTATAGTTGCCATATAAGGGAATTAAAGCGACCCTAGTCAAAGGAATACCTTAAAAGCAAAACATATAAACAATCGTGAAAAGCAAATTCCCTTGGTATCCATGTTCATTTTTCTGTTAATAGTGTGCACACAGAGAATGAAATGGGTTCCTTTTAATAATGGATGAATCTGTTAATATTGTGGGCTTCAGAACTGTGTTTTTACTTGTTTAACCAATCTATAATGCTAATATTTTGGTGTTCGTAGTATTTGGTTTTTTGTCTTATTATGGTTTCACAAGAGCTAGAATTATGCGTGTGGGTTATATAGGTGATGCTTATGAGTAAAAAGTCCCGACTGCATGGAATTGGCAAAAGGCAGGCCTAAGTTCTGAAACTTCTAACCATATAACCATTATAAATTGCTGGATTAAGTTAACTACAATAATTGTATAAGACACAACATTAATCAATTAACTTAAATAGGTATCCAATATACTGACTGCAGTAGTTATATGACTTCGTGCTAACCATATAGTAATTATAGGTTCCAAAGGTTCTTAGTTCTTTGGACTAACATATGTCGAACATGCTAGTGGGTTGAATTCGTTAACATGCTCCTTGACTCCATATGCTTATATGGGATATGGAATCTGAACTCTGAACATGTGTTTTCGGAAACAAAGATCCACTCTTGATCAACTTATTGGCTTCTAAAAATCCACTACATATGAATAAAATTATGCAAAGCTTAACCTTGTCCCTTGAATGCTCACAATCAGTATATGCCAATACATTCTATAGTAGCACTGTCTTATACAATAAATAGAACCCATCCGTGATATTAAATTTTCCAATTCTTTGTTGGACACCTGAAATAGAAATATGTGGAAGGTGCATAATCATTGCAACGTCGTATATTTAAACTAAAATTAGAACTGTGTTAGTGACAGCATATTTGTTATCTTTTTCTTAAATTTTAAGACTTGCATGTAATAGTTATATATGCGATTCACTCTCAATTGAAATTTCTATTTTTATCTGTTATTTAGTTTTTACCTTCAAACTTCAAAATCTGCTATAGGTGCAATCTTGGTAGTGCTTTAACCGAAAAAAAAGAGTAGATTTTGTCCTTTGTAGGGAAGTTTAACAATTCTTTTGTTTTTCGTATATGCAGGCAACAGAGGACAGGTACAGAAACAAAGCGGCATATATTGTCTTGAGACCCCCAAATTTTGACGATCCAGAGTTCCATAGTTTCGAAGCAATTATTCCGAGGCCAGAGGTATGAGCATTTTAACTTGTGTATATATCTTGGAAAAACCATACTACCAATACTATATAGAAAGAAAGAAAGAGTGTGCAAGGGTTATGAACTTGCTTTATTTTTCTTAATTTTATACATAAACATATTTGATTAATATACATGGAATCTCCTCTGATGCAGGGGAATCCCTACTACGACTTTGAAAATGTAATTGATTCCGATGAAGAATTGGACTTGGCATCAATGGAGACAGCGACGACTGCAACGTGAAATTTGAAATTGTAACATGTATTTATTTGTCCTTTATATTTACATTGTACATTCAATTTTCCCATATGTTGTTCGGGTGTTTGATTGCATATTTCAAGGGTATTTTCATTTTCTTCCCCTTGATAGATGCTCTTCATATATAGAGAAACACCTTTTAAGTTTTAAGGTACTCTGGGCTGGGCTGGGCTGGGCTGGGCTGATTTTCACCTTATTTCTAATTGATTTTGGGCTTTTCTGCTAAAATAAATAGCATTTTATTTATATATTTATTTATAATAAAAACAAAAATATTTAAAGTTTAGACTTTAGAGGTGGGTTGTGTGGTTTTGTTTAAGTGCCAACCAATTTAACCGAAATCACAAAGAATTGAGCCGAAAATCCAAAGGTAAAAACAATTAAAGTAAAAAATTAGATGTGTCGGGTGGTTTCTGCTAAATTGATGGAGAATTGAAATGGAAAAATATGCAGCTTACAAGATGTTTAGTGAGAGCAATTGAAATGCAAAATTAGGGAAATGAAGTACGTATAATGTTAGTTTTTGGACTAATTAATTACATGATTTTGAAATTATGTTAAAATCATACCAATTTAATTAATGATTAATTAATCATTGGATTGTTTAATTAAACAAGAAATTGTGCACTGGATCAGTTATGGGCCGATCCCAAGCTTTAGTGGCCCAAAATGACCTATGCGGTGTCGTTTTATAGGAGGCTTCTCATTCTTGTTTAAAAGGAAAAAACTCTCAACTTTACAGCTTCTTTCATTTGACGATTTGGAGACACAAACGAAGGTTGCATTGGAAGATTCCTCATTTTCGCCTCTTGTTCTTGTGTTTGGTAAGTGATTTGTCAATTTTTTTGGTTTAATTTTTGAAATTTCTGCTATCTGTTTATCAAAAGTTCCATTGAAATGAGTTATGTGTGAATGTAGACTAAATTTACCAGTTGAAGTTAGTATACTCAAGAAACAGAGAAGTTAGATGATTTTGGGCTTTTTGCTATCATTTTAAGAGAAATATTTTCTCGCACTTGCATCATACACACAAAGTTGGATTCAAGTTTCTGTACTCTTCTTACAGTTTGTTGTGAAAGTGAAGTTGACATTTGTTGAGACTTGAGAATCACTTTTATATCGATTCAGACTTGGTTTTTTCAATATATTGGTGTCTAAGTCTTATGAACCTTTTAATTAGAAGTATAGAAATGTGAACTGGGAATGAGAGCATTGCTTTATCTTTGAATTATGAGTTTATGACTCCATTGAGAAATTACTTTGCTATATGTTCTTGAAATCAAGATGATAAAGTATCTAAATGCCCAAATTTGCAAAAACAGTTATTGGATTTAGGGTTAGATCGTTAGAAAGAGTGTTTCCAAAAGGCATTTTACCACATCTTAACATTCTCAATATCTCGTTTTGAGTAATTTGTAGCTAAAAAAAAAAAAAAAGAATTCATATTTTTGTTTCTTAGAATTTTGTGTTATATTGTTTTATATTACTTTCGTTTTCTTGACTATGGTTAAAATACATATTTAGCTGTGATTAATTTTTCAAGGAAGCTTTGATATAATGAAGAAGACTAGAAGCGTTGAAGATGTGGACTTGATTTCTGAACTGCCTGAAGGTGTTTTACAGAAGATTTTGTCATTTCTTCCATTCAAGGAAATTGTTCAAACAAGTGTGTTATCTACAAGATGGGAAGAAGTATGGCGTACGTACCCTGTTTTTACAATTGATGATTCTGTCTTTAATTCTGATAATTGTGGACATTTACTTGATTTTGAGGGTGAGGAGGATGAGGAAATTCGAAGAAATACAATGAAGTTATATGAGTGTTTGGTACGTTTGCTTCGAAATCGCCTAAGTATAGAGAAGTTTAAAACTGAAATGGAGTTTTTTGGTGATCCAGAATTTGAATCATTTCTAAATAGTTGTGTTTGTTATGCAATTGGAAGCAATATTAAAAAGTTGAAACTTGATTTTGCAAATGAAAGTATTCTGTACCATCTTCCTCCAATTGTTTTGTGTGCAAAATCAATAGAGGTGTTAAAGTTAAGAGGCTGTAACGTAGAGTTACCAACAGAAAGTAATGTTAAGTTACCTTCTTTGAGAAAATTGCATTTGTTTAGGGTTGATTGCGAGGATAATGTGATTAGTAATCTTTTTTCTAGTTGTCCTTTGATTGAGGAGATGATTTGTAATCGTTGTGAAGGTTTGGGAACTGTGAAGTTGTTTGATCTTTATAGACTCAACAAAATCAAGTTAGTTTATAATCGGAATCTAAAAGCAGTGTATATAAAAAATTTGAATGTCAGTTCTTTAACTGTTACTGGGTCAACTCCATTTAAGATCAGTGTACACCATTGTATGAATCTCAGGAAGATAAGTTTGGAGTTTGCTTCCATAAAGGATGACTGGCTCTGTAAGACGATTTCTGAACTTCCGGTCCTTGAGAGCTTGAAGTTAGGTTATTGTCATGAGTTGAAGGGTATTAAGATTTCAAGTTCAAGTCTTAAGAAATTGAAGATCAAGAGGTGTTTAGAGGTGGTTAAACTCCAGATTGACACCCCTAATCTAAGTGTTTTTTCATATTCGGGTTGTATGTTATCTTTCTCTTCAAATGCTTTGGCCTTGTCAAATATTAATCTTTTCTTGTACGGGAAACATCTTGTCACTCCATCACAATGGTATGAAAGATATGTTGAAGTTCTTGCACAGCTCAATCATTTTTCAGAAATATTTGACCTGCAAGTTTATCATGATGAGGTATATTTGTGCTTGCTAACTAGTTTTGTTTGAGATTTCCTCTCTTTAATGATTTTTTTTTTTTGTTGCTAAACATATTAAAGTTTGAACTTTATATTTTTAATTTCTTTTATGAAGGTTCTCATCATTCCAGAAGAATTGAGGCAAATTCTACCTTGCCCATTATCTAGTGGTAAGCATTTGAATTTGACTATATATGATTATTCATCCGTGCCTTTTTCATTTTCGAAAGTCATGGATAGCTTGCTCTGGATTGCACCTCATACAAGAGCTGTATCTATACTTTTTTATCCATACCATCAATCGCCCCAGCAGATTTCTTTTGAGGTACTTTATATAATGTTGATATATTATTTTGTACTCAGATGTTGTCTTTCATGTTAATAAATTTATAGGCTTTAGACCATCTCCAATGCATATGCCAATGTCAATGTCAAATTTGGCACAAAAAAGAGTAAAATGCTATATTTGACACATCAATTTAGCATTGTACTCCAATGTACAATTCTATTTTTTTTTTTTTATTAATTAAAATTATAAAAGTAAATACTTACCATTAATGCATTCATTATTTCTTTTAATGCTCCAATGTAAAGTTCCATTAATGCATTCATTATTTCATTTAAAATATATATAATGGTATTTTTGTAGTTAAAAAAGGAACATTTATTGCTGTGCCAAATTTGGCACACAATATAGCATATACCAAATTTGTCAGCACTGCATTGAAAGATGGTTTTTACACCCTATGCTAAATTTTAGCATTGACTCATCATTGGAGATGCTCTTATAGCAGTTTATTTGTATTTCAGCTCTCATATAAGAAGCCGGTTTCTTCTTGTTGCAAATTTCTTCCATCATGTTGGCAGCATTGCATAGGGGAAGTTCAGATTGAGATTAGTGATGAAGAAGGAAATGTTATGAAAAGGCTTTCTTTACAGGGTGTAAAGTTCTTAGAGAAGATTGATGGTCTTTGCGAACTCAGTGTTTGATAAAATCTGTATGATTTAGATATCTTTATGTTTTTTGATTTCGAATGAATTGTAGTACTGCAGAAGTTGATTTTATGTTTTCATTTTGGAGTCTTGGATGACTGATTTCATGATGGTTTCACCTTTTATCTTTCAATAGCTTTCAAAGGGTATTAGATTGGAAGGCTTTTTATTCAATGTAAAGACCAATTGAAATTGATGGCATGAGCACAATGTTTGGCTTCTCTTTGCTTTTATTTTATCTACATTTTTATCTCTGTTTTTGTCCATTTTTATGTTTTCATTTTGGATGAAATGAAATCTCAGTTGTGTTCATGTCTGTCCTTAGATTGGCTGATCATGGATTGATTATTCAACGAAAACTGCTCCACATTGAAGTGTTGAACAATGAAGTTGTTGTGGGGTGATAGTTGTTGATGTCTTTGAAATCATTTTGATCACCATCAACCGCACTAAAGCTTGAACTGGGTCTGGAGTAAATTAGAGGATCCATGAGAGGCATCACCATCACCACCGATTCTTCATGTCCTCTCTCTTCCCCGGCCAGTCTGTATAATAATATTTCAGGAAAATTCATGCTAGTCATTAAAACTTTTTAGTATGTTATTTTGACTGTTTCAAAAGTCCAAATCCATTTGATCTGAGAAGTGGGCAAATACCTATATCTATAAATAATCCATGTAACATCAAAATCACCACCCTCCTTTTGACTGGACATGGGCTGGGATCCGAATCCACAATCCATAACCGACACAAATCCCTCACTCCAAGACAAAAAACCAAACACAACTAAAGCTATAGTCGCCTATAGAGCATGTTGACGCAAAGCACTCTGTCTCTCCCTCTCAGTTCCCACTATATATATACATCACCATGTCCGAAACATAATGTCCGATTTTGTTTCTAAAATTATTTTCGAAATAGGAAACTTGGTATATATATTAATCCACGCTAGATTTTTAAAACAGTAATGCTACACATTCTATCTAGGGCCGGCCCATAAGGACAGCAAACCCAGCAGATCCAATTTACTTAGGGCCTAATCTTACACATCCAATTTATTTAAATTTAAAGAAAAAGGCCCAACTGAATTCTAATTTCTAACATCAAAATATCCAAATATCCAAAAAAGGCCCAGCAGATTACAATTTATCTCAGACATCCAAATATCCAATCAATTCTAATTTCCAATTTATCGTTCATCATTGCTCACATCGTCTGACTGTCTGAGTCAAAATCGCCGCCCTCTCTCTCCATCGATTGGCCGCCTTCGATTTGCTTCACAGAATCACAGGTTTCATTTCTAATTTCTTTACTCGTAGAGATTCCACATCCCCAATTCTTCCTGGGCATTTTTTTTCCTCTCTAGAGTTCGATCCTTATAGTGTGTGGTTTTTGCTTCAATTTCTTGAATTTTCTTAGTTAAGAATTGATTGGACATTGTAAGAATTGTAAATTTACTTCATTTATTGAAAGGTTGTTGATTGTACTGATTTTTGCTTAGTTTATCTTTTCACAATGTGAATCACATTCTATTGCATTTGATTTATATATTTTTTTTCCCAGTTTTTTGAAATTTCGATCCTTTTAGTGTATAGTGATTAGTGAGGTATGATTTTGTGTTTTTTTGCCTTCTCTTGTTTATGCATCCTTGAATTCTATATAATTGAATAAATCGTGTCAGTGGCATTGTGGCAATAGTTTTGGTTGATTTACTGCCTTATTGTTTTAATGGATGTAATGAATTATGAATGCTCTCTATATCTCATTATCTCCTACTCACTTCCTCCTTTAAATTGGTATTGAGAATGGTTTTTGTTATCTATTAGGATCTATAAAACTCATGGTTTCTAATTTTTCTCTTCAATTTATGTCTTTAGATACGATAAATATTTTTTTATTTTAATTTATGTGGATTGTATTGTATTTGGTAAATGAAAGAATTATTTATTTAAGGTGAAGAATTACATTGTATTTGGTATATGGGGCCTCAATTTTTGTTTATATCATAAAATGGATTGGGCCCCGAAATATCTGGAGACGGCCTTGATCCCATCTAAAATCCCACATTTTTCATCTCACATTCCCACTACATGTGGCATGTGAGGTGTAAAATGGTGAGTGGATACATAGGGTACGTGAGATAAATCATTGTTAATGTATATCTACTCACAATTGACGCCTCACATGCCAAATGTAATGGGATGAAAAATGTAGGATTTTAGGTGGGATGTTTAATATTATTGTTTTTAAAATTAATCTAAAATATTAGAAAAAGAAACATTGATGATATTTTAATGTAATTTGGCGAAGGCGTGGGTGGTACCACTACTTGAGACTGAATGAATATGTAATGTAACTGGTATGTCTCACACTTTCAACCTCATCTTGTACATGTATATTATCAGTGGCGTAGCCAGGATTTTGAGTCAGGGAGGGCTAAACTAAATAGTTAGTTAAAATCATTTTAAGTAAGTTTGATGATGATGTGAACCTTACCTTTCAAAATGCATATTTTATTACATATATTACTAAAATCAAACAAAAAGAGAGAGGGAATTGAAAATAAATAAATAAAAATTATAAATTATTGTTGAGTCCTATTCGGGTTTTTTTTAGGGATGGATTTGAACCCACAACCTCGTGGTGTAGTGTGAGAGGTTTTACCACCGGACCAATCTCATCTCATCAGTACTAATGTGTTCTTATTGATGATTTATTTGTTTTATGGTGAGCTTGTGCTAAATTAATTAGCAGTCAATTGAGTTTTATGATGGACTAATAGATTAATTATATAATTTTTTTTTTCTTTTCAAAATTCTATACCAGGCTATAGCCCGGTCTAGCCTATTGCTACCTCCGCCCATGTATATTATATATTATAAAGTATTAATATATATTTATTTTTTTCCCCATGCAGCCAAGCAAGGTTTGTTGTTTCCACCGTTGAATTTGCATGCAATATTTCCTTTTTAATTATGTGCATGTAGTGGACGAGATAAGGTTGGTCTGATGGTAAACCCTTCATACGTACTTACACCACAAGGTTGTAGGTTCAAGCTGTGTAATACTTAAAAAAAAAAAAAATAGTGTAAAGGCAATGTTAATAACTACAAAAATTCTATAAAAGGAAAACATTTATTATAAAAATATATTTATTGCATTGATTGAGATAATAAATGCAATAAATGTTTTCCATTCATAGTATTTTTGTAGTTGTTAATATGACACTACCCTTTAATAATTGCTTTCTAATTTGGCATGATCATATATGGATATTAAAATCTATCTCAGCAGTTCAATTACATGGGAAAATCAGTACTTGGGAGAATTGGAACATCATCCCCAAAAAAAAAATATATATATATATATAAATTTGGATTCTCTGTTGATCTGATCTTCTTCCTGACCTTATCTAATCTCATAACATATAAGCATTGCAATGAATGTGTGGGTAAGATGTGATTAGTTTTTACAACCACTTTATCAACAACCAATCATATACTTTAAAAATGTTAGGAAAAAAAATCAAATTAGTAGAGGATTCAAATCCAAAAATAAAACAACTTTACCGTAAACCCTACAAATAAGGGAAACAACCAATTGATCATCAATATTATGAAGATGCATGGATGGGCCCCAGAAAGGAAAAAGGAAAAGAAAAAGAAAATGAAAAAAGACAGATATTTAGAAATATTACATACCAACTACGTACATATATTAAACCCTAGAATTAAAAAGACCAAACAAGACACTAACGATGCATAATTGGGGTGGCATCAAACATGCATGCATGTCATCGTGGCCGTTGGATCTGTGGGCCTTCGATCATGTACTCATCATCACGGATCATGATCATCATGAGGCTTCTCCATGGTGAGGATCAAACGGCCATCACTTGTTATTGGTGGTGGGTACTCATTAGCAGCTTCTTATTCTTCTTTTTCGTTTTCAACCATAAAAGAAT
The DNA here is from genome assembly GCA_954870605.1 of Acer campestre. Classification (NCBI taxonomy): domain Eukaryota; kingdom Viridiplantae; phylum Streptophyta; class Magnoliopsida; order Sapindales; family Sapindaceae; genus Acer; species Acer campestre. The sequence continues at coordinate 217,504 of OX940800.1, forward strand.
AAACATCTTGATCATCAATTCATCATAGTTTTCGATCATGTCATTGCATTTCTCTCGGTGCCAATGTAATCACTGAAACTCCTCCAATCACAAATCGACAACAAATCATGTCCTTACAATTATTTTTTGCTAGTTTTGAACGAATCTCCGTCGATCTTCTCATTTGTAGCTTTCCTCAACAATCAATATTATCTATGATCAATATTCAATATCCCGTCGAAATCAAACGTGGGGTCCAGAAGTCTATCCTGGGAGGGAAAGAGGGGTTGAAAATGGACCTTGCTTGAATTCAAGCCATAAGAAAAAGCAATCTTGAACCGCGAGTAATATGATATATATATATAAATAGTATACATGCAGCATTACATATATAATATATTGATCATATAATCAATAATGCACGTCTTTTAAGCCATGACAGTGACAAATTTTGCTAGTAGTTATCTGCTAGAGTTACCATAATTGCTGCATATGAATGCAATTCCTGATATATTTATATATATGCTCACTATATATGATTAATGCTTTTTTTTTTTTAAATTTTTTTAAATTTTATTTATTTATTTATTTTTAAAGAGCATTAATCTGAAAACTTATTTGCAAATGACTTTTTTTCTCTCAGAAATAATTTATTTTCGAGGGATGGTCAAAAAAGAGATTTCCCACGATATTATTTTCGAGGGAGATCGACGACCTTTTCCCATTGGAATTGTGCATTTCCGACAATATTTTAACTTTTTTCGACGGTTTTTGGCCCTCCGAGAAGACCATACTTGTTGTAGTGTTGCTTGTGCCAAAGTGAAAATATACATGACCTAGAAAATGGTATTTAGTGTCACAACCTTATGGTGTACGTATGAGAGTCAATCTTTCAAACCAAACTCATTTTGTTTTTCTAAAATTATTTTCGAAATAGGAAACTTGATAATTGTTTTTAAAAAAATTAATCTAATATATTAGAAAAAGAAACATCAATGACATTTTAAATGTAAGTTGGTGAGGGTGTGGTTGGTACCACTACTTGAGATATATATAGGGCACGCAATTTATAGGAAATGAAACATCAAATGAAAATGTAATGTAACTGGCATGGCCTCACACTTTCAACCTCATCTTGTCCATGTATATACATATACATATACATGTATATTGTATATATTTATTTTTTTTCCCAGCCAATAATTAAGCAAGGTCTATCTGTTTCCACCATTGAATTTACATGCAATATTTATTTTTTATTGCTTTCTAATTTGGCATGACCATGGACTACAAACCCTAAAAATGAGTGAAACAACCAACTCATCAATGAAGATGGATGGCCCCAAGAAAAGAAAAAGAAAAAAGACAATTATTTAAGAGGTGATAAAGTTAAGAGGCTGTGAAGTAGAGTTACCAACAGAAAGTAATGTTAAGTTACCTTCTTTGAGAAAATTGCATTTGTTTGAGATTGATTGCGAGGATAATGTGATTAGTAATCTTTTTTCTGGTTGTCCTTTGATTGAGGAGATGATTTGTAGTCATTGTGAAGGTTTCGGAACTGTAAAGTTGTTTGGTCTTTATAGACTAAACAAAATCAAGTTAGTTGAAAATTGGGATCTGAAAATAGTGTATATAAAAAATTTGAATGTCAGTTCTTTAACTGTTTCTGGGTCAACTCCATTTAAGATCAGTGTATACCATTGTATGAATCTCAGGAAGATAAGTTTGAAGTTAGCATCCATAAAGGATGACTGGCTTTGTAAGACGATTTCTGAACTTCCGGTCCTTGAGAGCTTGAAGTTAGGTTTTTGTCATGAGTTGAAGAGTAGTAAGATTTCAAGTTCAAGTCTTAAGAAATTGAAGATCATGAAGTGTCTAGAGGTGGTTAAACTCCAGATTGACACCCCTAATCTAAGTGTTTTTTCATATTCGGGTTGTATGTTATCTTTCTCTTCAAATGCTTTGGCTTTGTCAAATTTTGATCTTTTCTTTGACGTCACTCGATCACAATGGCATGAAAGATATGTTAAATTTCTGGCACAGCTCAATCATTTTTCAGAAATATTGTAGCTGACTGTTTTCAAGGATGAGGTATATTTGTACTTGCTAACTAGTTTTGTTGAGATTTTCTCCCTTTAATGCTTTTTTAATAAACATATTAAAGTTCTAACTTTATATTTTTAATTTCTCTTATGAAGGATGTCATCATTCCACAAGAATTGAGGCGAATTCTACCTTGCCCATTATCTAGTGGCAAGCATTTGAATTTGACTATATATAATTATTCATCCGTGCCTTTATCATTTTCGAAAGTTATGGATAGCTTGCTCTGGATTGCACCTCATACAAGAGCCATATCTATAATTCTTTATCCATGCCGTCAATCACAACAGCAGACTTCTTTTGAGGTACTTTATATAATGTTGGAATATTATTTTGTCTTTTCCAAGCACTCGTATGTTGTCTTTCATGTTTATAAAATTTGTAGGTCTTATAGCAGTTTATTTGTATTTCAGCTCTCATATAAGAAGCCGGTTTCTTCTTGTTGCAAATTTCGATCATGTTGGCAGCATTGCATAGAGGAAGTTCAGATTGAGATTAGTGATGATAAAGGAAACATTATGAAAAGGCTTTCTTTAGAGGGTATAGAGTTCTTAAAGAAGATTGACGGTCTTTGAGAACACAGTGTTTGATAAAATCCGTATGATTTAGATATCTTATGTTTTTTGATTTTGAATGAATTGTAGTACTGCGGAAGTTGATTTTATGTTTTCATTTTGGAGTCTTGGATGACTGATTTCATGATGGTTTCACCATGTATATTTCAATAGCTTTCAAGGGGTGTTAGATTGGAAGGCTTTTTGTAATACAACCAGAATTTGTAGAAGAAGAACAAGAAAAAACAGAGGAGTTAGAGAAGACAGAAAAGCAATTTGCTGTGTAATACTTGAATTTTATTGACTATGCCTGACCCATTTATAGGTCTTACATTCAGAACTTACACAACCATTAAGCTTAAATTGAGGAACAACCAAGCCACTAGCAGTTAGTGGGAAGGTATTGCTGAATACCAGCAACATGTTCATACTGGGAACGAAAATTAAGCAATAAAAGAAATAACTAAATAATAACTTTATTATCCAAGCAACTGCAATGCAATTCTGCTGACTTGGTCCACTTCTCAGCCGATTCCACTGGAGACTTGGAAGACACCTGGACTAGCATGCATGGAACATTGCATGCCCAAATACGATGGAGGAAAAATGACCATATCATTCCTCCCCCCTAAAACTATCCTTGTCCGCAAGGCTAAAATCAGGGTAGGTACGAGAAAAACGCCATTTGTTTTCCCACGTTGCATCCTCAGGCGGGGCTCCCGACCATTTAACTAATATTTCAGTTTTCGGTCGATAACGATCTTTGTGAATAATGCGGGTGTCCAAGATAGCCTCTGGTTGGGGAAGAATTACCGCATCCTCTGTGACCGGAGGAAGTTGTGGAGACACCAGTGAGGAAGCCCCCAGCTGCTTCTTCAAGAGACTTACATGAAAGACATCATGTATCTGGGATCCAGAGGGCAATTCCAATTTGTAGGCCACTGGACCGACCTTTTCCATAATTTTGTACGGCCCGAAGTAGCGAGGTGATAATTTCAAAGAGCTGCGAAAAACCACCGATCGTTGCCGATAAGGCTGGAGCTTAAGAAACACATATTCCCCAACCTCGAAATTTACCTCTCGACAATGATTGTCCGCTTGCACTTTCATTCGGTTCTGGGCAGTCACTATATTGTGACGTAAGTCACTTAAAATAGCATCTCTGGAGCGCAAAAAATCGTCTACTGCTTGGACTTTGGTGGTACCCGGTACATAGGAAAGAAACGACGGGGGGGGGGGGGGGGGAAGTGCCATACACGGCCTCAAATGGGGACATTTTAGTAGCCGAATGCACTGCAGTGTTATAGCTCAGCTCAGCCCACGGAATCCATTCCAACCACTTCTTTGGTTGCTCATGAGTAAAGCAACGCAAGTATTGCTCTAGTGTGCGATTGATCACCTCGGTTTGACCATCCGTTTGTGGATGATAACTAGAGCTCATACACAATTTCGTTCCTTGCAATTGGAACAAGGTTTTCCAAAAATTGCTGATAAAGACACTGTCTCTGTCACTCACAATGGATTGTGGTATCCCATGGAGGCGTACAACTTGATCGATAAATGCTTTGGCCACCGATAGGGCTGTGTAAGGATGTTTCAATGGAATGAAGTGTGCGTACTTGGTTAATCGATCGACAACGACCATGACAACTGTGTGTCCCTGTGATGGAGGCAAGGCGTCAATGAAGTCCATTGAAATTTCCGTCCAGATTTTTTGTGGAATAGGCAATGGTTGGAGGAGTCCTGCTGGTTGTTGGCGATCATATTTGCATCGCTGGCATGTGTCACATCTCTGGAGGAACTCTTTAACTGCAGTGCGCATCCCAGGCCAAGAAAAGGAAGCTTTGAGTCGGCTCAAAGTCTTTTGGTAACCAAAATGGCCACCCACCGAGGATGAATGTCCCTCTTCTAGAATTGATGGTATCAAGGTAGAGTTAGGACTCAAGAGTACACGTCCCTGTTTAACCCAAACTCCATCTCTTTTGTCATATTTCTTAAGAGACAGAGTCGTATCATAAGTGGTCTTTTTTGCATAAAATGGATCGGTTGCAACTTCTCTTTGTAGCGTGGTCCACCAGTCAGCAATTGGTGAGGAGATGGCTGCGCATTCGAGTTCTGCCACACGAGAAAGAGCATCTGCTCCTTGGTTTTCTTTCCCTTTTTTGTAATGGATTACGTAGTCATAACCCAGCAGCTTGGGAAGCCAACGAATTTGCGTTGGAGTAGTGATACGTTGCTCTAAAAGATATTTCAGGCTTCTCTGGTCGGTTTGGACAATAAAGGATTTTCCCAAGAGGTACGGACGCCACTTACGCACTGCTTTAACGATTGCTAGCATTTCTTTATCATAGGTGGAAAGGGTTAAGGCTGATCCCTTGAGAGCTTCACTAAAGAAGGCAATTGGCCGACCATTTTGAGTGAGTATGGCCCCAATTCCGGTACCGCAGGCATCGCATTCCACTACGAACGGCTGAGAGAAATCAGGTAGGCACAGAATTGGTGAAGTGGTTAAAGTATGCTTCAGTTGAGAGAAAACTGCAGCTGCTTCCGAAGTCCATTTGAAGCCGTCTTTGGATATTAATCGGGTTAGCGGTGCAGCAATGGTGCCAAATCCTCTGATGAATTTGCGATAGTACCCTGCAAGCCCTAGAAAGCCACGGACTCCTTTCACTGTAGTGGGCACCGGCCAGTTAACAATGGATTGAACCTTTGCGGGGTCAACTGTCACTCCTTGCAATGAAATGAGATGACCCAAGTATTCTACCTGCAGGACACCAAAACAACATTTGGATTTTTTTGCAAACAATTGGTTAGTTGATAACACTTGTAGAACAGTTCGAAGATGTTGTAGATGCTCCTCCCATGTTTTGCTATACACGAGTATGTCATCAAAGAAGACTAGCACAAATTGTCGAAGGTAGGGCTGGAACAAATCATTCATTAAGCTCTGGAATGTTGAGGGAGCATTGGTGAGCCCGAATGGCATGACCATAAATTCATAGTGACCTTCGTGTGTTCGGAAAGCCGTCTTATGCACATCCTCTTCCTTCATCCGAATTTGGTGGTAACCGGATCGAAGGTCCATTTTGGAGTAGTACTTTGCCCCGTGCAATTCGTCAAGTAACTCATCTATTACCGGAATGGGATATTTGTCTTTGACAGTAATGTTGTTGAGGGCACGGTAATCGATACAAAAACGCCATGTGCCGTCCGATTTTTTAACTAGCAGCACCGGGGATGAGAATGGACTAGTGCTTGGTCGAATCAATCCTGAATCCAAGAATTCTCTGACCATCCGCTCTACTTCACTTTTCTGGTAGTGTGGGTATCGATAAGGTCGAATACTGACTGGTCCTTGGTTTGGCTGAATGGGTATTTGGTGGTCATGGCTTCTCTTCGGCGGCAGGCTAGTAGGTGTTGCAAAGACTGTTCCGAACTCAGCTAAGATGTGACTAAGATCATCTGGGTAATGAGTCGTATCTGTGGAATTTGGGAGACTAGTCATCTGCAACAAAAAAATAGTACCGGTTAAATAGAATAATTCCTTCTCTTTGAGTGGTTCCAGGTCAGTTTGCCTCAGCCCCCGAAAGATACAACGGCGCCCATCCTGGTAAAAAGCCATAATCAGCTTCTTATAATCAGTCTCCACTGGTCCTAGTGTTTCCAACCACTGTACTCCGAGAACGGCCTGACATGCGGCAACTGGAAGTACATAGAAATCGGCTTGTACATGTTTTTCTTGAATGACGAGGGTGATGGCTAGGCAGCGACCTGAGCATTCGATTTTTTCCTTGTTGGCCACCATGACTTGAAAGGTTCCATCTTGGGTGATTGGCAGTCCCAATTCCGTGACTACTGCTTGATCAAGGAAATTATGAGTACTTCCACCATCAATTAGGACAGTAATGTCTCTGTTTTTTAGCTTTCCGCGGACTCGTATGGTTTGGGGGTGACTAGCTCCTGATATGGCGTGAAAGGATATCTCTGGTAAGGGTTCGTTGGACACAAGCTCGCTGTGAATTTCTTCAGGCTCTGAATCCTCAAAAGGCATGGTCTCTTCAATCATAAAAAGCTGGGGTCTTTGGCAACGGTGACCGGGTACATACTTTTCATCGCAGTAAAAACATAGGCCTTTTTCCCTACGCTCATTGGCTTCCTGGCCTGTGAGGCGACGGATTGGAGCTGTGGAATTCGGTGGTCGTTGTAAGGGAGGTGGTCCAAGTAATCCAGGGGCAGCGTTCGAGTAATTGCGACTTGGAAGTGAAACGGACTGTGTTCGAAAGGAAGAATGAGTTTTCTTCTGTAGCATGTTTCGCTCCTCGATTAGGCGTGCTACGCCGATGGCCTCTGATAGCGATTTGGGTTGTTTTACTTTGACGTCGAGTCGGATATCATCCTTCAATCCGGCTGTAAAACATCCAACTAGGAAATTTTCTGGCAAGTCGTCAACACGATGGGATAGCCTTTCAAATGCCTCCTGATAAGCTTCTACCGTGGTTATTTGCTTCAGTCGGGTGAGTGCTTCCGAAGGATCTTCGTAGTCGGTCGGACCAAAACGGATTAGGATGGCTTTCGTAAACTCCTCCCAAGTCACAGCCCCTTTGAATTTCGAATACCATCGATGCCATTGTAGGGCAGTTTCTTCCAGGTGGAAAGAAGCCAGTTGTACTCGCTGTCCAGCTGCAATGTCTTTGAACTGAAAGTACTGTTCTGCTTTGTATATCCATCCGGTGGCATCTTCTCCTCTGAACTTCGGAAAGGACAATTTCAGATGGTGGTGGTTTCTATCAGCAGTATTGTGGAGGCGGAGGGTGTTGGTCTCATTCGGCCGGTGAGAGGATTCGCCTGTAGTAAGGGGATTACTCTCATGATCACTTGTGCTGCGGGAGTGATGTAAGGTTTGGAGCTCTGACATGACAATTTGGAGAGTAGCATTAACTTGGTTCATGTTTGTGGTAAGCTGATTCATGTTGGTGGTAAGTTGGTCAATGTTTGATTCCTGGCGGTTCAGGATCTCAGTGACTTCGCCACGGAATTCGTTGTTGGTTTTGCCACGGGTCTCCATGAGTGGAACCTGGCTCTGATACCAATTAATACAACCAGAATTTGTAGAAGAAGAACAAGAAAAAACAGAGGAGTTAGAGAAGACAGAAAAGCAATTTGCTGTGTAATACTTGAATTTTATTGACTACGCCTGACCCATTTATAGGTCTTACATTCAGAACTTACACAACCATTAAGCTTAAATTGAGGAACAACCAAGCCACTAGCAGTTAGTGGGAAGGTATTGCTGAATACCAGCAACATGTTCATACTAGGAACGAAAATTAAGCAATAAAAGAAATAACTAAATAATAACTTTATTATCCAAGCAACTGCAATGCAATTCTGCTGACTTGGTCCACTTCTCAGCCGATTCCACTGGAGACTTGGAAGACACCTGGACTAGCATGCATGGAACATTGCATGCCCAAATACGATGGAGGAAAAATGACCATATCATTTTGTTAAATGTAAGACCAATTGAAATCGATGGTATGAGGGACACTAGCTTTTTGTTCAATAGCTTTCAAGGGGTATTAAAGTATTTTGAGTGTTTCAAAGAGAAAGGGCTACTAGGCCCTCCAAAGTCCAAATCCATTTAATCTGAGAATTGGGCAAAGACCCTGCATATCTATAAATAATCCGTGTAACATCAAAATCACCACCCTCCTTTTGACTGGACATGGGCTGGGATCCGAATCCACAATCCATACCCGACACAAAGCACTCACTCCAAGACAAAAAACCAAAACACAACTAAAGCTATAGACTATAGAGCATGTTGACGCAAAGCACTCTGTCTCTCCCTCTCAGTTCCCTCTCAGTTATACATCACAGGCCAATCCCAAAACCTAATGTCCGATCTCATGTTGTGTCTAAATTTTTTTTCGAAATAGGAAACTTGGTAGTATATATATTAATCCACGCTATATTTGTAAAATTAATCTAAAATATTAGAAAAAGAAACATTAATGATGATATTTTAATGTAATTTGGTGAGGGCGTGGGTGGTACCACTAATTGAATGAATATGTAATGTAACTAGGGATGGTAAAAACCCGGGTCGGGGCCGGATACCCAGGTTTTGACAGTCCGGGTACCCGACCTGGAAATATCTGGATTTTTAAATCCGGGTACCCGGCCTGGAAATATCCAACCGGGTTTCCGGGTATCCATACCCAGATTTTAACCCCTTTATTTATTTATTTATTTTTTATTTTTTATTTTTTTATTTTTATTCATCGCAAAGACTTGGTTGCACAATCACTCAAGTTGATACATTATATACAATTTTTGACTGTCTCAAAGTCTTATTCTTAGTTAAATTAGCTAATATATTATATACAATTTTTAATCATATTTTTAATTTTTCATCCCTAAATGTAACTGGTATGGCCTCACACTTTCAACCTCATCTTGTAAATGTATATTATTTATTATAAAGTATTAACCTCATTAGCAGCTTTCTTATTCTTCTTTTTCGTTTTCAACCGCAAACATCTTGATCATCAATTCGTCATAGTTTTCGATCATGTCATTGCAGCTCTCTCGGTGCCAATGTAATCACTGAAACTCCTCCAATCACAAATCGACAACAAATCATGTCCTTACAATTATTTTTTGCTAGTTTTGAACGAATCTCCGTCGATCTTCCCATTTGTAGCTAGCTTAATTTCCTCAACATTATCTGTAATCAATATTTAAATCAAACGTGGGGTCCAGAAGAAGTCTATCCTGGGAGGAAAAGAGGGGTTGAAAATGCTTGAATTCAAGCCATAAGAAAAAGCAATCTTGAACCGCGAGTAATATTCTATATATGTAAAAATAGTATAAATGCAGTGATTACATATATTGATCATATATAATCAATAATTAATGCACGTCTTTTAAGCCATGACAGTGACAAATTTTTCTAGTAGTTATCTGCTAGAGTTACCATAATTGCTGCATATGAATGCAATTCCTGATATATTTATATATATGCTCACTATATATGATTAATGCATTGTTTTTTTAAGAGCATTCTGAAAACCTATTTGCAAATGACTTTATTTCTCTCAGTAATATATATTTATTTCCGAGGGATGGTCAAAAAAGTGATTTCCCACGATATTATTTTCGATGGAGACCGACGACCTTTTCCCGTTGAAATTGTACATTTTTGACGATATTTTAACATTTTTGAATGTTTTTGGCTCTCGGAGAAGACCATACTTGTTGTAGTGTTGCTTGTGCCAAAGTGAAAACACACATGACCTAGAAAATTATATTTAGTGTTACAACCCTATGGTGTCGGTGTGAGGGTCAATGTCGGTGTGAGAGTCAATCTTTCAAACCAAACTCATTTTGTTTTTCTAAAATTATTTTTGAAATAGGAAACTTGATAATTGATTTTTAAAAAATTAATTCAATATATTAGAAAAAGAAACATCAATGATATTTTAAATGTAAGTTGGTGAGGGTGTGGTTGGTACCACTAATTGAGATATATAGGGCACGCAGTTTATAGGAAATGAAACATCAAATGAAAATTAAATGTAATGTAACTGGCATGGCCTCACACTTTCAACCTCATCTTGTCCATGTATACATATACATATACATGTATATTGTATATATATATATATATATTTTTCCCCAGCCAATAATTAAGCAAGTTCTATCAGTTTCCACCATTGAATTTACATGCAATATTTAATTTTTATTGCTTTCTAATTTGGCATGACCATGGACTACAAACCCTAAAAATGAGTGAAACAACCAACTCATCAATGAAGATGGATGGCCCCAAGAAAAGAAAAATAAAAAAGACAATTATTTAGAAATACATACCAACTAAATTTAACCTAGAAAAAGACTAGACTAGACACTGACGATATTGCATGTCATCAAACATAGGATTTAGCTAGCAAGTAGAAAGAGAAGCTTGGGGTGGAATGGATAAGAATATTACTTTCATGATATGATGATGGTGCTGCATGTACACTACTACCAATACTTTCATCACTAACATTAACATCTTCATCATCGTGGGCCGTTGGATCTGTGGGCCTTCATGTACTCATCATCATCATCATGACGCTTCTCCATGGTGAGGATCAAATTGCCATCTCTCGTGCAGTTTCTCTTCAACACAAAAGGCAGCGACGTCATTGGTACCAGTGGTGGGTACTCAGCTTTCTTCTTCTTTTTCGTTTTCAACCGTAAACAATTCACATGATCATCTTGATGATGATCAGGATAGTTTTTGATCAGTTCATCGCAGCTCTCGGTGCCAATGTGATAACTGTTCATATCATGATGAGAATAAGATGGAGTTGATATTATTGGAGGTGGAAACTGGTTTGAACTCATAAGACAAGAATTGTTGTGGTGGTGATGATCGTTTTCAGAGCAAATTGTTAGGGCTTTAAGTCCAGCTGATGATGCTTCTGGAGTCTCCATCTTTAATGAAAAAGATTGAAAGCAAAGGTTTCCAGTGAATTTAGAGAGAGAGAGAGGAATAAAATAATTTAGTGCTACATATACATTTGCGATACATTCTATATATAAGGGACTGATCTTTTCGAGGGCTAGAATTTTTTTTTTTTAAATAACTATTAAAATTATTAATTTATTAAAATGGTCTTTATGACATGCTTACTAATCATGAATACTAACAAAGAAGAAAAGTAAACGTAAATTCATACAATTATTCAAAATGTCATGCTCTAGGGTCCTTGTCTTCCTTACTGAGACAAGCTAGAGTTCCTAGACTTTGTAGCTCGTGTCAAATGTCGGAGGTTAATTAGGAGCTGATTGTGTCATTGTGTGTATGGGAGCAAAATGTTCAAATTGTTATAAGTATGGAACTCATATTGATATGATAAATGATATTATCTGCTTTGGATCTAAACCCGTATGGATTTACTTTTGAGATTCTATCCAAAATGCCTCATACCAATAGAAATATTGTACATACTTAGAGCATCTCCAATGCAAATGTGCATTTGGAGAAAATTAAGTGCCACATGAGATAGATAGTTAAAAAGTTAGAAAAATTAAAGCCCTCTCCAATGCAATTATCTAACTTTAATATGTAGATGATGTGGCAAAAAAAAAAGTTAGAGAATATGGAGTTGAGTTTCTAGAATTAGAAATTCTTTTAGAAATGCTGACTAGGATTTTTAACTCTTTCCACCAATAGCATTATAACCCATTTAATTGTAAAATAAAAGAGGAGAGCTAGGGAGTGTAATAATTGTTTTATTGTGATTGGTCATAAAATAAATACATATTTGATTTAGATAATTGCATTGAAGATGTGAATATTCAAAACTCTAATTTTTTTTTTTCAAAAATGGGTCCATTATTTAGAAACTCAAAAATACATATTTGCATTGGAGATGCTTTTATATACTCATGATCATCCCCATATCTAGCCAATGTGAATCTTTGGTAGCACATCTAATACAAAAGCTTCGAGTTTCCTATATATGGTTGAGATGAAACGGCTTATAATGAACAAGAAGAGCAATCTCATCCATTTTTGTTTGGCTGATGAAAATGGGGAAAATGGTATATATATTAAATTGAAGAGAAGAAGAAATTTTTATTTTTTATTTTTTATTTTTAAATGACAAGTTGGTGGTGGACAAAAGGAGCAATGTCATGTATATTATATATAGGCATCTGGTTGCCAAACGACGACGTTGGCTACTATGTATTATTACATTTTGTTTCTTACAAGATTTTTGAGGGAAATAAAGACAGTGAATTCCATTATTTACACGTACCAAAGTAACTAAGACTTTCACTTTAATCATTTTGTTTTTTTCTCCAAAACAGAGATATTCCTCTATTGCATTCACCATTTGCTGCTCAAACACGTCTCTTGATAACGCCCACTCACATGCTCGATCTTCACAGTTCACACTCACAGTAATCAGGCCGATGGAAATCTAGTCATCAAATAACAAATATTGCCTTGGATGGAAACATTTACTATTTTAACTTCTTTTACTTTTTAGAGATCGATGATGGTGAGATATATTGTCTTTAATTGTATGGAAAGTAAAAGTGATTTCATGAGTTTAAATTTTGGATGGTAGAAATTCAGTGAAACTGAAGATCACCCTAAAGATCTTATATAATTTGCAAAGTACGTTTATCGTTAAACTAGTTCAATACAATTGATCACCCTAAATGCACATACAATACAATTGATCACACCCCACCTTTTAATCAAATAAGAGAACATATTCATCGATCCAATAATATCAAGTACTCAACCAGCAGTGTCATGTACTTTCAAAGATAGAAAACCCTAAGAAAAAAATAAAGAGACAAGAGAATATATATATATATATCCATTATATTTTACTATAATATAGTGATCAATTATTATGGCATCATGCATATGCTGTTACTAGCTAATTGATATTGACGAGATGAGGTTAGTTTGGTGGTAAAACCCCTCACACCTATACCATAAGGTTGCAGGTTCGAGTCCTCCCTTTCCCTAAAAAAACCCTCAATTTATGTAATAGTGTAGTACTTCCAAAAATAAAAATAAAAAATACTAGCTAATTGATATTTGAGTGAGACCGGTACTCTCTACCTCACTACTGATCACTGCTCGGTTGTTTGCCTTGGTTAATGGTTACTGCAGGTAAAGCTTCAACATCAAACTCTGGAAGTCTTATAAATTCATTTGGAAGAATATAAAAGGCTGATAGCATGTGATTTGTGAATATGGGGATAAAGACATTGACTTCCTCTAAAATTTAGTATAAATATAATTAGAGAGTAAATATGTATTTATCTATTTGAATATCTTCTATTTTTAAAATTTAACAATAAAAATACTAAATTGCGTTTAATTATTAAAATTTTAAAATAAAAATATATGATTTTTTATTTATTATAAAAATCAATGTGGATTACGAGAAAATATTATCTGAGATGGTCCCATACACATGGCCGTGGAACCGTCCAATGGGAGTGTACCCATTGGACGGTTCCACGGCCACGTGTATAGGATTATCCCAGGCAAGATTTTCTCATGGATTGCAGTGCTGATTGTTATATTACCCAGCTGTCCCCCATTATAGACGCAGATTTAATTTGTGTACGTAAGTGTCATGTTCATGTATGATACAAGCCAAAGTCTCCCAATTTGAAAAGGCTGAGGCATTTCAAATTGGGACCCATCATCATCAATCCATCGTCTCAGTTGAAGTGCAAATGTCCATCCAGCGAGAGACGGGGAAGAAGACCCCACAGAAACCTGATTTGCGACCCCAACAGGCCAACACACATAAATCAAAGTCATTTTCATTGTGCTAGTGATTTGCTTGATGGATATATGGAACGTTAACATGCAAAGCACTTGAAATGAAAATGACTTTGATTTGTACGTGCTGGGGTCGTCTTCCCCGTCTCTCGCTGGATGGACATTTGCACTTCAACTGAGATGGTGATGGGTCCCTCCCCACTTAAACCCTTCACATGTTGCACCAACTCACCAAGCCACCAACCTTCAATTATTAACAAACTTATTAAAGATTCTTCCTCAATTGAACAAAAATCAAAGACTTTTAATATTTCAAAAAATTTCCTATAATCACATTCACAAATCACAACTTTAATTTGCATCTTTTTCTTCTTTCTATATATCTTCCACTCCAAATTTTTTTGCTAATTATCACACTAATTAATAAGTTATTATCACATTGGAATGTGAGATAATTCATTTTGGGTTTCTGATGATGATGAATTGATGATGGGTCCCCACTTCCAGCCATCACATGTTGAATCAAACGTGGGGTCCAGAAATCAATTATGCGAGGGAAGGAGGGGGTTGAAAATGAATCTTCCATGCACGGGTTGCTTGAATTCAAGCCATAAGAAGAAGCAATATTCTTGAACCGAGTAATTAATATTCTATTTTATTTATATATACACGTGAGATATATACGTCAGCTGTGGCATTCATTTTAAAGTTGTGGAAGCAAAATGAGCAGATCGAAATCCAAAGAATGGTGACCTACCCGAAAACTGGACAATGCTTACATTTGGGAGCAGAGCTTCTCTATTGATCGACTAAAGGAAACTTTTTGTCGGCAAGTTTTTCTTTTCTGTTGTGTTGTTTGGTTGTCATTGTATTAGGAGGGTTGTTTTACCATTAAAAAAGATGTTTTACATTGGTAGCCTTAAGGATTTATACTTGATTTTAATGATAACAAAAATTAATGAATTTCTAATAACGAGGTTTGATTGTAGTGTGATATAGTAAAGATTTCAAGTATAATGGAATTATGATGCAACACTTTGAAGAAATCACCCTACATGCATGGCGAGCCAACACATCAAGCTTTTGGACATTAAAAACATATATATATATATCGATCTTTTTTAAAGTTTGAAGCAAACAAGAGTAGTTCAGTGATAACTTATAAGCTCCTCACACTAGGATATGAGTTCAAGTACTTGTATCTCTCATTCTCTCTCACCAAATCTTAAATTTGTATAAAATAAAAAACCAGTTTGATTGGACGGTCTTACCACCGGACGGCTACATTTCTCTTGTTACAAATTCTAGTACCACCCATGCACCCTCTTTATCCAACGTATTTAACCTGAAATTAAATTTGAACAAAATATCTGTTAATAAATTGTATGATTGGTTGAAGTATGGATATTCAATAATTTAATCCCAGTAATTAACCATATTATATATTCTTATTTTACCACGACTTTAATTTCTATATATCATCTAGAATCGATCGAGAGGTTTTGGTGGGGGTCTTCTTCCCCGTGTATCTCTGGATGGACATTTTCACTTCAGCTGAGATGATTAATTGATGATGATGGACAACTGTATACAAATAAGTTGCATTAATTTTTGTATCATCGATACAGAATTACAGATATACAATACATACAGATATATAGTTATACATGGCTTGCCTCCATTATGCAAATCTGAGATTTGCATACAATACAGATAGATCTTAAATATAAATGTAGACATTAATTACTATCCAAATAAAGAAATTAAGAATTCCTCACAATCAACTCCTAATTAAGAGCATCTCCAATGCAAGCGTGACTTGTGAAAAAAAAAAAAAAAGATGCCACGTATGATAAATAGACGTTATGTTAATAATTGTGTCTCAAATGCAGCCGTATATATTCAACCTCAAGCTGACGTGGTAAAAAAAAAAAAAAAAATCAGATTTTATCAACATGACCGTCCACTTTCAGACGGTCTGTTGCACACATCTGTTTTTTAGGTTGACTCAGCAAACATTTAAAACAAACATTAATTTTTTTATATATTTTTGGTAAGGAAATAAAATAAAAATTAAAACATGAAAAAAAGATGGACACGTTATTAAAAAAATTGTGTTTTAGACGGAAGTATTGGAGACCAAATTTTGAGTTGATTGTTTATCAAGTCTATTTTTTTGCCACATAAGAAGCAAATATTTTGGCATTGTTGCTATGCCAACAATTATTGGTATGTAAGCCACTTTTACATTGGAGATGCTCACTTACTCTAACATTCAACTATCACATTAATAAGAACGGTTGTTGGAATTAGGTCAGTCCAATTTTATTAGAAAAAAGAATGGTCGTTGGAAACCTGTGACTGTGTTTTTTCTCTCATTTATTATTGATTTACCTGATTTTTGAGATGGGAATTAATTGATAAATGTATATGCATGTATGTGTACATAGAGAGAAATGAGATCATCAACTATATAAATATATAGAGAGCGAGAGAAATAAAGACATATTGTAACAAGGACGTTACAAAAGTGAACGCTGCTTCTTTCTAAGCAACTTTCACTTTTGTAAGAGACTCAATACACGATCGACTTTTCTCACCAAGCACCTGTAATTATTTCTCTAAAAAATTACAAGTGCTTTAGTCATGTCTTTTGTCACTATTTGGACTGGGTTTTGTAAGAAAGTCACAACTTTAATAACTTAAGTTTAAAAGACACCTATTATGGTGAACGGACAAAAAGGCCCTCCACAGTAACCTTCTTTACCATTTTTTTTTTCTTCTATCAAAATCCTCCATCAATGGATGATGGTGGACCATAAGCACGCGTACGTCGCCGTCGACGACCACGACCAAACACAATAGCAACTTTTTTTTTTTTTTTTTCCCAATTTAAAACCTCTTTTGTAAACCTTAAGCTGATTGTGTGAAAAAAAAATGATTGTTAAAAAGGCTCAGAAAAGTGTCGGACAGAGCTTAGAAAGGCTCGGGCAGTTCATTAAAAGGCTCGGAGAACAAATGAAAAGGCTCGGAGGTTCAAAATTAACAACAAAAAAAAAAAAAAGATTGTTGAAAAGGCTCGGAGAACAATTGAAAAGACTCGGAGAACAAATGAAAAGGCTCGGAGAACAAATGAAGAGTCTCGGAGACTAATTAAAAAGTCTCGGAGAACAAATGAAAAGTCTCGGAGAACAAATGAAAATGATCGGAGAACAAATAAAAAGTCTCGAAGACTAATTGAAAAGGCTCGGAGAACAAATGAAAAGACTCGGAGAACAAATGAAAAGGCTTAGAGACTAATTGAAAAGTCTTAGAGACTAAATGAAAAGGTTCGAGCCTTTTCAATTGTTCCCCGAGCCTTTTCAATTAGTCTCCGAGACTTTTCATTTGTTTCCGAGCATTTTCATTTGTTCTTCGAGCCTTTTCAATTAGATTCAAAATTCACACAACCAGCTTAAGGTTTACAAAAGACTCGGAGAACAATCATTTTCTCGAATGCGTCTGCATAGCGCCACAAAACTAATTATCCAATGAAGTTACATTGATAATGTTATGATGTTCAACCTCCATTGGAGGTCTATTATAGAGGAAGATGAAATAATAAAATATCAGAAAACTTCAAAGTAAGAAAGAGAATGTGTAAAGTAAGGGCATTTTTGAAAATCACTTACTTTAATACATTTTAAACTTAAAGTTATTAAAGTGGTGATTTTCTTACAAAACCCGGTTAAAAAGGTGATATTTCCCATCATTTCCACGTTTCATATATATATATATATATATATGAGACTCAAATATTCACAAAAGTCTCTAAAAACGAATCTTAAGAGTGCCTTCTGGGAAAAAAACGTGTAGCCATATTATGGTTTCTAAAAGCTTAGCTTAACTTGTGCAGAAAGCATATCTACCATGAGCCTTTATTTTCTTTAATAGAAAATGCTATAATCAGTTGCTTCTTCTTTCCATAGTTATTTCTGGATTTTTTTTTTTTTTTTTTTTGTTGAATTATATTAATCTAAAATTTCAATAATATATGTTTTGAGGTTTTTAGAGAGATTGAAAGCACCCCATCACACAACATAACAATAATAATTGAGATTCTGTACGTGTCTAACTTCCTTCAAGGAATTATAATTATAATTTTTAATTAAAAATCACCCTAACATTTATTGATTAAGGAATTTTGCAATGTTTGCAATGGTCCCAAAGTAATGAAGATTTGGTAAAAATGTAAGAAAGGAGAAAATCTTGGTTGGGAACGGTCCCATACACGTGGCTGTGAGACCGTCCAATGAGAGAATGCCATAAGTGTGCCACATAACTCTCACACAGTCTCCAATGTATATGTGTCACTCTCTCATTGGACGGTCCCACATCCACGTGTATGGGACCGTCCCAGCCAAGATTTTCTCGTAAGAAAGAATAAGATGATGAAATCAAAGAGATCGAAACTAGGAAGAAGTTGCACACGGACTCGGAGTTGGATCATATATAGTGGTGGCATTGAAACACTCGCTAATCGTTAGGTGATTCACGTTCATGATCATGTAGAATGTAGCATGGATTCAGCATTGTTTTCAAGTTTCAACACTGGAGATGAACGAAATACCTCTCATTCTCATTAATTCTGGAAACTAACTAATTACAGAATGTATATGCACAAGAGAAGAATATAACACTCAAAACTAATTTCCTGAATAATTACATCAGATTCTAACTACAAAAGCATCAATCTTGTGGTATTTGTGACTCCCACACTTAGCTTATCAACCACGCATTATTGTTGCAGAGCTTCTCTTTTCTCTCTCTCAAAAATTAAGCACCAATCTTGTAATAGTTGTTTAATGGGTGTTTTCTTTCAGGGATTTGATGTCAAATTTCTTGATGATGGAAATGGTTTTGGCAGTCCTGATGATGTCTGCATCCAGATTCCAGGGAAATCAACTTTGTTCATTTGACAAGCTTCCATTGATTTGAATTTAATTTATGTACCCATTATATATTTATATCATAACTTTGATTGCTTGAAGATTAATGATATTCCTTAATTCCAACTATTATGATGCAAAATAATTAGATACGAAGAGCAAGAAAGCAAACTATTAGTACAGTGACTGAAAAATAGCCAGCACAAAACACTCTACTCTCTTTGTTTCAACGAGGTAACATATAACTATTATACAGGTTGACATAGATTTGGAGAAGGAGCCTATTGAGTATTAAGGCAAGGATGGAAAGGGTGTTTATTTAAAGGATATTTGGCTCTCTGCAGAAGAAATTGCAGAGGTAGAGAATCTCAAGTTTGCATATCACATGACAAAATTGTATGTAGGTTGTTCAATCCAGTGTGTTGCCTAATATATTCAGAACTACTTATGAGGCTATAACAAAGGGCAACCAAACAGTATTATATTCTGTACCTGTACTACTCATGGGTTCCCAATAATGACTAGTATTATTACTAGCTACATTTTCCCAGCAACCAAACAGTATTATATTCTTGGAAACTTTATAAGCAGAATCAGTATTCAAGTTATATATAAACCACAATACATATTAGACTTGATTAATCTAAAAAAAAGTAACAAATTCTTACAAGTTATATAGATTCACAATCTGAAAATTCTTCAAATGTCCTCCTATATATTGTATATTGTAGGAGGAGATCATTTTCCTGTCAACAATCGAGCCCCATATATATATAGATGAACCATTAGATCAAAAATGACATTAATTTCTCTATTAATTCATATAATCCGACAGTATTATTATTATTATTATACCCTACCCAAAAAACTTTTACTAGTTAAAAATGAAGACTTGTTGTTGCCGGTCAAAGCATCCCAGATTGAAGAAACAATCTTCTGGAGAGAAGTGGAGATGGTTTTTGAAGACTGTGAATTCTTAAGAGCTGAAGAAGAATCTCGATCATCACATCACATATTTTTTATCGTCGATCGTCGTCGGTGTTGGATCGCTGAGCAGAGACGAAAACGAAAATGGGAAAGATAACAAGAAAACGACGTCGTGAGTGAGCACGTCATTAAAAACCGCTGACGTGCCCAATGACTTGTGCGTACAGTGGCTCATTTGATGACGTGGCATGCCATATCAGTGCACGTCATTAGTAATTGCCCACAACGCCCAATTGACCCATGAATCCCACCAGTTATTTGCTGAAAGAAGCAAGGGTGATACGGTCAAATCGTAGGTTCCAAATCTCCTGCCCGGGTTGACTCAGTATCCGAGTAAGTCGATACGTATACTGTATACACGTGGCTGGACATGTCGACACATAGTACCTGACAAGACAGTGACTTGATTTTCAAGCACCGGAAGACAACAAACAAATGAACGACGGCGGAAGAGGAGAGGAAGCCGTTGGGATACATTAATTTTACGGTGTTGAAGAAAAGCCCACTTGGAGAGAAGAACAAGAGGAAGAAGAAGGAGTTCCTGGGTCCATGATATCAACAGACCTGAGCAGTTTGTCAAAGACTTCAGAGACCAGGTAGTCTCCTATCTTTTCTTTTTATTTGAAATGTCTCTCAAGTTTAGTCTTTTTTTTTTGTTATTTGTTTCGGTTTTAAAGATGAGTAAAGTTTGTATTTTTATTATAGTTTAGTGAACACCCCAGTCCCATCTCCACCTGGGATTTCAAGGTTTATGTGAAATGTTGATGTTTAAATGTTTAATGATCATGGGGTTGGCCAGAATTTAGCAGCTGAAATTGATGATGGGTGGCTTAGATGGAGAGAGCTTATGAAATTGATGATGGGTGGTTAAGATAAGAGTTCAAATTTTCAACTTATAAATTAGAATGCTAAGCCTAAAAAGTAAAAACATTATTACAATTTTTGGTAATGCCAATAGTTTACAGCCCGCAACTTTTATCGGTGGCCTTCATTGTTTTTGGTTCTTTAGTGTTTGGACTTCCTTCTGCAAGAGGCTGGAAATTCCAGTTAATTAGAGTGTTTATGGTCCCGTTTTGAATTACTATGTACAAGAGTCGAGAATGGTGGTGGAAACTGGAAATGACCATTTCCGGTAGTTTTTTGAACTGCAGAACAAAGTATCTTCCTACATAAGAAAGAAACAATACAGTTTAATACTAGTACAAGTATGTTTATGTTCGTGATAGTTTGGTATCAGAGCCAATTTCTATGGCACATAAAAGTTTATATTTAGTACAAGCGACTGAATTGTTTCATCAGTGCCATTTTGATGGGAGGCAAAAAAATTGTGAATGCTTTTTCCAAATCCAAATTATTACTCTGAAGTCTGATCTATTTGTTTCTTGAACTCAATGAAAAAGCCAAATAACTGCTCTGGTTCATTTTGTTAGACTATTTCTGTTTTCACTTAGCATGAAATTATGAATCTTGATGCACTCAGCTCTCAAAACTGTCCAGGAGAGGATTTTTGTATTAACTTGTTAAACGGAAAGCCCCAAGATTGTACTATCCAATTCAGTCAGGCCTGAGCTAATGAATTCTGGTCAGTTATATGTGCTACGCCAACTAGATACATTTACGAGAAGAAAGGTTTAAAACAAGATAGTATTCATAATTAATAGAACACAAAGCAAACACAACTTTTTAGAGAAAGAAAACAAATTGATGTCTTCCTGATCCTGCTTGAGAATACCTGGCTGTTGCTCCATTTATGATTTATTGCTTGTCCTGAACTGCAGACTATGATGTTATTGTCTTGCTTTATAAACACTTGTTTGGCGCTTCTTGCTCTTTTGAAAAAAGTTGACCTGCTTTGCAATCTTTGAATTGTTCATCATTATTGTTGATGCCTTTTGTTTCCTTTTGTTTCCCTTCCCTTTTGTACACCTGCTGCTTGCTCAGGGCTGTTACTCTCTTCCTTGGTAAGGTCCGGCCCTGTGTCCCTATGGATTCCATGGTTGTATTCTGGCTTGTGGACACCTTTATGCTGATCTTCTAATATAACTTCTTTTCTATTTTTGATCTCCTTCAGTGTACTTGCTTGCTCAACAGTGCTGCTAATGGTCTTCTTAGGCCTTGTACCTCCATGACTTGCATTGTTTTCTTCTTCTAAGTAACCCTGATCCTTGCTCTTTGTTACGTTTGTGGCATTGGGAGTCGTGTACTTGCTATTTTTCTTGATTTCTTGTGGTCTGTAAACCTCCTGCTGAGAGCTTGGCTTCATGTTTCCGGAGATTCCATGGCTGTTTTCTTGATCTTGAGTCCACACTTGCTTCTCTTTTAACGCACCATTCTTTGCTGTGTCTATAGGATCAATTTCTGGGGTGCCTTGTTGATCAGGAACAAACCATTCATTTTTATTGCCTCCACTGCTGTATTCCTTTCCCTTCCCTTCTCTGTTGGTATCTTCAGTCTTTGATTTTGGTTTCAACCAAGAGCAACAAAAATCGTCTGGTTCAGGATCTACTTGACCTGAATCATAGGGATCATCAGGATTTCGAGTCCACTGATTCCGCCCAGCCATCTTCTCAGAAATCAGAAATGGTTTGTTTCAGTACAAGCACATATGCATGCACAGCATTGAGACTGAGGAAAGCCAAGTTGTAGAGATTCCCCAGATATGAAATTAGAGTTTAAGCTAGTACTTTCCTTAGCTGAAACCACAATATATCATCAATCTTTAACCAATTCTCACACTGTCTTAACATTATTGATTATTCCCATCTCTGCTCTGTCATTGTCATATAGAGTGGAACAATTCCATAAATATGTTCCAAAGTTATTGCAATTATATGATTCCATTATATTTACAGCTATTGCACTGCCAGATAATAGAAATAATTACCAACTGAAAGTGATAAAAGCAGCCAGAATATTGAAAGGAATAATACCACGTGGTGTGGTGCAGCGGTAAGGCATCTGCACTCCATGTGCGACGAACCGTTCGGGCTGTGCCTGAGTTCGATCCCTGCGGGAAGCACCTGTGGCCAAGGGTCTGTTGCCCGCCAGCCCCAAACGGGGATTAGTCCCACCTCATGCTTAAAGCAAAAAAAAAAAAAAAAAAAAGAATAACCAGTACAAATGTGTGTCACCTTTGTGGCCAATGGCAGGCCCAATGCATTGTATGTAACAAAAGCCCGATTAAAGTGTGTACATCGGGCTCGTTTCATGTTATTAGTATTTCATTAAAGTTATGCAAGTATGCCAAGAGTACTTAAATGACAAACATAATCCTCCATCTTTGTTTTGTTTTGCCTTATTTTTGTGGTGCATGTGTAGATGAGGTTGATTTGCTTGTTTAAGAACGGCCTACACAGTTTAACAGTAGTACAAATATCTTTACAATCGTGACAATTTGGTATAGAGTCAATTTCTATGCATGGGACATGAAAGTTTTATGGACTCCCAAATGAAGATGTAGTTATGAACGGTCATTGAGGGCTGAAAGCATATTTCTAATGTATTTTCTCCTTGTTAGTCTCAACGTTTCATTAAGAGCTGAAAGCAATTATATTCCCCTCTCTCTATCGGCATACGTACATAACCAATGAAGCAAGTTAGGTTTCCCATCTTCGATAGGTCTTCGCTCACCCACCACCTCTAGAACCAAGAATCCAAAGCCAAACACATAGTATGCATCCAGGCTCGTCCTGTTCTAACCACTCTGGTGCCATGTAGTAACTAGCAGTACCAATCACTTGGGTTGTGGTCAGTGGTGGACTCAGGAATTTTAATCAGGTATGACACTTGAATAAATTAAATTGCAATTGTATGAAAAAATACTAAAAAATTAAGATCGTAGTAAAATAGTTTTTTTTTTTTTTTTTATAGATAAAATAAAATAAATAGAATACTTACTTAGATGAATTAAATAAACTTACCTTAAAAAAGAAATAAAAACAAGAAAAAATATTAAAAAATTAATAATAACAAGAAAACAACTTAAATAATGAAAAAAATTAATAGAATAAATTGCCATCTAATTTTATAATAAGAAATTTTGTTTTGCATTTATAATGAATTCAATTTAAATTTATACAAAAATAATTTATTAATAACTATTATTAGACATGTTCTTAAATTTTTATTCTTCAAATTATTGGTAAATTATTGATTTATTTATTATAAATAAATTAAAACTATAAAATAAAGAAAAATACTAAGGATAAGATAAAATGAATCATAGTAATAGATTGACTATTTCAATCTAATAAAGTAAAATATGAGATTTTAGGGTTTATTGATTGGACGTGTTAAATATGCCAAATTAAAACTATTAAAAATAATAAAAACCCAAAATAGTAATATATAATTTAATATAAATTAAGTAAACACAAATTAATGGTAGTTACGAAATTGACAACGACGGAATAGAGAAAATGAATTGGAAATGATGGTAAAATAAATAAGACATAAAAAATTAGAAGATAAAATTGAATTAAAAACTAAAAAAAAAAAGGCTAAAAATATTCAAATACTAAAAACCCAAATAAAACTCTATTGCCATCAGCTCACGCGAGTTATCCTCCGCTCCATGAAATCCAAACAGAGTCGGACCTGGCCCAGGGCACCAGGGGTGCCGGCCCACGGCCCATAACTTCCAGGGGCCTCTATTTTTAAATTTTTAGTTTTATGTATACAACTGAATTTTGAAATAAAAAAAGGCCCAATAGAAATATGTTTCTTCATAAAAGGAAAAAAATGGCCTTTCTTTTAAAAAAGCCCAAACTTATAAAAAAAAAATAAAAAAAAATTACAAAGGCCCCATGCCCGGTGCCACCATCTGATGCCCAATTCATTTTAGTGTGTTTTTCTTATAAATATTGTTTTATTGAATTTTTTGCTCAGACAATACCCATTTCTTTTAGGGTTTTAGACTTTCATCACTTCTTCCATTCTTCTCCGATCTCCACGACTCAACCCACTAAATACAAAAAAAATAAAAAAAAAAACAAAAAGGGCAAACTTCTTCATGATACATTTTCATATGTTTATTCAAATGATTTGTTTTTTGAATTAAGAGTGTTTTTCTGAATTGAGAGTGTTACAAGTTGTTTTACCAAGAGAAAAAAAATATTGCTATTGAAATACTTGAGTTTGTAAAAGCTTTATATTGTTATCTGAATTTATCAATTGCTTATAGGATATCATTGGCTATACCTGTAACTGTGGTATTCGTAGAAAGAAGTTTTTCTAAATTAAAAATGTTGAAATCTTATTTGCGGTCAACAATGTCACAAGAAATGTTAAATGAGTTGGCAATCTTGTGTATTGAAAAAGAAATATTAGAAAAGATTGAATTTGAAAATATTATTAATGTTTTGATATTCTCTACCGTGTTGTACGTGTGATTTTGTTTTGTAAGACTACATTATAGCTTGAATATTATTGAAGAGTTATTGCTGAGTTTTTTTTTGGAACTTTTCATATGTACAAGGGGTCCATTTTTTAGATCTTCGACCCGGGCATCTAAAAAGTCAGGACCGGCACTGAATCCAAACATTTGCTTGCCGTATCATCTTTGATTACCGCATCAGAAAGTGACAAGGAGATTGTAACTTGTAAGGAAAAACAAGAAAAATATTATCAACATTGGTAGTATATGGATAATAAAATTCCATTTGAGTGGTTGGTTTTCATATTTCCTTTTCTTCTATCAGTGTAGTGGTCCCTTGTGCATTAATGGGTTTGAAAAATATGTAACTTTTGATAGTGTTTAACATGACATCTAGGAAGATTGTCAGTAATTATCTATGATCATATAATTTGTATTAATTGTTAGATATATGTGCATGAAGTTGGTATGGAATTGGGTTTGCGCTTGATAATTTTAATCCAATTTGATCTTAATTGCTTTGTAAACCATTCAGATATATATGGAATTAAGATCTCCTACCGGTCTCATTTATGCTCAGCTTTTCAACATCTAATGACATGTGGCAGTCAAACAAATGAACTACTAGTATTATTTGTATTCATAGTTGAAGAAGGCAACATTAGATAAGATTTTGTAAGTTACAACTGTTTTGTATACTTGACTAATATATATATATATTTTTATCTAAAACCAATTTTTTAGATGTAGATTTGATTGATTTTGGCAGGGCACGTTTCAGTTTTTAAACGTAGAAATAACATGTAATAAACACCAAAACAAGAAACATTGGAAATTAAATAGAAAAGTCGTTCATCGCTCAAGACAAAATCAAGAGGAGGACAAACTGTGATAAAGATAACAGCTAATGAGCGAAGACTCAAAACTTTTTGACTTAAAGAAATTACATTTAAGAAATTACTAAAAAAATTTCTTGGAAATTTTGTGTTGTCTTTGTTAATGTACAGGTTTGTATCTCTGAGTCCTCTGTTTCTGGGAACAAACACAAGCTACGAAGTCTTCAATGGCTTCCAGCAGTACTGCAAAAGGATCATCTGCATCTTCTTCTTCTTCTTTTGATTCCTCTGGCATTCAATGGGAATATGAAGTGTTTTTGAGTTTTAGAGGTGAAGATACTCGCTATACCTTCACTGACCATCTCTATTATGCTTTGAAAGACAGAGGAATTTACACATTTAGAGATGCTGAAAGACTTGAGAGAGGGAAGAAGATTTCATCAGAACTCTTGGAAACAATTGAAAGATCGAGGTTTTCGATCATTGTTCTATCAAAAAACTATGCTTCTTCTACATGGTGTTTGGAGGAACTTGCAAAGATTATCGAGTGCATGGACACGAAAATACAGAAGGTTTTTCCGGTTTTTTATTATGTATATCCATCAGATATACGGAATCAAAGTGGAGATTTCGAGACAGCCTTCCATGAACATGAAGAATATTATAAGGATAATCCAGACAAGGTTCAAAGGTGGCGATCAGCTCTCACACAAGTTGGCCATCTGGCTGGATGGCATTTACAGGAAAGCAGGTACCTTTATCTTGTTGGATTATCTTTGAATTCATATATTTTTCATAGTTAATATTTACATGACAAATATTCATCGATAAATGATTAAACTATAAGGAAATTAAATAGTGTTGAGAACAAGGACGGATCCAAGATTATATTCTAGGGGGGGCGTCGTGAAATAATAAGTTAAATCGATATATATCTTAGAGGTTAATTAAAAAAATATTGTTTATATTTTAAAACAATATTTTTTTTTCATTAATTATTTAAAATGAATAATAATATTTTATTGAGATAATTTTTTTTTTTTTTTTTTGGTAAAAAGGAGGGCAGAGCCCAGAAAGCAAAACCTAAACTAAATTAGAGATAGATCTTGCTAGAGCTGAGCCTTTAGCATCAGAATCCAGCACACCACGAGCTTGCATAGGGGGTTCTTCAAAATTATTTTAATTTGTGTATTTATAAAAAAAAACATTTAAGATAATGAAATTTCACTGTTAAAAATTATCCTAGTCTCTTTCTAATATCCAAAAAATATTTTAATTGTTAAAAATTATAAAAGTATGCTTGATAAAATTTCTTAATAATTAAACATAAATATATGACTATGTTTACTTGACATGTTTTAATTATATAAATCAACATATTTTTTTTTTTAAAGAAAAAGCTATATAAATAACTTATTGGTACTAGTGTGAGATAAGTAAGATTTGGAGAGAGTGAAAATATTTTAAGGATATTATAAAATTAGTTAATATAGAATCGAGTAAGTATAATTGTGATACAAAAAATTACAATTGACATGACAAAATATATATGTTGCGATTTGATTTATATTTGAGATATAAAGAAATAATAATAATATATTTAGAATCAAATATATTTTCTACGTGATTATGAGAAAATTACTAACACTTAATTTATAAAAGAATTAGAAAATCTAAATACGTATCAAATAAGGGTAAAAGCATGAAAATTTAAAACTTTTGGGGATTTATTTATAAAAGTGTTAAACTTAAGGATTATGAAATAAGGGTAAAAACATAAGAATATGAACACTTAGGATAAATTTTAAAAATCTGTAAAACTTCAGGGGGGCAGTGGCCCCCTCTTGTCCTCACTTGGCTCCGTCCTTGGTTGAGAAATATTCTAAGCATCTTTATATTTTAATTAACAACTTAATGTTTCTTGTCTAGTTAATTTTACATAATTATATATGGTTCTTCTTCTCAGGTCCGAAGCGGAATTCATTAAAGGTATTATTAACACAATTTCTATGAGATTGAAACCAACATTCTCAGAAGTTGCAGAGGACCTTGTCGGAATAAAATCTAGCTTGGAGGAAACTAATGGTCTTTTAATATCTGGGTTGGATGATATTCGCTTCATTGGCATTTGTGGAATGGGAGGAATAGGTAAAACTACAATTGCTAAAGTTTTATATAACAGGTTTTCTGGTGACTATGAAGGTAGTTGTTTTCTTGCCGATGTTAGAGAAGTCTCCAGTAAAAAGGATGTCGTTCACTTGCAAAAGAAACTTCTTTCAGATGTGTTAGATGAAAAGTTTAAGGGTGCTGTTGACATTAGAAGGCGGTTATGTCATAAAAGGGTCTTTGTTGTTCTTGATGATGTTGATCATTTAGAGCAATTAGAAAAGTTGGCCGGAGAGGATAATTGGTTTGGTTCTGGGAGTAGAATTATAATTACAACCAGAGATAAACATGTGCTTATTAGCCATGGAATCAGTAGTATATATGAAGTTAAAGGATTGAAAGATGATGATGCTCTTCAACTCTTTCATATGAAAGCATTCAGACAAGGACAACCCACAGATGATCATGTTGAGCTATCAGAGCAAATCGTACAATATGCAAAAGGGCTTCCATTAGCTCTTAACCTTTTAGGATCCCACCTGTGTGGTAGAACTGTCGAAGAATGGAAAAGTGAGTTGAATAGACTACAACATGTTCCTTGTAAAGAGATTTTGGAAATACTCCGAATAAGTTACGATGGACTCGATGAAATAGAGAAACAAATATTCTTAGATATTGCATGTTTCTTCAAAGGGAAGACCAAGGATCGAGTTGTGGAAATACTAGACAGTTGCTATTTTGATTCTTCAGCTATTGGAGTAAAAGTGCTGGATGATAAATCCCTCATAACAATTTCTTACAATGAACTTGGAATGCATGATTTACTACAAGAAATGGGTTGGGAAATTGTTCGTGAAAAGCATCCAGATGACTGTGGCCAATGGAGTAGATTATGGCTATTTGAGGATATCTATCATGTGTTGATAGAAAATAGGGTAATTTTTATTTTTCTTTCAAGAACATAAATTGATATATATATATATATCGGTCTTTCTATTGTCAGTTCGTTCTAACAATAAATATATCATGATGAAAAATGTATACCATAGATTATGGAGAAGTTTTGACAAGTGCATACACTTTGAGTTAAAGTATGTAAATCTAGTGATCCACATTCTTCGTCCTCATATATTTATTGTCAGGACGAACTGATGATAGAAAAAATATATATATATATATATATAACTTTTACAGTTTTACAGCTGTTATTAACTTTTCTATATATCATATTCACATTAAAAGTTTTTTTTTTCTAATTTATCAGGGCACGCAAGAAGTTAAAAGTATAATGTTTGACAAGTCTGAACATCAAATTACCCACTTGAATGGTAGATCTTTTTCAAACATGAGAAATCTAAGACTGCTCAAAATTAGGAATGTTGACCTTCCAGAAGATATAGAATATCTTTCAAATGAGTTGCGGTTTCTCAAATGGCCCGAATACCCTTTGAATTCTTTGCCGTCAAATTTCCAGCCACGGGAACTTTTTGAACTCAATCTCCATCATAGCCGGATAAAATATCTTTGGAAGGACATGAAGGTATATTATATCTTAATTTCAGTGATACATTGCAATGTTCTTAATTGGAAGTAGATTCTTATTACTCTAACTTTTATTGTTAACAGGCTTTTAAGAAGTTGAAAACCATTAAGCTCAATTACTCACACAACCTTATAGAAACCCCAGACTTTACAATGGTTCCAAACCTTGAGATTCTGGATCTTGAAGGTTGTACAAGATTGTGTAAAGTGCATGAGTCAGTTGGAGGTCTCAAACGGCTTACTATATTGAATTTGAAAGGTTGCAAGAACCTTGTGAGTTTCCCGAGCAATGTATCGGGTCTGAAATTGATCAAAATTCTGAATCTCCAAGGTTGCTCAAAGCTAGACCAACTTCCTCAAAACCTGGGGGAACTTGAGTGTTTGGAGGACCTAGACCTTGGTGGGACTGCAATAAGAGAAGTACCATCTTCCATTGCACGGTTAACCAACCTTAAAACTTTGTCTTTCCGTGAATGTAAAGGACAACCCCGAAGATGGATTTCTTCATTCTTTTCATCGTTGTTGCCAAGAAGACAACCCAAATCCATGTGTTTGTTATTGCCTCCTTTATCAGGTTTATGGTCTCTAAAAACATTGAACCTTAGTGACTGCGGTCTTTTGGAAGGAGCACTCCCTAATGATATTGGCTCCTTATACTCCTTAAAAGAGTTAAAATTAAGCAACAATAATTTTTTCAGCCTACCAGAAAGTATCAAGGAACTTTCTAAACTGAAAATTTTATGCTTAGAGAATTGCCGATGGCTTCAGTCATTGCCAGAGCTTCCGCCAAACACAATTTTTGTAGGGGTTGAAGATTGTCGTTCATTGAAAGATGTGTCAAGTGCGCTAAGAGGTGGCACTTCAAAAAACTTTGCATTGCATTTATTCAACTGCCACAAACTACTTGAGAATCAAGATCAGGAAAACAGTTTGGCAGTTATGTTACTGAAACAATACCTTCAGGTTTGTCACTCTCTCTATTTAGAACCAGTTAGTTGATTATTCTTAATATATAGTAAACAATGTTATAACCGTCATGGAATGCTATATTATGTTGTCAAAATGTATATAACTAAAATAAAACATGTGAATCGTACACCTCAAAAACCATGAGGATTTATCATCGTCTAATGTGGCACAGTTGTTTATATAGCACTCATTCATCCTGTCAATGTCCCAAATTCGAGTCACTACTAATGTGAGTAGTATTTTTATTTTGGTTGAAGGACCCAAGCAGAGTTTATTATTTGTTTGCTTTGAATCTAGCTCACACATTTTGTGCTCGGATTTTACGAAGATATTTTCAATTTTGTGCTAATTGAGTAATTGTAGTCAAGTTACTTTGATTTTTATTTGGTTCACAACCTTTTTTTTTTTTAATTCACAAACTTACTATAAATAGATATAAAGAAAGAAAGAAAATTTCCACATACAGTAGATCATAGTACGTAATATAATAAGAAAGAAAATTTTATTATATTAAACTGACTGTGACAATATGTTTGATCTATTAATATTTAAAATTTCAATTTTTCTTATCAAAAATTGAAATTTTAAATATTAATAGATCAAACATAATCAAATAGAAATGAAAACATGTAATAATAATTTTGATATTTTTGAATATTGACGTGACATCAATTAATATTTAATAGTCTCAACTTTTAAATACATATATATTTTTTTAAAAAAATTGTAAAACAGAGTTGCTTGACGTCTTACCTTCCTCTGTTTATTTATGCGAGGTAATTCAAGTAAACTAATGTTTTGAGTTAGAGACTAGGTAAGTAGGTAGGGTTTTCAACAACATTCAAATGGCCATATGATTAGATCAAAATTGAAGAGTCCAAAGAAATTATCGATGATAACATAAAGAATAGTAAGAAATTTGATAATAGAATTAATATTTCTATGAATAAAAGATGTTTATTATTATGTATTTTTATTGGACAAGCTTTACTCTACGTGGATACTAAAAATCATGATGTTGTGTTACAGCAATGGGTCAACCGTTTTTCTCATCAGTTTCATGTTCCACTTCCCGGAAGTGAAATTCCAAAGTGGTTCAGTTGTAGAAGTGATGGAGACTCGATCTCAATTGAACTGCCGCCCAATTGGTTAAATGATGAATTCATGGGAATTGCAATGTGTGGAGTATATGCACCAAACCCTGAGGATTTAAATAATGGTATCAAGCGGATGTCATTTGATATTTCTATAATGAGACTCAAATATTCCTTCGTCTTTGATATCCCTAGTTTCACAGCTGTGGAGTCTGATCACCTTTATCTGACTTTTGTGTCTCGTGTGAAATTTGAACATGACTATTCATATACGATAACTGAAGATGAAACGGGCAGTGATTATGTGTCAGTAAGTCGTAGTACATGCATTCATGCTTGGTTTGGTTCCGAGTCAGAGGTGATAAAGTGTGGGATTCGTCTAGTTTACAAACAAGACTTAGAAGATGTTCAGGAATTACCGGCTGCTGAAGGTTCTACATTCCACCAAAACCACAATTGTTCTCTACCTGAAGGTCGTGGCCGTTGTTGGCGTCGTTTCCTTATGCCTACCAAATTAGAATACCAATGTAACATAAGAAGAAACTATAGTGGCTTAGGACTGGACGCTGATTTTGGTAGACCGGAATACAGTGACAGTGATGAAGAACCAGATTTAGCTGAACAAAGACATTTAACAAATATAGAAAGTCATTTCAGAAGCTGTAGGATTTAAACCAAGTAGTTGTCTTGTTAGTAGTTGTTTGTGGTTTGTAGTTGGTAGTATAGAATGCTATAGAATGCCTACCAACTTGTTTGGTTCAGATCAATTAGTATATAATTGATCTAATGGAAAAGCTCTAAAAGCGTAGCCTTGCATCAGCTTTCGCTACAAAATCCTCCATTGCTGTAGAAAATCACAGAGAAGAAGAAGGCCTTCTCCAGCCTTGTCACTTGGAATTCTCTCTACTTCAAAAACATGGCCTGATCTCTCTTTACTGGTAATTTTTTCTTCTGTTTGTTATTGACTTATTATATTGAGATTTTTTAGGGCTTTTTTCATTGAAATTTCCCTGATTTCTTCTTTTTAGGGTTTTGTAAGCTTGAATTTATGTATTGATGTATGTTTTGAGTGAGCGTCGATAACTATTATTGGGGAAAATAATATGGCTTTACTTATTGAGCTCATTTGAAATTTTGTAGTTACAGCTAAACCACAAAGGTAATGTTTGTGGTTTGTAGTTGGTAGTTGGTAGCTGTGTGCAAAATAATGTTAGTAAGCTGTTGGTTGGTTGCTAACAGATGTGTGCATTTACGAGTGTCAGGATTTCCAGATTTAGCTGAACAAGGACATTCAGTTCAGAAGCATTTATCAAAAAAAAAATTGTGGCGGAAACAGTGTTTGGGATGTTAACAAATTAAGGTATGTTTTCTTAAAGCATAAATCATATTATTGTCTTTTTCTTTAAACCATATTTACTTGGATAAAAATTCCATTTGCTGATGAGAATCCATAATTATTTATTTCTCTTCAAAATTTCTTAAAAATGAAGAATAAGAAAATGAGGTGAAAAATAGAAATAATTAATTAAATAAATCTGGGGCTCAGCAAAATTTCAAAATTTTACCAATTTTGCATGTTGTCATCTCTTAAATAAGCGTATGCATGCAATTATGTTTTCGAATTAATTGCTATTACAAAAGAAAAGAGTCCATTTTCTATATAATATTCTGCTTAAAACTCATTATAGTTAATTGTAATTTTCAGGTAATTGAGCATTTTTGTTTGAAGATTTGGTAGATTTAAGATTCATGGAGGAGGCTTTGATTGTTCTTTTGTTCCATATGTGTTTTATATATTGTACGTGGGTTCAATTTGGAGTTTTTTATTGAATAAAAATTACTTGTGAACTGACATGGATTTATATTTGGATATTCTTGCTCGAGTATTATTTGAAACTTCAAACTTGTTAATTACTTGAAAACTTGAATACGAAGGAAGACTGTTGTGTCTTGTGTTGGATTGATTTTCTGCAGCTTATTTTTAGCGAGTTTGGAATTTTTTGAGATAAATTCAGCCACAATCACCGATTATTTGGGTAAAATAAAGATTTTAACAGTTTTTAAAAGGAGGAAATTTCTAATAAAATTGAGATAATCATAAATTATTATATGAATTTTCAACTTGTTTGTTTCATGTGAGTGCTTCTGCTTGAGAGAATTCTGTATGGATATTTGATTTCTTTGTTAAATGATTTGAAATGTTTGTGCAAGGTAATGGAATTGAAACTTTGAAGATGAATATAAATGTTTCCATTTTGTTGATCAATGGAATTTCTGCAGTTACTTTTTAGTAGTTAAAGTAGAGAAAATTTGAAGAATAAGCAAAGTGTTTGTGAAAATACTCAAAGAGAAAAACAGAGAGAAATCAAGAACATATATAAGACATTGTGGCTGCTAAGATGAGCTCAAGCTCTGAAGAATTTTTATTATTCTACATAACTCTAGCTCACTTTGTGTCTTAGCAATCTATCACTATAATCAACGGTTGTAGATTTCCAATCCTTGAGCAGTTGTACAGCTGAGCAGTGTTAGAGATAATGTATCTCTAGCTCAAAGTTCAGCTCACAACAATTCACAAAGAGCTCATATCTACTCAAAGGAAGAAAACTGTGAAATAAGTTCTGATCAGCTGGATGATAATCCATGTCACTACACTGGATTTGCATCATGTGGAACAACTGATAAAAGAGCTGATCAGGCTCAATGCTTTGATCAATTCAGAAGTGGCACGTTGAAGCAAAGATCAAAGGTTAGTTAGAAAGTTAGTTAGGAAGTTAAGAGTTTGTTAGAGAGTGAGCTGATGTGGCAAGTTAGTTAATTAGAGTTTGTTAGAGAATGAGCTGATGTGGCAAGTTAGTTAATTATTCTAGTTAAGAAGAATCGTTGTATAAATGTAATTGTACAGTTGTATTCAAAATACAATTCACTTTTCAATAAAATTCTGATAAGAAGCTCAAGAGAGCCTTCAATGATTTTCTCTGTTTTACATGTTTCTCTCAGAAACCTTTTCACAAACACTTTGTGATTGCTGTTGAAACTTCTTCACTTTTTCTCAGTTTTATCTCATTCTTTCATGGTATCAGAGCCACTGACTTGCGTCAATGGTTGAAACTCAATCCAACAATTCCGCTGCAACTGAATCTCACAGCATCGACTCTACGATGTCTGTCAAAGCTATGGATTTCTCTTCTTTAGCAAAGACTCTAAGTCTTAATCTAACGCTAAAACTAGATTACAATAACTACATTTACCGGAAAACACAAGTTTTCACAGCAATTGAAGCTTTAGGTCTGGAAGATTTCGTCACTGGTAAGAAATCAGCACCGCCGAAGTTTATCATGGCTCGGTCTGGTGAAGTCGATGAACAACAAGAAAATCCTGATTTTCAAGCCTGGAGGAAGTCAGATAAGCTCTTGATGAGCTGGATTCTCTCAACTCTGACTCCAAGTGTTTTTGGTCAGGTAACAACTTGTAAGTCTTCGTCTGAAATCTGGTTAAAAATTGAACGAATGTTTTCTCTGAGATCTATGGCTAGGATTATGCAATTAAAGCAGCAAATGCAATCTCTCAAAAAAGGATCTGACTCAATCAATGAGTTTGTTTTGAAACTCAAAACTATTTGTGATGCTCTTACTGCTGCTGGAGAAGTTATTAGTGAAAGAGATATGATAATCCGTGTGTTGAATGGAGTCGGTCATGAATATGACTCTATAGTGACCTTAGTTTCGTCTCAGCAGAATACTATGCCTTTTGAAGATGCACAATTTCTCTTCATGATGCATGAGCAAAGGATTGAAGCATTAAACTGTTCAGCAGTTTTAAATGTGAGTCCTTCTGCTCAGTTTGCCTCTAATGGTCAAAACAATTATAACAACAGAGGAAATACCAACAGAGGAGGTGGTTATTACAACAATGGCAGAGGAGGAAATCGTGGCAGGAATAGAGGTGGTGGCAGATTTGGAGGCAGGTCTAATCAAAGACTCCACTGTCAGGTGTGTGGAAAACCTGGACATGGTGCTCTACAATGTTACAGGAGGTTTGATCAGCAATTTCAAGGACCTATTTAGGTGAATCATGGCAATCAAGGCAGTCAAGGCAGTCAAGGCAATCAAGGAAATTACTCACAAACCAGTCAAGGAGGCCAAGCCTTCTTCACTCAACAACACTTGAACAACTCTTATGATCATAATGGACCTACAAATTCAGCAAATATGTACCCTGATACATATCAGAATCAATTGCAGTTAGCAAGTCCCTGTCAAAATCAAGCCTATTTTGCCACACCAGAAACAGTAGGTGATCAGGCCTGGTATGTGGACAGTGGAGCCACGAATCATGTCACTTCCAATCTCAACAATCTCTCCATCAAATCTGAATATAGAGGTAAGGATAAATTGTTTGTTGGAAATGGTAATCAATTAGACATCTCACATGTTGGTGATGCTAGTGTCAAGTCACACCTTGCACCATATCACAACCTGCAGCTAAAACAAATTTTATGTGTGCCTGCCATAACTAAGAATCTTCTTAGTATTTCTAAGTTTACAAGGGATAATTGTGCTATTGCTGAATTCAATTCTGTTGGCTGTGTTATCAAGGATCAGAGAACCAAGAGGGTTCTGCTGCAAGGATCTCTTAAGAATGGACTATATGAGCTACAACTGGTAGAAGCTACTCCCCAAAGTCTCAACTTGATGAAGTCTGTCTCACATGTGACCTGCAATGTACCTAGAGATACTGTACATAGAAATAAGCATGTTAATTTCGCTAATAATGCTAGTAATCAGTGGTTGTCTAGCAAGTCTGATACAGTCAAGTTTAATAGTTTGATAGCTTCTAAAGCAAACTCTGTAATTTGGCATGCAAAGCTGGGTCATCCAACCCCTCTTATCTTACAAAAGGTTCTTCATACTATGCACTTTCCTTTTCGTATACAAACTTCTGATTTTTGTGACTCTTGTAAAGTTGGTAAGATGCATAGATTACCTTTTGAAAGAGCTAGAATAACAGCAACAGCTCCTTTGGAAATCATCTCTAGTGATGTATGGGGTCCTGCTCCAATGGTTTCTAGTGAAGGATATAGGTACTATATAACCTTCATTGATTCATTCACACGATTTACTTGGATTTTCCCTATGAAACTGAAATCAGAAGCATTTCAAGTCTTTGTTAGGTTCAAAAGAATGGTAGAATTGAGGTTTGAAAGAAAAATAAAGTGTGTACAGGCTGATAATGGAGGGGAATATCAGCCATTTGTCTCTTATCTTCGTGATATGGGGGTACAAATGAGGTTTTCATGTCCCTATACACCCCAGCAAAACGGAATAGCTGAAAGGAAACATAGGAATATAGTAGAGGTAGGACTGACACTGTTAGCTCATGCTGGTTTTCCTCTCAGGTTCTGGTTCTGGTTCGAAGCCTTTTCAACGGCTGTGTTCTTGGTTAACAATCTTCCTACTTTATTGCTCAAATTTCGGACACCATTTGAGATGTTGTATCACAAGAAACCCAATTACAGCTATATGAAAGTATTTGGATGTACATGCTTTCCATATTTGAGAGACTACTCTCAACACAAGCTTGACTTTCGGTCAAGTAAATGTGTTTTCATTGGATATAGCATGTTACACAAGGGTTATCGTTGCTTGCATCCCTCTGGTAGGGTTTATGTTTCCAGGCATGTTGTCTTTAATGAATTGGAATTCCCTTACAAGACTCTATTTTGCTCTCCTCAGCCTGATAAGTTATCCTCTGATGGCTCCAACTCTAGACTCTTGTCAAGCCTTTTTTAGCGTTTTTCAGGCCCCAATCAAGGTTCAAATCATCAGCATTTATCCGTGGCAGTTCCTACTCCTCACTCTACTGCATCTCCTGTCTTGTCAGCATCTTCAGATTCAAGTTCTTCTCTTTGTCCAACTCAGCCCATGGATGCATCAGAAACTGCATAAAGCAACATTTCAGCTCCAGCTCCTGTCACTTCAGTTTCTAGGCATTCTATGGTTACAAGAAGTAAAACTGGGTCTCTTAAACCGAGGGTCTTTCTCTCTGAATGCAGTATTCCATCCTCTTTTCTCACCTCTTTGGAGCCAACTTCTGTCAAGGCTGCTATGGCTGATATCAGGTGGCTTAATGCAATGAAAGATGAGTTTGAGGCTCTTCAAAGTAATAATACTTGGACCTTGGTTCCTTTTGATTCAGGTATGAATGTTGTTGGTAGCAAATGGGTGTTTAGAACCAAGTTCAACCCGGATGGTTCCATTCTCAAGCACAAAGCTAGACTTGTTGCTAAGGGATTCCATCAGACAGCTGGGCTTGATTTCTTTGATACCTTCAGCCATGTAGTGAAGCCATCAACAATCAGAGTTATCTTTGCTCTTGCTGTGTTTCATGGCTGGGATATTCAACAAGTGGATATTAATAATGCTTTTTTGAATGGTGACTTGCATGAGCAGGTTTTCATGAAGCAACCTGATGGGTTTGTTGACAGCAGACTCCCATCTCATGTCTGTAGGCTTAATAAGGCTTTATATGGCCTCAAACAGGCTCCTAGGTCCTGGTTCCATAAGTTGAGACAAGCTCTTCTCTCTTGGGGATTCACTAACTCAACTTCTGATAATTCCCTCTTCCTCAAGTTTGCTGATTCTGATGTTCTCTATTTACTGGTTTTTGTCGATGATATATTAATATCAGGGAACAATGCTTAGCTCATCCAACGCACCATTAGTCAGCTCAGTCATACTTTTGCTCTCAAAGCCCTTGGGTCAGTAA
Organism: Acer campestre; assembly: GCA_954870605.1. Lineage (NCBI taxonomy): Eukaryota > Viridiplantae > Streptophyta > Magnoliopsida > Sapindales > Sapindaceae > Acer > Acer campestre. The sequence continues at coordinate 256,061 of OX940800.1, forward strand.
ACTATTTCCTTGGCTTTGAGGCATTTAGAGACTCATCGGGGCTGTATCTCACTCAGTCTAAATACACTGTGGATCTCTTAAAGAAGCATAATATGTTTGATTCCAAACCTTGTGATTCTCCTGTTAGTGCTGGAACCAAACTTGTGCTCAAAGATGGTGAGCTAATGGACGATCCTACTATGTATAGGAGCACAATTGGAGCTCTCCAATACTTGTGCTATACCAGACCAGACATCTCTTATAGTGTTAATAAGCTGAGTCAATTTTTGGTGGCTCCTACTCAATTGCATTGGCAAGCCTGTAAAAGAGTGCTCAGGTATTTGAGAGGGACTCTTCACAAAGGCTTGTGGTTCAAGCCTTCTACAACCTTGTCTTTGACTGCCTATGCTGATGCGGATTGGGCAAGCTGTCTTGATGACAGAAGGTCTACAAGTGGCAATTGTGTATTTTTAGGAGGTAATCTTATCTCCTGGAGCTCACGAAAACAACAAGTTGTTGCTCGGTCTAGTACCGAAGCAGAATATAGGTCCATGGCACAAGTCACCACTGAAATTTTATGGCTGCAGTCCCTGCTTCGTGAACTACATATCAGAGTTCCAATTCCGGCTGTTATTTGGTGTGATAACATTGGAGCCAATTCTCTTGCTCAGAATCCAATATTTCATGCCAAGACCAAACACATTGACATTGACACTCACTTCATTAGAGAGAAGGTGAGTGCTGGAATTGTGGAGCCAAGGTATATTCCAACTGAATTTCAGGTTGCTGACATACTTACTAAAGGTCTTCCTAAGGAAAAGTTTCATTTCTTCTGCTCCAAGCTGACTGTGGTAAATTCACCCCAATTCAGCTTGAGGGGGGATGTTAGAGATAATGTATCTCTAGCTCAAAGTTCAGCTCACAACAATTCACAAAGAGCTCATATCTGCTCAAAGGAAGAAAACTGTGAAATAAGTTCTGATCAGCTGGATGACAATCCATGTCACTACACTGGATTTGCATCATGTGGAACAACTGATAAAAGAGCTGATCAGGCTCAATGCTTTGATCAATTCAGAAGTGGCACGTTGAAGCAAAGATCAAAGGTTAGTTAGAAAGTTAGTTAGGAAGTTAAGAGTTTGTTAGAGAGTGAGCTGATGTGGCAAGTTAGTTAATTAGAGTTTGTTAGAGAATGAGCTAATGTGGCAAGTTAGTTAATTATTCTGGTTAAGAAGAATCGTTGTATAAATGTAATTGTACAGTTGTATTCAAAATACAATTCACTTTTCAATAAAATTCTGATAAGAAGCTCAAGAGAGCCTTCAATGATTTTCTCTGTTTTACATGTTTCTCTCAGAAACCTTTTCACAAACACTTTGTTATTGCTGTTGAAACTTCTTCACTTTTTCTCAGTTTTATCTCATTCTTTCAAGCAGCCTGAGCATCTGATAATGTGACTTGAATTAAGGCTGTGAGCTGGAATTGTACTCGTTCTATGATCACCTGTGGTTGCAGAGATGTAGGCCAAATGTGTTTGGTTTTCGGTTACCTTCACAACAGTGCTCCACTTCTGGTTTTTTTTTTTCGTCAGGATTGTTGTTTCTTCCTGTTCCTCTAGTTTGAAATGATGGTTGTTTTGCATTGAAGGCTTGTTAGTAGTTTAAGGGCAAAATGGATCCCGAGTTGTTCAATCTTTATTTCAAAACTCTCTTAGAACGAAATGGATCCCGATTTGAAATTATAACGTTAGATTTTTAATTAAAAATCACCCTAACATTTGATTAAGGAATTTTGCAATGTAAGAAAGAAGAAGATGATCAAATCAAAGAGATCGAAACTAGCAAGAAGTTACAGTTTGATGCCTAATATATTCAGAACTACTTATGAGGCTATAACTAAGGGCAACCCCCAACAGTTATAAGTGCCCGCTGATATCCTGTGCCTGTACTACTCATGGGTTCCCAATAATGACTTGTATTATTACTAGCTACATTTTCCCAGCAACCAAACAGTATTATATTCTTGGAAACTTTATAAGCAGAATCAGTATTCAAGTTATATATAAACCACATTACATATTAGACTTGATTAATCTAAAAAAAGTAACAAATTCTTACAAGTTAAATAGGCTTCACAATCTGATAATTCTTCAAATGTCCTCCTATATATTGTAGCAGGAGATCATTTTCATATCAACAATTGAGCCCCATATATATATATATATAGATCAAAAATGACATTAATTTCTCTATTAATTCATATAATCCGACAGTGTTATTATTATACCCTACCCAAAAAACTTTAACAAGTTTAAAAATGAAGACTTGTTGTTGCAGGTCAAAGCATCCCAGATTGAAGAAACAGTCTTCTGGAGAGAAATGGAGCTGGGTTTTGAAGACTGAAGTGAATTCTTAAGAGCTGAAGAAGAATCTCGATCATCACATCACATATTTTTGATCGTCGATCGTCGTCGGTGTTGGATCGCTGAGCAGAGACGAAAACGAAAATGGGAAAGATAACAAGAAAACGACGTCATGAGTGGGCACGTCATTAAAAACTGCTGACGTGCCCAATAACTTGTGCGTACAGTGGCTCATTTGATGACGTGGTATGCCATATCAATGCACGTCATGAGTAATTGCCCACAAAGCCCAATTGAGAATTGACCCATGAAGCCCACCAGTAATTTGCTGAAAGAAGCAGGGGTGATACGGTCAAATCGCAGGTTCCAAATCTCCTGCCCGGGTTGACTCAGTACCCGAGTAAGTCGATACGTATACTCGTGGCTGCACACGTCAACACATATTAACTAAAAAGTAAAATCCTTGTCTCTCCTCTTGATTTTCAAACAACAAACAAATGAACAATGGCGGAGGAGGAGGAGGCGAAGCCGTTGGGATACATTATACATAGCAGAGACGGTGTTGGAGAGAAGAACAAGTGGAAGAAGAAGGAGTTCCTGGGTCCATGATATCAACAGACCTGAGCAGTTTGTCAAAGACTTCAGAGACCAGGTAGTCTCCTATCTTTTCTTTTTAATTGAAATGTCTCTCAAGTTCAATCTTTTTTTTTTTTTTTTTGTTATTTGTTTTGGTTTTAAAGATAAGAGTAAAGTTCGTATTTTTATTATAGTTTAGTGAACACACCCCACCTCCACCTGGGATTTCAAGGTTTATGTGAAATGTTGGTGTTTAAATGTTTAATGATCATGGGGTTGGCCAAAATTTAGCAGCTGAAATTGATGATGGGTGGCTTAGATGGAGAGAGCTTATGAAATTGATGATGGGTGGTTAAGATAAGAGTTCAAATTTTCAACTTATAAATTAGAATGCTAAGCCTAAAAAGTAAAAACATTATTACAATTTTTGGTAATGCCAATATTTTACGGCCCGCAACTTTTATCGGTGGCCTTCATTGTTTTTGGTTTTTTAGTGTTTGGACTTCCTTCTGCAGATTCTTCCCTCTCCAAATGTGACTGGAGCCGTGCATATATGGCCATAGGCCATGCCCTTACTACTGGTATAAAGGTATTGTAGTAACATATTGCTTATATTTTTACTTCCATAGAGCATAGGCCATTGGCATGTGATTTTGATCATACCCCAGATACAATTATCCGTTTGATTTGGAGGAGAATGTCTGCCTTTTGATCAATGAGTTGAGTTTCCTTATTATGCAGGTAGATAAAGCTAGAAAGAGCAAATGCATCAAGAGGCTGGAAATTCCCAGTTAATTAGAATGTTTATGGTCCCCTTTTGAATTACTATGTACAAGAATCAAGAACGGGGATGGAAACTGGAAATGATCATTTCCAGTAGTTTTTTGAACTGCAGAACAAGGTATCTTCTTACTTAAGAAAGAAACAATACGGTTTAATACTAGTACAAGTATGTTTATGTTCGTGAAAGCATCGGAGCCAATTTCTATGGCACATATAAGTTTATAGTTAGTGCAAGGTTCTTGCGAGTGACTGAATTGTTTCATCAGTGCAATTTTGATGGGAGGCAATAAAATTGTGAATGCTTTTAAAATCATCCAAATCCAAATATTACTCTGAAGTCTGACCTATTTGTCTCTTGAACTCAATGAAAAAGCCAAATAACTGCTCTGGTTCATTTTGTTAGACTATTTCTGTTTTCACTTTAGCACGAAATAATGAATCGTGATGTACTCAGCTCTCAAAACTGTCCAGGAGAGGATTATATTTTTGTATCAACTTAATTGTTAAACAGAAAGCCCCAAGATTGTACTATCCAATTCAGTCAGGCCTGAGCTAATGAATTCTGGTCAGTTATATGTGCTACGCAAACTAGATACACGTACGAGAAGAAAGGATTAAAACAAGATGGTATTCATAATTAATAGAACACAAAGCAAACACACACAATTTTTTAGATAAAACTGGGAAAACAAATTGATGTCTTCCTGATCCTGATAGAGAATACCTGGCTGTTGCTCCATTTATGATTTCTTGCTTGTCCTGAACTGCTAACAATGATGTTATTGTCTTGCTTTATAAACACTTGTTTGGTGCTTCTTGCTCTTTTGAAAAAAGGTGATCTGCTTAGCAATCTTTGAATTGTTCATCATTATTGTTGATGCCTTTTGTTTCCTTTTGTTTCCCTTCCCTTTTTTGTACACCTGCTGCTTGCTCAGGGCTGCTACTCTCTTTCTTGGTAAGGTCCGGCCCTGTGTCCCTATGGATTGCATGGTTGTATTCTGGCTTGTGATCTTCTAATATATCTTCTTGTCTATTTTTGATCTCCTTCAGTGTACTTGCTTGCTCAATTGTGCTGCTAATGGTCTTCTCAGGCCTTGTATCTCCATGACTTGCATTGTTTTCTTCTTCTGAGTTACCCTGATCCTTGTTCTTTGTTACGTTAGCGGCGTTGGGAGCCGTGTACTTGCCATTTTTCTTGATTTCTTGTGGTTTGTAAGCCTCCAGCTGAGAGCTTGGCTTCGTGTTTCCGGAGATTCCGTGGCTGTTTTCTTGATCTTGAGTCAACACTTGCTTCTCTTTTAACGCACCATTCTTTGCTGTGTCTATAGTTTTTGGGGTGCCTTGTTGAACCCTAGAAACTCCTGGACTGCTGCTATCATTTTTATTGCTATTCTTTGATTTTGGTTTCAACCAAGAGCAGCAGCAATCATCTGGTACAGGATCTACTCCACCAGAACCATAGGGAACTTCAGGACTTCGAATACCCCCCCTCCGATTCCGCCCAGCCATCTTCTCAGAAATCAGAAATGGTTTGTTTCAGTACAAGCACATATGCATGCACAGCATTGAGACTGGGAAAAGCCAAGTTGTAGTGATTCCCCAAACATGAAATTAGAGTTTAAGCTACTTTTGTTAGCTGAAACCACAATCTTCAATCTTTAACCAATTCTCACACTTTCTTAACATTATTCCCATCTCTGCTCTGTCATTGTCAACTTGTCCAAAGTTATTAATTGCGATTATATGATTCCATTATTTTTACAACTATTGCACTGCCAGATAATAGAAATAATTAATAACTGAAAGTGATAAAAGCAGACAGAATATGGAAAGGAATAATACCACGTGGTGTGGCGCAGCGGTAAGGCATCTACACTACACGTACGTGGGGCGAACTGTTCAGGCAGTGCTCGAGTTCGATCCCCGCTGGAAGCACCTGTGGCCAGGGCTCTGTTGCCTGCGGGGATTAGTCCCACCTCAATGTCGGTGAGGGCACCTCGTGCTTAAAGCAAAACAAAAAAGAATAACTAGTACAAGTGTGTGTAACCGAAGCTCGATTAAAGATTGTACATTGGCTCCTTTCGTGTTATTGGAGCATCTCTAATGCGCGCAAATATATATTTGGAAAAAATTGACTGCTACATATGATAGATATGTAAAAAGTTAGAAAACTCTCTCCAATGCAATTATCTAACTTTAATATGGAGATGATGTGGTAGAAAAAAAGTTCGAGAATATGGAGTTGAGTTTTGAGTTTCTAATTCTAGAAACCCTCCTAGAAATGCTGACTAGGATTTCTAACTCTTTCCACCAATAATAGTAGAGCATATTTAATTGTAAAATAAAAGAGAGAGAGTGGAGTAATTATTTTATTATTATTAGTTATAAAATGGATCCATATTTGATTTTAGATAATTAAATTGTAGATGCGAATATACATTTTTCTAAATTTTTTTTTCAAAAGTGGGGCCATAATCAATAAAAATACTGATATGACACTATTTAGAAATTCAAAAATGTATATTTACATCGGAGATGCTCTTAGTATTTCAGTAAAGTTATGCAAGTATGCCAAGAGGAGATCTAATCAATATTTGTAAGAGTACTTAAATGACAAACATAACCCTCCATCTTTATTTTGTTTTGCCTTATTTTTGTGGTGTAGTGGTTGATTTGCTTGTTTAAGAAGGGCCTACACAGTTTAACAGTAGTACAAATATCTTCACATTCGTGACAATTTGGTATCAGAGTCAATTTCTATGGGACATGAAAGTTTTATGATCAGTAAAACAAGGTTATTGCATGTAATAAGTGTGATCAAGTATTGTTGAGTCAATTCAACGTCAAAGTAGTTTGTTTTGCTTGTTCAATCAATTTATGGACTCCCAAATGAAGATGTAGTTATGAACAGTCACTGAGTGCCGAAAGCATATTTCTAATGTATTTTCTCCTTCTTGTTAGTCTCAACGTTTCATTAAGGGCTGAAGCCTGAAAGCAATTATATTCCCCTCTCTCTATCAACATACATATCTGATCGGTCCAAACTCACACGGTAAGACTCTCGCAAGTGTACGAGGTCGGAGTGTAATATAATGACCGAGTAGGGATCGTTCCCACGAGGACTAAGGATTGATTACCGGTTTTTATCGGCTTATATACTATTTGGACAATTGAAAATGAGAGTTTTTAACTTCTAACAATAAAAAGATTAATTCTAAAGCAAATAAAACACTAACCACAACTAAAGTGAATGTGATGATATGAAAAAAGTGTGCTAGAACATGAATCCACCTAACCCTTCAATTAACTCTTGACTCACTTAATCCCTCATTTGTGCAAGTATAGATTATAGGTTCATATTCCTTTAAATCAATCTCTAATCTCTCTCGATGTCTTAGAGATTGTATCCAAGCATACATAATATGGATGAACTCATTAAGATTAGTGGAACACATACATGAACCCTATATGCTAGCCTAGTGTATCTCTCACTTTCTAGTCATATATAGTGAATGTTTTGTTTATCTAGTGATCATTCAACAAGATGGCCAATCAAGACAAAAGCATTAAGCATACAAAACATTCATATAACTACACAAGCAATTGTAGAGAAACTAAGGAATCATTCATAATAGATTAAGGGTTTGGTTTCATCATTGTTCTAGCACAAGAGTATTTAGCTCATATTACACATAAAAACCATACAAAATCTCCAATAAACACAGACCATAACAATTACAAGAAGATAAAAGGTAGAGTTTAAGAGATAAACTAAGATGATGATCTCCTTCTTGCAATGCTTGATCTCCAATGGCTTCCTTCTCCAAGAATCACACCTCCAAGCTCCAAGGTTGATGAAGAACCACCAAAACAGAGAGAAAAGAGAGGTTTTTGCTGGAGAATGTGTGTGTGGTCGTGTGTGTTCTGCTGGAAAGAAAGGAATGGGTCTTTCAAAGTCTTCCTCCCCTCCTCCCAATGACAACCAACTCCATGCTTCTTAAATGAAGAGGGCCCACCAAGATTTCCTCATCATTACCTCCCCCTCCCCTCTCTCAGCAAAGGCAAGGGTCAGAGATAAGATCTCTGGTTGGCTGAAATTTGGGGGCCCAAGGATCTGAAATTGGCAACTGAAGTTGACAGCATCGGGCAAATTATACGCCCTGTTATGCTCCCTATTCTGCGGCCAAGGGAGCATAATTACAAATATTGTTCCTATTCCAAGATAAAATGCACCCTGTTCTGTGGCCAAGGGCGCAGAATCAAGGGTGCAGAATTCGTGACAAAAAATGGGATCTTCTGGTCCCTTTTCTGCGGCCCCTAAACGCAAAACCACTAAGGGCGCATAACCAACTTCTTGAAATTGCACTTTTGCCATAGAATTCTTGCATTTTTGCACATAAGTCCCTCTGCTGGAAGGAATCCTGAAACACTTATTTAAACCGTTAAAACACGGTTTTACCCGGGATTTGAGCATAAAAGATACAAATAAGGGGGCTACACTTCATGTAGAAATAAGAGTTATCAACACCCCCAAACTTATCTTTTGCTCGTCCCGAGCAAACCGAAACAAAGAAAAACCAACAAAGAATAAAATAAAAACATACAAAAATAATTCTGCAGAGCTTATTGAAAAAATGAGATGCAACATGAGCGTAACCAAGAGTGGGCATCCAAAAATAATGCTAAGATCACTGAGACAAGGCAAGAATTTCAAAAGCCAATGTGCTACAACAAGAGAGATTGCAATTCCATACTTGATAGTGAACTAAGCTTCAAAAGCATCGAACACAAGAGTCATAAGATAGCATTTCGCTTTGACTCTAAACCTTTCCGGTACTCTCTTATTTTACCACACAGAACCTAAGCTCACTCAACAAACTCATGCGGTTGGAAGTTATGCACAAAAAGATTATCAAATTACACGCATGATATTTCTCAAAAGACCGCTAGAGTTAGAAATGCAAAAGGACCACAAGAACGGAATCGAACATTAAGAACAGGGCAAACACCAAAGAATACCTTGCAAGCAAACTAAACCCCTCCTAAAGATCAATTAAGACTTCTTTTTAAAGCACAAGTGAGGCGATGGAATTTTCGGTGATGGAGAGGCTAGGTGGATATGGTATCATGGGCAAGCTAGCAATTATGGAAAATATTCTCATTTAACACACTTTTCTCCCTTTTGATGAGTGTTTTAGGCATAAAAATTTATTCTCAACATATTTACAAATAAACAAACTTTTTTTTTTTTTTTTTTTAGAGTAATAATACACAATTTTCAAAATTGGCCTAAATACAACTCCTTTCCAATCTGAACTTTTTGAGCTTCATTCTCAAAGATCTTTAACTATAATCGCCACCAAGGGTTGGTTTAGTGTTTAGGTGATAAGGGATGGGATGATTTAGTGAATGGTTAAAGAGTGTGGGTTATCAATGATAGAACAATAAAGCATACACACAAGGTCATGGGATTGTGTTTGGGCCATTTTAGTGACTTAACACAACTTGCCTACGTCATCTCTTAAGGCACGGATCAAGCAAGCAAGCAAGCAAGGCGGAACAAAAGTGATGCCCTTAAATGGATGTTCTTTAATGCCCAATGCATGGAGTGAGGTCCTTAAAATTTTATGCTCATATATCTAAAAGAGGAGTGTTTGAGATTTTACAAGAAAATTCACACTCATAAGGACGCAATTTAAGGCTTTGGCCTCACACGGGTAGCCTCTACTAATGATCTCAACATCTTAAGCGCGATACCTCATTTGCTAAGACACATTACAGTCTGACAAGATGTGTGCAAGCAATGTGGTGTAGCTTTGACTAATGCTACCCAAGCCCGGACTCAGTGAAACAAAGCATACCATGAAATCCGACCCACGGAACATCTCACAAGCATCTCAACAAAAATGTTTGAAAATTTTTGAAAAATTGCTCATTTTAGCAGATAAACAAAAACTTTATTCTAAGGTCGTACCCCCAAACTTAAACTAAACTTTGTCCTCAAAGTTTTACAAAATTGGACAGAGCTCCATTTAAAGATGGGAATATCCCCAAATGCCCCATGCATGATTGATCACAAAGGCACTCAAAAATCAATATCCAACAAGACAAAATTCCAAAAAGTTATAACTTCAACTAAAAGCAATGTAAAGATTAAAACTAACATCCAACAACTAAGTAAACATAAAACATCCGATAAAAATAAAATATCCGAAAATCCAAAAAGTTAAAAGATAACCCTGAGTATGACTGGTTAGAGGATCATCCTAGCCACCATGCTTTGAACTCGGCCCTGCTCCACCATGACGCTCCGAGGCACTCAAGCGGCTATCCTGGATTGCTCTCATCAATCTAGCCACCTCGTTCTCAAGAGAAGTCTGCCTCGTCTCTATAGCATCCTGCCTCCTGAAGATCTCATCTACCCACGCTGGCCTCTACACAATCTCATCTACCCATGCTGGCCTCTGTAACATCTCATCCACCCATACTGGCCTCTGGTCCCCCTCTGGAACTGCACATGGGTCCTCTTCAGCAGCTACATCAGCCTCAGCAGCAGCAGCAGCAGCTCGGGCAGCCTCATCCCTCATACGCCTCTTTCCAGTGGCAACTGGTCGCAGGCCTGCCTCACGCCTCTGAGCGGAGATATCATTGAATGTCCTGGAGTTCAGCGGCCCGTCCATCTATGCAATCCGGTCCCCCTCCTCATCCTCTACGCCAGCCTGCTCGCAGAAGTGAGTGATCAAGGCAAGGAAAAGTAGGACTAAGTCGTCAGCTTTTCCCGCACGGACGATTGCTCACATTATTAACTTTCCTACATCCAGTCCCTCATGATGCTTGATACAGTACAGGAGCTTGGCGAGCTCAAAAACCGTAATGTGATCTGTCTGGAAGGCTTCAGAGAGGACGACAAAAGGATAACCTAGAAGGCCCAATCCAACTCTAGATCATGTTGAAGCAGTTGATGGTCAGCATTGTCCCATGTCCCCACCACATGTGGCATACGTAGCTCCCTATCAAGGTCTTCATTGTACCTCGAGAAAATGCTGAGCTTGGGGACTCCGGTATCTAGCTCTCTGTAGGGCCTGGTACCGTAATACCTGTTGATGTCCTGAATATTAAACTCGACATCAACCCCCCTTACTTTGACCGGCATATCCTTCTCAAACTCAGAGGGAACCATGGCAGCATAGAACTCCCTGACTACCCTTTCGTTGATTCGATGCGTGGTGGTCACAAACTGGCGCCAACCTAGGGGTGGCAATATGGGTCACGACACGATGGGTCGACACGACACGAACACGATTATTACGGGTTTGGGTTATGACTAAACGGGTCGTGTCAATAAACGGGTCAACCCGCTTAACCCATTTAATAATCGTGTCGTGTTCGGGTTATGCTTAGTGGGTCACGGGTTGACACAAATAGTAAGGGTGAATATGTAATTTTATGTTTAAGGGTATTTTTTGTAATTATCACAATATTATATAAAGTCAACTTTCAACCCTATCTCATTATTTCCCTCACCCACTCATGCAGCCACTTCACAGCCTTCACTCCTCCTTCTCCTCTGTAATTTCCTCACATCAGCTCTCTCTTTGTCACGCCTCTCCCTTTCCTCTCTCTCTCTCTCTCTCTCTCTCTCTCTCTCTCTCTCTCATGCCTCTCCCTTTCCTCTCTCTCTTCAGCTGGCGCCGCAGCTTCCACCTCGTCGGCGTCGCCTCAACAGGCCATCTGTTCCAATGATCAACTCTCCATTCTTCATTTTTTTTTTCATTTGTAATCAAAATAGATATAGATCTGAAATAAATACAGATCTGAGTTCTTTTCTTGTTGTTGTTGTACTGTTGTGCTCAGTTATTATAATTTAATTTTAATGGATGTGGATCTATATATTTTTCGTTTTTGTAATTTTTTCATAGCACGTATTACTCTTGATTTGGATGATTTTTTTTAAGGTTTTTGTCTGATAACTTGACCGGATTTTTCATTTCTGTAATTTTTTCATAGCAAGTATTTCTCTTGATTACTTTTTTATTTTTATTTTTATTGTGTTATTTAGTGAAATAAGCATTAACGGGTTAAATGGGTCATATATGGGTCATTTAAACGTGTCAAATGACACGACCCGTCAAACCCGTTTATTAAACGGGTTATTTGTGTCGTGTTCGTGTTGACCCATATTTAATCGTGTCGTGTTTGGGTCGAAGGGGTCTGACCCGTTTAATAATCGTGTAGTGTTCGGGTTGGCCCTAACACGACCCGCCAACCCGTATTGACACCCCTACGCCAACCCATATCATCCACCTGCTGAGGGATGTTAGTGTAGGGAAAAATACCGTAGTACCCACAGCGGAAGCGAGACTAAAAAAAATAGTGTTTGGGTAGCTTTTAAAATTTTTCCAATTATGAACCTTAAACCCTTTTGATTAATTAAATATATATAACAAAGTAATAAAAATTTAATACCTCTTGTCGCGTGATCCGATTGACTTGCGTCGATGGTAATCCGCAAGATCTTCAATCCTAGCACGAACGTGGATCACCTAGGAGCGTGGTCTCCCTTTCTTTGAATTGCAAACCTGTGATTGGATTCAACAAACTTTTCTTGATCCGTTAGTCCCAAAAACAATCTAAAAGAACCTAAGATTATTCCGGTCACTTTTGAGTTCTCAATCTAATGATCGAAACTCGCGTGAACCTTGATCGATATAGTATTCACAAGCTTATTGATGAATAAGCAACTAGAATACAATCAAAGAATAATCTATGTTCTTTATGTTTTTCGTAGAATAATAGATTTCTAACTTTGAGTTTGGAAGAAGAAGAAGAAAATAATTTTCTGCACCAATAATGCTTAGTGGCCGAAAATTCTCTTCTTCACTTTTAAGGGTAGCCGAATTCCTTCTACAAAACCAATTAGGGTTGCCGCAATTATTACTCCTAAAATATTGGAGATTTAGTTGCACCCTAATTCCTATTTTGTTTAAGATTTCCAAACCCTAATCAAACTCAATAATCTTTTATTCCTTATTTGACTAAAATAAAAAGACTTCCTATTTGATTAAATAAATAAAATTAATTATTTATTTCCTTGTCAAACAAGTCTTTCTATTTAATTATACTATTACCAATAGTATACAAATAGGAATCATATTTCCTATTTAGAAAAGATTTGTTACTTTAATTAAACAATTAATTAATAAATTAATTAATTCTTATTTAATTAAATAATGAAAACAAAATAATATTTAGGTTAATAACCTAGTTGCCGCCCCATATATATATATTGGGCCCAAATATTATTTTCTCATTTCATTTAATCCTTTGGACTTTAAATAAAAAGCCCACATGTGAACTAGACCCATTCTTACTAAAAGAAACAAGCCTACATGTTATTCATTAATATATAAATATAATTGTGCAGCCCATTACCTAAATAATGTGCAAATTATATTCTTAATATATTAAATTGCAATTCTAGATGGACCCCAAATTGGTCCGGTAGAATATATCAAGTGATCCATGCAAGTCCGTGTGGATTGGGGATCTTGGCGGGCTATCTAAATTTAAGCTCCAATAGACATAACCTAATCACAATCAACAAATGATTCACTTAGGTCCGATCCATTAATTTTAGCTCATTCCACTAAAGAGCTAAAATTGAACTCTTAAATAAAGACAGAAAAGGAAGAAGCTTCCTCATTCATACCCTAGACAATCATATTGGAGATAGTGTATCCTCGTGATTAATATCAGTAATCGCCAAGAGTTCATAGACCGCCTATAACTCTCCAAGTTACCATATTTACTCATATGACCACGTTTTGAACTTGGATATTTTGACTTGTCCAGAAGCCATGTTTTCAATAGACACTATTGAAAACTCAACGTTGAGATTTAATATCCAATTACCTCAAAACATCCATATGATGATATTATACTCTCATTTAATAAATGGAGCCACGATGTCCATATCTATAAATGAAGTCCTCTATCGATTAACAAATGAATATCACCAAACTATCGAGGATAGACTATGCGATATAATCGTACTCATTGATAGCTCAAATGATATCACCTGCAACCATAAGTCCATCATTTATCTCAGGATTAAGATAGACTCTCCGATTGTCCTGATAATGAAATTACTATTATCTACTGACGGTTATAGATAAAGTATTTCATTGTGATCCTGTTCAATGCACCCAGTGCACTAGACTCTTTTGCTCGAAGACACTCCGATGATTTTAGACTCATCATATCTCATTTGATCCCACTCAAATGCTAGCAAAAGAAGTCTACAACTTTAACAAGATAAAGGTGCCCAACCTTTAACTTAAGTTGTGAACCATATTCAAGACTAACTAAAGAATTGTGTCTACCACATACATATCCAGATGTATGAACAATTCTTCTTTTCTCATAGTCTTTAGACCTTATGATTATTTACTTTAACAATTATTAAACTATAAATGCTATAAGATTTGTTTAAACCAGAAATCACTTTATTAATATGAATAAGATTGTTAATTACACTATTACACTCTTGCTATTGAGCATAATCCTAACAATCTCCCACTTGCGCTATAGCAAATGTGTCATATCTCTCAAGCCCATATTCTCTAGGTGCCCATCGAAACTCTTCTGAGGTAGAGCCTTTGTGAAGGGATCTGCTAGATTTTCCGCTGACGCGATTTTGATAATCGTCACGTCACCTCTTTGAACAATCTCCCTTAAAAGATGATATTTCCTTTCTATGTGTTTACCTCTCTTGTGACTTCTAGGTTCTTTCGAATTAGCCACTGCTCCACTGTTGTCACAGTAGATAGTGATCTGCTTATTCGCACTAGGAACCACTTCCAAGTCAATCAAGAATTGACGGAGCCAAACAGCCTCTTTGGCAGCCTCGCATGCAGCAACATACTCAGCTTCCATGGTGGAATCAGCAATACAAGATTGCTTGATACTCCTCCATATAACTGCTCCTACTCCAATAGTAAACACAGCCCCTGATGTGGATTTTCTGGAGTCAGAATCTGATTGAAAATTAGAATCTGTATACCCAACGGGAATCAAATCCCCTCCAGAGTATACAAGCATATTATCTCTCGTTCTCTTGAGATACTTGAAAATATGCTTGACTGCCGTCCAGTGATCAGGACCAGGCTTCGATTGAAACCTGCTAACTATGCCAACAGCAAAACAAATATCTGGTCTAGTGCAGAGCATTGCATACATGAGACTTCCAACTGCCGAGGCATATGGAACTCTACTCATGAACTGCTCTTCATGCTCATTCTTAGGAACTTGTTCCTTAGAAAGCTTGATTCCATGTCTGAAAGGTAACATACCTTTCTTGGAATCCTGCATGGAAAACCTAGACAAGATTTTGTCTATGTATGAAGCTTGGGATAATGCAATCGTTCTATTCTTTCTATCCCTTATAACTTGGATACCTAGAATAAAACTTGCTTCTCCTAAGTCCTTCATATCAAATTGTTTTGCTAACCATTCTTTTACTGATGTCAATACACCTACATCGTTTCCGATGAGTAGTATATCATCAACATAAAGAATCAGGAAAACCAACTTGTCGCCCTTAATCCTCTTGTATACACAAGGTTCGTCAAGATTCTGAATAAATCCAAAACCTTTGATAGCTTGATCGAACCTTATGTTCCAGGATCTGGATGCTTGCTTTAATCCATATATGGATTTCTGCAACTTGCATACCTTTTCCTTTTGGCCCTTTTCAATGAATCCCTCTGGTTGCATCATGTAGATGCTTTCGTCAAGACTTCCATTAAGGAAAGCTGTCTTGACATCCATTTGCCAAATCTCT
The DNA here is from genome assembly GCA_954870605.1 of Acer campestre. Taxonomy (NCBI): domain Eukaryota; kingdom Viridiplantae; phylum Streptophyta; class Magnoliopsida; order Sapindales; family Sapindaceae; genus Acer; species Acer campestre. Next base: position 271,603 of record OX940800.1, read on the forward strand.
AGATCTAAAGATGCTGCAATGGATAAGAGTATCCTAATGGATTTAAGCATGGCCACAGGAGAGAAGGTTTCCTCGTAATCGATACCTTCTTTCTGTGTATACCCTTTAGCTACCAATCTAGCTTTAAAGGTTTCCACCTTTCCATCCATACCTCTTTTCCTCTTGTATACCCACTTGCACCCAATGGGTTTTATCCCTTTAGGCAAGTCTACAAGGGACCAGACTTTGTTATTGAACATAGATTCAATCTCGGATTGCATTGCCTTTTGCCAATGGTGACTATCAACATCCTCCATAGCTTCCTTGTATGTATAGGGATCATCGTCGTCCGGGAGATTCTCTACAGATTCTCCCAGACCGATGTATCTTTCGGGTTGTGTTCTAACCCTCCCACTACGACGAGGAATGGTAGGTTGTTGATCTTGTGTTGGATCGGAACTTACAATTGGGTTAGGTTGTGTAACCTCTCGTGGAATTGTATCTCCTGACATCTCATTCAGGACAATTCTACTTTTAGGCACAAAATCATTCATATAGTCCTTATCCAGAAATTTAGCATTTGTCGAAACAAATACTTTAAGATCTGAAGGATTATAAAAATAATATCCTTTAGTTTCTTTCGGATACCCTACAAATATACATGTTTCTGAACGGGACTCCATCTTTCCTGTCTTTCCTTTTAACACGTGCGCAGGACATCCAAATATCCTTAAGTGTTGTAAACTAGGCTTGCGCCCAGTCCACAACTCATGCAGTGTTTGAGGAACAGACTTAGATGGTACTCGGTTTAGAATGTATATTGCAGTTTGTAAAGTATATCCCCAGAAAGAAATAGGAAGTGTTGAATAACTCAACATAGACCTAACCATATCCAAAAGAGTTCTATTTCTCCTTTCTGCTACCCCATTTTGTTGAGGTGTACCAGGTGCAGAAAACTGAGAAACTATCCCATTATCAATAAGATATTGCTGAAACTCCCCAGATAGATATTCTCCACCACGATCAGATCTCAAGATTTTTATGTGTTTCTCAAGCTGATTTTCCACTTCAGCTTTAAATGCTTTGAACATGTCAAAAGCATCCGACTTATGTCGCATGAGATACACATATCCAAATCTTGAGTAATCATCTGTGAAAGTGATGAAGTACTCATATCCACCTCTAGCTTGAATGCTCATAGGTCCACATACATCAGTGTGTATCAATCCTAAACATTCAGTGGCTCTTGCACCTTTGGCAGAGAACGTCCTTTTGGTCATTTTACCTTCCAAACAAGATTCACAAGTTGGTAGATCATCAACCTTTAAGTCACTCAAAGGTCCGTCACTTACCAATCTTTTAATCCTATTAAGGTTAATATGACCTAAGCGTAAACACCATAGGTAGGTTTCATCTGTTGATAATTTTACTCTTTTATGATTAGGTTCCGTTATTTCCGTGTCTAACGAGTGAGAGATATTTCTATGCAAAAAGTATAGACCGTTTTCCAATGTACCTTTGCAAATAACTTTGTTATTCTTACTAATAATAAAAGCTTTATTAAAAGTAACCGAATATCCAAATTTATTCAAACAAGAAACTGAAATTAAATTCCTCTTGAATTGAGGTACATAATAAACGTCTATCAAATCTAAATGCTTTCTAGAATCCAAACAAAACTCTAATATCTCCCACTGCACTTGCAGACACTAACGTTCCGTTGCCCAAGCGCAAATTGATCTTATTCTTATTTAGCCTTCTCCTTTCTTGACACCCCCGTAAGGAATAACAAACATGATTAGTGGCTCCAGAGTCTACGATCCAAGAATCTGTAGAATCTACCAGAAAAACATGTTTCAAGATAATTCATATTACCTTGTTCCCTTTTTATTCTGAGACTTTGGGCAATTACTTTTCCAATGTCTCTTTTCACCACAAAAGAAGCACTTCCTTTTGATCTTGGTTACTTTCTTAGTCTCTTTCTTGGTAGGCCCAAGTTGCTTTTTCTTCTATTATTCCTTGACCTTCTGACGGGTCTTAATAGTAGCAACTTTACCAACCATATGAATCTCTTCTAGAGACATCATCATATTAGCAGCAGACCCTATTCCTTCATGCTGCTGTTGCAACACGTCGGAGATGGTAGCCATTTGGCCATCTCATTAGAGGTCTTCCACTGCTCATACTCGTCTTATTAGATTCATTAGTAAGAGCAGGTGGTTTAGGAGTAGTTAGAACAAAATTTATATTTTTTTCAGCTTGCAGCAACAACCCAATTTTCCTTTTCCATGTGACATAATTATTACCGGTTAAACTTTTATCTTTCAGGATGTTCATAAGTGATGGGGTCATGATTTCTTAATTAAACAAAAATTAATATAAGTAAATAATCATTATAAAGCACTTTTAAATATTTATCTTGAATTAAATGAATAACTCAATCATAAAAAATTCAACGGTGATCTAACACCCATAAATGTTACGCCTCCTTTGGGAGTTCGCACCATTTACTAGTTAGACTAGGTCCCACCTAATTGTTAACATAACAACCAGCGTTTTCAATTTTAGCCTTGCAATTTTACTGACAAGAACTCTTTGGAGGATATCAATAAAATTACATTGAGTGTGTTACCAAGATATCGACCCTCAATTTTCTCTCACGAAAATCCCTCCTTTGGGAGTAGATCTCGTTGAGTCCATTGTCTAGTCTATCCTTGTAAGGAAGTATATTGCTTAATTCCATTCATGGATGTCCCTTTGGGGAATTACCATAAAATAATTAAGCTCAACTAATCTTGGAAGCCATAGGTGTTACAAAAACACCTTCTCCCACTCAATTATTTAAGGCGTGTGATTAAATCCCATAGAATGATTTACCAAGTTATCTAGATGCCAATTTAGATACCTAAATCATTCAATGCATGTTCATACCAAAAGAGATATATGAGTGGCACTCCTATTCTATATGACATGTTATCATACAATAACAAATATTGTAATATTTAAGCATAAAATAAATAGCAACAATTTTGGCCCATCCTAGAAAAACAAGTAAATTACATTGAAATGGAAATACAAGATCTTCGAGTGGCCCATCACCATAAGCCCATCCTCCAGCCTCCCTCCACGGGATTGCACGGCCCACAACCCCACGTAAGGGGCTGCCATGCGCAGCCCATGGGCCTTGCATGGCTGCCGTGCGCAGCCCTCTTGGTGGCAAGGCTGCCGTGTGCAGCCCACTGTATTTCGGGCATGCCATGCGCAGCCCAATCCACTCCTAGGGTGCGCACGGTGCTCGTTCTCGGTTCCGGTTGCTTCGTTTCTTCAATTCTTCGATATAGGACGTGTTACAATTTAATTTAAACAAAATAAAATACTGCAGAAATTTTTTTTTTTTTTTTTTTTAATCACAGCAGTAAAATACTGCACACAAAAAAAAATACTGCAGAAAAAATACTGCAGAAAATTTTTTAATACAATAAAAAAAAACTGCAGCTTATTTAATACATAAAAAAAATACTAGCAACTACCAAGAAGGAATTATGGCGATGATAGACCACCCTTCTTGTTACAATTCTGAAACCAAAAATACATTGAAAATCTAGAGCCAAAATCGAGCAATAACAATCCACATAAAAACATATATTAATCCATACATCACATGTAATAATATATGCGAATACCTAGAGTGTCATCTCTTTCTAAAACATGCATAATCACAATAAAAAGAAATCGATCCACGTATATATACGTTAATTAATTAAAAGTGTTCAACCGGGCTCTGATACCAATTGTAGGGAAAAATACCGTAGTACCCGCAGCGGAAGCGAGACTAAAAAAAATAGTGTTTGGGTAGCTTTTAAAATTTTTCCAATTATGAACCTTAAACCCTTTTGATTAATTAAATATATATAACAAAGTAATAAAAATTTAATACCTCTTGTCGCGTGATCCGATTGACTTGCGTCGATGGTAATCCGCAAGATCTTCAATCCTAGCACGAACGTGGATCACCTAGGAGCGTGGTCTCCCTTTCTTTGAATTGCAAACCTGTGATTGGATTCAACAAACTTTTCTTGATCCGTTAGTCCCAAAAACAATCTAAAAGAACCTAAGATTATTCCGGTCACTTTTGAGTTCTCAATCTAATGATCGAAACTCGCGTGAACCTTGATCGATATAGTATTCACAAGCTTATTGATGAATAAGCAACTAGAATACAATCAAAGAATAATCTATGTTCTTTATGTTTTTCGTAGAATAATAGATTTCTAACTTTGAGTTTGGAAGAAGAAGAAGAAAATAATTTTCTGCACCAATAATGCTTAGTGGCCGAAAATTCTCTTCTTCACTTTTAAGGGTAGCCGAATTCCTTCTACAAAACCAATTAGGGTTGCCGCAATTATTACTCCTAAAATATTGGAGATTTAGTTGCACCCTAATTCCTATTTTGTTTAAGATTTCCAAACCCTAATCAAACTCAATAATCTTTTATTCCTTATTTGACTAAAATAAAAAGACTTCCTATTTGATTAAATAAATAAAATTAATTATTTATTTCCTTGTCAAACAAGTCTTTCTATTTAATTATACTATTACCAATAGTATACAAATAGGAATCATATTTCCTATTTAGAAAAGATTTGTTACTTTAATTAAACAATTAATTAATAAATTAATTAATTCTTATTTAATTAAATAATGAAAACAAAATAATATTTAGGTTAATAACCTAGTTGCCGCCCCATATATATATATTGGGCCCAAATATTATTTTCTCATTTCATTTAATCCTTTGGACTTTAAATAAAAAGCCCACATGTGAACTAGACCCATTCTTACTAAAAGAAACAAGCCTACATGTTATTCATTAATATATAAATATAATTGTGCAGCCCATTACCTAAATAATGTGCAAATTATATTCTTAATATATTAAATTGCAATTCTAGATGGACCCCAAATTGGTCCGGTAGAATATATCAAGTGATCCATGCAAGTCCGTGTGGATTGGGGATCTTGGCGGGCTATCTAAATTTAAGCTCCAATAGACATAACCTAATCACAATCAACAAATGATTCACTTAGGTCCGATCCATTAATTTTAGCTCATTCCACTAAAGAGCTAAAATTGAACTCTTAAATAAAGACAGAAAAGGAAGAAGCTTCCTCATTCATACCCTAGACAATCATATTGGAGATAGTGTATCCTCGTGATTAATATCAGTAATCGCCAAGAGTTCATAGACCGCCTATAACTCTCCAAGTTACCATATTTACTCATATGACCACGTTTTGAACTTGGATATTTTGACTTGTCCAGAAGCCATGTTTTCAATAGACACTATTGAAAACTCAACGTTGAGATTTAATATCCAATTACCTCAAAACATCCATATGATGATATTATACTCTCATTTAATAAATGGAGCCACGATGTCCATATCTATAAATGAAGTCCTCTATCGATTAACAAATGAATATCACCAAACTATCGAGGATAGACTATGCGATATAATCGTACTCATTGATAGCTCAAATGATATCACCTGCAACCATAAGTCCATCATTTATCTCAGGATTAAGATAGACTCTCCGATTGTCCTGATAATGAAATTACTATTATCTACTGACGGTTATAGATAAAGTATTTCATTGTGATCCTGTTCAATGCACCCAGTGCACTAGACTCTTTTGCTCGAAGACACTCCGATGATTTTAGACTCATCATATCTCATTTGATCCCACTCAAATGCTAGCAAAAGAAGTCTACAACTTTAACAAGATAAAGGTGCCCAACCTTTAACTTAAGTTGTGAACCATATTCAAGACTAACTAAAGAATTGTGTCTACCACATACATATCCAGATGTATGAACAATTCTTCTTTTCTCATAGTCTTTAGACCTTATGATTATTTACTTTAACAATTATTAAACTATAAATGCTATAAGATTTGTTTAAACCAGAAATCACTTTATTAATATGAATAAGATTGTTAATTACACTATTACACTCTTGCTATTGAGCATAATCCTAACAGTTAGACCCAATCAGATTGTAGAGGTCCATACACCGCTCACTCAAAAGTGCCCTGCCCAAACAATTCTCTAGCATGATGATATAGTCCGGATTCCGGACCCCAACTCGTGACCCACTCGAAGAAGCACCCTTGCCTTTAGATTGCTTCTTATTGGCACGAGGCATGCTTACACAAAACCTGCTGGCACCTGCAAAGCAAACATATATACACATTTCCATGTACCAAGCCACACAAAAATCACCACCCTTAGACTAGAGCAAGAAAAATAAGAAAATATTTAATACGCAAGTAAGCATAACACTACAATACGCAATTATTATCTACAATAAGAAAATAAGCATTCCAAAATCCGATAAATAGTAACTACAACAACTACAATAAGCAAAACTAATATAAACAAGGCTAAAATTAACTACAGTAAGCAAAAAAAAAATAAATCTTAAACACTAAATAAACCTTACATAATCCGAAAATAAAAGAGGAAATTAACTGAAATTAGCGTAAAATTGGATTCCAAGCAACCAAGCAACACCCAAACCACAAATTGGCTCAAAAATCACTCTTAATCAACCAAAGACCAAGAGGAAACGCAATTAATCCAAGAACCAACATGCAAACCACCACAAATCACAAAACCCACACCTAAAACATGCCAATCTATCAACAAAATGCAAACCCACTCAAGAAAACTGAAATCTATGCCCTAACTTCAAGAATTTTAGTTTGTGTTCGAAAATTATGAAGATATGAAGAAGAGATAGCGAATTCGAACAAGAAAAATGAAGAAAGGGAGAGGAATTACCTTGATTTCGCGTGAATGGGAGAGAAGACCACCTAGGAGAATAGAAGAAACCAATTTGGGGCTTTTAGGGCACTTACCTGATTTGAACAGCAGCCATCGTATTTGTGCAGAAATGCACCCTTTTGCACCCTGTTATGTGCCCTTGCCCGTAGAATAAGGGTGCATAACACCCTTTTTTATCAAAACGCACCATTTCATTAGGGGATACTGTGCCCCTTTTTGCGTTTAAGGGCAGCATAATAAGGGCGCAGAAATGGTCCAGAGGATCCAAAAATGTTCTGCGCCCTTGAAAATTGTGGACATGGGCCGCAGAAATCCCTTGGAACCTGATTTCTCCACTTTTCTTCACCATTTTAACCAATTTCACTCAAACACCTAAAACCATCAAAACCTGCTTGGCGAAACAAAACCAACCAACTTGGAATCAAACAAAACCTACCTAAAACATGAAAACACAAAATAAAGCTAAAATGCTCAAATATGCAAAATTGTAGATAACTATGTACAAAGTGACACTTCTCTTCAATGGCTCGGTTCGTTGAGGAGGATTACTTCCCTTTTGTCCTCCGTTTCTTGCTCCCAGTAGATCTTCAACCGTTGCTCGTTCACCTTGAAGCTTTCCTTAGCATCGTTCTCACTCTCAACGGCTCCGTGCGGAAAGACTTTCTTCACTGTAAACGGCCCGGTCCATCTGCTCTTGAGCTTTCCAGGGAAAAGTCTCAACCTTGAGTTGATCAAGAGAACCCTATTGCCAACCTTTAGTTCCTTGTAAGCCAACCTCCTATCATGCCACCTATTCGTCTTTTCCTTGTAAATTCTGGAGATCTCATAAGCCTCAAACCTTATCTCTTCCAATTCACTTAGTTGCAACAACCTTTTCGCACCGGCTTCCTTCATTTCGAAATTCAAGGCTTTTATCGCCCACCAAGCCTTATGCTCCAACTCAAAAGGGAGATGGCATGCTTTCCCATAGACAAGCCGGAATGGAGACATGCCTATAGGAGTTTTATATGCAGTGTGATACGCCCATAGAGCATCTTCCAACTTAAGGGCCCAATCTTTTCTCTTGATCCCCACTATTTTCTCAAGAATTCCCTTGAGCTCTCTGTTCGAAATCTCAACTTGGCAATTAGCTTGAGGATGGTAAGGGGTGGTTATCTTGTGCTTTACCCCATACTTCTTCAACAATGCATCGAATCTTCTATTGCAAAAATGGGATCCCCCATCACTTACAACGGCTCTCGGTGTCCCAAACCTTGTGAAAATATTCCTCTTCAAGAACTTGGTGACTTCATTAGCTCCACATGTTCGGGTGGGTATGGTTTCCACCTATTTGGACACATAATCTACCGCCACTAGAATGTACCTATTTCCACAAGACATTGGAAAAGGACCCATGAAATCCACTCCTCAAACGTCAAAGACCTCGACTTCAAGCATTATGTGCAGTGGCATTTCATCCCTTTTTGTTATGTTTCCGGTTCTTTGACATCGGTCACATGCCTCTACATAGTTTCGAGAATCCTTGAATAGGGTTGGCCACCAAAAACCTGACTGGAGGACTTTTCTAGCTGTCCTTGATGCACCGAAATGGCCTCCACACTCCTTGGAGTGGCAATGGCTCAGAATCTCTTCCATTTCGTCATCGGGAACACACCGCCGAATGATCCCATCACTACAAACTCTGAATAACAGTGGTTCATCCCAAAAGTAATGCTTCAACTCTGAAAAGAACTTCCTTCTTTGATGATGATTCAACTCCATTAGCACCACATTGCTCACCAAGAAGTTTACAAAGTCGGCAAACCAAGGAACTTGACTTCTCTCAACCATAAACAACTGCTCATCCGGAAGGTTTTCATTTATGGGCATATCAACCGCTACTCCACCTCTTTCCAATCTTGAGTTGTGGTCGGCAACTAAGTTCTCGGTTCCCTTTTTATCCTTGATCTCTAAATCAAATTCTTGAAGCAATAGAATCCATCTTATCAATCTTGGCTTAGCATCTTTCTTGGCCATCAAGTACTTGATTGCCGAATGATCTGTGTAGACTATCACCTTGGATCCCACTAGATACGACCTGAACTTGTCAAATGCAAATACTATGGCTAGCAACTCTTTTTCTGTAGTGGCATAATTAATCTGAGCTTCATTCAAAGTCTGGCTAGCATAATAGATGACATATAGACGTTTTTCTTTCCGTTGACCCAATATGGCACCCACCGCATAGTCATTTGCGTCACACATAAGTTCAAATGGCAAATTCCAATCCGGAGTGGAGATGATCGGAGCCGAGGTTAACTCCTTCTTTAACAATTCAAAAGCTCTCAAACACTCCTCATCAAACACAAAAGGCACATCTTTCATGAGCAAGGAACAAAGTGGCTTCGTGATTTTGGAAAAATCTTTGATGAACCTTCGGTAGAAACCCGCATGCCCCAAAAAGCTTATAATTCCCCTAACCGAAAGTGGTGGAGGAAGCTTCTCTATTACTTCAATCTTGGCCTTATCAACCTTAATCCCTTTTTCTGAAATCTTATGGCTTAGCACAATGCCTTCCTTTACCATAAAATGACATTTTTCCCAATTCAAAACCAAGTTTGTATCTTCACATATTTGAAGAACCAAACCTAAATTGTGAAGGTACCCATCAATTGAGGACCAAAAAACTGAGAAGTCATCCATAAACACCTCAATGAACTTCTCAACCATATCGGAGAAAATGGCCATCATACACCATTGAAAGGTCGCCGAAGCATTTCACAAACCAAAAGGCATCCTCCTATAAGCAAAAGTCCCATAAGGACATGTGAAAGTAGTCTTCTCTTAGTCCTCCGGATCTATAGCAATCTGATTATAACCCGAATACCCATCTAGGAAGCAGTAGTAATTATGACCGGCTAGGCGCTCCAACATTTGGTCAATGAATAGCAATGGAAAGTGGTCCTTCCTTGTGGCGGCATTGAGCTTCCTATAGTCTATACATACTCTCCAACCGGTCACAGTTCTTGTTGGAATGAGCTTATTGTTCTCATTTGGGACCACGGTTATCCCGCCTTTCTTTGGCACACATTGCACCAGGCTCACCTATGAGCTATCCGAAATTGGGTAAATTATACCCCCATCAAGCAACTTCAGAATCTCCGCTCTCACTACTTCCTTCATGTTCGGGTTTAGTCTTCTTTGGTGTTCAATTGATGGCTTGAAATCATCCTCCATAAGTATCTTATGCATACATATTGATTGGCTTAGACCTTTGATGTCGGAAATGGTCCATCCAATCGCCCTTATGTGCTTTCTCAAGACTCTCACTAACTTCTCTTCCTGAAGCTTGGACAAGGATGATGAAATTATGACCGGGAGGGATGATGCCTCTCCGAGAAATGCATATCGCAAATTTGAAGGCAATTGCTTCAACTCTAGAACGGGAGGCTTCTCCACGGATGGTGGAAGTCTTGGTTTTCCCACACCTAACTCTTCAAAGTGCCATCTTCTTCTAAAGTTCGTCAATGGAAAGGTGTCCAAGTACAAAGCATACTCGGCCACTTCACTATCTTCATCTTCTTTGGTTGCACTCTCTTTAATGCACACTTGAAAGAGGTCTTTTGGAATTGTCTTTTTGAAGAAATCTTCCACTAGAGGCTCAATTACCTCCAATCTCATGCAATTCTCAACATCCACCGGTTTCTTCATGGCCTTGGACATGTGGAAGACTACTTGATCATTACCAACTCTCAAAGTCATTTTGTCTTCCCTCACATCAATCAATGCCCCTGCTGTCTTCAAAAATGGCCTCCCCAAAAGGAGTGGAATCTCCACATCTTCCTCCATTTCAAGGATTACAAAGTCAACCGAAAAATATAGATTCTCCACCTTCACTAGAACATCCTCCATCACTCCTCTTGGATACTTAATGGATCTATCCGCAAGTTGGAGGGTAACATTTGTGGGTTTCACCTCTCCCACACCAACCTTCTCAAATACCGAGAACGACATCAAGTTGATGCTAGCTCCCAAATCAACAAGTGCTCTACTAAAGTTGGAAGTACCAATGGTGCAAGGGATAGTAAACTTGCCCGGATCTTTTAGCTTGGAAGGAAGCTTATTCTGCAAGATTGCACTACACTCAAATACCGAGAACGGCATCAAGTTGATGCTAGCTCCCAAATTAACAAGTGCTCTACTAAAGTTGGAAGTACCAATGGTGCAAGGGATAGTAAACTTGCCCGGATCTTTTAGCTTGGAAGGAAGCTTATTCTGCAAGATTGCACTACACTCTTCCGTTAGAGCCACCATTTCAAACTCCTCTAGCTTCCTTTTGTTTGATAGAAGCTCCTTTAAGAACTTCACATATATGGGCATTTGAGCTAGGGCCTCCGCAAATGGAATGTTGATGTGTAGTTTCTTGAACACTTCTAAGAACTTGGCAAAACTTTGAGCCTCCTTGTACTTCTTCAATCTTTGTGGATATGGAATTGGTGGAACAAAAGCTTTGACTTGTGGAGGTAGTGGTATATCACTTGATGGTAGAGGTTGTGCACTAGCTTGCTCATCTTCCCCAACAACTTCTTCCTCAACTTTCTTCTTCTCAACTATCTCTTCCTCATCAACTTTCTCATCAACTTCAACTTCAAGCTCAACTTCCTCCTCAACTACAACTCCTTCTCTTACTCCAAAACCTTTAGGTAACTCAACCTCTTTTCCGCTCCTCAAAGTGATGGCTTTACATTGTTCCTTTGGGTTTATGATTGTGTCACTAGGTAAGGTCCCTTGTTGTCTTGCTTGGGCACCTCTTGCTAGTTGACCCACTTGTACTTCAAGGTTTTGTATGGCGGCTTGGGAATGTTGAGCAAGTTGGTCTATTTTGTTGTCAAGCTTCTTTAGGGTTGCATCTTAGACTTCCATACGGGTGTCCATTTTCCCCATGTACTTAGAGAACATTTCCTCAAGAGATGGTTTCTTTTCGGCTTGGCTATTGACAAATTGGTTTTGAAAACCCGAATTTTGGCGGTTATAGGCTTGAGGTTGTTGTTGAGCTTGGAAACCGGGAGGTTGTCTTTGGTTGAGGGGTTGAGGTGGTTGGAGGGTATTGGTGTTATCTTTCCAAGTGAGTGCGGGGTTTTGTCTCCATGCCGGGTTATATGTGTTTGAGAACGGGTTGTTTTGAGGGTTTTGGTTAGGATAATTTCTGTTGTAGTTCACAAATGCCACTTGGTCAATGGATGTGGGATTTGCAAGATCACACTCTATGCTTCCATGAGGTCCAAAACACAACTCATAACATGCAACATTAGCTTGACTTGATGAAGCTCTCATTCTACTCACATGCTTGGTCAAGGCTTCAACTTGGGCTTTCAATGCGGTAACATCACTCACTTCAATCATCCCCGGGGCTTTCTTTATTTGCCTATCATTCCCCCAATGACTATTTGTGGAAGAAAGCTCTTCCAAAATGCTCCAAACTGCCTCCTCCGATTTCTTCATGAGAGAACCACCGGATGCCGCATCTATCAATGTTCTTGTGGCATTACTAATGCCGGTATAGAATGACACTACAAGTTGCCACTTTGCTAGTCCATGGTGAGGGCATTTCCTCACAAGATCCTTGAACCTTTCCCATGCATCGTAAAGGCTCTCACTCTCATATTGGGCAAAGTTTGTAATTTCATTTTTGAGGCGAGCCGCTCTCCCAGGTGGAAAGTACTTGTTGAGAAACTCTTGGGCTAGTTGCTCAAAGGTGATTATGGAGTTTGGAGGTAGTCTCTGGAGCCACCCCCTAGCATCGCCTATCAATGAGAACGGAAACAACTTCAACTTGATAAAGTTCTCTGAAACTCCGTTGTATCGAAATGTGTCACAAATGTCGTTGAAACTCTGTAGGTGGACATTTGGATCTTCATGAGCTTGCCCTGCAAACTGCATTGTGGCGGCTATCATTGAAATCAACCACGGCTTGATCTCAAAATTGTTTGCATTTGCTGTAGGTCTTTGAATGGATGATAGATTGATGTCTACCCTTGGCATAAAGTAGTCTTGTAAGATCCTCTCATCCGCCATATTGGCACCGTCACCAACCGGATTTGGATTTAGAACAGGATTTGGAACCGGAGCCAGATTTGGAATGGGATTTCGATCTCCCATTGCTCTCGCCCTAGCTCTTCTTCTATTCTGGTGATTCCTCCTTGCGGTACCTTCAATATCCGGATCGAACTGTAGGTCCTGTGGACTATTACTCCTTGTACGTTGGTGCATACAAGAGCAACCTGCCTGAAAATACACACAAAAGAGAACAAAAGTAACAAGTCCAAACTAGTTAAAACCAACTAATTCCAATATCAATTTTCCACTTAGTCCCCGGCAGCGGCGCCAAAAATTGATCGGTCCAAACTCACACGGTAAGACTCTCGCAAGTGTACGAGGTCGGAGTGTAATATAATGACCGAGTAGGGATCGTTCCCACGAGGACTAAGGATTGATTACCGGTTTTTATCGGCTTATATACTATTTGGACAATTGAAAATGAGAGTTTTTAACTTCTAACAATAAAAAGATTAATTCTAAAGCAAATAAAACACTAACCACAACTAAAGTGAATGTGATGATATGAAAAAAGTGTGCTAGAACATGAATCCACCTAACCCTTCAATTAACTCTTGACTCACTTAATCCCTCATTTGTGCAAGTATAGATTATAGGTTCGTATTCCTTTAAATCAATCTCTAATCTCTCTCGATGTCTTAGAGATTGTATCCAAGCATACATAATATGGATGAACTCATTAAGATTAGTGGAACACATACATGAACCCTATATGCTAGCCTAGTGTATCTCTCACTTTCTAGTTATATATAGTGAATGTTTTGTTTATCTAGTGATCATTCAACAAGATGGCCAATCAAGACAAAATCATTAAGCATACAAAACATTCATATAACTACACAAGCACTTGTAGAGAAACTAAGGAATCATTCACAATAGATTAAGGGTTTGGTTTCATCATTGTTTTAGCACAAGAGTATTTAGCTCATATTACACATAAAAACCATACAAAATCTCCAATAAACACAAACCATAACAATTACAAGAAGATAAAAGGTAGAGTTTAAGAGATAAACTAAGATGATGATCTCCTTCTTGCAATGCTTGATCTCCAATGGCTTCCTTCTCCAAGAATCACTCCTTCAAGCTCCAAGGTTGATGAAGAACCACCAAAACAGAGAGAAAAGAGAGGTTTTTGCTGGAGAATGTGTGTGTTCTGCTGGAAAGAAAGGAATGGGTCTTTCAAAGTCTTCCTCCCCTCCTCCCAATGACAACCAACTCCATGGTTCTTAAATGAAGAGGGCCCACCAAGATTTCCTCATCATTACCTCCCCTCTCTCAGCAAAGGCAAGGGTCATAGACAAGATCTCTGGTTGGCCGAAATTTGGGGGCCCAAGGATCTGAAATTGGCAACTGAAGTTGACAACATCGGGCAAATTATGCGCCCTGTTATGCTCCCTATTCTGCGGCCAAGGGAGCAGAATTACAAATATTGTTCCTATTCCAATAGAAAATGCACCCTGTTCTGTGGCCAAGGGCACATAATTCGTGACAAAAAATGGGATCTTCTGGTCCCTTTTCTGCGGCTCCTAAACGCAAAACCACTTAGGGCGCAGAACCAACTTCCTGAAATTGCACTTTTGCCCCAGAATTCCTGTATTTTTGCACATAAGTCCCTCTGCTGGAAGGAATCCTGAAACAATTATTTAAACCGTTAAAAACATGGTTTTACCCGGGATTTGAGTATAAAAGATACAAATAAGGGGGCTACACTTCGTGTAGAAATAAGAGTTATCAATAACCAATGAAGCAAGTTTGGTTTCCCATCTTCGATAGGTCTTCGCTCACCCACCACCTCTACAACCAAGAATCCAAAGCCAAACACATCAGTTTGCGTCGAGGCTCGCCCTGTTCTAACCACTCTGGTGCCATGTTGTAACCAGCAGTTCCAATCACTTGGGTTGTGGTAGCTAATTGTTCATGCATGGTGGTGCATTCTAGCTAATCCGAAATTGCCAAACCTAGCATTAGTTTCTTGATTGAGTAACACATTGCACATTGCTTGCCTTGATGTCCCTATGCAAGACTTTGGATTCCCATCATTCATGCAGATACAAGATCCGTAGCTAGCTAGGTAGGTGTATAATATACATAAGGCAAACTTACCCTAAAGAACAAACAAACAAACAAGAAGATATATATAACAAGTTACCAAAAAAGCAACTGATTCCAATAAAAAAACTTACCCTGATTTTTACTGGTTTTACAGAGCCCATATAACACTTGTCGGCCCACAAGCATATAACAATTTTAAGAATGCACAAAGTAGAGGCTATAACATCACCTGTAAGTGGTGGCAGCAGGATATTGATAAATACAAGCCCTGATCAAGTTGATTTGTCAAAATGCGGGCCTTGAATCTAATTACAACAAAAATCAAAACAAGAATAAAAATACCAGGTCAATTGGAACGGTCAATTGACCTATATCCGGCCCGATTATAAATCGGGTTAACAATGTTTGAACCTTACCTAAGTCCCGTTATAAATGTTTTAAAAATTTGTTACAAATAATATAACATGTAAGTTGTCAACATCATAGCACTCACCGCATAATCTCTATCATAATCTAAATTTGTTCATCCATCTTTCTTCTTCCTCCGAAGCATTGCTTTGTGTGGATGGGTCCTAATAATGGTGATATCATTGGAGTATTTGCACCAGACCCTGAGGATTTGGATGGCATCAAGTCGATTACATGAAAACCCCACATTTACCCTACAGGCCTGAGAGACCATAGAGAAAAGACTTTTTGAGAGAGATACAAATTGATCTGTCTACTTCAAAAAAGAAAAATGATCTACCTTTGCAATTTTCTGAGTATTTTTTTATGCGGTAGTTGGAATTCTCCATACCCCTACCGTATTCACATTTGCTTTTTGATCAAACTGTATTTTCAAATCTTTTTGGAGTTTTCACATTTGATTTTCAGTACTCTTTATAATTTTGCTTGAACACTTTTTAAGAAATTTACACTGGCATAGTGGCATTTGCATTTATTGATTGGGGCCCCCCTTTTTTTGTCCACACACGGGCCATGGTACACAGGAGGTAATAATGAAGATAATAATAGTAAGATAATAATAATATATTTAATTATCATTTCTACACGTTTTTTCATATAGAATTTTAATTTACGTAGATATTGTAGGGGGTCGACCTACAATCGAAGTGGATCGGATTGTGTGTTGATAGGGCCCAATGCAACTTGGGTTGAACCGTCTATGTGATGTAGTCGCTTGATTAATATCCTTGCAAATAGACTTGATCGATCAACTAGATGCTGCTTTGCACGTTGAACCTGCAAAAGAATAAGAACAGAAAAGAAAATGACAAATTAAAAGAAAAGAAAGGGGGAGTTAAACCGTTAGCCTTAGGTATGATTGGGCTGAGCAATTGTTGTAATGATCGTAAAATGATTTCCGGTGGCCGGGATTCTCAATGAGCAGAGTTTAAGTATGCTTTGATATGCTTTTTTCAACTTCCCTGATAATGTATAATGCTTTGTCTTTTATAGGAATCCCCAGGTTACCGTTTTAGCCATATCATATTAGGATTCTGGGCGAGATATTTGGAGATATTCCCAAATATCTCGCTTAGTGGGCAAGTAATCCAACTGTTAGCTGATTTGGTCTTCAAACGACCAAGTCATGCTGTAGCTTCTCTCATTTGGGCTATTCACGTTGGGCCAATAATCTAGGTTTTGCGTTTTGGGTCAAGGGGCCATTTTTAGCTACCACAGATATAAAATAAAATAAAATAAAATAAAATAATTCATTTTATACGGGCACCAATCAAGACCCTGAATGAAAAAAGTACATAATCTTACGGTTAGTTAATTCTTAAATCACATAAAAATTTAACCAAAAAATCTTAAAGCTTACATCATAAAAAAGTACTCTACTTGAAATCACATCAAAAGTCAATAATGTCCACTAAATTTCACCAAATTTGTTTAAATTATATATCATAAAAGTCTTCATTCAAAAATGATCTGTCTACTTCAAAAAAGAAAAAAAAAAATGAAAAATGATCTGTCATCCACAAATTAATCATATATATTAATATTCTCAGCTAAACCAAAAGAGAAGCTGATTGTTGCCTTCGATGCTTATCTGTTGAATTTACTACACCAAAAAAGAAAAACATTTTTTAGAATTGATTTCAGTTTGAACTGGCATTGCTCAATCTGTCTTCATCTTTTCTGTAAGAGGTTCTCTCTATATGCCTTCGCTTCGAATGGCCTTTTAGAATTGATTTACATATTAGTGGAGCTCGGAGGAACATATAAGTAATCACAACAGTTGGTTCTTTAGTATGTTCAAAGAATTTAACGTGTACAGTAAGTGCCCTAAAGTGTAGGGACAAATGAAATAAGGGTGATTATCATTTGGGTCCCTAACTTTTTCTGAAAGATCAATTTTTTAAACGCGTTTGCTTTTTTATCAAAACTTTCCTTGACTTTTGAAAAGTATATCAAATAGGTCCATCGGTTAGTCAGTTGTCAGTCAAACTTAACATTTGTAGGGGTATTTTTGTCTTTGAACCAAGAACTTGCCATGTGTCACAAAAATAGAAATAAAATAAAAATTAATAATATATAACACAAATTCATACACAGTTCATCATCATCACCAAATTAAACCCAATCCTCACTGACACATCCAAACAAAAAATCCATACCAAATCGAAATAAAAATTAATAATATATAACACAAATTCATACACACTTGATCATCATCACCAAATTAAACCCAAACCTCACAGACATAGTTCATCCAAAAAAAAAAAAAACATACCAAATCGAAGGATTGCAGATCAACATCAAACCTCAAAAAACAAACCCTCACAGAACCCATACCAGAAAAATTAAAAAAAATAAACCCATACCCAAATCGAAGATCAACACCAAACTTCAAAAATCCATACCCAGTTCATCATCATCATACCCAAATCGAAGATCAACACCAAAACTCAAAGAACAAACCCTCACAGACCTCTCGCTCTTCCACCACCACCACCGCCGCCGCCGCTCGCGCCTCTCTCTCATCTAGTATTCAAATCGCTCAGCTCCGACTCGCACTCACTCCTCTCCTCCGAGTGTGCTCGCCTCTCTGTGGACTGCCTCGCCGCGTTGTTCTCCATCTCGGAGCACGATCCAGAGCTTCTTTTCAAGAGGGAATGGGCTGTGGTGGAGAGGGTTATGTGGGTGGAGATTTCTATTTGAGTTTTAGTTTGAGATTTTTTGGTAATTTGGTGGGTGCAGATCTCTAATGAGGATTTTGGGTTTTTTTGTTTTTCTTTGAAAATGAAGAAGATGGTGATGTTGATGATTGAGTGGATGATTATTGAAGAAAAACAAGAATAAGATATAGGTGCTGTAAATTATTTTTCTTCGAATGATGTGATGATGGAGAGAATTATGATGGTTTGCTTGATGATTTCCAGAATTTTGATTAGTTTTAATTAGTTTTAAATTTTTTAGTTTGGTAGGATTTTTTTTTTTCATTTTTTTATGTAATTAATTTTTTATTTTTTAAATAAATAAATCTCCACCATCAATCTAAGATTTGAATGGTAGAGATTTACAACAATTTATTTTTGCATTATATAAATATTTTTTAAAAATTGTATTATTTATTTCTTTAATTTAAAATTAAAGATAAATTGTTTAAATTTTAAATGTTAGAGGGTAAAACAGCCTTTTCAGCCGTTAATAAGGCATACATGGGCAAAATAGACATTATACCAATTCTGTGATGTTTGACTGTTAAAAAAAAAGTCAAAAGGACCTATTTGATATACTTTTCAAAAGTCAGGGAAAGTTTTGATAAAAAAGCAAACTTGTTTAAAAATTTGAGAATTCAGAAAAAGTTAGGGACCCAAATGATAATCCCCCATGAAATAAATACAAGCACTGTATTGCTTTTATAAAGAATAAAATAAAAAAAATGGGATCTGTGAGGAAATGATTGAATCATCTGCAATACGACAATGTGCTTCAATTGGAAGAATGTCGTTACTTCAGCGACAGGTCATCTTTCATCTTTTGTCTTAACATGATCTCCCTTATCAAAAGACTTGGCTTTCAAGTTTTAAGAAATCCATTTGGTTTTGAAACAAACCTAAAAATCAGACTTTTGAAAAGGGATTTAGAGAATCATAATGTTACAGAGAGGGGTAATTTTCAAAGATTATATTTAATAGCTCTCTCTTTTTATTTTTATCATTTTCTGATTTTTTTAAGTTTTTCATAACAGTGAAATAATCAATATTTAATTTTGTTCAATTAATAAATAGTTAATATTATGATCAAAGATAATTATATATATTTGTTAAAATGTTCAAAATAATAAATATTGTATTAATAATAATATATAAGGTATATTTACAATTATTTTAATCTTTTTTTTTTATTACTTTATTTAAAGGGTAATATTGGAATTGTGAAAAAAAGGGTGTTAATACCGTCACTCAAAGCATCGGTCATTTTTAGAATATTAGAGAGGAGATGTTTTAGAAAGTATGAAATAAAGATTTGGCTGGTTTGATGGTTTTCTCTCTAGGAAAAATATGATGTGACAACCACAACAATAATAATGTTGGGCTTTTTCCTGTTGTCTGCTTGCTTTGCTTTGTTTAGTGCTGTAGGCTGGTATTTTGTGTTTTGTTTGGTATGTCGTATTACTTGTTTCGTGGCTTTGGGTTTGTTGTTGTTGGGCTGCGGTTGTGGTGGATTACGGGTGGTTTTTTATGGTCAACTCTATCAGATGATTTCTAAGACAGTAGGGTAAATATTTTCTCTTCTATGGTCTTTCCTTGAGCCTTCTTGTTCAAAAGTACCATCCAATCATGATAAAACGCCGGTGGAAAATGATTTTGGAGTAAAGTCAACATAGTTGTTAAGCTGCAAGAAACTCAGTTGAATTTACGAAACATAATCTGTTGAATTTACATATCACTATCAATATCACTATTATGCCGGCCATAGTTCAATATCAATGTTGAATTTACATATCTATTTTATATTTTATTTCAACATCAATATCACTGTTATGCATAGCCACGTGGTTTAATCTTAGTGTTTGAATATTTTTATCCATTTTTTTTAGTCTTTTAGTTTAAGAAATCACATTTATGATCACACACGGTACACAGCAAGTTTCCTGGAAATTTTGTGTTGTTTTTAAACGTAGAAATAACATGTAATAAACACCAAAACAAGAAGCATTGGAAATGCAAGGGAGAATTTTATTATTTGAGAAAATAAAATCCTAAAACAACAGAGCTTGAACAGATTCCAGAGATGATAAAAGAAAAGAGAGAAAGAGGGAAAATGAATAAGTCATAAATAGTTAGAGATTATTGGATCGTAGGATTGTCGTAAACGTGTTAGTTAGGTGAGAAGATGGAGAGAAAAATAATAATGAAAAGTAACCTATCAGTACCAAGAGGGAGAAAAAAATAATGAAAAATAAGCAATTAGTGGAAAGAAAGAGAAAAAAATGATTATTGAAAGTTGAGTATAATAAAATGGGTAGGGGATCTTAATAAATCTCCATGAAAACCCCACATTTACCCCACTGGCCTGAGAGACCACATAGAAAAGATTAGTAAATCTATTTCTTTAAAATCTTCTTTCCAGACCTAATCTAATTTTATGAAAAAAAGATTAATAAATCTATTTCTTTATTAACATATCTCTTTTTTAAAATTAGTGTGGGGAGAAATATTTAATATAATTTTAAAAGGTACGTATTAAACTATTGAAAATTAGATCAAATGAAGTAAAGCATAATGAAATAAACTTAAAGTAATAAGTACTCAATAAAAATTAAATAGAAAAGTAGTTCATCGCTCAAGGCACAATTATCAAGAGGAGGAGGACAAACCGTGATAAAGATAACAGCTAATGAGCGAAGACTCAAAACTTTTTGACTTAAAGAAATTACATTTAAGAAATTACTAAAAAAATTTCTTGGAAATTTTGTGTTGTCTTTGTTAATGTAGAGGTTTGCATCTCTGAGTCCTCTGTTTCTGGGAACAAACACAAGCTACGAAGTCTTCAATGGCTTCCAGCAGTACTGCAAATGGATCATCTGCATCTTCTTCTTCTTCTTCTTTTGATTCCTCTGGCATTCAACGGGAATATGAAGTGTTTTTGAGTTATAGGGGCATAGATACTGGCAAAAACTTCACTGACCATCTCAATTATGCTTTGAAAGACAGAGGAATTTGCACATATAGAGATGATGAAAGACTTGAGAGAGGGATGGAGATTTCATCAGAACTCTTGAAAGCAATTGAAATATCGAGTGTTTCGATCATTGTTCTATCGAAAAACTATGCTTCTTCTACATGGTGTTTGGAGGAACTTGCAAAGATTGTCGACTGCATGGCCACGAAAAAACAGAAGGTTTTTCCTGTTTTTTACAAGGTAGATCCATTAGATGTATGGAAACAGAGAGGAGATGTCGAGGCAGCCTTCCATAAACATGAAAAATATTACGAGGATAATCCAGACAAGGTTCAAAGGTGGCGATCAGCTCTCACACGAGTTGGCAATCTGTCTGGATGGCATGTAGAGGAAAGCAGGTACCTTTATCTTGTTGGATTAGCTTTGAATTCATATATTTTTCATAGTTTTTAAATCTTAGGCTCACGCCAGAGAGACACAATTTTTCATAGTTAATATTTACATCACAAATATTCATCAATAAATGATTTAACTATAAGGAAATTAAATAGTGTTGAGAAATATTCTAAGAATCTTTATATTTTAATTAACAACTTAGGCTATGTTTGGGATTGCTTTGCTTATGGAAAAATCAACTTATAGCTTAACTTAAGCAATAATCAACTTACAAAATAATTTGATAGGTGTTTGGTAAATTGGTTTTATAAATAATCAACTTAAGAAAAAAATAAGGAAAATGTGTTTGGTAAACTTTAATTGATTATGGAAAATTACCAAATTGCACATGATTGTGAAAATGTAATATTTTTGAATTTTTTTTTTCATTTTTTCCAGTTTTTTTTTTTCCTTTTTATCTCTTTTTTTTTTCCAGCTTTTTTTCCTTTTTTATCAACTGGTTCTGTATATTTAGGGTTTCAAAACTTTCCAAATTTATTATAAATTAATAAAATGATATTTTAATTTTAAAAAAAATGAACCGAGTCAACTCAGTCCTTCTAGACTCACCAGATCCACATCCAAAACTCAGCATCTTCCTCCTTCAACCTCTCCAATTCTGCCTCCCTCTGCCGATCCACCAGATTCTCATCCTCGAGCGTGTCGCCAGCCTCCGTCACATGGCCGCCAACCTCTTCTCTCAGTCGAGTTCTAACTGGTTGAAATCGCTGACATTCCATCACGAAACCAGTCGAGAAAATGGAGGAGGCTTCCTCCTCCTCCATCGCCGGATAATAACCAGTCTCTTTGACGCCAGAGAAGCAGGTCATGGTCCGATGATGGAGGAGGAGGAAGCCTCCTTCATTTTCGCGATGGGATCATGAGATTCCGACGAAGGAAACCAGTGACATCGACATCGTCGGAGAAGATCAGTTATCCTCCTGCCACTGTCGCCGGCGACGATGGTGGCCACTGTCACCGGTAACAATGGTGGCAATATATTTTTTTTTTATTAAAATATTATATTTATATTTTTTAGTTTAAGAATAATTTTGATAGTTTGATTTTTTTTTATAAATATTATAAAAATAATAATTTTTGAAATGTTAAAGGTCATTGTTGTCTTTTAATATAAATAATGAGGATAATATGGAAATTTTACAAGTTTTGAAATTGCTTCTCCAATAAGCAGCTTTAAAAAGCAACCCCTTACTAGCTTCTCAAAAGCTGATTATTGGAGGAGCAAATTATAAAATAAGTGGATTATAGAGTGTTTACCAAACACCTCGTAGGTCCTAGATTACAAAATAAGTGATTATTTTATAAGTTTAAGCAATCCCAAACATAGCCTTAATGTTTCTTGTTTGGTTAATTTTACATACGGTTCTTCTTCTCAGCTCCGAAGCGGGAATTATTAAAGATATCGTTGACCAAATTTCGAAAAGGTTGAAACCAACATCCTCAAAAGTTGCAGAGGACCTTGTTGGAATAAAATCTCGCTTGGAGGAAATTAATGATCTTTTAGAATCTGGGTTGGATGATATTCGCTTCATTGGCATCTGTGGAATGGGAGGTATAGGTAAAACTACAATTGCTAAAGTTTTATATAACATGTTTTCAGGTGACTATGATGGTAGTTGCTTTCTTGCCGATGTTAGAGAAGTCTCCAGTAAAAAAGGTGTTGTTCACTTGCAAGAGATACTTTTTTCCAAGGTGTTAAACGAAACAAGTTTGAATATATGTCAAACTGATGGAGGAATCGACTACTTTACAAGGCAGCGGTTAAGACGCACAAGGGTCTTTGTTGTTCTTGATAATGTTGATCAACTAGAGCAATTAGAAAAGTTGGCTGGAAATCATAATTGGTTTGGTTTTGGGAGTAGAATTATAATTACAACCAGAGATAAACATGTGCTTGTTGGCCATGGAATCAGTAGTATATATGAAGTTAAAGGATTGAAATATGATGATGCTCTTCAGCTCTTTCATATGAAAGCATTCAGGCAAGGACAACCCACAGATGATTATGTTGAGCTATCAATGCAAATCGTAAAATGTACAAATGGGCTTCCATTAGTTCTTAAAGTTTTAGGATCCCATCTGTGTGGTAGAACTGTCAAAGAATGGAAAAGTGAGTGGAATAGACTACGGCATCTACAGGAAATACTGTGTGGACAGCATTTACAGGGAAGGTACCTTTATCTTGTTGGATTAGCTTTGAATTCATATATTTTTCGTAGTTATTAAATCTTAGGCTCACGCCAGAGAGACACAATTTTTCATAGTTAATATTTACATCACAAATATTCATCAATAAATGATTAAACCCTAAGGAAATTAAATAGTGTTGAGAAAAATTCTAAGCATCTTTATATTTTAATTAACAACTTAATGTTTCTTGTTTGGTTAATTTTTCATAATTATATATGGTTCTTCTTCTCAGGTCCGAAGCGGGAATTATTAAAGATGTCGTTGACAAAATTTCGATAAGGCGGAAACCAACATCCTCAAAAGTTGCAGAGGACCTTGTTGGAATAAAATCTGGGTTGGATGATAAGCGCATCTCATCTGAAAACTATGAAAAACTGTTTACAGACCTTATTAGACAGGTCGATGGTGGTGCCGATGGTCGTAGAGTTGGTAAGTTATTTGTGTCAAATAAAGAAATAGCAAAGGGAAGCAATGGTACCATTGTCCTTGAAGGAATTCATGAAGGTCGACCAGTTGCTGTGAAACGCCTTCTTCTATCTCATCACGATGATGTGGCTTTTAAAGAAATTGAAAATCTTATTGCATCTGATAGACATCCCAACATTGTCCGATGGTACGGAAAGGAAAGTGATCGATATTTTGTGTATCTTTCTCTGGAACTTTGTATTTGCAGCTTAGATGATTTGATTCAAATGAATTCGGATTCATCTCATAATTCATCCTTGGATGAGGGCCAAGATACAAAAGCTATGACTGAGTATAAGCTCCGGTTGGATTCAGTGAAGGGTATTATGCAGGGTCACAGCTTGTGGAAAGCAAATGGCCATCCATCACCTCTATTATTAAAATTGATGAAGTTAGTATCAATAGTCTTTGTTGATGTAATAACATTTTACATTTTTGAGATTTTTGCCTTATTATATGAGCAGTATATTACTGTCTGCATAGCAGACAACAGCTAATTGACACTAGTATTTCTTTTTTCTCTTTTTTCCTTTTGTTTGATGGTTAATGACTTCAGTGGCATAACTAGTCATTGATCTATTTGTAATGCAGGGACATGGTATCTGGGCTTGTGCATCTGCATAAGTTGAGAATAGTTCATCGAGACTTGAAGCCACAAAATGTATTGATAAGTACTCTTGATGATATAAGCGACCGAAGATCTTTATGTGCAAAGCTTTCAGATATGGGAATTAGCAAGCGCCTCCTTGCTGATATGTCTTCTTTGGGTCATCCTGCTACTGGCAAGTACTCTTTCTAACTCTATCAACATAATGTAATTTACTGTTACCTCCTAGCGATGTGGATGTGAGGGCAATGGCACCCATCTTATGATGAACTAGTACGAATAATAAGTCCTTATGCCCAAAATTCATGTACATGTAACTTTGGACCATGGTAAATCTGAGTAGAGTTTCTTGCTAACTACATTGCTGTGAGTTCTTTTAGTCTAATAATTGTCAAATTCATTTCAGGTTGTGGCACTTCTGGTTGGCAACCACCTGAACAACTTCTTAATGGACGCCAGACTCGTGCAGTAGATTTGTTCAGTTTGGGTTGTGTCTTGTATTTCTGCATCACCAGGGGTAGACATCCGTTTGGCAATCGTCATGAACGTGATAACAATATTGAGAAGAACCAAATGAACCTTTTTTCAGTGGAGTGTATCCCTGAAGCTGAGGATCTTATTTCACGTTTGTTAAACCCTAACCCTGAGTTGAGGTAATATCTTTCTTGCTTAATATCGCAATGGATTTGCAGCTTGTTAAATGTTATTTTTTTGAAACACTTTTCTTGATGGAAATACTTCTAATTTGTTGTCAGGCCAAGTGCATATGAAGTGTTGCATCATCCTCTATTTTGGAGTTCTGAAAAGAGACTCTCATTTGTACGTGACACAAGTGACAGGGTAGAATTCAAAGATAGAGAGACCTATTCTGCACTCCTGGAAGCATTAGAAAATACTGCATCAGTGGCTCAGTGTATAAAATGGAATGAAAAGCTGGAACTAATATTCTTTAATAATATTAATACTGGCCGTTACCGCCGTTATGGCTATGACAGCGTTCAAGACCTATTGCGAGTCATGCGAAACAAGTTGAACCATTATAGAGAACTTCCCAAAGAAATTCAGGTTAGTTTCCCTGACTATCAATTATAAATTTAATTGCACATCTCTTGGGTACGATGCAGTAAAAGGTTTCCTCTGGCATAGGTTTCAACTTCCATTTATGGGATTGCTTGGAAAATCAAGTTTGATCCTTCTACCTTCACATCTTCCTTCGTTCTTTGCGTGTATAATAGTGATCATACTTAACCATAATGAACTAGTATTGTAACAGTGATCTTATGACTATCGGTATCGGTATGGTAATAACCATATGCATATTGATTCTTTTGTCAATCTTTCAGGAACTTGTCGGACCAGTTCCAGAAGGATTTGATGGGTATTTTGCGACTCGATTTCCAAGACTATTGATTGAAGTATACAAGGTTGTGTGTAGATACTGTAGGGAAGAGGAATGCTTTCAGAAATAGTACTTCAAAAGCGATATCCTTTGAGTACCTTGCTCAATCTGAGTTTCTTCAGAAGATTTATGGTCAAGGACTAGACATGGATCGATTATATATAATTAGAAATATAGCTGTAATATATTAATATGTATAAATTCACAAATTTATCATATATAATAATATTCTCAGCTAAACCAAAAGAGAAGCTGATTATTGCCTTCGATGCTTATCTGTTGAACTTACTATACCAAAAAAGAAAAACATTTTTTAGAATTGATTTCAGTTTGAACTGGCATTGCTCAATCTTTCTTCATCTTTTATGTAAGAGGTTCTCTCTATATGCCTTCGCTTCGAATGGCCTTTTAGAATTGATTTACATATTAGTGGAGCTCGGAGGAACATATAATTAATCACAACAGTTGGTTCTTTAGTATGTTCAAAGAATTTATAGTGTACAGAAAGTGCCCTAAAGTGTAGGGACAAATGAAATAAATACAAGTACTGTATTACTTTTATAAAGAATAAAATAAAAAAAATGGGATCTGTGAAGAAATGAATGAATCATCTGCAATACGACAATGTGCTTCAATTTGAAATATGTCTTAACATGATCTCCCTTATCAAAAGACTTGGCTTTCAAGTTTTAAGAAATCTATTTGGTTTTGAAACAAACCTAAAAATCAGACTTTTGAAAAGGGATTTAGAGAATAATAATGTTACAGAGAGGGGTAATTTTCAAAGATTATATTTAATAGCTCTCTTTTTATTTTTATTTTTTAAACAAATTTTTTTATCATTTTCTGATTTTTAAAGTTTTTCATAACAGTGAAATAATCAACATTTAATTTTGTTCAATTAATAAATAGTTAATATTATGATCAAAGATAATTATATATTTTTATTAAAATGTTCAAAATAATAAATATTGTATTAATAATATATAAGGTATATTTACAATTATTTTATTTCTTTTTTTTATTGTTTTATTTAAAGGGTAATGTTGGAATTGTGAAAAAAAAGGGTGTCAATATTGTCACTCAAAGCATCGGTCATTTTTAGAATATTAGAGAGGAGATGTTTTAGAAAGTATGAAATAAATATTTGGCTGGTTTGATGGTTTTCTCTCTAGATTTTTTTTATTTTTTTTTCTCGGAATGAATGGAGAAAGAAAGGAAAAAGAACTATATGATGTGACAACAACAACAATAATAATGTTGGGCTGTTTCCTGGCTTTGCTTTGTTTAGTGCTGTAGGCTGGTATTTTGTGTTTTGTTTGGTATGTTGTGTTACTTGCTTCGTGGCTTTGGGTTTGTTGTTGTTCGGCTGCGGTTGTGGTGGATTACGGGTGGTTTTTTTGGGTCCTTGTTTGGACTGGGTGTTAGGCTTCGCTTGCAAATTTTGTTTTGGACCTCTTTGGTTTTTTGAATAAAGTTTACTGTTCAAAAGAAAAACAACAACAACAAAATAATAATAATAAAATTTGTGAGTATGCTACTTTAATAGTTCTAATAAGATTATCTTGATACTATTATTAAATAGAGAATTTTTTTGAATTATCAAATAAAAGCAATTTTGTTTTTAAAAACTGCCCAGCTTATTTCATTTTTTTTCTTTGATTTTAATTTTTTTTAGAAATCCTACCCTGGGCTGAAGCCCAGGTTAGTTTCCAAGTACCTCCGCCCCTTGAATACAATTCATTTTTTTTTAATGATTTTTTAAACTAATTTGTTTATTAATTGAATAAACAAATGAAAATATTATAAAATTAAATAAATAAAATTAATTTTATAATAATTCCACCGAATAGTTGTATTAAAATTTGAGTCGTTATATAAAAAATAATTGCTATCATATGTATTTTTTTAATAATAAAATATAAAATTCAATTTATCATTTTCAATTAGAAATTCATAAAATTAAAAATAAATAATATTATATACGTTACTGAAAACGCTATAAAAGTTCTTTGAAACATGGTGTGCACTACAACTTAGTTTTTATATAACAACAATTATTTATGGATTGAGATCCCCTACCTATATTTTTTTTCTTATCTTTCAAACATCCACTGACATATGGTCAACTCTATCAGATGATTTCTAAGACAGTAGCGTAAATATTTTCTCTTCTATGGTCTTTCCTTGAACCTTCTTGTTCACAAGTACCGTCCAATCATGATAAAACGCCGGTGGAAAATGATTTTGGAGTAAAGTCAACATAGTAGTTTTTTTTTTTTTTTTTTTGAACAAATCAACATAGTTGTTAAACTGCAAGAAACTCAATTGAATTTACGAAACATAATCAGCATAATCTGTTGAATTTACATGTCACTATCAATATCAATATTGAATTTACATATCTATTTTATATTTCATTTCAACATCACTATCACTGTTATGCCGGCCATAGTTCATTTTATAATCTTACATAGCCACGTGGTTTATTCTTAGTGTTTGAATATTTTTATCCATTTTTTTTAGTCTTCTAGTTTAAGAAATTACATTTATGATCACACACGGTACACAGTAAGTTTCCTGGAAATTTTGTGTTGTCTTTGTTAATGTAGAGGTTTGCATCTCTGAGTCCTCTGTTTCTGGGAACAAACACAAGCTACGAAGTCTTCAATGGCTTCCAGCAGTACTGCAAAAGGATCATCTGCATCTTCTTCTTCTTCTTTTGATTCCTCTGGCATTCAATGGGAGTATGAAGTGTTTTTGAGTTTTAGAGGTGAAGATACTCGCAATAACTTCACTGACCATCTCTATACTGCTTTGAATGACAGAGGAATTTACACATTTAGAGATGATGAAAGACTTAAGAGAGGGAAGGAGATTTCATCAGAACTCTTGGAAGCAATTGAAAGATCGAGTGTTTCGATCATTGTTCTATCGAAAAACTATGCTTCTTCTACATGGTGTTTGGAGGAACTTGCAAAGATTCTCGAGTGCATGGCCACGAAAAAACAGAAGGTTTTTCCTGTTTTTTACAAGGTAGATCCATCAGATATACGGAAACAAAGAGGAGATTTCGAGACAGCCTTCCATAAACATGAAGAAGATTACAAGGATAATCTAGACAAGGTTCAAAGGTGGCGATCAGCTCTCACACAAGTTGGAAATCTGTCTGGATGGCATTTACAGGAAAGCAGGTACCTTTATCTTGTTGGATTATCTTTGAATTCGTATATTTTTCATAGTTTTTAAATCTTAGGCTCACGCCAGAGAGACACAATTTTTCATAGTTAATATTTACATCACAAATATTCATCAATAAATGATTAAACTATAAGGAAATTAAATAGTGTTGAGAAATATTCTAAGCATCTTTATATTTTAATTAACAACTTAATGTTTCTTGTTTGGTTAATTTTACATAATTATATATGGTTCTTCTTCTCAGGTCCGAAGCGGAATCAATTAAACTTATCGTTAACACAATTTCGATGAGCTTGAAACCAACGTTCTCAAAAGTTGCAGAGCACCTTGTTGGAATAAAATCTATCTTGGAGGGAATTAATGATCTTTTAGTATCTGGGTTGGATGATATTCGCTTCATTGGCATCTGTGGAATGGGAGGAATAGGTAAAACTACAATTGCTAGAGTTTTATGTGATAGTTTTTCAGGTGACTATCAAGGTAGTTGTTTTCTTGCCAATGTTAGAGAAGTCTCCGGTCAAAAAGGTGTTGTTCACTTGCAAGAGAAACTTCTTTCAGATGTGTTAAACGAAACAAGTTATAATATATGTCACCCTGATGAAGGAATCAACTACATTAGAAGGCGGTTACGTCACAAAAGGGTCTTTGTTGTTCTTGATGATGTCGATGATCAATTAAAGCAATTAGAAAAGTTGGCTGGAAAGCATAATTGGTTTGGTTCTGGGAGTAGAATTATAATTACAACCAGAGATAAACATGTGCTTATTAGCCATGGAATCAGTAGTATATATGAAGTTAAAGGGTTGGAAGATGAAGATGCTCTTCAGCTCTTTTATATGAAAGCATTCAGACAAGGACAACCCACAGATGATCATGTTGAGCTATCAAAGCAAATCGTACAATATACAAATGGGCTTCCATTAGCTCTTGAAGTTTTAGGATCCCACCTGTGTGGTAGAACTGTCAAAGAATGGAAAAGTGAGTGGAATAGACTACAGCATGTTCCTCGTAAAGAGATTTTGAAAATACTCCGAATAAGTTACGATGGACTCGAAGAAGATGAGAAACAAATATTCTTAGATATTGCATGTTTCTTCAAAGGGAAGAACAAGGATCGAGTTGAGGAAATACTAGACGGTTGCGATTTTGATTCAGCTATTGGATTAAAAGTGCTGGATGATAAATCCCTCGTAACAGTTTCTTACAATAAACTTGGAATGCATGATTTATTACAAGAAATGGGTTGGGAAATTGTTCGTGAAAAGCATCGTGATGATTGTGGCCAATGGAGTAGATTGTGGTTGTTTGAGGATATCTATCATGTGTTGACAGAAAATAGGGTAATGCTTTTATTTTTCAAAAACATAAATTGATATATATATATATACTTTTACATAACTTTTCTATTATCATATTCACATTAAAGTATTTTTTTTTTCTCTAATTTATCAGGGCACGCAAGAAGTTAAAGGTATAATGCTTGACAAGTCTAAACATCGAATTACCCACTTGAATGGCAGAACCTTTTCAAGCATGAGAAATCTAAGACTGCTCAAAATCAGGAATGTTAACCTTTTAGAAGACATAGAATATCTTTCAAATGAGGTGCGGTTTCTCAAATGGCCCAGATACCCTTTGAATTCTTTACCGTCAAATTTCCGGCCGCAGAAACTTTTTGAACTCAATCTTTGTCATAGCAGGATAAAATATCTTTGGAAGGACATGAAGGTATATTATATCTTAATTATTTCAGTAGATACATTGCAATGTTTTTTTAATTGGAAGCAGTTTTTTAATACCCCAACTTTTGTTGTTAACAGGCTTTTGAGAAGTTGAAAACCATTAAGCTCAATTACTCACACAACCTTATTAAAACCCCAGACTTTACAATGGTTCCAAGCCTTGAGATGCTGAATCTTGAAGGTTGTACAAGATTGCGTAAAGTGCATGAGTCAGTTGGAGGTCTCAAACGGCTTACTATATTGAATTTGAAAAGGTGCAAGAACCTTGTGTGTTTTCCGAGCAATGTATCGGGTCTGAAATTGCTCAAAATTCTGAATCTCCAAGGTTGCTCAAAGCTAGACAAACTTCCTCAAAACCTGGGTGAACTTGAGTGTTTGGAGGACCTAGACCTTGGTGGGACTGCAATAAGACAAGTACCATCTTCCATTGCACGGTTAACCAACCTTAAAACTTTGTCTTTCCGTGAATGTAAAGGACAACCACCCCGAAGTTGGATTTCTTTATTCTTTTCATCGTTGTTGCCAAGAAGACCTCCCAATTCCATGTGTTTGTTATTGCCTCCTCTATCAGGTTTATGTTCTCTAAAAACATTGGACCTTAGTGACTGCGGTCTTTTGGAAGGAGCACTCCCCAATGATATTGGCTCGTTATACTCCTTAAAAGAGTTAAAATTAAGCAACAACAATTTTTTCAGCCTACCAGAAAGTATCAAGGAACTTCCTAAACTGAAAATTTTATGCTTAGAGAATTGCCGATGGCTTCAGTCATTGCCAGAGCTTCCGCCAAACACAATTTTTGTAGGGGCTGAAGATTGTCATTCATTGAAAGATGTGTCAGGTGCGCTAAGCGGTGGCACTTCAAAAAACTTTGCATTGCATTTATTCAACTGCCTCAAACTACTTGAAAATCAAGATCAGGAAAACAGTTTGGCAGTTATGTTACTGAAACAGTACCTTCAGGTTTGTCACTCTCTCTATTCAGAACCAGTGAGTTGATTATTCTTAATATATAATAAACAATGTTATAACCGTCATTGAATGCTCTATTATGTTGTCAAAATGTATATAATTAAAATAAAACATGTGAATCCTACACCTCAAAAACCATGAGGATTTATCATCGTCTAATGTGGCACAGCTATAAGAGTACTCATTTATCCTGTCAATGTCCCAAATTCAAGTCGATACCAAATGCAAGTAGTATATATAAAGGGTTTTTTTTGGTTGAAGGACCCAAACAGAGTTTATTATTTGTTTGCATTGAATCTAGCTCACACATTTTGTGCTCGGATTTTAAGTAGATATTTTCAATTTTGTGCTAATTGAGTAATTGTAGTCAAATTACTTTGATTTTTACTTTGGTTCATAACCATTTTTTTTTTTTTTTTTTTTTTTAATTCACAAACTTACTATATATATATTTATATATATATATATAAAGAAAGAAAATTTCCACATACGGTAGATCATAGTACGTAATATATAATAAGAAAGAAAATTTTATTATATTGAAATGGCTGTTACAATATATAAGAAACCGATGAAAAGTTATATGGAACTAAAAATATGTGGTAGCATATATAAAGATAAGAAAAATTGAAATTTTAAATATTGACGTGACATCAATTAATATTTAATAGTCTCAATTTTTAAATACATATTTTAAAAAAAAAAAAAATTGTAAAACAGAGTTGCTTGATGTCTTACCTTCCTTTGTTTATTTATGCAAATTAATGTTTTGAGTACAAGACTAGGTAGGGTTTTCAAGTAAATTAATGTTTTGAGTACGAGACTAGGTAGGGTTTTCAACAACATTCAAATGGCCATATGGTTAGATCAAATTGAAGAGTCCAAGGAAATGATAACATAAAGAGTAGTTAGAAATTTGATAATAACTTTAATATTTCTATGAATAAAAGATGTTTATTATTATGTATTTTTATTGGACAAGCTTTACTCTACGTGGATACTAAAAATCATGATGTTGTGTTACAGCAATGGGTCAACCGTTTTTCTCTTCAGTTTCATATTCCACTTCCCGGAAGTGAAATTCCAAAGTGGTTTAGTTGTAGAAGTGATGGAAACTCAGTCGCAATTGAACTGCCGCCCAATTGGTTAAATGATGACTTCATGGGAATTGCATTGTGTGGAGTATATGCACCAGACCCTGAGGATTTAAATAATGGTATCAAGCGGATGTCATTTGGAATTTCTATAATGAGAAATGATTATTCTTTCGTCTTTGATATCCCTAGTTTCACAGCTGTTGAGTATGATCACCTTTATCTGACCTTTGTGTCTCGTGTGAGGTTTGAACATGACTATTCATATACAATAACCGGAGATGATACGGGCAGTGATTATGTGATACCCGGAACCAGTATTCATTACGCGTTAGTAAGTCGTAGTACATGCATCCATGCTCGGTTTGGTTACGGTTCCGAGTCAAAGGTGATAAGGTGTGGGATTCGTCTAGTTTACAAACAAGACATAGAAGATTTTCAGGAATTACCGGCTGCTGAAGGTTCTACATTCCACCAAAACCACAATTGTTCTCTAGCTGAAGGTCGTCGCCGTTGTTCGCGCTGTTTCTTTATGCCTACCAAATTAGAACAGCACTGTAACATAAGAAGAAACTATAGTGGCTCAGGACTGGACAATCCTATAGTGAATAGACCGGAATACAGTGACAGTGATGAAGAACCAGATTTAGCTGAAGAAAGGCATCAACCAGATATGCATTTCAGAGGCATTTAAAAAAATTGTGGCGGAAACAGTGTTTGAGATGTTAACAAATTAAGGTAATCCGTAATTATTTATTTCTCTTCAAAATTTGGTGAAAATGAAGAATAAGAAAATGAGGTGAAAAATATAAATAATGAATTAAATAAATTTCAAATTTTTACCAATTTTGCATGTTGTCATCTCATAAATAAGCTTATGCATGCAATTATGTTTTGAATTAATTGCTATTACAAAAGAAAATAGTCTATTTTTTATATTCTGCTAAAAACTCATTACAATTAATTGTAATTTTCAGGTAATTGAGCATTTTGGTTTGAAGATTTGGTAGATTTAAGATTCATGGAGGAGGCTTTGATTGTTCTTTCGTTCCTTATGTGTTTTATATGTTGTGGGTTCAATTTGGTTTTGTTGAATAAAAATTACTTGTGAACTGACATGGATTTATATTTGGATATTCTTGCTCAAGTATTGTTTGAAATTTCGAACGGGTTAATCACTTGAAAACTTGAATACGAAGAGAGACTGTTGTCTCTTGTTGGATTGATTTTCTGCAGTTTATTTTTAGGTGTTGCAATACTCTGTTTCTTGCTAAATTGTAGTTTAGTGAGTTTGGAATTTTTGGAGAAAATTTCAGCCACAATCGATGATTATTTGGGTAAAATAAAGATTTGAACAGTTTTTTAAAGGAGGTAATTTCTAATAAAATTGAGATAATCATAAATTAGTATATGAATTTTCAACTTGTTTGTTTCATGTGAGTGCTTCTGCTTGAGAGAATTCTGTATGGATCTTTGATTGCTTTGTTCTGTGAATTGAAATGATTATGCAAGGTAATGGCATTGAAATTTTGAAGATGAATATAAATGTTTCTATTTTGTTGATCAATGGAATTTCTGCAGTTACTTTTTAGTAGTTAAAGTACAGAAAATTTGAAGAATAAGCAAAGTGTTTGTGAAAATACTCAAAGAGAATAACAGAGAGAAATCAAGAACATATATATATAAGCCATTATGGCTGCTAAGATGAGCTCAAGCTCTGAAGAATTTTTATTATTCTACATAACTCTAGCTCACTTTGCTTCTTAGCAATCTATCACTATAGTCATGATCATGATTATAGTTCATTAACGGTTGTAGATTTCCGATCCTTGAGCAGTTGTACAGCTGAGCATCTGAAAATGTGCGTCTTGAATTAAGGCTATGAGCTGGAATTGTACTAGTTCTATGATCACCTGTGGTTGCAGAGATGTAGGCCAAATGCGTTTGGCTTTCGGTTACCTTCACAACAGTGCCCCACTTTTGGATTTTTTTTGTCAGGATTGTTGTTTCTTCCTGTTCCTCTAGTTTGAAGTGATGGTTGTTTTGCATTGAAGGCTTGTTAGTAGTTTAAGGACAAAATGGATCCCTTAGAACCACATAAAAAGAGAAGTCAAATCAATAGATCAAGTTGATACAATGTATCTTGTAGATCTATAACTATTTCATGAACATCAAATGAACATACATGGTTCTGCGAAAATCGATTTGGCAGAGGAAGACACAAATAGCATGTTGGCCACAACATGTTCTGGTGAACTACTAAACAAAGACAAACTCCTTAGTCATTTTACATTCCTAATGTCTCCTAACAAATTAGAAGGCAGACTCAAGAGGGTCCCAAGTGATTAAAATCCACAGAATTCCTAGAGGAAGATTGCAGGCATGAGACATCCTGCATTCCCTTGCCTCTTAAATGAAAAAATCACAGGAAGGGCTGTTTCACAGAAGCATTCAATTAAAAAAAAAAACCACTACTTGGACAATCAATCAGAAATTTGTAAGAGAAGAATACTAGGTAAGTTTCAGCATTCCTGGGCTGCCAATTCAAGGACTGCCACCACCATTGTATCGGGCTCAGTCTCGAGAACAAATTCGACCGTTAACACATAACTAAAGCTATTTCTAAAATTTGATATAACAAACAGCAGTCCATTAAGAGTTTTACAGTCCAATGAGCTCAATAAGTAAAGCCATATTATTTTCCCCAATAATAGTTATCGACACTCACTCAAAACATCAATCAATACATAAATTCAAGCTTACAAAACCCTAAAAAGAAGAAATCAGGGAAATTTCAATGAAAAAAGCCCTAAAAAATCTCAATATAATAAGTCAATAACAAACAGAAGAAAAAGTTACGAGTAAAGAGAGATCAGGCCATGTTTTTGAAGTAGAGAGAATTCCAAGTAACAAGGCTGGAGAAGGCATTCTTCTTCTCTGTGATTTTCTACAGCAATGGAGGATTTTGTAGCGAATGCTAATGCAAGGCTAGGCCTTTAGAGCTTTTCCATCGGATTCACATCGCCAAGTAGTTTGATTTCGACTTCTTTTTTCTTCTTGTTCGTCCGTCGTGGTCGTCTTCTTTCTTCTCACTTTTCTGACTTGTGTGGACACGTCACGCCGAATGGCTGATGTGTCTATACACTTAAACGTGGAGTCGCCAACATGTTTAGTCACGTCAGCAAGTTTCACTTACATAATCTAACAGGTCATCAAATTTGATGATGTGCCTATCCATGCAAGCAACTTGTCGTTTAGGTGGCTGAGCTCGTCAGCCTAACCTTATGACGTGCTCACACACGTCCGCACTGTACCCACCTCTGCTAACTTGCTTATACACGCGACCAACTTTAGGCTTTTGTGTCATGACAAAATTTTGTTTTTAAAAATCTGAAGAAAAAAAATAAATAAATAAAATTGGAGGCTCTCGATTCTCGTTGCTGTGCAAAAACACTCGGCGATCCATCGGCGGCGACGAAATTGGGTGATGCATGAGAAGAAGAAGACGAAGATTGTCGTCATTGTTGACTCTGCAACCCCAGGTTCTCTCTCTCTGTAAAAGCACCAATCTTGTGAATTGTGATAGTTATTAGCGTCGGTTAGTAACCGAAACTCATCGATTGCTGGTCACAAGTTTCTGGTATCGATTTTCAATGTAATAATGTGTTTACATGGAAGTAATTTGATGCGGGTTTCTAAATAAATGATGTGATTTTCAAAAACTTGGTATGTGTTTATTATATATCGACTGTCTTTTTCCATTTGCTTTGTTTTGACCACAAATTTTGGTCCTTTTATTGAATCTTTTTCAGATTACTTCATTTTGGTTTATGATTTCCATGTTAGTGTCTTCGTTTTGTTTGCTTGTTGATTCTGTTCAATATAATGCACTATCTAGGATTTATTGAGAAAGTTTTATAATGGTTACTCAGAACTATTAGTTTCTGTTCATATCTTCAGTATTGTACATGCTATATTATTATAGCACAAACGACTAATTATGCAAATATATTGTAAGAGGAACATTGTTGAAGCTTAAAATTTGCTATTGTAGATTCCATTTATTCGTTGTTTCTTGTCTGTTTTAGTTTATTCATTTTGATTGTTTGTTGATTCTGTGTGGTTCATCCTTTGAAACCCTTCAAGTCTCTGATATTGTACATGGTATATTAATATATTATTATAACAAACAATTAGGGATGGCAAATGTAGTGTTAGAGGAATCATTGTTGAAGCTTGAAATTTGCTCTTGTAGATTCTTTTTAGCACTTACAAATCTTTATCTGTTGATTGTGAACTTCTACTTGATTACTCTGAAGTCCCCTCAACACCCTATACAACTTCTCGTTTTTAGGACTTCATTGGATGGCCCTAGAAGCATTTTTAAAAGGGTGCTGGAACATGACAAGAATTGAGAGTAGGAAACCTCAGACTTCCTGTAGTTGTGCTGCCTTTTTTTTTTTCCCACATAAGAACATTGTTTGCTAAACCATATGATGTTGTTGGAATTGCAAAGAGTTTGTAGGCATACCTTAACTGAGCTCAAGAGTGTCATTGCATTGGTTTTGCTGAAGTAAAGATATGCATACCAAACAATTGACAGTGGTCTACCTGTAGTGTTGATGCTTAACAGAAATCAGACATATGCCCAATATCCCAACCACCAATTGGATCTGATGATCTCATGGCATTACTGCCAATCAGCACAACACAAAGAAGACACCACTTAGTAGTTTTGTCTATCTTTGTTAATATATATCACAACTCTTGCATTTTGTGAATGCTTGAAACTACTATACTTTATATGTGAATCCATAATCTACATCTCAAAGAAGCTTTTATTGTGAAGTTTGCAATAAATTTAAAATGCATTGCTCTGGTAGATGGAAACAAATACATAACCAACTTGTGACAGTGGCCTACCTGTGGCGTTGTTGATGGTTTACAATAATCAAACATATGCCCAATATCACCACCACCTTTCTGATTTTTGTAAACCATGTTTGGTTATGGATGAATTTTTCCCTGTATAAGAACTAAGAATAATTATTGGTGAAAAGAAAATGTCATCTTATTCAATTCATTTAACCAAGAGATTACAACCACATATGTCAAATGTTTTTCCAAGTAAATGAGTTTGTTTTCTGTCATGTTTTGATGTCATGAATTACACTACTCATTGATGTTTCAATGAAAAGAGATGATGAATATATCTAACAACTTATATATAGAGTTGAAAAATGAAACTTGACACATTTGTGAGAATTTACTCTTATGTTGATCATTGTCATCTCTATGATATGATATTCTTGTTTGTGTAGTTAGAATTTACTATTAGGAAGTAGCATTGTATATTGATTATGTCCCCTGAATTTTTTTACTGAGCTAGTGTTTAGGAGAGAACTCCTTTTAGTTTAGATTTTACTCATAATCAGGACAATGTCTTTTCGTGCAAAGTAGAGGATTAAGATGATGGTGGTGAGTGGTGGTGTTTCCATCCATCCTCCATTGAGTCATCTGCTAATCTCTTCATGTGTAGCCTTTCTTATGATTTATTGGTTAGATAAAGTCTGGACTGTGTGTCAATCCAATGTAATTGACTTCCCTCTCAAACCAGTTAGTAATCGTAGCGTTAGTAAGTAATCGTCTCACCAACTAGTGGTTTTCGAATTTTTGCTGTCATTTTAAGTGAAACATTTTGATCCCTGCAATGTGGTCCCTGACAGCTTCAAAATTGCAGTTGACATGTTTTCCGCTAACAGGGAGTCTCGAGGAAAAGCCTGAATATGTTTTAAAATTTATCATAAACCTCACCATAACAAAAAGTAAAATGAAAGGAATAGTGTGAATGATGCAAAGATACTTACAAATCCCCAACCATTTTTAGATAACTCTTTACCTACAATGCTGAATTCACATCTAGTTGAGAGGAAGAACTCTATGTATGCACGCTCATCGACCACCGCGGCTGTGCCACCTTTGTGGGGACCATCTTAGTCTCTGTTGATGAAATACCATTCCTACATTTTTGAGATTTTTGCCTTATTATGAGTAGTAGTATTACTGTCTGTTACTTAGACAACACCAAATTGACACTAGTATTATTATATTTTTTCTCTTTTCTCCCTTTTTTTTGGTTGTTCATGACTTCAGTGGCATAACTAGTCATTGACCTATTTGTAATGCAGGGACATGTGTGCATCTGCATGAGTTGGGAATAGTTCATCGAGACCTGAAGCCACAAAATGTGTTGATAAGTAGGGAAAGATCTTTATGTGCAAAGCTTTCAGATATGGGAATTAGCAAGCGCCTCCTTGCAGATATGTCTTCTTTGGGTCATCATGCTACTGGCAAGTACTCTTTCTAACTCTATCAACATAATGTAATTTACTGTTACCTCCTAGAGATGTGGATGTGAGGGCAATGACACCCATCTTATGATGAACTAGTACATATAATAAGTCCTTATGCTCAAAATTCAAGTTCATATAACTTTGCTGAGTGATAAGAGTTTCTTGCTAACTACCTTGCTGTGAGTTCTTTTAGTCTAATAATTGTCGAATTCATTTCAGGTTGTGGCAGTTCAGCTGGTTGGCAAGCACCTGAACTACTTCTTCATGGATGTCAAACTTGTGCAGTAGATTTGCTCAGTTTGGGTTGTGTCATCCATTTCTGCATCACTGGTGGTAGACATCCGTTTGGCTGAGACAATAGAGCCGAGACTGAGACTATACATGCTTGATACGAAATAGAGCTGAGACTGAGACTATACAGTCTATACATGCTGCCTATTGATATATGGATGATTACATGGATATAGGTAACCTTAATTGCTCTTCAGCACAATACCCATATGTGATATTAGATCAAACTTACTGCCAAGACTAACTGAATTATCCTTCATTGCAGGAAAATTTACCAAAATTATGCATTTATGTGTTTGGTCAGTACTTATATTTAATCTTAATACGTGTTTCGATTATGGTTGGACATTCAATGCTCCCAAGATCAATTATATGAGTGAAATCAGAGGATGAACTTGAATGTTTACTTGCAAGATACATGGATTCTACTGTCCATGGCACTTGGTTACCATCTTTGTGCTTAGATTTACCCATTTGTAACAAGTTATCAATACCTTGGGATATGTAATATTTTGAGCAACTTTTGGAGTAATCAATCCTTTTTTTTTTTTAGAACATTTTTGCTCACCCCCCTTCAAGGGGGGTAACCATTACCTCCCTCTTGCATGGATGACATGTGTCATAGAGGAGTTAAATTTTTAGACAATTTTACCCCTCCATAGACATATGTCATGTGTATGGGAGGGGGGTAATGGTTACCCCCCTTGAAAGGGGGGTGAGCAAAAATGCTCTCTTTTTTTTTTCCTTCTTCGTTGTCGAAAGAAACAAAAAAAAAAAAAAAAAAACGAAGAAACAAAAAAAAAAAAAAAAAAAAAAAAAAAAAAAAAAGTAATTTGAAGCAGACAGACTTTGTAGTTTGTATACTAACAAAAGGACCCTACAAATTGATTATTGATATGAGTATTAATAATACACTCTTTTCCTTTCGTATATTTTTCCCGGTAACCAAACATCACAAAAAGAAAAATGAAAAAAGAAATGAAAATTAATACCTATGAAGATAGTAAAGTGAAAGCTCCATCACTTTCACAAACTTTTTACACCATTTACACATAAAAATGCTTTTTTAACACACATAAAGGAAAAATAATTTAATCCTAATCATTAAGCACATTAAAAATTATATAATGCTTAAAAATAATTCTTTGGTTTTCATACGGTTAACCCAATTTATGCCATCCTATCAAAAGAAAAAAAGGGCTTGATTTATTATATATATATATATATACACTCTAAAATCAATTATGACAATAACTTTACCGTTGTGGCCAAAAGAACTTCAATACAGTAAACAATATTATATGGCATCATGATTCAAAATAGGAATTACGTTTTGTTTTGTTTTGTTTTTTTTTGTTTTTTTTTTGTTTTTTTAGCAATTCCATTTAATTAGCCGTGGGTCAAGGCAAGTACTAATATGCATGAAAACAAAGGCAAATGGATTCAAGGTGATGTGCGCTAAGCCCAATCAACAAATTGAGAATGAGTTGCATTTTAATTCCCTGAATCACAACTATGATGAGTAGATTATTAGGTTGATTTTCTCAACTATACATGTAAAATTATATAATCGTTGTTGGATAAAGAGATTAACATTTAATTTGGAGTTTGTGAAAATGAGAAGCAAGTTATAGAATATGATATATATATATATATATATATTTTTCCAGTTTTTCAGTTTTATTTTTTATTTTTGCTTTGTAAAATTGTTTTGTTTTTAAATTTCTGTTTTCCTTTTAATTTATATATTTTATAATTCAATTCAATTTTCAATTATTTAAAATTATATTTGATCTTCACCATTCATATTTTGAGATGGATGGTGGAGATCCATTTAAAAAAAAAAGTTTTTTTTTTTATTTTATTTTTAAAAAAAAAATTAATTTAATTTAAGGATCATAAGTAGTTTAGTATTTTAAAGATAATAGTTAGTCAACGGTTAAATTTGACTTAATGGCAGGGGGTCTGAGTGTCAATTAATTAATGATAAAGTTGTTTCTGAATACAATATGTCAAACCTTAAAATTAATTAGAATCTAATCCCATTTTCGGAGGAGATAACAAGAAAACCTGAGGAATATACATATATTATTATAATATATGTGGTTTTAATTACCACATGTGTCAATACAAAATTCTTACACAAATCACCGCCTGCCTCTCTCTCCCTCCCTTATATCACCCACCTTGCCTATAAATACATGTTACTCTCTATTGTATTAGACTACTGTTAAATCATCAATTCAAGGCACTTTCAAGTTTCAACAAGTAATTCTCTTCACTCTTATCTCACTCTCACGCATCTCTCATTTCTCTTCATCTAATAGCATATCTCTCTTTCATTTTAAATGGTTATTCAATTTATCATTTATTTCTTCATCTATTTTATTTCAATTCTTTTATAACACGTTATCAGCACGATTGTATGTAAGTAGAAAGGATCCCATAATGGGTGATTTACTTACATCTCAACATTCTGGGTCTATATACAGTTTCGTATAACAAAATGGTTATGCCGTCAACGGAACCTATATATATAGTTCTGGATTTATTTATTTATACTTATTTATTTTTGCGCAATATATGAGACTGGCTTATGCTGTGTCTCGGGACTGGCTTTATGCTGTGTCTTAGGACTGGCTTTATGCTGTGTCTCCAGATAAACTGTTTAAATATTCAGTATTTATTTTTACGCAATATATGAGACTGGCTTATGCTGTGTCTCGGGACTGGCTTTATGCTGTGTCTTAGGACTGGCTTTATGCTGTGTCTCCAGATAAACTGTTTAAATATTCAGTATTTATTTTTACGCAATATATGAGACTGGCTTATGCTGTGTCTCGGGACTGGCTTTATGCTGTGTCTTAGGACTGGCTTTATGCTGTGTCTCCAGATAAACTGTTTAAATATTCAGTATTTATTTTTACGCAATATATGAGACTGGCTTATGCTGTGTCTCGGGACTGGCTTTATGTTGTGTCTCAGGACTGGCTTTATGCTGTGTCTCCAGATAAACTGTTTAAATATTCAGTATTTATTTTTATGCAATATATGAGACTGGCTTATGCTGTGTCTCGGGACTGGCTTATGCTGTGTCTTAGGACTGGCTTATGCTGTGTCTCCAGATAAATTGTTTAATTTATTATTTATTATGCTCTTTAATTACATTCACA
This sequence comes from Acer campestre, assembly GCA_954870605.1. Lineage (NCBI taxonomy): Eukaryota > Viridiplantae > Streptophyta > Magnoliopsida > Sapindales > Sapindaceae > Acer > Acer campestre. Next base: position 314,661 of record OX940800.1, read on the forward strand.
CTAAATTAAATTTGCAATTTAATTTACAGAAAAAGGAAGTTGTAAGCATGGCTAAACTTGCAAATCTGAAGTTTGATGCACTCCAAGTTTCGGGAGACAATTATATGTCTTAGGTTATTGATACGGGATTATACTTAAAATCCCAAGGCTTGTATTATACCATTGATGATGGTAGTCAGGCTAATGAACAGGATAAATCCACAACAATGGTGATACTTCGTCATCACTTACATGAAAATTTAAAAGCTCAATATCTTACTGTCACAGAACCTGAAGATCTGTGGCAAGAGCTAAAAGATCGTTATGATCATCAGCATGATGTAACATTACCAAATGCTAGATATGAATGGCAACATTTACGATTTCAGGACCATAAATCAGTTTCTGAATATAATTCTGCTCTGTTTAGAATCACCACAAGGTTGAAATTATGTGGTGAAGAGGTATCTGAAAAGGACATGTTGGAAGAGACTTTCACAACCTTCCATGCCTCGAACATAATATTGCAACAGCAATATCGAGAACGCAGATTCTCAAAATATTCAGAATTGATCTCATGCCTTTTAGTAGCAGAAAAAAATAATGAGCTACTGATAAAAAATCACGGATCACACCCGACTGGTTCTACAGCATTCCTAGAAGTGAATGCTAATACTATTGGATATCATGGTCGTGGTCGTGGTCGAGGCCGTGGGTATAATCGTAATTTTGATCATGGTCGTGGTAATGGTCGTAATCCTAATCGAGGCCGTGGTTATGGTAATAATATTGGCCGGGGCCGTGGTCGTAATTTTAAAAGAGGGCGTGGGAATCCTGGATCAGGTGGCTATAATCAAAACGCACAACAAAAGTGGAATGTTTATGATACCAAACAGTATAAGGGAAAAAATGTTCAGAATAGGCCTAATACAAATGACAATGTTTGTTTTAGGTGTGGCTGTTATAATCATTGGTCGAATGAATGTAAAACACCTAAACACTTGGTGGATTTGTATCAAGCATCAATCAGTGGAAAGGGAAAGAAACCTGAAACTCATTTCATTGGAGATTCATATCCGAGGGATATTACACATCTCAATGTTACAGATTTCTTTTCAGACCCGAAAGACGTGCCAGCTGCTTCAATTGGTGATGGGAATGTCCATACCAAAAACTACTTACAGTAGTAGTGTTATGTATTTTGTTCATGTAAAATATTTCTCAAAGTAATATATATGCTTTTTGAATCACTTTGTCTGATATGCTTTTTATTTTTCTTTATGAAGCATACAAAATGAATCCAAACGATAAATTGGGGGTTATTGAAAAGCTAGAAGCAGAAGATATATGTTTAGCTGATAGTGCAACAACTTATACAATTCTGCGGAGCCAAAAATATTTTACAAATTTAACTTTACTCAGAGCAAATGTTAATACAGTATCAGGTCCAACGGATCTAGTAGAAGGCTCTGGAAGAGCCACGATATTGTTACCAAACAATACTAAAATATGTATCGATGATGCATTATATTCAAGTCGATCCAGGAGGAATCTACTTAGTTTCAAAGATATACGGAGGAATGGATATCATATTGAAACTATGAATAAAGATAATATTGAATATCTGTGCATTACTTCTCATAATTTACTCCAGAAACTCATTATAGAAAAGCTGCGTGCTTTATCTTCTGGATTATATTACACTATTATCAAAAGTGTAGAAGTTTATGCAGTTGTGAATCAGAAATTCTCAGATCCAAAAATGTTTGAACTTTGGCATGACCGTCTCGGTCACCCAGGATCTACAATGATGCGTAGAATCATTGAGAATTCCCATGGGCATCCATTAAAGAACCAAAAGATCTTTTTATCCCATGAGAATTTATGTATTGCATGTTCCCAAGGGAAATTAACAATAAAACCATCTTTTTCTAAAATTGGTTTTGAATCCCCATCATTTTTACAAAGAATTCAAGGGGATATATGTGGACCTATTCATCTACCAAGTGGACCATTTCGTTATTTTATGGTTCTAGTTGACGCATCTATCAGATGATCACATGTATGCTTATTATCAACACGTAATGTTGCTTTTGCAAGATTACTTGCACAGATTATCAGGCTTCGGGCTCATTTTCCCGATTATTCAATTAAATCCATACGCCTTGATAATGCTGGTGAATTTACCTCCAAGGCATTTGATGAATATTGTAAAGTGGCTGGGATTGATGTTGAACATCCAGTTCCACATATTCATACTCAGAATGGATTAGCAGAATCACTCATTAAACGTGTCCAGATAATTGCAAGGACTTTACTATTACGAACGCAATTACCAATTTCTGTATGGGGGCATGCTATTTTACATGCTGCTGCATTAATCCGGCTTCGACCCACTGCTTATCATCAGTATTCACCAGTACAACTTGTACTTGGTCATCAACCAGACATATCTCATTTACGTACATTTGGGTGTGCAGTATATGTCCCAATTGTACCAACGAAAAGAACTAAAATGGGACCCCAAAGGCATTTGGGAATATATGTTGGTCTTGATTCACCATCAATAATTAGATATCTGGAACCCTTAACTGGTGATCTTTTTACAGCACGGTTTGCGGATTGTCATTTTGATGAGACAAATTTCCCATCATTAGGAAAAAGAGAGGCTTCCTCTGAAGAGAAGCGTGAACTTTCCTGGAAAGTTCCTAGTCTAATTCATTTAGACCCATATACATCTCAATGTGAGAATGAAGTACGTAGGATAATACATCTTCAAGAAATAGCAAATCAGTTACCAGATGCATTTACAGATGCTACTAGGGTAACAAAATCATACATCCCAGCTATTAATGTACCAGCACGGGTGATTGTTCCAGAAAAACAATCTAAACAAATGATAGCAAAAGAATCATCCATTACACACCAGAAGCGTGGTAGACCATTTGGCTCAAAAGATATTGTTCCTCGAAAAAGGAAAATAAATAAATCCACTTTCTCTAAGTTAACTCCAGAAGAGTTAAATGTCCCTGAAGGGACACAAGTTACTAAAGTGACAAAATCCCCTATGGAGGAAGAAATCTCTGAAAAAATACAAGAGTGTAGAAATGAGGAAATTTCTATAAATTATACAAGAGAATTGTGGAATCGTGAAGAAACAATCATTGATGATATATTTTCATACACAGTGGCAACTGAAATTATAAATGATGATTATGAACCTCATAATCTTGATGATTGTAGACAAAGGTCTGATTGGCCTAAATGGAAAGAAGCAATTCAAACAGAGTTGACCTCATTGGCCAAACGTGAAGTATTTGGGTCAATAATCCAGACACCTGAAAACGTCAAACCTGTTGGGTACAAATGGGTTTTTATACGGAAACGTAATGAGAAAAACGAGGTCGTAAGATATAAGGCACGACTCGTAGCACGGGGTTTCTCACAGAGACCTGGCATCGATTTTGATGAGACATATTCACCAGTGATGGATACAATTACGTTTCGATTTCTAATAAGCATAACTGTCTTGGAAAAACTTGAAATACGTCTAATGGACGTAGTGACTGCTTATCTATATGGTTCACTGGATTCAGATATTTACATGAAAATCCCTGAAGGGTTTAAAATGCCAGAATCATGTAACTCAAGACCTCGTAATTTGTATTCGATAAAATTACAAAGATCCTTGTATGGATTAAAACAATCTGGACGGATGTGGTACAACCGTCTCAGTGAATATCTGATAAAAGAAGGATATATTAATAATCATATCTGTCCATGTGTTTTCATTAAGAAATCGGAATCTGGATTTGCTATCGTAGCAGTTTATGTTGATGATATGAATTTAATTGGAACTCCTGGAGAGCTTCAGAAAACTGCTGAATACTTGAAAGGGGAATTCGAAATGAAAGATCTGGGAAAGACAAAATATTGTCTCGGCCTTCAGATCGAACATAAATCAAATGGAATACTTGTCCATCAATCAGCTTATACCGAAAAGATTTTAAAAAGATTCCATATGGATAATGCTCATCCATTAAGTACTCCTATGGTTGTTAGGACTCTTGATCCCAAAAAGGATCCATTCCGCCCAAAAGAAAATGGTGAAAAGATACTTGGTCCTGAGGTACCATATCTTAATGCGATTGGTGCTTTATTATATTTGGCTCAGTGTACTAGACCAGATATTGCATTCTCTGTGAATGTACTGGCTAGATTTAGCTCAGCACCAACTCGAAGGCATTGAAATGGAATCAAACATCTTTTCCGTTACCTTAGTGGAACGAAAGATATAGGATTATTTTATACAAAGTCTAACAATTTTTCAGGTTTACTTGGTTATGCTGATGCCGGGTATTTGTCTGATCCCCACAAAGCTCGTTCACAAACGGGATATGTTTTTACATATAATGGCACAGCAATATCCTGGCGTTCCACAAAACAAACTTTGGTTGCTACATCATCTAACCATTCTGAAATCATCGCACTTCACGAAGCCAGTCAAGAATGTGTTTGGTTAAGGTCAGTTATTCATCATATTCAGAATACTTGTGGATTTTTATCATCTACAGAAATGTCAACCCAGATATTTGAAGATAATGCGGCTTGCATTGCTCAAATTAGAGGAGGATATATCAAAGGAGACAGAACCAAACATATTTCTCCTAAATTCTTCTATACTCATGAGCTTCAGCAGAACCAACAAATTGATGTTAAGCAAATACGGTCTACAGATAATTTTGCAGATCTGTTTACCAAATCATTGCCTACATCAACTTTTGAGAAGCTGATATATGGAATAGGCATGCGTCGACTTTCTAAATTACAAGATTAAATACTGAAATTTTATGAGGGGGAGCGTTCAATCAGGGGGAGCAAAGTTTTCAATGGACATATGTGCACTATACTCTTTTTCCCTTCGATCAGGTTTTTTCCCACTGTGTTTTCCTGACAAGGTTTTTAATGAGATAGTTTGTAATGTCCAACCCCATTAAATTCAGGAGATCATTGTATATATTTTATTTAGGTTTTATCCCATTGAGTTTTTCCTAAAAGATTAACACATGTGGTATAAACCCAAGGGGGAGTATTATAATATATGTGGCTTTAATTACCACATGTGTCAATACAAAATTCTTACACAAATCACCGCCTGCCTCTCTCTCCCTCCCTTATATCACCCACCTTGCCTATAAATACATGTTACTCTCTATTGTATTAGACTACTGCTAAATCATCAATTCAAGGCACTTTCAAGTTTCAACAAGTAATTCTCTTCACTCTTATCTCACTCTCACGCATCTCTCATTTCTCTTCATCTAATAGCATATCTCTCTTTCATTTTAAATGGTTATTCAATTTATCATTTATTTCTTCATCTATTTTATTTCAATTCTTTTATAACATATATATACTTTTCTTTTCTTTTTTTTAATGAATAACTCCATTAAATATCAGCCATCCAAACCACTCACATTCAACACTTAATGCTTTAAAATGAATTGGATTTTCTTGTCAAATATTTTAATTCTCTAATGCATTATTTTGATCTGGTTAAAGATTTTGATTCTTCTATACATGATTTTCTCTATCCCATCAACATCATTTCTTCTTTTATTTTAAGTTTAACTGATTTATTCAAGTCTTAACAAATAATACTAAATAAAAACATTCATTTCATAATTTATGATTTTACCCTCACCTTATACCCTGTTTGTCATAACTTTTCGTCTAGAATAATTTTATCAGTTTATATGCATAGTATGTGCTGATCAAGAGTATGTGTTCCAGCCATCCGTCACATCTAACATGTTTTACTAGTCTTCTCCATTTAAATATTTATATCTAGCCTGAATTTTATTAAAACTATTCACAGTTTATTGTTGTATAGATTGTGATAGAGGTACCATTTTTTAGAGTTTATGAATTATGATCAGATGCTAACAAATAATGCAATGCAATGCCTATAGTAAGAAAAAAAAAAAACTATAACAAATAGAGAAAAAAAAAATGATAGTTTTGGAAGAAAATATAAAAAACTCAAGAAATTTCAAAGTATAAAAATGTTGATGATGTCAAGAAAATCAGGATATGATAATCAAAAGGATTTTCATTTCAATTCAAAAAATTTACTTTTCTTTTCTCAATTTTCTCTCCATATCATGCTTATCAAGATTTTTGCTTTTCTGACAATGAACTCCACATTTGATTTCTAAAAAATTCCATACCAATATATCTCTCTGGGGACATTTTCTAAGCAAAAATGTTATATTATATGTACAGCTTAATTAAGGTGCAAGGTGGTGTGGCAGCGCTGGAAATTAAATAAGACAGATTTGGAGTTTTCACTGGGAAATTAAATTATATGTACCTTTTATGAGTACTAGAGGGCTTTCTGCTTGTAAAATAACAAATCCCTCATTTTTAACCATTTAATTACCACCCAACCATTTATTATATCTCAAATTCAAAACTTTCATAGAAAATTTTTAACCTGGTAAAAAAGTAAACGATATTGATTGAATTCAGAGTCAAGAGTCAAAACTCAAAAGAATCACACGGATTTTTCTTTGATTTTCAGACAACGTGACTTGTAAGTTAAGGATTTGTCATACTTTACTTTGAAATTTGAATCGAAGGTTATGAATAGGTCAGATCATATATAATAGTGCCTAGGGGTAAAGATAGCATTTTTATATTTGGTCTTTTATTATGTCTCTCTATACTTTAACTATCCTTGTTATGAGACAAGACTAGGTTGGTCCAGCAGTAAATCCTTCGTAACATTAAAATCTTAATAATTTCAATAAATACTCATACCAATAATTTCATTGTAAAATATGCAACTAAAAATTAGATATAATTTTGCATTGACTTATTTATCCAAGTACAACAGTAGAATAATAATATAAAGAACTGTTTTTTTTTTTTTTTTTTTTTTGACAGCATATAAAGAACTGTTATCACATGTTTTTTTTTTGAAATAATAAATACAATGTTATGAATTAAAATACCTGTAATGTTTTATCTCAAGCTAAATGGAATTTTAAGATCATGTCAGCTCCATCTTATCATTCCAATTTTATTTCAAAATTATTTTTCTATTAGTTTTTTATTTATCACTGCAATTTTTTTTTAGCATGCACAATTTACAAGTTGGAAAAACTTGTAAATTCATCTACAAACTTTTTTTTTTTTTTTTTTTTGGGAAGTAATTCATCTACAAACTTGAGATAATAATACTAGAAAATTTTAGGAGCACATAAAAGGAATTAATTGCTTACGGCATTATAGCAAATGCTTGGGTTAATCGCACAAACATACCCTCTATTTATCTATTAAAGCAAATTTTCAAACAAATGTCCTATTTAAACATAAACATCCCAATTGGAATGTGATTGGGATATGGAAAGTCAATAGTGCCCTTGGGTAAAAGGGAGAGATTATTTTGGTGGGTAAATTTCACAAATAACCTTGAATTTAGGTGTAATTGTATAAATATTTATTTTTTTTCTAATAATTACATAAATACACCCTAGTGTCATTTGACTTTTGTTAACTTTAACCTTTAACCACATTTGTATCCTGAAATGACTAAACTACCCTAGAAAACTAATTTATCTTTTCTTTTATTATTTAAAAATATTAAAAAAATATATTTACTTAAAAAATTGAAAAAATAAGTACAATTTTTTTTTGTTGCATTTATTTTTTTTCTTTCTATCATTTTTTTTTTTTTTACATTTTCCATGTCACCAAACACCAAATTTTCAGATTTCAAAAACCAACTTTATCATCAAAACATTCAATTTCATACTCATCAACCCACAAACAATTTCATTTCATCAACATAGTCAAAACCCACCAACAATTACATTTACTCAACAAAATCAAAACCCACAAAACTCACTAAACACAATCAAAACCCACTAAACACATCCATTTTTCCAGTTTTGTGGGTTCTGATTGTGTTAAAAAAAATGATAGAAAGAAAGCAACAAAAAAATTGTACCGATTTTTTCAATTTTTAAGTAAATGTTTTTTTCAATTTTTAAATAATAAAAGAAAAGATAAATAAGTTTTCAAGGGTAGTTTAGTCATTTTGGAATACAAATGTGGTTAAAGATTAAAGTTAATAAAAGTCAACTGACAATTGGGTATATTTATATAATTATAAGAAAAAAATGAATATTTATACAATTACACCTAAATTTAGGGTTTTTTATGAAATTTACCCACCAAAATAACCTCTCCCTCTTACCCAAGGGCACTATTGACTTTTCATACCCCAAACACATTCCAATTGGGATGTTTGTGTTTGAATAGGGTATTTGTTTGAAAATTTGCTTTATTAAATAAATAGAGGGTACGTTTGTGCAATTAACCCCAAATGGTTTTACATTCACTATTCAAATTAATAACTTATAAAGTATTTTTATCTGAGATATCTTTTTGAAAATCAATGCAAATAAATAAATTGAACAGTATCACTTGACTAGGTAGCTGTCAATAGGTTTTCACATTTACCATTAGATTTATTACCTCCAGTAAAATTTGTTCATCATCGTCCATTTCCAGCCGAAAACAGTGTAAAGTCTGAAAAAACATAAGAGAGAATGCTTGCTTCTCATTAAATAAGTTTAATATGGATTTGTAGGAATTGTCATGTGAAGGTAAATTTAACGAGGTCCGTGATCAAATACTTGATATGTTAACATTTACACTCTTAATTTTTGGATTTGATTTTTCTACAAAAATATTTGCCTTTAAAAAAAAATTGAAGTGAATTATGCCTAATATTCAAATCGAATTTGGATTTTTTTTTTTTTTTTCTTTTGAATTGGAAACATATTTAAGAGGACGGAGAAGGTATCAAAGTTGAAAGAAAACATAAAACAAAAGAAGAAAATGAGGTTGGCTTAGTGGTTTTGTCCATGGGTTCGAGTTTGTCCCCCCTTTAAATCCTGAATTAAAATAATATTTCAAAATAAAAAAGTGAGTAAAATCATAAATTATGAAAAGAAGATTTTTATTTTTATTATTATTTGTTAAAACTTGAATAAATTAATAAAACTTAAAACAAAAGAAGAAATAAATTTGTTGATGCTAAGAAAATCATGTACTAGTTAACTAGAGAATCAAAATCTTTGAACAGATCAAAATCATGTTCTATACAATCAAAATAAATCTTTTACTATTGAATCAAAATCTTTGAACAGATCAAAATCATGTACTATACAATCAAAATCTTTGACTACATAATTCAAATCATTTAAAGCATTATGAGTTGAATACTTGAATGGGAGTGGTTTGAAGATATTTAATGGTGTTTTTGAAGTAAAATGGATATCCATTTTGACAAAATGGAGACCCATCGAGATGATCTTAGTATAGAAGTAGATTGGTGCATCTGTAGTCTGTACCAACATGTATGACAATATCTTTAGTTTGACTATATATGCTATTTTTGTTTTTGAAAAGATATCATTTTCCTACTGGATCATAAACAAAACTGATAATATAAAGACTTTTACCTGTCCATTTCACTTCCATAGTTCCATGCATTAATCCACCTGCATGCATTAAATTTTAATTTTGAAAATCCATTGGATACTAATTAATTTACATCCACAATATTTTTATCATACTATTTAAAGTAACTTGTTGGGTTAAGATAATTTATATTTCAACTGATCAAAGACTCTATATGAAAAGAAAAAAATATAGTAATCATCTTTTACTCTACGATTAATATTTGTGTTGTCATTTGTCACGTATATATGGTCTGTATGGATTCATTATGATTATGGATATTGTAGAATAACAAACACTCTGAAAATAAAATGAAAACCGGAATCGGTAATCATAAAAAAGGAACCAGCATGAGAAAACATGCTAATGGAATGGGAACTTGAAAGGTTGAAAATGAAAGAGGAAAAAGGAGATTTGAAGAGAGTCAGTAATAGTACAAATGTACAATATTGCTGGCACAGCCGCTAAAATCTCATTCATTTCTTGGGTGAAAAAGCGGTTGAAAGCTGAAATTGGGTCATAGGGATATGGTTTGCATGGGTTGTTGAAGAACACTTTAAGATATTTAATGGAGTTAAGTTACTCATTTACTAAAAAAATGAAAAAGAAATAGAGAAAGTATACAATAATACACATAGTTAAACGGAGGAGAGAGAGAGTCTAAGAGCATCTCCAATATAAATATGTCTTACACATAGTAATTATAAGAGTCCATTTTTGCTCACCCCCTTTCAAAGGGGGTAAGCATTACCCTCATCTTGTATGGATGACATGTGTCTATGGAGGGGTAAAATTGACTAAAAATTTACTCCTTTATGACACATGTCATCCATGCAAGAGGAGGGTAATGGTTACCTCCCTTGAAGGGGGTTAGCAAAAATGTTCTCTAATTATAAAAGGAAATTACTTGGGTACTGACCACACCAAACCATCTAATGGGGTGTTGCCACGTGGTAAAACTCTTTTGTTTTTCTATTTTCCTCCTTACCTTGGGTTACGTGGCAAGCAATGAGTGGTAAACAATGAGTGGTGTGGTCAGCACCTTGGGTACCGGAGCATTATCCATTATAAAATACCTATCGACTGGAATTGTAGGTAAAAGATAAAAAACATTTCCCCAACACCGAAACAAATACCAAAGTACTTTTTAATTAACACTATATCCCATCAAAGTTAAAAAAACATTTCCTCAGTACCATATCTCCAGTACCTTTTAATTAACACTATCCCGTCAAAATTAAAAAAACATTTCGTCAATACCAAAGCACGTACCAAACCACCTACTTTTTGATTAAGACCACATCACATCTTATCGAGTGTCACCCTTTTCAGATAAACATCTGTCGTCTTGTCACTTTTCGTTTCTTTATGTCTCTTCGTTGCCTCAATTCGATTTTTGGAGGCATTCGCAATATATCTGTGTGTAAACTGAGCAGTAACAAAAGAATGGGAGTATTCCCGCTAAACATGTTCAGGTAAAAATTATGTTAATGCTTTTCCTACAACCCAAACACACAAAATATTACGAGAAAGGACCAAATAAAAATATAAATTATCAAATAAATCTAAAAAATTTGTGAAACAATCTATTATTATTAATTAGAACCAAAACGTTTAGAAGGTTGCAGGGAAAGACAATGTCTCTCGCATACATATAAGAAGCAGCGTATATGTTAAGACCATACAACAATTTTTTAGAATAGAAATGCTGATTTGAGACCAAATTTTTGGCAATATATATAAAAAGATGATTGTAAAAAATAAAAGTAAGAAAATTATCAAAAGAAGGAAGGGAAGCTTTAATAAGAGCATCTCCAACCCGAATAGTTCTTTTGGTGCAATTTTCGCACTAAAATAGTACAATTTTCACATAATTTCACTATTCCATCTCTAACCTATCGTACCAAATTTTACATTAAAAATAATATTCTCTTGAATATTCTCTTTCCTTTCTTTTTTTATTATTATTTGTCAACAAATATTTATCTCTAATCAATCAAAACCCAAGTTTCAATTAAAAAAAATATATAAATTACATAAATGAACAATGTTGTATAAGTGAACAGTGTCACGGAATTTATTGTACGACACTGTTCACAGATGGCGTGGGGATAGCTCAGGGTTGGAGAAACTCTAAGAAATAAATTTGAATAAATTTGAGACATTAACCTATAAATTATTTATCTAAGCCCTAAGCTCGTTTATCTATCAATTGAATTGAATGATTTTAAAAAAATAATAAAATAAAATAAAGTAAGAAAAATATTTTAAATAATTTAAAGCACCTGGCAACCTGAGACTAAGTAGTCAATTGTGAAGTAAAAAGTTGACATAGACAAGACCATTGCCCCAAATTTAAAAGAACAAATTGGAAAAATAAAATAAAATTAGAGACCGGCAAACAAGCTGGTGCTCTCTGCCTTCTCCTATGTGAAGGAGGTTTTCTGGTTGAATCCCGGCCGTATTGTTCGTCCCTTTGTGTAATGTTTCCTTTTCTTATCAAAAAATAAAATAAAAAAATTAAAGTCTCTCTCTCTCTGCTCCCTTTAACTATATAGTACAAGCATGTCTGCATGCAATTTTTGTTAGTTTTGAAGAATACGACAGAGGAGAGTCACGGGGGGTTGTCTAGGCTCTAGCTTGCTAGTTTTAGTTTCGTGCACAGTGTAGATGTTCTTACAAAACTAGATATCGGTCGTGCTCGATGAACGTGGACCACAATACCCGGCCATTAATTTTGAGATATGTGGTACTCACAAGCGCATCTCTTAATTGTTTGCGTGTATGGGAGGAAAATGAAAACCTAGGAATCAGAGTTTGAGTTTGAGTTGTACTGATTTGGAGAAAAAATTTATTTGAATTACAGCCAATTGATTACTCCCTTATGTGACGTGTCCCAAGTCCCAACACACCTACTCTCCCTCTCTCTCTCTCAATCAATCAATCAATTCCCAACTCTCAATTTTTTTTCTCTCTCTCACCACACAGTCACACACTCACCGGACTAATTCCAAATTTGAGTAATATTTCAAAATAGATAAATAATAAAAAAATAATAAAATAATAAAAAAAAATCTCAGATAATGACACACTTCTAATTTATCTGTTCCTTTGCAGAGACACCTAATAAAAGATCAAATTAAATTTTTGTTTCATAGATTTAGAAATAGAAAACTATGTTATCATTTATGATTTGACTATTCATAGATTTCAATTCATAGGAAAGAATGACCAGTCCTTAACTCACGATCACGAATCACGATGCCTAAAAAAAAAAAAAAAAAAGTTCTGTGTGATTCTTTTGAGTTTCGAATCTGGAGGGGCCAAAATCAAAATATTTAGACTAAAAGGACTACTAAAAAAACTAAATTATATACACATACTTTAAAGCAAAAGTCCACAAGACTGAAAATTCACTTCACTTTTATGCTGATTGAAAATTGTGAAGAAAATTGTGATGAAAATTGAGTCGAATCATAAATGAGTATGAGTAGTCAAATCATAAAGCATCTTTGTTTTTCTACATGTTCCTGATTGGCAATTCACTACTCATACCGAGGATGGTGGGTGCACTGTGTGCGCGTATCAATTGTGATGAAAATTGAGTCAAATCATAAATGAGTATGAAAATTGTGATTTTCGATGAAAATTGTGAGTCAGTGTGACCACCGACCACACACAATTGAGTCATTGACACAACACAATGTATGATAAAAGAACACGACACAAAAACAAGCTGATGTCACATATTTTTTCAATATTTTTTTTTGACTACATATAATTGTATCCATGAAATATCACAACTTCTTACTGACTCATTATATGTGCTATCATTTGTATCATTAAATGTAAAATACCAAATTCTAAAGGATTAATATAGCTAACTACTAGTTTTTGTTGTAATTCTTAATTGAAAATTAAATCGGATTGCATTTTAATGATATTGATCTTATATCATGAGTTGTGCTCTTTAAAAAAATAACAAACCAAATATTGGCACCAAATAATTATTGCTTTCCAAAGAATAGTTCCTTATAATTCTTAAAGAAAATTTAAAAAAAAAAATTAAATGTTCGTGGACTCTTAATCTGTGGATATATTCTTGCGGAAGGAAAGTTCGATCAATTTAGTTTAAACATTTATGTTAATAATCTTTATACATAATATTTATATGTAGAAAACAAATTATCTTACTTCGCTTGTTAATTATATATATATATTTATTATTTGGGTTGATCAATTTTCTCATCTATATTGTTTAGAAATGAATTAAAAAAAATACAAAAAAATTGATCAGCTTTTGAATCCAAAGTGTGCAAATGTATACATGTTCGTGAATTGGGCGGATCAAGAGCATGTGTTTTGATGTGGGAATTGGGATGATGGATTGATCATATGATATCATCAACATTCAACACACAGGAGAGCTCATGATCACGTTTTTCTCAATTTTAGACAAATAATAAATTGTAAGACATGCAAACAATTTCATCATATATCTCTGTCACATGTACATAAAATGACAAAGGAAGAAAGAAAACATAATTAACTAATTATCACATGCAATAATTAAAAAGTAATCCTAATCTAGATTTTATATCCTCTATAAATTCCTTTTCTCTCAACATCATCTCTTCTACATCATATGATTCATATCTCTCACACACACACACACACTCTCTCTCTCTCTCTCTCTCTCTCTCTCTCTCTCAACATGCCTCTTTTTCTCCTTTTCTCCAATCTCTACCGATCTCTACCTCACTAGACACCACCACAACCATCCTCCTCCTCCTCCTTCTCACCACAACCACCCTCATTCCTAACTTCAACCACCTCAAACCCATCATCACCATCACCATCACCCACAATAGCTATCCTTTTTTCAAGGCGGTGTTTTCCAACTCTCTCATGCTCTACATTATATATATATATATATCTTTTTTCATTATTATTATTAATTATATATGTTACTCTGCATTTTTTTTATACTTCATTTTTTTGTATTGGGAGGTGTTGGAAAGAAAATGAGGTAATAGATTTAAATTTGATGTATTAATGTTATATAGTAACAGTATTTATATATAAATTTGATCATTTGTGCTGTTAACATTATTTAAGATCTCCCTTTTTATAATTTGATACCATACAGTTAATATTGTCTGATGATGACAAATCGGTTTTAAGAGGGACATCGAGTTCCGTCACTCACACTGATGGCTCAAAGTGTGCACCCAAGCAGGCTCCCACCAGGTCACAGAGGTGTAAATCTCAGGTATGTGTGTGGTGCGGTGAGTTTTTCAGATTTTATACAGGTAGCGTTTGTCGTCTTCACTTCAGCACTTGTTGGTAGTAGCTTAGCCAAATACGTAATAATTCAAAGGTTAGAGGAGGTTTTTAATTTTAATCCTTCACCAAAATAGGTAAGATAGAGCTGTTGCATCTGTACCACAGTACCAAGTACCAACATATTTGACCATATCTTTAGTTTGACCATTATTTCTGTTTGGCCATATAGACCTGAATTTTCTACAGAGCCATTCAAGGTTTCTTGCTTTACATTTGTGACCAAGTACCAGTTTTTTTTTTTTTTTAATGAGCGTTAGGCTTACGGTTGGATTCTCAAAATTAACGTAATGGCTATACATTGCTGGATTGAAAATGGTAATTCTCCTTACTGTACCGGCCTTCTCCAACATATATATCTAATAACTATTTTCTTTAATGTGCTTTTGTCAATAGTTAGGTTTTTTTTTTTTAATTGAACTATCACAATAATTTAGGGTTTTATGGGGGAAAAATGGGAGACTCAAACCCATAATCTCGTGATGTGGATACGAGAGACTTTATCACCGAACTAATCTTATTCTATCTTGTCAATAGTTGGTTGCTAGATATAAATACAATTTATTTTTTTATTATTTTTTTTTATAACAAATACATTGTTATGCATTTTTTTAACTACAATGTTATGGATTAAAATACTTGTAATGTCAGGCACCATCTTCCTTCGATTCATTGTTCCAATATGATTTCAATTTTTATTTATTTATTTATTTTTTATCATGCACAAACACGTGTGTTAGAAAATTTACGATTTTTAATGTAAATTTGTAGTTAAAAGAATGAATTATTTGCTTATGGTTTTATTGCATTTACAATCACTTTTCAATTAATACCTTACATATCTATCTTAGAAATCTTTCTGAAAATCAATGCAAATAAATAAATTGAAAAGTATTGCTTAAGTAGTTAGTTGTCAATAACTCAATAAGTTGTACATTTAGGTTTTCTTTACTAATTTATTGATAAATGAGATTGTTTCAATGGTACATCAACTAGCTGTTGAGATTTAAGTATGAATTGTTTTTTGTTGCAAATCTCGATACATACCTCCTGCTGAGATACTTTGCCCATCTTGCATACTTATTACATAACACACGACCTCATATCCTCTCAAATGCCGCATCTTAGCGTTTAGAAATTTCTAGGCCTAGTTGTGAGGTTACCATTTGCTTCCCTTTTCGATACTCTTGGAATGTGAGTGGCTTTCTCTTCTTCCTCTCTCTAAGTTTGGTATTTGAAAGTTGTGTGAGATCGTAATGTTATAGAAATTTCTTACTTTACATTATCCGAGAGGCAAATAGAAGATACCCTTCAATCATTGAAGTCTGTCTACGCCAATCAGAAATCTGAAGGAAGCTTATTGGAGGTTTTTCAGGGACCAAGTTTGAAAGCCTTCATAATTGCTGGAGGTTTGATCCTTTTCCAACAAGTGCTTCTTCCTGTTTGCTGTTGGGAGCTACTTTCTTTATGTTTACCTTTAGCCTATCGTCTTTTCTACTAAAAGATATATAATTGAAGGGAATGAGGAATTGTGTAGTCTAGCTAACTTACCACCTGATTGTGACAGATAACTGGACAACCAAGTGTTCTGTATTACGCAGGTCCAATTCTTCAGGTACTTGACAAGTACTTCCAAATGTCTTATTTTGTGATAACCATGTAATACATTTTAGTATTTTACTATGCTAATGCTCAAGAGTGCTGGATTTTCTGCGGCTGCTGATGCTACCCGAGTTTCAGTTGTAATTGTTTAATTCATTTTCTTTTCTTGTTGTGATGACATGCTATATGTTTGTTGGTAAATTATTTTTTGCTTGCAGTTGGTCGAGGGGAATGGAAACAATGGCTCAGTTGTGAGGTTACCATTTGCTTCCCTTTTTGATACTCTTGGAATGTGAGTGGCTTTCTCTTTTTCCTCTCTTTAAGTTTGGTATTTGAAAGTTGTGTGAGATCATAATGTTATAGAAATTTCTTACTTTACATTTGTCTGAGGTAATTAAGTGGCAAACGCATCATATATTATCCAAATATGTTTGATTAAGAATGTCAAAGTACTAGAGCTTTCCTGGATACTTTATTTGTTTTCTTTAGCATTTCTATGAAAAATTACCTCCTTGAAGCTCAACCTTCTTAGGCAGTATTTGAAGCAAACAAGCTCATAATTTACCTCCCTGAAGGTAACTAAAATTTGAGTCTTGTTCTTTAGTTTGCTGAAGTATTCTAATGCATTTTGGGGCTATTCACCTCAACATCGATACTTAATGATGATTACCTATGGAATTATAGATTTATTTATTTAATTTTTGTAGGCAATAATATATCATTGATATTCTGGGCCTCTAGCTTCAATTAAGGCCATCAGTTCTGGTTTAGAGAATACAGTGTAGAGTTAGAGAAGAATTATAATATCAAATTAGACAAAAGAGTACACATCATATTCTCTGCAATCTTTTCTCCACTTTCAAACCAGCCACATACATTATGCTTACCTTCATTGCCGCAAAGTATTAGTGTCATTGTAGATTGTAATCATAGACAATCTATATATGATCCAAATCATCAGTTTTGCTGATTAGATTCTTCACAGTTCTTGTGTTGTTGGCCCCTTTGGTTTCACCTTAAGTGGCATGTTGGGTAAGAGTAGGTCTTCAATTCCACCTTATCCGTTATAAGCCAAAGATTTGTTGGTCATTCACATTCTATAAAAATGTGTTTTTTTTTTTTTTTTTTTTTTTTTTTTTTGTCTGCAATATGTGGTTTCCACCAAATGAGAATAAGATTTGATAGAAATTGTCATGAGAGCTTTAGCGCTTATTTAACGTGACGTTTCTTTTTTGTCTGCATTGGAAGTCACATAAAACTTCTTTCCTACTAAAATACAAACTTCTTTGCCTACGAACTCTAAAGTTGATTGTATTAACGTTGGAAAGACGTTTGATAAACATACAAAGGTGTTTGTTTATATCTTAAGAAACTCAATATAATTGAATATCCTTGGAGGATATGACTCCTCATATGACGAATATTTCCTATATATCCAGTTTTTAGCCGATACATATGAGAAATGTTAGGTATGATTCTGCACCACTTTTAAGTAGCACACATGGTTTTTCTTAATTAGACAAAGTCTGGCTGTCCTATATATGTATTTTTACAGTTTACTTACCTTGACTGATGTAGAATCCAACCTGATTCACCACTTGAGAGTTGCATACCCTCACCACATCACAATTTTGCCCACCAAAAACATATCAGTAACAAATTATTTGTTTATTTACTTCATGACTGCTTCTTGTTTTTATCTATTTCAAGTCTCAATTTTAGTTATTTATATGTTTGAGTTATATTAAGTCATTTAGTTTACAAGTTAATTAATATGACAACGATGCTATCGTATTGATTAGATGTTACGGAATTCTTTATTACAAGTTGAAAGGTTTTTCGTAAGTTTGAATATAGTACTTTTTGTCGGTTTAAGTGACACGTGCATTTAAGCTATTGGGTACGGGAAATATACTTTGTTTGGTGATCTTTGTTTTGAATATTCTAAAATCTATACAGAAATTTCATGATTAGACATCTTCTAACTTTTAGTTTCATAGTTAAAGTAGGTGAGGAATGAATTAAACTATATATCATGACTTGTTAAGCTTTAAGCTATTGTGTGCATTGTAACTATGTAACACTGACTTCAATTTCTGTGTTGTTAATATCAACAAATCAGATAAACGAGAGAACAGAGAAACTATGGCTGCAACACTTAGTGATTTATGCAAGGAGGTGCTGGTTTTAGCCTGATTTATGCAAGAAGGTGCTGGTTTTAGCCATGATAACCTTGTCATTGGCCTGGGCCGAAGATGACAACTTCTTCTATCATGGCTTCAGTGAAGCCAACAACCTGCATTTGAATGGGACGAGATACATCATCTCCAATGGTCTATTGATACTAACAAACAGTTCCAAGCAACATGAAACAAGTCATGCCTTCTACCCACTCACAATCAAATTCAACTCATCTTCCTCCCAATCCTTTTTATTTTCCACGACTTTTGTATTCGCCATAGTGCCAGAGTATTCTCATCTTGTTGTCACCGGCATGGCTTTTGTCATCTCACCATCTATGGACTTCACAAATGCTTTTTCATTTCAATATTTGGGATTGTTCAATATTTCAAACTATGGCTCTCCTGGAAACCATATTGTGGCAGTTGAGCTTGATGGTATGCAAGACTTTGAATTTGGTGATATAGATGGTAACCACGTCGGAATTGATGTGAACAATCTGACATCTATTCAATCTGCTCCAGCAGCTTATTTTTCCAATGCAGAAGGGAAGAACAAAAGCTTGTTGCTTTCAAGATCCAATACAGATTTGGATAGATTACAATATACTTAGTACATAAAAATTGATCAATGTAACACTGGCTCCAATCACCTTCCCACAAAAACCAAATAGGCCTCTCTTGTCAACCCACCTTGACCTCTCTCAAATTCTCTTGGATTCCATGTATGTCGGTTTCTCTGCATCAACTGGTTTATCTAAAGGTGACCAGTATATTCTTAGCTGGAGCTTCAACAGAAGTGGACCAGCAAACCTTAATATTTCGAAGCTTCCTGATTTTCGCAAGCATGGTGCAGTGAAGAGATCACATATTGGTCTCAATATATTGATTATTGTATTGTTTTTAGCAATAGTGGTTGTGTTGTGCTCAACAACCGGAGCTGTCTATTATGTAAGGAAGAAGAATTTTGACGAAGTATTTGAAGACTGGGAAAAAGAGTATAGTCCTTAAAGGTTCTCTTGCAAGAAACTGTACCAAGCGACAAGAGGTTTTAAAGACGAAGAGCTGATTTGAAAAGGTGGTTTCGGTGATGTTTATAAAGGCATACTTCTTCCTTCCAATTTGGAAATTGCGGTCAAGAGAGTCACACATAACGCTGAAAAACGGATGAAGGAATTTGTGGCAGAGATTGTTTGCATGGGAAGGCTCAGGCATCGAAACTTGGTGCAACTCCATGGCTATTGTAGGCGAAAGGGAGAACTTTTGTTGGTATATGATTTTATGTCTAATGAAAGCCTGGACAAGTTTTTATTTGGCAATGAGAGATCGAACATTGACATGTTTCAGCGATTTCAAACCATCAAAGGGATAGCTTCCGACCTCCTTTACCTCCACGAAGAGTGGGAACAAGTGGTTATCCACAGAGATATAAAACCAACCAATGTTCTTTTAGATGCCGACCTAAATGGGAAGTTAGGAGACTTTGGCCTAGCTAGGCTATATGATCGCGGTAGCAATCCAGAAACCACTGTAGCAGCTGGAACTCCACCTTATATGGCTTTGGAGCTTCGTAGAAATGAAAAGGGGAGTACCAGCTCCGATGTATGCAGCTACTTTTAGTATAGAAATCCCAAAAGCGAATACATCGGAGCTGGTACTCCCCTTTTCATTTCTACGAAGCTCTAGAGCCATATAAGGTGGAGTTCCAGCTGCTACAGTGGTTTCTGGATTGCTACCCGCGATCATATAGCCTAGCTAGGCCAAAGTCTCCTAACTTCCCATTTAGGTCGGCATCTAAAAGAACATTGGTTGGTTTTATATCTCTGTGGATAACCACTTGTTCCCACTCTTCGTGGAGGTAAAGGAGGTCGGAAGCTATCCCTTTGATGGTTTGAAATCGCTGAAACATGTCAATGTTCGATCTCTCATTGCCAAATAAAAACTTGTCCAGGCTTTCATTAGACATAAAATCATATACCAACAAAAGTTCTCCCTTTCGCCTACAATAGCCATGGAGTTGCACCAAGTTTCGATGCCTGAGCCTTCCCATGCAAACAATCTCTGCCACAAATTCCTTCATCCGTTTTTCAGCGTTATGTGTGACTCTCTTGACCGCAATTTCCAAATTGGA
This sequence comes from Acer campestre, assembly GCA_954870605.1. NCBI lineage: Eukaryota > Viridiplantae > Streptophyta > Magnoliopsida > Sapindales > Sapindaceae > Acer > Acer campestre. Next base: position 335,430 of record OX940800.1, read on the forward strand.
AGGAAGAAGTATGCCTTTATAAACATCACCGAAACCACCTTTTCAAATCAGCTCTTCGTCTTTAAAACCTCTTGTCGCTTGGTACAGTTTCTTGCAAGAGAACCTTTAAGGACTATACTCTTTTTCCCAGTCTTCAAATACTTCGTCAAAATTCTTCTTCCTTACATAATAGACAGCTCCGGTTGTTGAGCACAACACAACCACTATTGCTAAAAACAATACAATAATCAATATATTGAGACCAATATGTGATCTCTTCACTGCACCATGCTTGCGAAAATCAGGAAGCTTCGAAATATTAAGGTTTGCTGGTCCACTTCTGTTGAAGCTCCAGCTAAGAATATACTGGTCACCTTTAGATAAACCAGTTGATGCAGAGAAACCGACATACATGGAATCCAAGAGAATTTGAGAGAGGTCAAGGTGGGTTGACAAGAGAGGCCTATTTGGTTTTTGTGGGAAGGTGATTGGAGCCAGTGTTACATTGATCAATTTTTATGTACTAAGTATATTGTAATCTATCCAAATCTGTATTGGATCTTGAAAGCAACAAGCTTTTGTTCTTCCCTTCTGCATTGGAAAAATAAGCTGCTGGAGCAGATTGAATAGATGTCAGATTGTTCACATCAATTTCGACGTGGTTACCATCTATATCACCAAATTCAAAGTCTTGCATACCATCAAGCTCAACTGCCACAATATGGTTTCCAGGAGAGCCATAGTTTGAAATATTGAACAATCCCAAATATTGAAATGAAAAAGCATTTGTGAAGTCCATAGATGGTGAGATGACAAAAGCCATGCCGGTGACAACAAGATGAGAATACTCTGGCACTATGGCGAATACAAAAGTCGTGGAAAATAAAAAGGATTGGGAGGAAGATGAGTTGAATTTGATTGTGAGTGGGTAGAAGGCATGACTTGTTTCATGTTGCTTGGAACTGTTTGTTAGTATCAATAGACCATTGGAGATGATGTATCTCGTCCCATTCAAATGCAGGTTGTTGGCTTCACTGAAGCCATGATAGAAGAAGTTGTCATCTTCGGCCCAGGCCAATGACAAGGTTATCATGGCTAAAACCAGCACCTTCTTGCATAAATCAGGCTAAAACCAGCACCTCCTTGCATAAATCACTAAGTGTTGCAGCCATAGTTTCTCTGTTCTCTCGTTTATCTGATTTGTTGATATTAACAACACAGAAATTGAAGTCAGTGTTACATAGTTACAATGCACACAATAGCTTAAAGCTTAACAAGTCATGATATATAGTTTAATTCATTCCTCACCTACTTTAACTATGAAACTAAAAGTTAGAAGATGTCTAATCATGAAATTTCTGTATAGATTTTAGAATATTCAAAACAAAGATCACCAAACAAAGTATATTTCCCGTACCCAATAGCTTAAATGCACGTGTCACTTAAACCGACAAAAAGTACTATATTCAAACTTACGAAAAACCTTTCAACTTGTAATAAAGAATTCCGTAACATCTAATCAATACGATAGCATCGTTGTCATATTAATTAACCTGTAAACTAAATGACTTAATATAACTCAAACATATAAATAACTAAAATTGAGACTTGAAATAGATAAAAACAAGAAGCAGTCATGAAGTAAATAAACAAATAATTTGCTACTGATATGTTTTTGGTGGGCAAAATTGTGATGTGGTGAGGGTATGCAACTCTCAAGTGGTGAATCAGGTTGGATTCTACATCAGTCAAGGTAAGTAAACTGTAAAAATACATATATATGACAGCCAGACTTTGTCTAATTAAGAAAAACCATGTGTGCTACTTAAAAGTGGTGCAGAATCATACCTAACATTTCTCATATGTATCGGCTAAAAACTGGATATATAGGAAATATTCGTCATATGAGGAGTCATATCCTCCAAGGATATTCAATTATATTGAGTTTCTTAAGATATAAACAAACACCTTTGTATGTTTATCAAACGTCTTTCCAACGTTAATACAATCAACTTTAGAGTTCGTAGGCAAAGAGGTTTGTATTTTAGTAGGAAAGAAGTTTTATGTGACTTCCAATGCAGACAAAAAAGAAACGTCACGTTAAATAAGCGCTAAAGCTCTCATGACAATTTCTATCAAATCTTATTCTCATTTGGTGGAAACCACATATTGCAGACAAAAAAAAAAAAAAAAAAAAAAAAAAAAAAAAAAAAAAAAAAAAAAAAAAACACATTTTTATAGAATGTGAATGACCAACAAATCTTTGGCTTATAACGGATAAGGTGGAATTGAAGACCTACTCTTACCCAACATGCCACTTAAGGTGAAACCAAAGGGGCCAACAACACAAGAACTGTGAAGAATCTAATCAGCAAAACTGATGATTTGGATCATATATAGATTGCCTATGATTACAATCTACAATGACACTAATACTTTGTGGCAATGAAGGTAAGCATAATGTATGTGGCTGGTTTGAAAGTGGAGAAAAGATTGCAGAGAATATGATGTGTACTCTTTTGTCTAATTTGATATTATAATTCTTCTCTAACTCTACACTGTATTCTCTAAACCAGAACTGATGGCCTTAATTGAAGCTAGAGGCCCAGAATATCAATGATATATTATTGCCTACAAAAATTAAATAAATAAATCTATAATTCCATAGCTAATCATCATTAAGTATCGATGTTGAGGTGATTAGCCTCAAAATGCATTAGAATACTTCAGCAAACTGAAGAACAAGACTCAAATTTTAGTTACCTTCAGGGAGGTAAATTATGAGCTTACTTGCTTCAAATACTGCCTAAGAAGGTTGAGCTTCAGGGAGGTAATTTTTCATAGAAATGCTAAAGAAAACAAATAAAGTATTCAGGAAAGCTCTAGTACTTTGACATTCTTAATCAAACATATTTGGATAATATATGATGCGTTTGCCACTTAATTACCACAGACAAATGTAAAGTAAGAAATTTCTATAACATTATGATCTCACACAACTTTCAAATACCAAACTTATTAAAGAGAGGAAAAAGAGAAATAAATCATGTTGTCTATATAAATCATGTTGTCTATCATATATTGTTGTGCTGCTGATACAAATGCTTGTTTCTATAAACAACTACATGAAGATTATTTCTATCGATAGTTTTTGGCCTATTTATGTGTTTATAATTATTGGTGACAGTGACTTTAATATGGAAAATTGCTAGTCCTTTTCAAACATTTCTAGCTGCTGCTGCTGCTGCTGTTGATTTCGAAGAACCATTACAAGGACAAAATGTTTTTACTCTGTTATTTACATCACCTATGCTAGAAAGACTCCACATATAGAGATTGTGGTTTCCTTCATGCATTGAAACAAAAGGTGCATCAGGTCTATGGATTACAGAAGTTCAAGTGATGAAAACATTTCATTTTCAGTTTTTCGAGTACTACTGATGATGATTTTCTCACTAATATTAGGATTTGCTCTCAATGGTGGATGATTTTCTCACTAATATTTACATGTTGATAATCTTGATTGGCTGAGTGGTCTTGTATCATTGAATTATCTTCAAATGGATGGAGTCGATCTAGATTCAAACGATTTGTATGGAGGGATTCCAATCGGTTTCAGTGAGCTGCCAAATTTGTGGTATTTAGACCTTGATGGGAATGATAATCTTAGAGCTAGTTGTTCTCAGCTACTAGACTGGAAATGGAAGATGATACAATTCCTTGATATCTCTTCTACTAAATTGCATGCAAAACTTCCTGACAACGTTGAAAACATGACATCTCTCCTTCATCTTGATTTCTCCAGCTGAAGAGTTGAGGGTGACCTGAATTCCTCCAAGGAGCTGAGGAATGTGGTGGCTTGAACTGTCCTTTGCCTAGATTGAGGTACTTGAAATTGAACCACAATCAATTTGGGGGCAAATTGCTAGAATGGTTGCCTCAGCTTCATAATCTCAAGGTACTCCATATGCGAAACAATTTGTTTCAAGGTTTAATCCCTACTTCTCTGGGGACATTGGTGTGCCAATCCATACTCGATCTAGGCAGGAATAGACTGAATGAGACTCTCCCAGATAGTTTCGAGCAGCTTTCCGAATTGGAACATTTAGACCTTTCTTCTAATAATTTGATCGGTATGATCACTGAAGTGCATTTTTCAAAGCTTAGTAAATTGGTAGCCTTGTATTCCAAACACAATAGGTAAATCCTTGCCAAATTCGGTCATTCTTCCTTTTTCAGGAAACCAACTATCTGGTTCAATCCCTGCCTCTATAGCAGAGTTGCAGATTCTTACGGTTGGTGAGGAACAATTTAAAAGGAAGCATCCCTTCAAGTATAGGAAACTGCTTAGACCTGGAGGCTCTAGACCTTCAAAAACCAAAACAATAATTTATCAGGAGAAATTCCTACAAGTTCGGGTGACCTACAGTAAATTCGGACACTGCACCATGGGAACAACAAAATCTCAGGAAAAAATCACACAACTAGTGGGATTAATGAACCTCTCAAGAAACCACATTACCGAACAGATTCCTGTGAACATTTCAAGGTTACACCAACTGTCATCCTCTGATCTCTCTAAAAAGTTTTTTTTTTTCCAGGTCCAATTCCCTCAAGCATGTCTTCTTTGGATTTCTTGGGTGTTTGAACTTATCATATAGTAACTTATCCAGGAGGATCCCTTACATTGGTCATATGACAACTTATGATGCATCTGCTTTTTTCGGTAAGCCTGGTCCCTGCGGAGCTCCATTACTCTTAGAATGTCAAGCTCAAGCCTCAAGGTCATGAGACAGAGACATATGGTGATCGCAGTGGCATTAATGGTTCTAATGATAATGGGTGGCTTTACCTGAGCATTGAATTTTGGTTCCATGTATTGCTTTTGCAATCAGAAGACCTTGGTGGGGTGCTTACATTGGTTATGTTCGAAACAATTGTTGACAGATTGTCTTATTGGGGTTACAAACTGGTTGTACATTGCAGGAATAAATTGTAATAATCACTATCAGCACACATTTTATCATCTCTACACTTTACAACACTCATTTTATCTCTCACAAACCCTAACCCCTCTCTTTATCTCTCTCTGTTGCAGACATTTTATTTGCATGAAAAAAGAAGTGTTTTTGAAACAACCCTTTGATTTGTAATGTGAGTTGGATCGTTTTGATGATGATTTTGTACATCCCCATGATGAAAAGTTTAGTAATCTGAAAATGTGCATGAAGAAGAACTGGTAGTGTCTGGTGCTCTCCAATTGAAAATCTGCAAAGTTAAATTTAATGAAGAAGCTCTCGAATTGAAGTATGAAACGATGTTGTACCAACACATTGTTGTGAGCGCCGGAATAGGTGGTGACGCGCTCGGAAATGTCGCACCACGTCATCAGTTTGGTGTCGTGCCCTAGCAACAACATGCCACGTCGTCAAATTGGGGTGACATGCACAGACACGTCGTCAGTTTGGTGGTGACAGTGCCCAGGCACGTCATCGTAATTTAGCTTACTTTACCATCCACGTGATGAGATGACCGATCACGTGCCTTGCCACGTCGTCAAATGGCAATGACGTGCCCACAAGATGCTCCTTGCCTGCCATTTTTGCTGTGTCGAAAAAATCTTCACTTAATTCAAAAAAAAAAAAGAAAAAAAGAAAAAAGCTTGACATCCATGGATTGCAGAATCGAAAGTTGCGGACTTGAAGATATGAAGATCTATCTGGACTTGTTCATTTTCTTATGTTATAAACAACCCGACAAAATTGCGTGCATTTGCATACTCTCCAGAAAGTTAATTGGATAGTCAAAATTTCGCTGTAAATCTTCAAAAACTCAGACTTTACCTTATCATTTCCTCTGCAAAATTCACAGAGAGAGAAAATGAGTGGAGAAGGGAAAGTGGTGTGTGTAACAGGAGCTTCAGGTTACATAGCTTCATGGCTGGTCAAGCAATTACTCCAACTTGGTTACACTGTCAAAGCCACTGTTCGTGACCCAAGTCAGTGTTTTTCTTCTATATTTGTTAACTATAAGATTTAAAGCTATATCTCTTCATGTTCTATGATTCCACATTTATGGTGCTAAGTTTTTCTATTGATTAGTTTAAGAATAAGTTCAATTTGTGTATGCTTCAGGTGACCCCAAAAAGACAGAACATTTACTTGCACTTGATGGGGCCAAAGAAAGACTAGAAATCTTCAAAGCAAGCTTCCAACTGCAATTGATGCTTGTGATGGTGTTTTCTATACAGCCTCCCCCGTCCTTCTATTCTCCAATGTCTCTCAGGTTTGTTCCATATATCTATTAACTTCTTTTTTTCTTCTTCTTTTATTTATATATTTTGCCTTTGCGTACTATATAAAACAATAGATGGTCATGTTGCGGAAATGCCCAGAAAATTCGATAGAAAAGTGCACACAACACACAAACACAGATATTTACGTGGTTCGGCAATTGCCTACGTCCACGGGAGGCAGCAAACTGATATTATTGGAGAAATTAATACAAATTACAGAAAACAGAATTTCTCTCAACTCTCTCTGGAACTCTCTCTGACTTCAGGAAGCTTTGCTTCTTTTCTGATTGCTCTCACTTGCCTGCTTTTCTTGCTTTCAGAAGGGTCTTGCTCTCACTTGCCTGCTTTTCTTGCTTTCAGAAGGGTCTTATTTATAAGTGAAAGGTAGAGACAATCCACCCCATTTTAAGCAAGAATATAAGGGAAAGGTAGAGACAATCTACCCCCATTTTCAGCAAGAATATAAGGGAAAGGTAGAGACAATCCACCCCCATTTTCAGCAATGAAACAAGGGAAAAGTTGAGCCAATTGTCAACAATCTCCACCTTGGCGAGAATTCACCGATCAATGCTGCCTCCATTACGCCCTTAGGCGATACGAGCTCGAGAGATATTGATCAAGTCCAAACAATGTTGGAACTTGATCCCTATTACCACCTTTGTTAGCATATCTGCAGGATTGTCTGCAGTTCCGATTTTCTGGAGTAGAATGTTCCCTTCATCTACTATTTCTCGAACAAAGTGGTAACGGACATCTATATGCTTGGTGCGAGCATGATGGACCTGGTTCTTTGCCAAACAAATGGCACTCTGGCTGTCGCAGAAAATCTCCACATTTTCCTGAACAATGCCCAAATCCCTGATCAAACCACGAAACCAGATGGCTTCTTTGAAAGCTTCTGTTACAGCCATATACTCTGCCTCAGTAGTAGACAAAGCCACTGTTGACTGTAAAGTCGATCTCCAACTTACTGGTCCTCCTGCCATAGTGAACACATAACCAGTAGTAGATCGACGCTTGTCAAGATCACCAGCATAATCAGAATCAACATATCCTTTGATATGTTTGTCACCCGTCTGATCTCTCTCGAACTTCAAACCAACATCTACAGTACCCTGAATGTACCGTAGAATCCATTTCACTGCTTGCCAGTGGCCTTTGCCAGGATTGTGCATGTAACGGCTCACCATACTTACAGCATGTGAAATGTCAGGTCTAGTACACACCATCGCATACATCAAGGCACCAATAGCATTTGCATATGGAACATGATCCATTTGCCTCTTTTCATCATCAGTAGTCGGTGACATTGGTGCACTCAGTTTGAAATGTGGAGCCAACGGTGTACTTACAGGTTTAGACTTGCTATCAATGCCAAACCTCTGAAGTACAGTCTTCAAGTACTGAGTCTGTGTCAAACAGATGGTACCTTTTGCTCTGTCCCTTTTGATCTCCATACCAAGAATCTTCTTGGCCTCTCCAAGATCCTTCATGTCAAACTCTGAGCTCAATTGAGCCTTCAACCTGTTGATCTCCACCTTGCTCTTAGATGCTATCAGCATATCATCCACATATAAGAGCAAATAGACAAATGTACCATCTTGGAGTTTGCGAAAATATACACAGTGATCAAAATGGCTACGTGTGTACTTCTGAGTTATCATGAAGCTGTCAAACCGCTTGTACCACTGTCTCGGTGACTGCTTCAAACCATACAGGGACTTGTTCAGCTTGCAAGCCCAATTTTCACGTCCTGGGACTTTGAACCCTTCTGGCTGAGACATATAAATTTCTTCGTTCAAAGTACCATGGAGGAATGCGGTCTTCACGTCGAGTTGAGCTAACTCGAGATCAAATTGTGCAACCAAAGCTAATAGGATCCGAATAGACGAATGCTTGACAACGGGTGAAAATACCTCATTGTAGTCTATTCCTTCCTTCTGTGCGTAGCCTTTCGCTACTAATCTGGCTTTATATCTGATGTTGTCTTTACCAGGAGCACCTTCCTTCTTGGCATAGACCCATTTGCACCCTATAGCTCTCTTTCCCTTTGGAAGTTGTGTCAGCTTCCAAGTTTCATTCTGGTGAAGTGATTGCATTTCCTCATCCATCGCCTTCTTCCACTTGACATTGTCTGTACTGTCCATAGCTTCTCTATAGGTGTACGGGACATCATCATCAGTCACTGGAAGAGCGTATGCCACCATGTCTGTGTAACGGGCAGGCCTCCGTATGTCTCTTTTCGGTCTACTAGTGGCAATAGACTCTGGTTGTTGTCTGATCTCAGATAATGGTGCTGAATCCTCCACCTCAACTGATATCTCGTCCTGGTTATCAAAATCATCATCAGAACAATCAACTGTCGGAGAAGCCTTTTCTAATTTCTTGGGAGTTTCAAACTCCACCTGTTGCAGAGAGTTTGGATTCTCATTCTCTGTGCCTTGAGGTATTTGTTTCAGCATTACAGATTCGTCAAAGGTAACATCTCGGCTTAAGATGATCTTCTTTGACTCGGAATTCCATAGTCTGAATCCCTTGACTCCTTCACTAAAGCCCACGAAAACAGCTTTCTTGGCTCTAGGATCCAGTTTGGATTCAGTAACATGAAAGTATGCTGGACATCCGAATATATGCAATCGATCATAATCAGAAACAGGTTGTCCAGACCATACCTCTTTGGGAGTTTTCCCATCAAGTGCAGAAGCGGGTAGTCTGTTGACTATATGAGAGGCATACATCAAAGCCTCTGCCCAGAATGCCTTCCTTAGGCCAGATTGAGAAAGCATACACCGAACTTTCTCCACCAACGTACGGTTCATCCGTTCTGCTATACCATTCTGCTGTGGCGTGCCAGGAACTGTAAAATGTCTGATTATCCCTTCATCCTGACAGTACTTCATGAAAGGATCTGATTTGTATTCCCCGCCATTATCTGATCTGAGTCTTTTAATCTTTTTGCCTGTCTGAGTTTCAATCATCTTCTTCCATTGAAGAAAGATATTCAGAACTTCATCCTTATGCTTCATGGTGTATACCCAGACATACCTGGAGAAATCATCAATAAATGTTACAAAATAATGTTTACCTCCCAATGAAGCATTTTTGGAAGGCCCCCAAACATCAGTGTGAACATAATCCAGTGTTGCTTTTGTACGATGAATAGCGGTGCCAAACTTGACTCTTGTCTGCTTGCCCATGACACAATGCTCGCAGAAATCAAGTTTACCGGTCTTTGCACCTTTCAGGAGACCTTGCTTCACCAAACCTTGCAAAGTCTTCTCCCCGACATGCCCTAAGCGCATGTGCCAGAGTCGGGAAGTATCAGATGCCTCATCATCGGAACTGCTAGAGACGGCTGCTCTTCCTGTGACTGTGTACCCGTCCAGAAAATATAAATTTCTCTGTTGAGTACCTTTCATTGCCAAGAATGCACCTCGTACAACCTTCAGGACTCCACCTTCCATGGTCACCTTGTAACCGCTGGAGTCTAAGACCCCCAGTGAAATGAGGTTCTTCTTCAGATCAGGGACATATCTAACGTCTGTCAGTCGTCTGATTGTACCGTCGTGCATCTTCAGGTGAACAGTTCCTATCCCTTTTGTCTGGCATGTGTTGTCATTGCCCATAAGTACAACTCCTCCGTCAAGCTCCTGGAAGCTTGAGAACCACTGCATGTTGGGACACATATGATAGGAACAGCCGGAATCTAGAATCCATCTATCAGAATGGCTTTCTGATGATGAAACTGTAAAAGCCGAATCCTCTTCATTATCAGCTTTACTTGCAACATTCACATTAGATTTGTCCTTGTTTGGACAATCTTTCTTCCAGTGCCCTTTCTGGTGACAATAGGCACACTCATCCTTCGCAGGACGTCTGAATGATGATTCTCCTTTTGGCTTTGAGCGAGATGCTCCTCTTGATTTTGAGCGAGATTTACCACGCTCACTAGGCACTCCAGATCTTCTGTTGTTTGTCCTTCCTCGGGCAACAGTCAGTGCTTCTGATGTTGAGTCTCTGTGATCAAGCTGATCCTTCTTCCGATACTCATTATTCACCAGAGCATTAGAAACGTCTATGAATTTAACCTCATCCTTTCCATATAACAGAGTTGTGGTTAAGTGTTCATAGGTATCAGGCAAGGAATTTAACAACAATAGTGCCTTATCTTCATCGCTAATTTCAACATCTAAATTTTGTAAATCAGCGAGAATTTTATTATAATTATCCAAATGCTCAATCATAGAAATACCTTTCTTGTACTGGAAACGAAAGAGCTTCTTCTTCAGGTAGAGACGGTTCTCTATGCTTTTCGTCATGTATTTGTCCTCCAGCTTTTTCCAGAGACTTGATGCCATAGTCTCCTTCATAACAAAGTACTTCTGGTCCTTGGCTAAACACAACCGAATTGTGCCACAGGCTTGACGATTTACATACTTCCAATCTTCATCAGACATATCCTTGGGTTTGGAACTCAAGGCAATATCGGATCCTTCCCGGAATAATAGATCCATAACTTCGCATTGCCACATACCGAAGTTGTTGCTGCCGTCAAACTTCTCAATATCAAACTTCGCGTTTGACATCGAGCTCCTTTGCCAAGAACTGCTGGTTGATGCTGATGTACTGCTGGTTGATGCTGATGGTTGAGCTTCAGTTGTTTTTTCCAAAATTTCTCCAGCTTTTGGATCTTCCATCGTGCCTATTAAAGCTTGTCTAAGTAAAAACAGTATTTAGAAGCGGATTTAGCAGAAACTGATGGCACGGTTGCGTCCGGAACGGTCGAAATAGTTGGAAACAGGTCCGACTCGGTTGAAAACGGGTGAAAATTGCACTGAGTTGGGCAAAAAACACTTCTGGACCGAGTTGACTCGGGAATATTCCGTTAGGATAACGGAATATTCTCTGACGGAATATTCTTTATGGACGGAATATTCTCTGACTGTGGGATGCTGACTTGTGCTGACTGAGCGCTGATGTGGCGCTGATATGGCGATGACGTGGCGCTGACTGGGTGCTGACTGAGCGCTGATGTGGCGCTGATGTGGCGATGACGTGTCGATGACTGGATGATCACGTGGCGCTGACGTGGTCGTCTTCTTCGTTGAGAAATTTGCAGAAAATTTCTGGAAAATTTTCCAGGTTTGACCAAACTTTGACCGGAGCTAGAGAGTTCGTTAGAGCTCCGATTGAGACGCGGTCAGGTGCGTTGGAATCGTATTTCCGAGAGGAACACAACGGTATCCTCCAAACAGAGATTCGAGCACTTCGAATTTTCTGGACTTGATCAAAAACCAAAGCTCTGATACCAATTTGTTGCGGAAATGCCCAGAAAATTCGATAGAAAAGTGCACACAACACACAAACACAGATATTTACGTGGTTCGGCAATTGCCTACGTCCACGGGAGGCAGCAAACTGATATTATTGGAGAAATTAATACAAATTACAGAAAACAGAATTTCTCTCAACTCTCTCTGGAACTCTCTCTGACTTCAGGAAGCTTTGCTTCTTTTCTGATTGCTCTCACTTGCCTGCTTTTCTTGCTTTCAGAAGGGTCTTGCTCTCACTTGCCTGCTTTTCTTGCTTTCAGAAGGGTCTTATTTATAAGTGAAAGGTAGAGACAATCCACCCCATTTTAAGCAAGAATATAAGGGAAAGGTAGAGACAATCTACCCCCATTTTCAGCAAGAATATAAGGGAAAGGTAGAGACAATCCACCCCCATTTTCAGCAATGAAACAAGGGAAAAGTTGAGCCAATTGTCAACAGGTCATAGATTCTACAAATTTTCAATTTGTGCAATATAATTGAACTGTCTGTTTAATAGCTGCTGTAGTGTAATTTTCCTTTGAACTATTTCGTATATAGAGCTGTTTATGTGAGAGTCGACTCCATGTTTTTCATTACATTTTCAGGTAGATGTAGTTGACCCTGCATTGAAAGGAACACTTAACGTTCTTAGATCATGTGCTAAAGTTCCATCCAATCAGAAGGCTTAACATCTTCTATTGCAGCAGTTTCCTTCAACGGAAAACCTCCTATTCCTGATGTTACGGTTGATGAAACTTGGTTTTCTGATCCGGATTTTTGTGAGAAATCAAAGGTTTGTAGATGTGCTAATTGTTCACTTAAAATTTCATTGCTCGAGTAGTATGTGTATTAACAGTCCAAGTAGGGATAAAAAGATTATGGCAATCAATCCATATCGATGGCAGAAATTTTTCGATTCACTAGATATTCAATCTTTATCAGCTTTGGTATATGCTTGGGAAAACCTTAGCAGAGGAGGCTGCTTGGAAGTTTTCAGAAGAGAACTGAGTCAATATGGTTGCTATAAATCCAGCATGGTGATTGGTCCTCTCTTACAGCCAACACTTAACGCAAGCATTGGAAAGTTGAAACCATTGTGTCACTTTATATATTTTGCCTTCTAAGTGTCCTGTTTATGAAATTTTAGAAAATAAAACTTGACTACAATATGTAGATAATTGAAGAGCCAAAAGCACTGGAATCATCAGATGCACAATTTCTACACAAACATTCACAAATCACAATCTTACAAAAATTAAATGAATAAATCAGCAAAAATCTCTTGGACGAAGTTCTTAATTTATTAAATGTGGAGCAGTAGTACGTACCCTTATCGTGTCGATTTTCGGAATCTTCATCCAATCCGAAACATTTTTAATTATACTACCTAGCATGCTGCATCCAGTTCTAATGAACTACAAAATCAAAGCAAAGGGTTTGGATGTGTTTTTAATCGGATTGTGAAGCTCCAAGTGGATGATATCTAATTGATATGTTAAGTAGGATAAATTGTTGTAGTTTGGCATTCGATCCAAATGAATCTAAGTGAAATTTCTGTTATTACAATGCGTGTACAGGACCTCAATTGTTGTAGTTTGAGGATGGAATTCATTTCTTGGGAGGCAAGTCTTCAGGAAATCATTGAAAATTTGAAGGAGATCGAAAGGCTTCCTCGGTTTCTAAATTAAGCAGAAATGTGAAGCATTTGTTATCCAATCCTCAATAACTTGTAATTGTAGCTACGTACGAACTTGATTGTCTTCTATTTTTCCTGATGGATTTATTTTGCGGTTTATGTTTCGATTTAGAATATTGGATGTGTTATCTGGACAAGAAAGATCCAAAATGCATTTTGGTATGACAAATGTGGGGTTTCTCTTACATTAGCATCCACCTCGAGCGCTTGCCTTCTATCCCGCCGAGTAATATGTGTGACTCTCAAACTCAATTCTACAACTCAGCACATCAAAAGCAAGGAGATGATTGGAACCGGTAAAAAGAAAAAAATATATATATATATAAAAAATTCATAGATTGAGATTAAACTTGATGGATCAAGCTATCCTTTTTTTTTTCTTTTTTTTTTTCTACTTCTATAAGTTGTCAACATAACTATTGCATGTTTTTCAACTTTTCTACTACTAAACAGGACTGCTGCCTATTTTTCTACCCTTTTTTTTTTCTTTTCTATTTCTGTAAGTTGCTAACAAGACTATTGCCTGTTTTCAACTTTTTTACTATTAAACAGTACTGATGTCTGTTTCTTCTACCCTTTTTTTTTTCTTTCTTTTCTACCTCTACAAGTTGCTAATAGGACTATTGTCTGTTTTCAATTTTTCTACTACTAAACAGGACTGCCACATGTTTTTCTACCCTTTTCTTTTCTTTTCTACTTCTATAAGTTGCTAACAGGACTATTTTTATTATTATTATTATTATTATTATTATTATTATTTTTTACTTTTTTGGTTTTCTAGTAAGCCTCACAGCCGATCCTTATATCTCTGACCACCGGTACCACCTACAAATAAAGACCAGCTTATAGATATCCTTACGAAGGCTATCAATCTTCCATGACTTAATTAGCAAGTTGGACATGAGTGACATCTATACAACAACTTTGGGGGGACGTTAGAATATTTGTCATTAATGTATAGGACTTCTATTTTGTTTAGGATTCAATTAGCTTTTTTTTTTTTTTTTTTTTTTTTTTTTCTAGTTGTATTTCTATATCTGTTTTGATTAAGGAATCAATTAGCTTGATTATAGGATTTCTTGATTCTTTCCTAGTTGTATTTCTCTTATAGTTTCAAGATTCTATTACAGTTGAAATTCTAACAATTGCTAGAGCCTGCAAATTGTGTGATGTAACTAAAACCTCTCTTGACCTGATCACTGTGGTACACAAATTGGAAATAGGCTGATTTTTTCCTTCTTTTGTAGGGTGTAATAATGATTGCAATACAACTTGTTACTGTATTAAGCTAAAAGAAGCAGAGAAATGTAGAGAGGAGAAAGAAGAAAATGCATTCTTTCATATCTCGAAATTGTGAAATCCAATTCTGTACAAAGCTATAAATACTAACAACTAACTCTAGTAACCACTAACTAACTATGGTTAACAAATTAACTATTAACAGATAAAACTAACACACTATTATATAAACTCTAATACTCCCCCTCAAGATGTGTTGTGATCTGCTTGTGAAAGTAACTGCTTGGTTGGACTGTGAATGTCCTGCACAACCATCTTGGATAGTAAAGGGAACAACAATGAAGCAGGTAAAGCCTTGGTAAACATGTCTGCAAGCTGGTGTTGAGTGTGAATAGGAAGCAGTTTGATAACACCAGAAGCAACTTTGTCCCGAACAAAATGGCAATCAACTTCAATGTGTTTGGTACGTTCATGGAAAATTGGATTAGATGCTATGTGTACTGCAGCTTGATTGTCACAAAAGAGAAGAGCAGGTGAAGAATCTCCCATCTGAAAATCTCTTAGCAATTGCTATAACCATACAAGTTCGCTAGCAGTAGAAGCCAATGCTCTATACTCAGCTTCAGTAGAGGAGCGCAATACTGTGACTTGTTTCTTAGCCTTCCAAGAAACTAAAGAATCACCAACAAAAACACAAAAACCTGTCACGGAAGACCTTGAATCTGGACAAGCAGCCCAATCAGCATCACTGAATGCCAAAGTTGTACACAAGATGTAGAAGAGAAAAATAACCCTCTACCAGGACTATTCTTGAGGTACCTCAACAAATGATGCACTGCCTCCAAATGAGTAGTTCTAGGTTGTGCCAAAAATTGACTGAGTTTGTGCACAGCAAAAGTAATGTCAGGCCGTGACAAAGTTAAGTATAAAAGTCTGCCAATAAGTCTCCTATACTGAGATGCATCAAAATGTATCTCCCCTCCACAAGCTGATAACTGAATTTTTGGATCCATAGGAGCAGAAGAAAGTTTGCAAGCTAAATATCATGTATCCTCAAGAAGCTATAATGTATAATGCCTTTGAGACAAAACCAACCCCTTAACTGATCTTGCTATTTCTAAGCCAAGAAAATATTTAAGATGACCCAAATCCTTTAATTTGAATTGTGTATGAAGAAAATTCTTAAAAGAATGAATAAGTTGCTCATTTGGACCAGTGATGATGATATCATCAACATAAACCAAGAGAGCAAGAAAACTGGAACCCGAGCCCTTTGTAAACAATGAATAATCTGATTTGGACTGAACAAAGCCATGCTGAATCAAGGCTTGAGAAAATTTTGAATTCCACTGTCTTGAGGCTTGTTTAAGTCCATATATTGACTAATGTAACCGACACACTAATCTACCCTCTTGACATTTCTCCCCCTGTTTACCATACCCAAGAGGAAGATCTATATACACTTCTTCAAACAAGTCTCCATTTAAAAATGCATTAATCGCATCCAATTGAATTAGATGGCTTGTGAAACTAGAAAAAGTAAATGAATTGGGCAAAGGCATTAGAGAAACCGTGGGCCATTTTTTTGTTAGTATTGTTGGGCTTATTTTAAAACAAATATTTGGGCTCATTGAATTATCTACAGCATAATATACTGATTGAGCTGTTAAAAAATAATAAATAAATAAATAAATAAACTATACTCTAGCCTCCAGATAGAAATACACAGTAAACAAAATTTTGGGACCCTTTGAAAACAGGGGCCCTAGGCGGCTGCCTCTTAGGCCTACCCCCAAGGCCGACCCTGGTACATAGAGAGAGAGAGAGAGATCATCAACTATATAGAGAGAGAGAAATAAAGACATGTTGTAACAACGACATTACAAAAGTGAAAGCTACTTCTCTTTAAGCAACTTTCACTTTTGTAAGATACTCCAATACACAATCGACTTTTCTCACCAAGCACTTGTAATTATTTCTCTAAAAACAATTACAAATGCATTGAGTGTCCGGTTTGTAAGACCACGGAGGAAACGACTGACCATCTTTTTCTTCATTGCAAAAGGGAGGCTGAGATTTGGCGTACCTGTATGGCCTGGTGGAGAGTGTCCCGGTGTGCCAATAATACTCTTCCGAGATGGGCTGCAGGGTGGTTCGGATTGTGTCCAAAAGCAAGTCAAAGAAGAGCTTGGAACACCCTTTTCTTTGATATCATTTGGACCATTTGGGAGTCTAGGAACAATATGGTCTTCGAAAATTCTGATATTGGGGTCACGCAAGCCATTGACATCATCAAATTTAGAGTCGCCTAGTGGTTTAAATACCATAACGAAGGCTGTGCAGCTTCGATATCGGCTATTCTTCAAAATGTGGCTGAGAGTTGTCTTGTTTCCAAGAAAAAAAGGGTTGTTCTGGTTACCGACTGGTTCCTCCCTTCGTATGGTGCTTTGTGTTTCAACGTAGATGAGTCAGCTAGGAGAAACTTTTTTTTTTTTTTTTTGATTTATAAGAAGACGTGGCCCTGATTGATTCTAGAATACTCTTCAAGTTTTTTTTTTTGACAGCTCCAAAGAGCAGGAAACAAGGAGCCCAGAAAGAAACTGGGAAGAAATGCAGGCCAAAACATACGGCAGCCAAAGAAAACACATCTTCTGAACTAGAATACTCTTCAAGTTGTTTTGACAAGCTCGAGTGAATTTGTGAATGACAAAAGGAGGGAATCAGAGAGAATTCCTTTTTTTTTTTTTTTGAGAAAACAAATATCGCTGCATCACAGCAGGGAGAAACAACAAAAGCCCAGAATACATCAGATAACAAGGGGGAAAACACCCACACAGCAAGGGGACAAAACCCAACCAAACATTATCCAGATTTCGAATATGATTTTAGAGGCTGGTAGGATGGATCCCTCCCTGATCTGGCAAGGTAGTTGCCCTCACAAGATTGAGGTCTTCACTTGGCAGCTGCTAAGAGGCAGAGTCATGGTCAGAAATGTGATGAAAAATTTTGTGTTCTCTCCTAACTTATGCATTGAGTGTCTGGTTTGTAAGACCACGGAGGAAATGATTGACCATCTTTTTCTTCATTGCAAAAGGGAGGCTGAGATTTGGCGTACCTGTATGGCCTGGTGGAAAGTGTCCTGGTGCGCCAATAATACTCTTCCGGGATGGGCTGCAGGGTGGTTCGGATTGTGTCCAAAAGAGAAGAGCTTGGAACACCCTTTTCTTTGATATCATTTGGACCATTTGGGAGTCTAGGAACAATATGGTCTTCGGAAATTCTGATCTGGGGTCACACAAGCCATTGACATCATCAAATTTAGAGTTGCCTAGTGGTTTAAATACCATAAGGAAGGCTGTGCAGCTTCGATATCGGCTATTCTTCAAAATGTGGCTGAGAGTTGTTTTGTTTCCAAGAAAAAAAGGGGTTGTTCTGGTTACCGACTGGTCCCTCCATTCGTATGGTGCTTTGTGTTTCAACGTAGATGAGTCAGCTAAGGGAAACTTTTTTTTTTATATAAGAAGACGTGGCCCTGATTGATTCTAGAATACTCTTCAAGTTTTTTTTTTTGACAGCTCCAAAGAGCAGGAAACAAGGAGCCCAGAAAGAAACTGGGAAGAAATGCAGGCCAAAACAGACAACAGTCAAAGAATAAACATCATCTGAACTAGAATACTTTTCAAGTTGTTTTGACAAGCTCGAGTGAATTTGTGAGTGACAAAAGGAGAGAATCAGAGAGAATTCCTTTTTTTTTTTTTTTTTTTTTTTTGAGAAAACAAATATCGCTGCATCGCAGCAGGGAGAAACAACAAAAGCCCAGAATACATCAGATAACAAGGGGGAAAACACCCACACAGCAAGGGGACAAAACCCAACCAAACATTATCCCGATTTCGAATATGATTTTAGAGGCTGGTAGGATGGATCCCTCCCTGATCTGGCAAGGTAGTTGCCCTCACAAGATTGAGGTCTTCACTTGGCAGCTGCTAAGAGGTAGAGTCATGGTCAAAAATGTGATGAAAAATTTTGTGTTCTCTCCTAACTTATGCATTGAGTGTCTGGTTTGTAAGACCACGGAGGAAACGATTGACCATCTTTTTCTTCATTGCAAAAGGGAGGCTGAGATTTGGCGTACCTGTATGGCCTGGTGGAGAGTGTCCTGGTGCGCCAATAATACTCTTCCGGGATGGGCTGCAGGGTGGTTCGGATTGTGTCCAAAAGTAAGTCAATGAAGAGTTTGGAACACCCTTTTCTTTGCTATCATTTGGACCATTTGGGAGTTTAGGAACAATATGGTCTTCGGAAATTCTGATCTTAGGGTCACGCAAGCCATTGACATCATCAAATTTAGAGTCGCCTAGTGGTTTAAATACCATAAGGAAGGCTATGCAGCTTCGATATCGGCTATTCTTCAAAATGTGGCTGAGAGTTATCTTGTTTTCAAGAAAAAAAGGGGTTGTTCTGGTTACCGACTGGTCCCTCCATTCGTATGGTGCTTTGTGTTTCAACGTAGATGAGTCATCTAAGGGAAACTTTTTTTTTATATATAAGAAAACGTGGCCCTGATTGATTCTAGAATACTCTTCAAGTTTTTTTTTTTTTTTTTTTGACAACTCCAAAGAGCAGGAAACAAGAAGCCCAGAAAGAAACTGGGAAGAAATGCAGGCCAAAACAGACGACAGTCAAAGAATAAACATCATCTGAACTAGAATACTTTTCAAGTTGTTTTGACAAGCTCGAGTGAATTTGTGAGTGACAAAAGGAGAGAATCAGAGAGAATTCCTTTTTTTTTTTTTTTTTTTTGAGAAAACAAATATTGCTGCATCGCAGCAGGGAAAAACAACAAAAGCCCAGAATACATCAAATAACAAGTGGGAAAAGACCCACACAGCAAAGGGACAAAACCCAACCAAACATTATCCAGATTTCGAATATAATTTTAAAGGCTAGTAGGATGGATCCCTCCCTGATCTGGCAAGGTAGTTGCCCTCACAAGATTGAGGTCTTCACTTGGCAGCTGCTAAGAGGCAGAGTCATGGTCAGAAATGTGATGAAAATTTTTGTGTTCTCTCCTAACTTATGCATTGAGTGTCCGGTTTGTAAGACCACGGAGGAAACGACTTACCATCTTTTTCTTCATTGCAAAAAGGAGGTTGAGATTTGGCGTACCTGTATAGCCTAGTGGAGAGTGTCCTGGTGCGCTAATAATACTCTTCCAGGATGGGCTGTAGGGTGGTTCGGATTGTGTCCAAAAGCAAGTCAAGGAAGAGCTTGGAACACCCTTTTCTCTGCTATCATTTGGACCATTTGGGAGTCTAGGAACAATATGGTCTTCGAAAATTCTGATCTTAGGGTCACACAAGCCATTGACATCATCAAATTTAGAGTCGCCTAGTGGTTTAAATACCATAAGAAAGGCTGTGCAGCTTCGATATCGGCTATTCTTCAAAATGTGGCTGAGAGTTGTCTTGTTTCCAAGAAAAAAAGGGTTGTTTTGGTTACCGATTGGTCCCTCCCTTTGTATGGTGCTTTGTGTTTCAACGTAGATGGGTCAACTAGGGGAAACTTTTTTTTTTTTTTTTTTTGATTTAGAAGAAGACGTGGCCCTGATTGATTCTAGAATACTCTTCAAGTTTTTTTTTTTTTGACAACTCCAAAGAGCAGGAAACAAGGAGCCCAGAAAGAAACTGGGAAGAAAGGCAGGCCAAAACAGACGGCAGCCAAAGAAAAAACATCATCTGAACTAGAATACTCTTCAAGTTGTTTTGACAAGCTCGAGTGAATTTGTGAGTGACAAAAGGAGGGAATCAGAGAGAATTCCTTTTTTTTTTTTTTTGAGAAAACAAATATCGCTGCATCGCAGCAGGGAGAAACAACAAAAGCCCAGAATACATCAGATAACAAGGGGGAAAACACCCACACAGCAAGGGGACAAAACCCAACCAAACATTATCTAGATTTCGAATCAGAGAGAATTCTGGTGTGGGTCTTTGAGAGTTTTTTTCTCTAAATTGCATCTCAATGTTGTTATATTGCTCTGATATAGTGGGTTTATTCTTTGCTCTCTCAACTGGATGGAGATTGTCACATTGACAATTGAACCAGTATAAATCTCTGTGTTTGATTGTCTTCATTATCTTTCTTCTTCATTCTTTTCGTTTCCTCTATAATGGTTTTTCTTCTCTATCAAAAAAAAGAAAAGACCTAACCTTCTGTCTCCCAAAAACCAAAAAGGAAAGAGAAAAAAAATCCCCTCTCAATCTCCTGCCATGGAACCCTTCCCTGTTCCCGTCACTTTAGAGCAGCAACCGTCTATTGCCGCCGCCTCTCCTGCCGCTCTCGCCGCTCCTCCAACTCTCAACCACCCTCCTCCCTACGCCGAGGTATCGATTATTCAATTGTTTTACAAGTCTCTAAGAAAAAAAAATACAGAATGTGACTTAATTATTTTTGTGTGTATTTGTGTAGATGATATATGCAGCAATTACGGCGTTGAAAAAGAAGGACGGATCGAGCAAGATAGTGATAGGGAAGTACATAGAGTAGACCTACTTGAATCTTCCAGCGAATCACTCGACCTTGTTGACTCAGCACTTGCTGCGCTTGAAGAACACTGGACATCTCCTCATGGTCAAGAAATCTTACAAGCTCCCTACGTTCCAAAAACCGTCAACATTTCTTCTTCGGCCCATGAGCCAAAGACCAACCGAGGACGCGGTCATCCTCCCAAGAACCTCAATGCCGTCAAGGCCCAGCCCGTGTCGGTTTCCGTCCGCCTTATTGACCAGACTCCTCATCTCACGCCGGCCAAGCGTGGCTGGGGCTGTCAAATTAGCGGGCCGCCAGTGGGCGTGGGTGGAAGAGAAGATGCGGCAGTGCCGAAATTGAAGCGCAAGACTAGAAGAAGACCTGTGGGGAGGCCTAGGAAGGTAAAAAATTTCTATATTATTACATTTTCAAAAACCGTATGTACATCCAAATTAATACATTTTCTGTACATCCGAATTAATACATTTTAAAAAATTCAATATTACCCTTCATTAAAATGAGTAAATAGTTTATAACACACCCAAAAATTATCAATCAGTTTTCTATATCTCACAACCCTTTCCATTTTCTCAAACCCTAATTTATTTTCTAAATACTACTTTCAAATACAAATTGGAAATTTAGAATCATCTGTGGATTGTAGAACCGGTCATAAAACAATTACGAACTTGAACAGTCTTCTGAATTCACACCGCAAGAACCCACACTATTAGATATTTTTCTCACCGCTGCCCATTTGTATTTTATCTGTGCCTATATATTACCATACACATGCATAGCAGAAATATATATATATATATATTGGAATGAGATGGGAGGTGAGATTTTGCTTCTCAGGAATGCTTTCCCTAGGATTTTTACTCTTTCCTCTAAGAAGTCAGAAGTGGTGGAGTCTTTTGGCTCTTGGCAAAGAGAGTGTTGGGAATAGAAAATTCAAATGAGAAGGCAGTTGTTTGATTGGGAGCGGGATCAATGGAATGCTTTTCTCTGTAGGCTTGACCAATTTAAACCTCGTAAATCGTTTAAGGATGCCCTTGCCTAGACTTACTGCCCAAATGGGAGCTTTTCAATGAGTTCGTTTCGTCGTTGTCTTGAGAATATGATTTTAGAGGCTGGTAGGATGGATCCCTCCCTGATCTGGCAAGGTATTTGCCCTCACAAGATTGAGGTCTTCACTTGGCAGTTGCTAAGAGGCAGAGTCATGGTCAAAAATGTGATGAAAAATTTTGGGCTCTCTCCTAACTTATGCATTGAGTGTCCGGTTTGTAAGACCACGAAGGAAACGACTAACCATCTTTTTCTTCATTGCAAAAGGGAGGCTGAGATTTGGCGTACCTGTATGGCCTGGTGGAGAGTGTCCTGGTGCGCCAATAATACTCTTCCGAGATGGGCTGTAGGGTGGTTCGGATTGTAAAGCAAGTCAAGGAAGAGCTTGGAACACCATTTTCTTTGCTATCATTTGGACCATTTGGGAGTCTAGGAACAATATGGTCTTCGGAAATTCTGATCTTAGGGTCACGCAAGCCATCGACATCATCAAATTTAGAGTCGCCTGGTGTTTTAAATACCATAAGGAAGGCTGTGCAGCTTCGATATCGGCTATTCTTCAAAATGTGGCTAAGAGTTGTCTTGTTTCCAAGAAAAAAATGATTGTTCTAGTTACCGACTGGTCTCCCTCTTCATATGGTGCTTTGTGTTTCAACGTAGATGGGTCGACTAGGGGAAACACGGGAGCAGCTGGAATTGGTGGAGTCTTGCGCGATCACAGAGGCAAGGTCCTTGGTTCTTTCTCTAAGTATGTGAGGCTGGCAAATGCAATCACGGCTGAGATTATGGCAATCTACCAAGCTTGCTTCTTGAATGTTAGTTCGCCAGTTTTGAAGGGGAAGCAAATCACCATTATAAGTGACTCTAAGGGGGTTGTTGCTTGGGTGAATGGCTCGGATTTTGGAAGCTTGAACCATGTTAATTATATCTATGACATCCGCAATTGATCTTGGTAGAACTGCTGTCATTTTTAGGCCAAGGTCAAGCAATTGCTATGTTGATTTTTCGGCGAGGAAAGCTTCTAATATGGAAGGGGATTCGTTTTTGTGGGAAGTGGATTTAGGTCTTTTCTGTTGTGTTTTGTGTTCTTCTTCTCGTCTTGGGCTGTCTGTGCTTTTGTTTTGTTTCTCTTTTCTTCCTTGTGGGTTTTGTTTTGTTGCTGGTTTGTTTTCTTGTTGGCTGCTGCTTGGGCAGTTGCTGCTCCTCTGTCTTAAGGGGCTCGGTGTGGGTTGTCTCCCCTACTTTGGGGTTTTGCTAGCTTTGTGCCTTTAATAAAACTTTGCTGTTCAAAAAAAAAAAAGTTGTTATATTGCTCTGATATAGTGGGTTTATTCTTTGCTCTCTCAACTGGATGGAGATTGTCACATTGACAATCGAACCAGTATAAATCTCTATGTTTGATTTTCTTCATTATCTTTCTTCTTCATTCTTTTCGTTTCCTCTGTAATGGTTTTTCTTCTCTATCAAAAAAAGAAAAAGAAAAGACCTAACCTTCTGTCTCCCAAAAACCAAAAAGGAAAGAGAAAAAAAATCCATGGATCCCTTCCCTGTTCCTGTCACTTTAGAGCAACAACCGTCTATTGCCGCCGCCTACCCTGCTGCTCCCGCCGCTCCTCCAACTCTCAACCACCCTCCTCCCTACGCAGAGGTATCGATTATTCAATTGTTTTACAAGTCTCTAAGAAAAAAATACAGAATGTGACTTAATTATTTTTATGTGTATTTATGAAGATGATATACGCAGCAATTACGGCGTTGAAAAAGAAGGACGGATTGAGCAAGATAGCGATAAGGAATTACATAGAGCAGATGGTGTAGCGGAAGCTCTACGAGAAAAACCTGTAAACAAATAGAAGACAACCTACTGAAAATAATCAACTTCGCGCACGAAGGATTATTGTCAGGCTTCAAGAACTTCAAACTTCGCAAAGAATGATGTAATTGGATTATAGAGAAAACTATCTCTGAAATTTTATCAATCAAAAAGCTCCTTACAAATAAAATTCAAACGATATAAAAAGAAAAGAAACAAGTTAAATTCCACAAGGATTCAACTTCTAAAACCCACACAGAAAAGAAATCCTAACTAAGATAGGAAACAAAAACTAAATAAACAAGATTATGAAAGAAAACTAATCCTGAAAGACCCCAAACTCTTTCGGCCAGCTCAAAGGACTCAGCCACAGCGCCAGCTGCCAGCTCTCCTCTTTTCCACGTTACTTCAGCTTGTCCAGCTCATGCCTTTGTTTAGTTGAAACACCCACCTTGCTGCAATCTGCTGTGCGTTCCGAGTCCAAGTAAATCAACGCATCAGATGCTGCTGCATCATCCTCTCCAGGTGAAAGAAACGTCGACCTCGACGTTAACCCCTCGTCCTCCGCAGAACAGTCATTGAAATAAGGAACCAAATGCTTTACATTAAATACATCAGCAGTTCGTATGTGACTAGGAAGCTGCAAACGATAAGCATTCGGATTGATTTTCTCAAGCACCTTCAATGGTCCAATCTTTTTCGCAGTAAGCTTACTGTACTCGCCGACAGGAAAACGATCCTTCGTGAGAACAGCCCATACCAAGTCGCCAACCTTGAAATCCACGTGTCGTCGCTTCTTATCTGCAGCTAACTTGTACTGATGTGTTGACTGCAGTAAATTGTCATACACCATTTGATGTGTATCTTGCAACTGCTGAACAACGCATAAAATTTCATGACAAGAATCGAAGGATTTAAATTTCATCGTATAAGATCTCGGCTGTTAGCACAAAAAATTTTTATGCAGATTTCTGGGATGAAGGTAGTCAAAATTCGAGAACGAATTTTCTCCAACCTGAAGAGAATGATGCAGCAGCAGCTAAGGCAACGGAACACATGGAGCGGGTGGCGAATTCGTATTTGGGTTGCGTGGACCAACCAAATTCGGGCTGAAATTCGTGGACCTCTACAGAGGGCATATGAGGTCGGATCGTCTATTATAATATGTTTTCGGAAAGCCCAAGACGAGCCCTACAGATGTTATGAAGACTTTGTCCTCAATAACATATCACAAAAGGCCCAAATTCGGCCATCTATCTTGTTGCGCGAAGACATGAGCTGGATGAGTGCTGGACGAGCTGGGGGAGCTGAAATTCATGGACCTCTACAGAAGCCATATGGAGTCGGATCGTCTATTATAATATGTTTTCGGAAATCCCAAGACGGTCCCTACAGATGTTATGATGACTCCATCCTCAATAATAGACCGCAAAAGGCCCAAATTCGGCCATTTATTTTGTTGCGCGAAGACTTGAGCTGGAAGTTTGAATTAGATGACATTGAGTCTGAGTCAGATTAGGATTTGTTCTCTTTTTCGTAATCTTTGTTTGATTAGGATTTGTTCTCTTTTCCTAGATAGGATTTCTTTTCAGTTTTAATTTAAGTTAATTTAGAAGTTGATTCCTTGTGGAAGTCGACTTATTGCTTTTCCTATTTAAGTTGTTTGAATCCAATTTGTTATAGAGTTTTTTGAAGATTAATAAAATTTGAGAGAGAGCATCTCCTTTTATCCAATTTCGGTATCCTGAGTGGATCAACGAATTTGAAGCCTATTATTCTGGTATCTGTGCGCAGATCAACAGATTAATAGTAGGATTCGCTTCCGGTATTCGTGCGCGAATCAACGGATCCGAATCATTTATCTTTTCTTTTATCAATTGTTGTTTGGTGAATTTTCCGCTACATCAGTTTGGTATCAGAGCCTGGTTCACTCGGGACAACATTGACATGGTGCAGTTGAGAAGTCCAATCCTTGTAGATGAAGCCAACGAACTTGACCGTACGACACAGTTGGAGCAACGGGTTGCGCTGTTAGTCGAGCAGATGGCAAGAGTAATCGCCAACCTAGAAACCTTAACCTTACCAACTCGAAACCCTCACATGAGTGGAGATGAGGAGGAAAGTGATGAGGAAAGTGATGAGGAAAGTGACGAGGAGGAATCTGATCCTTCGTTATTCTATGATGAGACATGTCTATCAGAGGAAGCTTTTGCTGATCTTGATCTACCACCGGTCTTTGATGAAGAGATATTTGACAAGGAGTCTAAGATTACCGATCTTGAACTACCACCAGTCTTTAATGAAGAAATATTTGACAAGGAGTCCATGATTGCTGATCTTGATCTACCACCAGTCTTTGATGAAGAGATATTTGACAAGAAGTCCATGAGTGCTGATTTTGATCTACCATCGGTCTTTGTTGAAGAGATTCAATCGCTGTATAGGTTGGTGTGTTCAGTTGAGATTCAATCGCCGTATAGGTTGGTGTGTTCAGTTTACCTTTCCAAAATTCGAGGACGAATTTTCTCCAACCTAGAGAGAATGATGCAGCAAGCAAAGATGATACGGCAAACAAAGGTTTGGATTTCATGGAGCAAAGGAATCGACTCAAAGACGAAGGGTGCAGAAAGAAGGAAGCAAAGACTCGGAAGGGCCGCAGCTGTCAGAATGGACAAATTTCAGGGGTCTTTTCAGAGGGCAAACAAACTCAAAATCAGCATTATAATATTTTTTCGGAAAGCCCAAGACGAGCCCTACAAATGTTATGAAGACTCTATCTTCTATAAAAGGCTAAAACATATCCGAATTCGGCCATTAAGTTTCAGGCGCGCAAAGACAGCTGTTTCGAGTTTTATGGTTTTTAATTATTGTCATGATTCTATATGTTTATTTTATTTCCTTTTAATTTATATGTAATTAGGTTATTAATTATTTTATGATTTGATTTTATTAAATCAAATCCAATTTCCTTTTTAGATAGGTTTTTAATGTTTTGGGATTTTTAGGAGATTTGATATCTTTTTCATTTAGGACTCTTTCCTGATTGTTTAGAATTTTCTTGTTAGTCAAGTTTTGCAATTCTATTTAAGTAGATTGTATTAGGGTTTGAAAGGGAGCTTTTTGATTTATAAAAAATATAGAGAATTGTTTCTCAACTATCCATGTACAACATTCTTTGCGAAGATTGAAGTATTTGAAGCCTGTTAACAATCCTTCGTGCGCGAAGTTGAATGTTATCAGTAGCCTGATATTCTGGCATCCGTGCGCGGATCAACAGAATATTGGTAGGTTGTTTTCTAATTGTTTCTTACAGGTCATGATGTCATGATGTCTACCGCACAACGGTAGACTCGGTGGCTCTGATACCAAACTGATGCAGCGGAATCAGCACTTGTTGCGCTTGAAGAACACTGGACGTCTCCTCATGGTCAAGAAATCTTACAAGTTCCCTAGATGTGATGTTCCTGTTCCAGAAACCATCAACATTTCTTCTTCGGCCCATGAGCCAAAGACCAGCCGAGGACGCGGTCATCCTCCCAAGAACCTCAATGCCGTCAAGGCCCAGCCCGTGTCGGTTCCTGTCGGCTTTGTTGACTAGATTCCTCATCTCACGCCGGCCAAGCGTGGCCGGGGCTGTCGAATTAGCGGGCCGCCAGTGGGCTTGGGTGGAAGAGAAGATGCGGCAGTGCCAAAATTGAAGCGCAAGACTAGAAGAAGGCCTGTGGGGAGGCCTAGGAAGGTAAAAAATTTCTATATTATTACATTTTCAAAAACCGTATGTACATCCAAATTAATACATTTAAAAAAATTCAATATTACCCTTCATTAAAATGAGTAAATAGTTTGTAACTCACCCAAAAATTATCAATCAGTTTTCTATATCTCACAACCCTTTCCATTTTCTCAAACCCTAATTTATTTTCTAAATACTACTTTCAAATACAAATTGGAAATTTAGAATCATCTGTGGATTGTAGAACCGGTCATAAAACAATTACGAACTTGAACAGTCTTCTGAATTCACAACTCAAGAACCCACACTATTAGATATTTTTCTCACCACTACCCATCTGTATTTTTTCTGTGCCTGTATATTACACTGGCATACGCAAAAAAAATATATATATATATTGATTGTTTGGTTAGCCTGTGCGTTGCATGCTTTCTGGGCAATTGCCCCTTTTTAATTTTTCTTTTTACTAGATGGATGTTTAATAAGCTCTTACAAAATAGATTATTTTATATTTTTATTCCTTTCCCTTTCGTGTTATATATATATATGACGATTTTCTATAACTAAACCATTGTAAATAAAATTAGTTCAAACCCAAACCCAATACAGATGATGACATCTCTTTATTCTCTTATATATGATGAGATTCTAAAGTAAACTATTTATTTAAATTTTAAATCAAAAACCAGCATCTTTCAAAAAAATTTATTTTTTTAAAATCCACAACTCACAACTCAGTCTCCAAGAAGGCTCCATTATCAGAGTGTTAGGTTTGGCTCGTATTCTCGAATGAACAAATGTGAACCAAACAAGACTCAACTGATGTGGTACTTCCTGGAAGACGTGGGATAACGTTTGGGAGTTGAAAGCGGTGTTTGAGGGAGGATGAAGAACAGAAGGAACGAAGAACCGTCACGACCACTGTCACAGCCGCTCTGGCTTTGGCAGCGATCATGGCAGCGGTATAGGGCTGTGAAGAACGCTGTGGGTTTCGACAGTGGTCATGGTGACAGCGGCCAGATTTGTTTCAGCGTATGAATCACGGTTTTCTGAGCGATATAATTTAAGATGACTTGTAACGGTTTAGGAAGCGGATGTACAACCCTGACCCGAATCATAGTCAATCATAAGCATAAGTGAAATGAGAAATCTTCAGCGGGAAAGGAAGTAGTTTGTTTCTAGAAGTTCTAGTGCTTGAAGGAAAATGATTTACTCCATACAAGAAGACTTGTCATAAAAGGAAATAGTATTTATGTGGAACAAGTAAGTTTTGTACGTTTAAGAGTAAGATTTTCTTTTATCTTAAACTCCCTGTAACTAGTATAAATAGAACCTTGTAATTAGGTTGAAAGTGTGAGTTAAACACTATGTAAACATCAGAGAGTGTGAGTGAGATCCGGGGAGACCCAATGGGAATATCCGAGGAGAGATCCAAGGGATTATCGGTGGATCTAGTTAGAGATCCGTGGATGATATTTAGGGGAGACCTAGGAGATATTGTGAGGTTCTTGGTGAGGATCTTGTGAGTGGAGTTTGGGATTAGGTGTGAGAGAGAATCCTAGAGTATATGGTTGTAACAATTTATCATATAGTGGAACTTTCTCTGTCGTCCTAACGGCCCATGGTTTTTTACCCGTTTTAGGTTTTCCACGTATATCTTGTGTTGTGATTGTTTTATTCTCTCTCATATATTTTTTTTTTCTGCTTATTGATGTTATTATTTGCTATGAGTTATGGACGTATATTAGATATGGCGATTCCGCGTTCATCGATTTATAGAAATTATCCCCAACACAGAGATGCTTTAATAAAGCCAATGCCAATATATATGCCATCTCTCTTTCATTATTAGGCTGGCAGATAACACAAGAATGCAAGAAAGTTTCTATAATAAGAAAGTCTGTGATATATAGATGAAAAAGAATTTCAATAAGTGGTCCAACCTTTCCAAAATTAAGACCTTTTTTATTCACTGCAACTTTAACCTAGTGTATAGGTATAGGGCCATTAATTTTCTTTCTTAACCAATATTTTAAAAATTCACAAAACCTTTTCAGTTTGGACAATGCCAGATAGATCAATAGCCACTTTTCACTAATTCAAAACAATTTAATTTACTGCATAAAATAGCATTCAAGTATTTATTGGAAGCATAGAGTATTTTAGATTTAGGAAATTGCTTGGATACATGCATTTAATTGTAATTGTTTGCAACAAAAAAAAAAAAAAAATTGTAATTGTTTGGCGAGCGCTTCATTTATTGCTTAGGAGATCATTTAGAGATCAAAGAGTGGAAAAAGAGTAATATATATGATTGATAATATTGTATTAATTTAATAAGAAAACAAAGTGTGACAATCAAGTTCCAAGAGAGAATCAAAAGGAGATTTGAGAGCAATAATAATGAGTGGATATTAGAGATAGGAAGAGAGAAGATAAGATCAGAAGAGACATTTTTGATTCTTTAGCATGTACGTGGAACAGTCTGCAAATTTCCAGTATTTGTAGATTGTTGATACCCTTTGCTTTTGGCCTCAGCCTCCTCTAAATTCCACAGTGGGTCACTCTCCCGTTCTTCAATCTTCATGCTAGCTTTGCATTCATGGGACCAGTTAACACACAATTTATTTATTTTTCTTAAAAAGATAGTCTTGATTTGGGACCATTGTTTTATTTTGTTTTTGTGAAATATTAATGGGAATTCCTTTTCCACCCTTTTTTTTTTGTGTGTGTGTGTGTGTGTGAGTGTTTTTATGACAAGTAAAGTTGTACGGTTTTTGTTCTTTAAATGTAATTAACAGTAAAGTGATTGAATTTATGATCCAATAAATTAAAATTAGTTTAGATGTCAATTTCTAGTCATACATAATTAGATAAATATAACTAGGGTTGTATATATACGAGTCCTTAGATAGATATACAGTGATATATATAAAAGCTTTTCAAATTACTAGACATCTCTGTGAATAACTGGCCCCTTATACGAATGATGCAGCCGATACCACAAGCTCCCATTAGGCATATACTCGTCCTTGCAAGTAACACTACAATACAGCTTCACCACATTGATATGCCTTATTTTGCTCAAAATCTGATCAATTCTCAAATAGTAGTGACGGGCTGCACATATGGAGGAAATTAATTTTGACTGATATATATATATATATATCTTTGAATCTCCCACAATGCAGCAGAAATAAATAAATTTTTTTAAAAAAAATTAACAACAAAAATGAAATCTGCTATGAGCCCATATTCAATTTAAATTTAAATTCTATATATAGTTCTCTATATTTCAACTTGCAAGTTGTGACATGCATGGGGCTAAAAAAATTAAAGTTAGGACACTCAATATTGTTTATGTATAAACTTCTGTTTATAAAAGTTAGGACACTCAATATATGAGGAGAGATTTGAGACTTTGAAGTCATGGCTCCCAGATCCATTTTCTTTGTAGAATCATCATGGCTTAGCTTTTTCCAGCATTTGAACCACAATTCTCATGGTGGGTACGTCTCAAGTTTGGCTGCTTTGCTGTGCAGTGAATTGCCATTTTCAATACCTTCAGAGCATGTTCCTTGGAAACTTCTGGGATTCTTGAGTCCACAATACTCATAGCGTTCTGGCTGCTAACCCAGTTCACTATCCGAACTCTGGGTCTATTGGCCTCTTTCCCGTCACCAGCTCCATTAACATATTCTTACATGAAGAGATAAGAGAAAAATCTTTTTTTCTCTCAGATTTTTTTAAGTTTGTATCTTCACACCAGAAAAATCAATTGCAAATGGTAACCATATTCTCACCGTACCCTTCTCGAACTTTATTTATCTTTATTTATTTTTTAATGTTGATGTAATTCTTATCAAACAAAATAAAAGCAATCCTTGTTGATTACTGAGACACAAAATCAGCTACATCCAAACTATCATTTATGCGTGATCATTGATTATTTCGTTAGTATTGAAAACAAAGTGTGACAATCAAGTTCCAAGAGAGAATCAAAAGGAGATTTGAGAGCAATAATAATGAGTGGATATTAGAGATAGGAAGAGAGAAGATAAGATCAGAAGAGACATTTTTGATTCTTTAGCATGTACGTGGAACAGTCTGCAAATTTCCAGTATTTGTAGATTGTTGATACCCTTTGCTTTTGGCCTCAGCCTCCTCTAAATTCCACAGTGGGTCACTCTCCCGTTCTTCAATCTTCATGCTAGCTTTGCATTCATGGGACCAGTTAACACACAATTTATTTATTTTTCTTAAAAAGATAGTCTTGATTTGGGACCATTGTTTTATTTTGTTTTTGTGAAATATTAATGGGAATTCCTTTTCCACCCTTTTTTTTTGTGTGTGTGTGTGTGTGTGTGAGTGTTTTTATGACAAGTAAAGTTGTACGGTTTTTGTTCTTTAAATGTAATTAACAGTAAAGTGATTGAATTTATGATCCAATAAATTAAAATTAGTTTAGATGTCAATTTCTAGTCATACATAATTAGATAAATATAACTAGGGTTGTATATATACGAGTCCTTAGATAGATATACAGTGATATATATAAAAGCTTTTCAAAATACTAGACATCTATGTGAATAACTGGCCCCTTATACGAATGATGCAGCCGATACCACAAGCTCCCATTAGGCATATACTCGTCCTTGCAAGTAACACTACAATACAGCTTCACCACATTGATATGCCTTATTTTGCTCAAAATCTGATCAATTCTCAAATAGTAGTGACGGGCTGCACATATGGAGGAAATTAATTTTGACTGATATATATATATATATATATATATCTTTGAATCTCCCACAATGCAGCAGAAATAAATAAATTTTTTTAAAAAAAATTAACAACAAAAATGAAATCTGCTATGAGCCCATATTCAATTTAAATTTAAATTCTATATATAGTTCTCTATATTTCAACTTGCAAGTTGTGACATGCATGGGGCTAAAAAAATTAAAGTTAGGACACTCAATATTGTTTATGTATAAACTTCTGTTTATAAAAGTTAGGACACTCAATATATGAGGAGAGATTTGAGACTTTGAAGTCATGGCTCCCAGATCCATTTTCTTTGTAGAATCATCATGGCTTAGCTTTTTCCAGCATTTGAACCACAATTCTCATGGTGGGTACGTCTCAAGTTTGGCTGCTTTGCTGTGCAGTGAATTGCCATTTTCAATACCTTCAGAGCATGTTCCTTGGAAACTTCTGGGATTCTTGAGTCCACAATACTCATAGCGTTCTGGCTGCTAACCCAGTTCACTATCCGAACTCTGGGTCTATTGGCCTCTTTCCCGTCACCAGCTCCATTAACATATTCTTACATGAAGAGATAAGAGAAAAATCTTTTTTTCTCTCAGATTTTTTTAAGTTTGTATCTTCACACCAGAAAAATCAATTGCAAATGGTAACCATATTCTCACCGTACCCTTCTCGAACTTTATTTATCTTTATTTATTTTTTAATGTTGATGTAATTCTTATCAAACAAAATAAAAGCAATCCTTGTTGATTACTGAGACACAAAATCAGCTACATCCAAACTATCATTTATGCGTGATCATTGATTATTTCGTTAGTATTGAAAACAAAGTGTGACAATCAAGTTCCAAGAGAGAATCAAAAGGAGATTTGAGAGCAATAATAATGAGTGGATATTAGAGATAGGAAGAGAGAAGATAAGATCAGAAGAGACATTTTTGATTCTTTAGCATGTACGTGGAACAGTCTGCAAATTTCCAGTATTTGTAGATTGTTGATACCCTTTGCTTTTGGCCTCAGCCTCCTCTAAATTCCACAGTGGGTCACTCTCCCGTTCTTCAATCTTCATGCTAGCTTTGCATTCATGGGACCAGTTAACACACAATTTATTTATTTTTCTTAAAAAGATAGTCTTGATTTGGGACCATTGTTTTATTTTGTTTTTGTGAAATATTAATGGGAATTCCTTTTCCACCCTTTTTTTTTTGTGTGTGTGTGTGTGTGTGAGTGTTTTTATGACAAGTAAAGTTGTACGGTTTTTGTTCTTTAAATGTAATTAACAGTAAAGTGATTGAATTTATGATCCAATAAATTAAAATTAGTTTAGATGTCAATTTCTAGTCATACATAATTAGATAAATATAACTAGGGTTGTATATATACGAGTCCTTAGATAGATATACAGTGATATATATAAAAGCTTTTCAAAATACTAGACATCTCTGTGAATAACTGGCCCCTTATACGAATGATGCAGCCGATACCACAAGCTCCCATTAGGCATATACTCGTCCTTGCAAGTAACACTACAATACAGCTTCACCACATTGATATGCCTTATTTTGCTCAAAATCTGATCAATTCTCAAATAGTAGTGACGGGCTGCACATATGGAGGAAATTAATTTTGACTGATATATATATATATATATCTTTGAATCTCCCACAATGCAGCAGAAATAAATAAATTTTTTTAAAAAAAATTAACAACAAAAATGAAATCTGCTATGAGCCCATATTCAATTTAAATTTAAATTCTATATATAGTTCTCTATATTTCAACTTGCAAGTTGTGACATGCATGGGGCTAAAAAAATTAAAGTTAGGACACTCAATATTGTTTATGTATAAACTTCTGTTTATAAAAGTTAGGACACTCAATATATGAGGAGAGATTTGAGACTTTGAAGTCATGGCTCCCAGATCCATTTTCTTTGTAGAATCATCATGGCTTAGCTTTTTCCAGCATTTGAACCACAATTCTCATGGTGGGTACGTCTCAAGTTTGGCTGCTTTGCTGTGCAGTGAATTGCCATTTTCAATACCTTCAGAGCATGTTCCTTGGAAACTTCTGGGATTCTTGAGTCCACAATACTCATAGCGTTCTGGCTGCTAACCCAGTTCACTATCCGAACTCTGGGTCTATTGGCCTCTTTCCCGTCACCAGCTCCATTAACATATTCTTACATGAAGAGATAAGAGAAAAATCTTTTTTTCTCTCAGATTTTTTTAAGTTTGTATCTTCACACCAGAAAAATCAATTGCAAATGGTAACCATATTCTCACCGTACCCTTCTCGAACTTTATTTATCTTTATTTATTTTTTAATGTTGATGTAATTCTTATCAAACAAAATAAAAGCAATCCTTGTTGATTACTGAGACACAAAATCAGCTACATCCAAACTATCATTTATGCGTGATCATTGATTATTTCGTTAGTATTGAAAACAAAGTGTGACAATCAAGTTCCAAGAGAGAATCAAAAGGAGATTTGAGAGCAATAATAATGAGTGGATATTAGAGATAGGAAGAGAGAAGATAAGATCAGAAGAGACATTTTTGATTCTTTAGCATGTACGTGGAACAGTCTGCAAATTTCCAGTATTTGTAGATTGTTGATACCCTTTGCTTTTGGCCTCAGCCTCCTCTAAATTCCACAGTGGGTCACTCTCCCGTTCTTCAATCTTCATGCTAGCTTTGCATTCATGGGACCAGTTAACACACAATTTATTTATTTTTCTTAAAAAGATAGTCTTGATTTGGGACCATTGTTTTATTTTGTTTTTGTGAAATATTAATGGGAATTCCTTTTCCACCCTTTTTTTTTTTGTGTGTGTGTGTGTGTGTGAGTGTTTTTATGACAAGTAAAGTTGTACGGTTTTTGTTCTTTAAATGTAATTAACAGTAAAGTGATTGAATTTATGATCCAACCGCTAGGATATGATACCCAAATGTCGTTCGACAAATTCCAACCGTCATGATATGATGAGGCAAACCAAAGGTCAATCTGAAAAGACATCTTTCGTTTCATAAACCCTAGTGACATCACGCGTAATTAATTTTGGCGTGCTTACTCTGTTCGAGAAGATTTTTAAATTTCGAAACTCATCATTAGTGGTTGCGTGCGCGAGTAAATAATTAGCAACTGAAAGGTTGCATCTACTTTTGGCAAGGACACGTGGCAAAGGGGGTTATGCAAGGGTTTGGTTATAAATATAACCTCCCAACCCTTTTGAGCCACTTTTGCGAAGAACACATCGTCAAACTCAGAAATCTCCAGCAATCTTTGCAGAGAGCAACCCCAACTGCTTCAAACCGGAA
Source organism: Acer campestre (assembly GCA_954870605.1). Lineage (NCBI taxonomy): Eukaryota > Viridiplantae > Streptophyta > Magnoliopsida > Sapindales > Sapindaceae > Acer > Acer campestre. The sequence continues at coordinate 371,184 of OX940800.1, forward strand.
CTCCACTTCTTTTTCTTCTCAAGGTGATTATTCTTCATTATCTTTTATTTTTTCCTGCAAGAACTTTGTTATTTGAAATAAGAAAAAGAAACATTTACTTGAATATTTAGTCTTGAGTTCTGGGTTTGAATGCGCTGTTCTTCATTGTTCTTCATTGTTTTTTATTGTATTCTGGCTATTTTTATTACTTTTGATCTTGTTTGCATAGTTATCTATTTTGTTTGGTGTCTGCTATCTTCATGCGACCAATGTAGACGGGAAGTTTCATTCGATCGACTTATAGGACGCTAGAGTTTGTAGGGTTAGGTTAGATTTGAAGGATAAACCCTAGGTTGTGATTGTAGCGCCACAGTTTCTGACTTGTGCATTTTTTGCCTTGTCAGCTTTAGGAGGCATCATGTCGAACAATGACATTAATCTGTCGAGTGGAGATATAAACTTGTCGAGCGACGAGACGATATCTGATCCAAAGTATGATTGGACAAGCGAGGGGGAGGATAGTGTTGAAGTTGATAGGGGTGTTGATGTCGATCGACGAGTTACACTAGAGGATCCATCGAACGTCGTTTCGATAAATACGAAAGGGATACTCGAACAAGGCGGCGTACGTGCCGTTGCGTCGACAGTCGACCATCCTGAGTATATAGACGTAGATGAGGCCATTACGTCTGGTCGACCTTTAGGTGTGCTTGAAGAAAGTCCGTCAAGTTTGGTGTCGGAGGACAACTTGTGTTTATTGAGGGAGATTTATGGTATCCCGAAGAATGTCGAGCTTCGAGCACCTAAAGAATATGAAAAGGCGGATTGGGACATACCTGGGTGGACGTGTTTTTATGAGTACACCCTTCGTTTAGGGTTTAAGTTCCCACCCCACCACCCCCCCCCCCCCCCCCGCGCTGGCGCGTCGAATGCTGCTGTACTACGACCTTGCTTCTGGTCAATTAATGCCAAACACATGGAGGATATTACTAAGTTTGAGTGTCCTTAGTGAGAGGTACAATATACCTTTTGGGGTGGAAAGCCTCCTTCATAATTATTATCTAAAGGAGCATATACACGACCGAGGTCGTTACATGCTGATACCTAGGAGTAAGGAGTAGCAAATCATAACTGATACGACAACGAACGACCGTAACTGGAAAGATGTCTACTTTTTCGCGAAAGGTCCTCAAGTTGATGGCCCCTGGTTCACAGGGAAAAAGAATGAGTCGTATCAATACAGACAGACCTGGAATCGGTATGGTGAGTGTCGTAAGACTTTTGTCGTTTGACTTTTGTCGTTTCTTGATTTTTCGTCTAACTGAATTATCCTTGTTGATATTCGGCTCATTTTGTAGAAATAAAGGGTTTAGAAGCTAAACCGCCGAGCAAAATTGCTCCTGTTCGCACTGCTGCAATGCTAAATATTCCTGAAAATGATAGAAGCTGTAAAGTGTTGTTAACAGAAGGTAAACTTAGGCCTACCAGGCTATAGAGGTGGTCGACTCATAATAGGTCGCGGGCGCCGTATCCTAATGTGAAGGATTTTTTGTCGTATATCTGGATTAGAAGGAGTTTCGAAATTCTTCAATATACAATGACATTCTTGTCGCCTGTTTCTGATAATGAACGTCGTGTTGCAGTGACGTCAATGGCAAGCGCAAGAGTGAACATCCCGGACACAGCAGATGCTCTGAAGAATCTCAGAGACGACATGATGAAGAAAAGGGCAGCAGCAGCAGCGAAGAAGAAGCAGGCTAAGAAGTCGATTGAAGGCGCTGCGCAGCCGCCAGAACATATTTATGAATCTTCTCCTGAACGATCTCCCCAAAAGAAGAGGTCAAGGAAGAACCCATCGGCCGACAAGGGGAAGAGGGTCGAGTCGAGTGCTCGGAAACAAATGGCTGTCTCGCAGCCGGACTCGTCGACAGCGACCCTTTCTGATCTGTCATCATTCGACGATCCGACTTCCTTTTTAGAAAAGTCGTTCGACTATATCCTCCCTGCAGATGAGAAGCATCTGCAGAAGAAGAAAATTGAGGAAGTGTTCGACACGACTTTCCTCTCGGCATTCCATGTGAGTTATATATATTTTTTTATATATATTTTTTTTTTGATGTCGTTCCATTTATGCTAACTTTCGACGCTGTGCAGTCTTTGCAGGCTTCGCTACACTTGTATGGGAGGTACAAGTCGTTGGGTGACAAGTATGAGAAGCAGCGGAAGCTGGTCGACGTTACGAGGCAAGAGAAGGTCCAGGCCGACAAAGCTGTCGAGGAGTTGAAGAGAAAAAACTTGGCTCTTGAGAAAGAGTTGAGGGAGATGAAGGCAGACAGGGATCGACATTCCTTGGAGTCGACCGAAGCTCGTGCCGTCTTGATTGAAGAGTAGCATAATGTTGCTGCTTTGAAGGCTCAGTTGACGTCGATCGCTTCTGCTGCATTAATCAAGGCGAAAGCGGAGCTTTACAAGGAATATATGTCGGGCCAACATGCTAACTGGAGCCGTGACGAGATGCAGGAGATGATTGAAACCTATGATGAAATGCGTCGGCTGGAGGAGGACGACAATGCACTCCCACAAGGTGCCGATGTTGCTGGCCTCTTACCTGTTGTCGACCCACCAATCGTCAATCAGTCTCCTGTCGATCCTGCTGATGCTGCTTCCACACTTGATCCGCCTGCCATCTAAAATTTTAGGAAATTTTCTTGTTTTGTAATTTAAGGATGATATGGTCGTTCGACCATTTTATTTTTTGTTGAAAGTATTGTGGATTATCTCAACCATTTTTATCTAATCGTTAGATGTTTAGCATGTCTTCAATAATTGTGTGAAATTTGTTTGCATGTGGAAACGACACGACCATCTTATAATGGGGTTTACACAAGTTTAAATACCTGCATGAAACAAGCCTGTAAACTAATATTCATGCATATGTTGAACAACTTTATAGTATAGATGAAAATAATCATGGCTGATTTACTTATTTATAAAATACTCACGTACAAGAGTCAGTCGACAAACTATATCGCATACATGCATTCAGTCGACCATTCACCGCGTGCGTGCATTAATCGACAGTTAACAAATTTACTAAAAAATAACATCACTGATTTTTACAACTCGCGTACATGCGTTATGTCGACAAATGTCATCGCGTACATGCGTCAGTCGACAATTTACATTTGAATCGCTTACATGCGTCAGTCGACAATTATATTTGAATCGCGTACATGCGTCAGTCGACAATTACATTTGAATTGCGTACATGCGTCAGTCGACAATTTACATTTGAATCGCGTACATGCGTCAGTCGACAATTATATTTGAATCGCGTACATGCGTCAGTCGACAATTACATTTGAATCGCGTACATGCGTCAGTCGACAATTATTTTCATCAAGTGTTGTCCCCGACTCCCAGCGTGCGTTTGATTAAATAAGGATGTTGGGAGTAGGTTCTTGTTGTCGTCGACGTTGGGGCACTGCCAATGCTGTAATAACAAAAGAATTTCGTAGCAACATAATACGTCGAAGTCGACTGAGGTTATGAAAAATGTTTGTGAGCTCAGTTCTAAACTTTGTACTAAGTTTTTCATCATTGCTCTTTTATGCATTGTTAGTATCATAAGAGTCAAGGAAAGTGATAACAATGAAAGAAGAATTTAAGTTTAGAGTTTAGAAGTGATACTGTTTTAGGTGCAGTGCATTCCAACTGTTGTTCAGCTCTCAACCGTCGAGTCCTCACAATTTGTAAGCTCCTCGACCGACGATATCTGTTATTTGATAAGGCCCTTCCCATGTCGGCCCCAATTTTTCGGCTCCCTCTTCTCTGGTGTTTTGGAAAACGCGACGTAGTACCCAGTCATGTAGCTTGAAGGTTCTGATATGCACTTTCTTATTGTAATGTCGTGCGACCTGTTGTTGATACGACTGTACTCCTAGAGCCGCTCGATCACGTCTTTCATCCAGGTGATCCAACTCGAAGGCGAGCTCATGGTTGTTTTGGGCTTCATTTGGATTTTCACTCTGTGCGGTTGCGAGTCGTGTCTCGATGGGGATCACTGCTTCAGACCCATAAACAAGGGAGAATGGAGTTTCGCCAGTCGACCGTCGAGGGGTAGTACGGTACGACCATAGGATCTCTGGGAGCTTTTCCACCCATTCATTCTTTTCAGCTTCTAGTCGCTTCTTCAGTGTGTTGATGATGGTTTTATTCGTCGACTCCGCTTGTCCATTTGCTTGTGGATATCGTGGAGTTGAGAAACTCAGCTTTATCCCATATTTGTCGCAGAAGTTCTTGAAGTCGAATGAAATGAACTGGGACCCATTGTCGGTCACTATTTCTCGTGGAACTCCGAACCTGCAAATTATGTATTTCCACACAAAATTGCGTACCTCGATGTCGCGTACTTGAGGTAAAGCTTCGATTTCTACCTACTTTGTGAAGTAGTCTGTCATCACCAACATGTAGACGACACCTCCTGGTGCAGCCAGGAGTTTTCCTACAATATCCATCCCCCATTTCATAAAAGGCCAAGGGGTCGAGATTGAATTTAGCATACCTGGGGGAAGATGGCAGACGGGTGCGAATCTTTGACACTTGTCGCACGACTTCACGTGATTGTCAGCCAGTAGTATCCTGCTGTGATTGCTCTGTTCGACAGACTTTGAGCCCCCAAGTGATTTCCACATTCTTCATAGTGTAGACTCTTGAGAACGTCGTATGATTCTCGTGGAGTCACATACCTCAAGTAGGGTCTTGTAAAAGATTTCTTATATAACTTACCATATAAGATGCAGAATTTGGCGGCTTTAGCTTTGATTTTTCTAGCTTCAGTCCTGTCTCCAGGCAAAATGTCGGCTCGTAGGTAGTCCAGCAATGGGTCCATCCAATTTCTTGTGTAGTCGACTAGGGCGACTATTCCTATTGCTTGGATAGTTGGTGCTGCAAGGTGCACAACTGGAATTGACTTTGATCTGCCTGTCGTTGTCGAGCCAAGATAAGCTAGTGCATCTGCCCGTGAGTTCTCCGACCTTGGTATCTGTTCGATGGTGAATTTGTCGAAGGTCGACTGAATCTGTTTGGCTTTGGCCAAGTAGGCGGTCATCCTTTGATCTCTCGCTTCATACGACCCATTTATTTGTCAGACGACTAACTGCGAGTCGCTAAACACCTGAAGGTTTTTGATGTCTAAGCTTTTGGCAAGGTCGAGCCCAGCGATTAGTGCCTCGTATTCTGCTTCGTTGTTTGTCGCCCGAAATTCGCAGTGGATTGACTGTTCTATTATGTCCCCGTGAGGGGATGTGAGTACCAATCCCAATCCGCTGCCTTTTACGTTGCTTGAACCGTCGATTGATAAGGTCCATTTTTCGTCCGACGTTGTCTCCGTAAGAGCTACTAATTCTTTTTCAGCCTGCAAGTTTTCGTTAGGTGTAAAATCTGCAATAAAATCAGCTAATACCTGCGATTTTAATGTTGTTCGCGGATGGTAGTTGATGTCGTACTCGCTCAATTCGACGGCCCATTTCGTCAGTCGACCTGAAACTTCAGGTTTATGCGGTATATTTTTGAGAGGGTAAGTCGTTAATACCTTAATTGAATGGCACTGGAAGTACGGTCTCAATTTTCTGGCTGTAACGACCAACGCTAGTGCCAGTTTTTCCAACCGACTATATCGTGTCTCAGCGTCGAGCAGTGCCTTACTTACGTAATAAATCGGATGTTGTCGATCAACGTCTTCTCTCACTAGTACTGCGCTGACGGCTGTACTCGAAACGGCCAAGTATACAAGTAACGTCTCATTGTCTTTCGGTTTTGACAGCAGTGGTGGTGAGGTCAGATATTCTTTTAGATCTTGCAACGCCTTCTCGCATTCGTCGTTCCATTCGAAGGCCTTGTTTTTCCTCAAGGTGTTGAAAAATGGATGGCATCGTTCAGAAAACTTGGAGATAAACCTGTTCAATGCTGCTACTCGACCAGTAAGCTTCTGTACGTCTTTAATGCATTTAGGTGACTCGATTTCTCGTATTGACCGGATTTGGTCCGGGTTGGCTTCGACGCCTCTTTGTGTGACCAAGTACCCTAAAAATTTTCCTGATGTGACACCAAAAGAACATTTAGTTGGATTTAATTTCATACCGTACTTGTCGAGGACGTCGAACGACTGCTTCAGATGGTCTATGTGTTGTTGGGCCACAAGTGATTTCACCAGCATGTCGTCGATGTAGACTTCCATTGTCGAACCAAGCATTTTGGCGAACATTGTATTCACGAGCCGTTGGTAGGTGGCACCTGCATTTTTCAAACCAAACGGCATTACTTTATAACATAAGGTACCTCGTTCTGTTACGAAGGCCGTTTTCTCCTGGTCGTCTGGATGCATCAGGATCTGGTTGTAGCCTGAGTAGGCGTCCATGAAGCTGAGTAGCTCGTGTCCAGCTGTTGCGTCGACCAGCATGTCGATATGGGGTAAAGGGAATGAATCTTTGGGGCAAGCTTTGTTGAGGTCTGTGAAGTCGATGCATACTCGCCATTTGCCATTCTTCTTCTTAACGACCACGACATTTGCTAGCCAATCGGGATATTGGACTTCTCTCACTGAGCCAATGTCGATCAACTTCTGAATTTCTTCATTGATAACTTTGTTTCTTTCCGGAGTGAATTTTCTTCGCTTTTGTTTTACTGGTTGATGATCGGGGTCGACTTGTAGTTGGTGAACTATTACCTCTGGATCGATGCCGACCATATCTGAATGCGACCATGCAAAGCTGCCTTGCCGATCCTTGAGGAAGTTGATCAGTTGTTCTCTAACTTCCTTCGATAGTCTGGACCTTATGAACACTTTTCTATCTGGTCGACTTGAGTCGATCGACACTTCATCGAGATCCTCCATCTTTGGTGCGTTTGGTGTCGACTCGACTTTGGAGTCCTGTAATTGCTATAAAGACTCATTTTTCTTCTTCATGGCGTTTTGATAGCATTCCCTAGCTGCTCTCTGCTCTCCTTTAATTTCACGAACTCCCCACCTGGTTGGGAATTTGACCATCTGGTGGCAAGTCGAAGGGATTGCCTTCATTTCATGAATCCATGGTCTCCCTAAGATCGCGTTGTAGGGCGACTGACAGTCGAGCACCAGGAAGTTGACGTAGAGGTTCACGCCTTCAGCGTAGATAGGTAGCACAATTTCACCCAGCGTGCTCTTTTGCTCTCCACTGAATCCTGTCAACATTGTCGTCCGACGACTTAATTTTGACTCGTCGACCTGCATTTCTCTCAAGGCACTGTTAAATAAGATATTGCATGAACTGCCATTATCAATTAGAATTCTTTTTGTTAAACAATTAGCAATATGAAGTGAAATAACGAGTGCATCATGGTGAGGAGAAAACAAATCTGATTTGTCTATGGATTTGAAGGTGACGGTCTTGTCCAAAGTCGACGGATGTTCCCTACTTGGCTGAATTTCCGTGTTTAACACTTGTCGTGTGTGTCTCTTTGCCGCTGAATAGCTAATGCCACTCACTTCAGAACCTCCTGCAATGAAATTTATTACCTTGTCGTGTCGAGGTGGTTCTGGTGGATTGTCGTTTGCGTTCGTCATTCTGTCGTTACGTCTTGCCAGGGTTTGTTTTCCCTTTTCTGTTAAAAACTCTTGTAGATGCCCTTGTTTTAGTAGTTCCGCAACTTCGAATTTGAGGGCGATGTAATCCTCAGTTCGATGGCCGTGATCTCCGTGGAACTCGCATCTTAACTTTGCATCTCTATGCTCTGGAAGTGCATTCATCTTTCTTGGCCATTTCATCGACTTGCCCATCTCCCTCATGACTACTATGAGGTCAATTGGTTCGATGCTCAAATTATATTCAGGTACCTCTGCTCTTGGTCGACTTGTTCTCGGGTAGCCCCTTTTGTATGGTCGACCGTCGCTTGAGCCTTCATCATTTTGTCGAGTTGTCCTATCTCCAGTTGGATAAGGTTCTGACCTTCTGTCGTTCGACCGCCTATCCACTCGGTCGTTTCTGCGGCTGGAGTAGTTGTTGGCTCTACTTATGTAGTTAGCTTCATCTTCTTCCCATTTTATTTGGGCCCACGCTTTGGCTAACACATCCTCCATTGTCCTGCATGGATACTTAGTTAATTCTTTATAAAGGTCAGAATCAAACCTGAGGCCTTTTCTAAAGGCATAAATAGTTGTCGCCTGGTTGCAGTGAGGGATTTGGACTTTCTCTCTGTTGAAACGACCAACGTAAGTCCTCAAGTTTTCACCGTGCTTCTGTGTTATGGTATATAGGTCGTCCGACTGTTTCTCCAGCTTGCGACTACTTGCAAATTGCTCCACGAATGTATCTGTAAGCTGCGCAAAAGAATTGATTGAATTATTAGGCAGGTTAGTGTACCATTGTAAAGCTGGACCATTGAGACTGGACCCGAATGCTTTGCACATGCATGCTTCTCTTAGGTCGCGGGGAATTGCTGCAGTGAACATTCTCTGTTTATACTGCGCTATGTGGTCGTCTGGATCGGTCGTTCCCTCATATTGCTTCATGTTTGGGAAGCTGAACTTCTTGGGCATCTCGACAAGCGCTATCGCGTCGACAAACGGTGAGTCTGCAAAGCTGTTCATGTTGCTCCTTTTGATTGGAGCTGGGATGCCTGGAATTCTTTGTATGAGGGCCTCCATTTCAGCAAACAATGGTAGATGGGTCAGGTCCGGATTTTACCAAACCTGATGTCGACTGAAGTGACGCTGGTGTCCCCACGACATTCTCAGGTTGCCTGCTTATAACAGGGTCCTGCTCGTTGTCGTTTCGAACAGGCAAGTTATTGAGGTCGATGTCGACTCGGGTTGTCTGGGGTGTGTGCTGGGTTTGTCCGACATTTTGATTCACGTCAGGGATCGCTGGACCTGTCGGAGCGTCTCGACCTCGTCGGTCGACCTCTTGTTCGACATTTAGGACAGGAGCCGAATTTCCCACATCTTCGCTATCGGGAACGACGCCATCGACCATGGCTCGCAGTTCTTCATTAGTGGCTCGAATCACAGCGTTTTCAGCTTCTAATGCTCGCAACTTTTCTGCTTTTGCTGCTGTTTGAGCGACCAATGCAGCGATCTGCTCTTCAATGGTTGGGGTGGTTCCTTCTCCTGACATCGTTGTTCGTTTGAGAGTATGAAAATTACGGTTGATACTTGTAAAGTTGCAATGGGCCCCACGATGGGCGCCAAATTGTAGGGGGTCGACCTACAATAGATATGGATCGGATTTATGTTTCGTTAGGCCCAATGCAACTTGGGTTGAGTCGTTGGTGATGTGGTCGATTGACTTATATTCCTGCAAATTAACTAGGTCGATCGACCTTACAATGTGCTGTATATTGAACCTGCAACAAAGAAATCAAGAACAAAACAGATGGAAAAGAAAGTAAACGAAAAAGGAAAGGATGGTAAAATTGTTAGCCTTAGTTATGCTTGGGCTGAGCAACGGTTGTAGTGATCGTGAATGCTGGATTCCGATCACCGGGATTCTTAGGCAGAGTTTCAGTACGCTTTAGTAAGCTTGAGTTTTTCTATATATCCTTTCTGATAAAATGTTTTGCTATTTATAGGAGACTTTAGATTACCGTTTGAAGTAGATAGGTAGGATCATGGGTTGATCGTAGGCGAGATTCTCGGAGAGATTTCCTCTCCAGAATCTCGCTTTTTGAAATACCTGGCTGACTTGGTCTTCAGACGACCAAGTTATGCTGTTATCATTCTAATTGGGCTCCTCAAACTTGGGCCAAAGCAAAATAAGCCTGGGTTTTACACTTTTGGGCCTATGAGCCATATTTGGGCCTATGAGCCATTTTTGGCTACCACAATATATATATATATATATATTTAGAGAAAATAGTGCACTGGACCGAATATTTTTGTAATAAGACTCCATGTTAATGATTAAAAGAAAACTACAGATAGTGATCATGAAATGAATACAAATTAAATAGGAGTAGAAAAAAATTTATTTAGTCTTAAGGCGCAACGAATATATAAATTAATAATTGATTAATTACATAAAAGAAATATCATATAAAAATTAATCAATTGGCTACGACTAATGTTGAGCTACCATATTTAATTTGTGAAATTGAATTTAATAAAGTTAAAATTTTGGATCATAAATTTGTGAAAATTTAAAAAAAATGTCAATATTTGTATGCATCAGCCATGAGATACACACATGACAAGAAAATTATCTTTCTCTGTCTCAAGTTTCTTTATTTTATTTTTGCTAATTTTTCGTAACAAATATTTTAATTATCAATTGTAATTTTTTTCAAATTATAAAAAATTTAAGAATATATTTATTCCAGACCCATATTTTGTAAATAAGAACTTCATACAATTTATTAACTTCACGTAAAATTTCTTACAACAATATGTCTTAATTTAAATATACAACATCCAAATAACATAAAAAAATTTCAAATTATAAAAAATTTAAGAATATATTTATTCCAAACCCATATTTTGTAAATAAGAACTTCATACAATTTATTAACTTCACGTAAAATTTCTTACAACAATATGTCTTAATTTAAATATACAACATCCAAATAACATAAAATTCAAGGGAAACAATTTGTGAAAAGGCTGTGAGAATTTGACAAGATAATGTCTCGAGATTTATAAGTTGAAGCCTCTCTTATGAATATGATGAATATCTTCAAAGAATAAAATTACTTCATATGCTCAATTTGCGCCCCCAAAACCCCACCGCCCCCCTCCCCCCACCCCCCCCAAAAAAAAAAAAAAAAAAAAAAAAAAAAAAATTCCATCATCTATTGTTCAAATTTAAAAAATAAAAAATTAAACGATTACAATCATAATAAACATTTAAAATATTATTATAGTATTATGTAAAACATATCCAAAAAAAAAATTGAATCAAACAAATAAACCCAAAATAATAAGAAGAAATTAAACATTAAAAGATTAAATCGACCAATATAGAATTACAAAACTCATAAATTGCTCAATTTACTTGCAAGAAATGAGATAATCAGGTAATATTGAGAAATTGTGTGAGTTTCATGTGAAGAAATGATAAGATAATTAAATTGTTTTGAATCTTATCTGAAGAAAACTTGAGAAAATAAGAGTAGTACAACCGTTTTTCACAAAAACAAATAAGAGTGCAAGATAAAAAGAAAACAAATAAGTGGGAGGTAGGGTTTGTGTGGCTTCTATCTTATAAAAAAAATAATATTATTATTTCAATTAGTTTAAAATTACTAAAAGCTAGTGATAAATATTAAAATATATTATTTTTCCTTACTTGTTTCCATCTCTCACGTTTGCATTCAATTTATTTCCAAAAGAAAAATGCTTGCATTCAATTTTTTCCCTTTTTTCTTTTGTCTTTTTCTTTTTTCTATTATTTCCTATTTACCTTCTTCTTCTTTTTTTACACCTTTTTTTTTTTCTTTTACTATTATTTTTTTTTCCTTCTCATTTTTTTTTTTTTAATGCTTTCTCTTAATTCTATTTCTTTTTTAATTTCTCATTCTTAATTTTCCTATTATAATTTGTATCCATTTTTTTTTTCTCTTTTTCCTGTTAGAACTTAAAAGTTAAAACTATCTTTTGGTGGGAAGAATAATGCTAATTATTTTGTTCTTATTTAGCAACTAAACATATTTGACATAAAAAGACTAATTTCTTGACGAAAATTATAATTGTTAATTTTTATTTATTTGGTCACCAAAATATCTATTTTTAGAGAGAAAGAAGGGCTTCAAATTTTTCTTTTTATATTTTTCGACTAAAACTATTAGTCATAGAAATACTAAAATAACCTATGATGAAAAGGTTCAATAAACAAATAATGAAAAGTTCTCTAATCTCTGTCTATCGCTTTGGTTATATGAGTTTGATTTTGCTCACCCCTTTAATTAGAGGTAGCCATTACCCCCCATCTCAAGTGTTGACACATGTCTCAAACTTTGGTTAATTTTGGGTTAACTTTGAAACACATGTCAATACTTAAAGTGGGGGTAATGGTTACCTCCAGTTAAATGAGATGAGCAAAGTTGCACTCTTGGTTATATACACCCTTATCAATCCACGTGTAATTCAATCTGTAAGAACCAATCACAGCACGCCATTTCAGATTCTTCAGATTTCATCCTTATCGGACAGTCACAAAACGCAGTGTTTTACTCAGTGTTGGTGAGGTTGGCTTGGTTGAATGAAGCTCGAGAGTGGAGAATTGGAGATTGAATCAGTGAGGAAGTTTCTAAAATAGGAAAGTTTGGGATAGATGAAAATACAATTTCAAGTGGTCCAACCTTTCCAAAACTATGATTTAATGACAGCTTCTTCTTCTTCTTTTTTGTTCACCGCACAAAACTTTAACATAAATGATATAACGGACATAAATGATTTTCATTAGCCTCCAAAATTAATTACCTGTTAATTTGTCCTTTTCATTTTCCTATTTAAACTGTACTTTTAGGCTGGCATCCATCACATGAGCTAAAGAAGTTTCTAAAATAGGAAAGTTTGGGATATATATATATATATATATGAAAATATAAGAGTGATGCTATCGGCACACCCCTAATCTATTTATGCTCAATTTGTTTAAATTTTGATTTAATTAAATAAAGTTAAATGTTTTTATTAATTTATTTTATTTTATTCCAAAACTACCCTTTTATTTATTTTTCAAACTTAATAAACTCTACCTCTAATACCTCTATCTATCTCAGATCTCTTTATCTCTGGTCTCATCTTTCTCTCACCTCATATGAACGAATTTATTTTGTTTTTCTTCCTGTTTCTTTTTTAGTGTTTTTTTTTTTTTTTGAGCATCGAGCTTTATAGAAAAAGCCAGGAAGTCACAGAACAAAGAACAAACAAATAGCTCTAAGAAAAGAGCAACCCAAGACAAAACACACAGAGAGAAAAGAACGAAACGACCCACAAATAAAATGAAACAGAAAGCAAATAGCAAGTATTTGTTTTGGTTATCATCATTTCACTTTTATATTCTAAAAGAGTAGTGATATTAAATAATAATAAATATCTCATTTGTCTAATGTACCCTAAGTGTTTGATTTATTGTTTAAATAAAATCCAATACAAGTATTTGCAGGGTTTAAGAGTTATGAAAAAAAAATCAAGAAAAAGCTTAAAAGAACATTTTTTTTTTTTTTTTAAATGTGGGGTTTTATTAGATTTACTTTATATAATTTTTTTTTTAAAATTGTATGTCTTTTTTAGTAATTTTGATAAAAGAAAAAAATAATACTAACTAATTTAAAAAGTAGGGTATAAATAGATCAATAGAGGTGTACCAATATCACAACTCAAATACAATTTCAAGTGGTCCAACCTTTCCAAAACTATGATTTTAATGACAGCTTCTTCCTGTTCTTTTTTGTCTAATGCACAAAACTTTAACACAGTGGTCCAATTAACCTTTCCAAAGCATATATATGCATGTATTGTGGACCACCCATTTTCCCCATATTAGGTCATTAATAAATGGTAGGTTCCAACGTACGAGGAAACAAATTTCAAACATATTAATAACACTGAGTCTGTGACATGGGTCATGGGTGTCTATATATCTTTGACTCTTGTGAATTGTGTCCACTTAACTATCTTCCATGGAGTTATAAATTGTGAATTGTGTCCATTTTACACCATCTAGGTTGGAACCAAAAGAAATATGAAAACTGCATGTATTATGACAATACAAGAAATTTGTTTTAGGTTACTAAAATTATATTAAGTACTTTTTGGACCCTTGGTTGTCGGCTACGACTAATGTTGAACTACCATATTTAATTTGTGAAATTCAATTTAATATATATTTATATTTAATAAAGTTAAAATCTTGGATCATAGATTTGTGAAAATTTTAAAAAATGTCAATATTTGTATGCATCAGCCATGAGGTACACACATGACAAGAAAATTATCTTTCTCTCTCTCATCTCTTGAGTTTCTTTATTTTTTTTGATAATGCAAGTGATTGTTAATTATGTGGTAATTTTTTTTATTTTTTTTAATGATTATTACATATTCATGGATTTTATTTTTCCAAGTGATAAATGGAGAGATAATTATAAAATCTATTTATATAAAAATAGGTCCTGAGATCACTTTTAATTTGCATGGTTTCATAACTTTTTTTTTTTTTTCATTAATGTACAAAACATGCAACATTAACTAGGGGACCACTGCCCAAGAATGTTTTCTTTTATGTAAAGAAGAGAGAGAGAGAGAGAGATGCTTCATCCTCCAGATCTCCACTAAAATACTCCCACAGAAAAGAAATGTGTGAAATCATTCCCAAAGAAATTAAAAGAAATGCTTTCATTGATTCTTCTCCTTTCACCAACTTCACCAAACAAGCAAAACCAATATAATCCAATTTTTATGAGATAATTTACCAGCATAAACACCCAAGAAATGGTAATTAATCACTGTCTTGTGCTTCTATCAAAAGTTCAAAACCAATAGAAACAGAATTATATATGCTTCATTAATTGCTTGTTGAATTGCTTTCTACTTTGTATAAATTATAGGGATCACGAGTGACTCATGGCTTAATTACCCATGTTTTATTTTTTCAATTCTCTCCAACTTTAACTAATATTGCTTTCTTGTACTAGACTTCTTCAAAATGTATCTGATCTTCTGAAATTAATTTAAATGAGGTTAAATAAATCCCTAATAAATAAAAATACACACTTACACCAAACACGAGACATAAAGAAGGAAAACTAGTGTTTTTACGGCCATGAAAAGTTTATTTTCTAACATATTATAGTAATCTGTCTATATTACTAATTAACTATTCTGTAAAAGCATATTTAGAGGTAACATATGCATAGAATCATAGAAGTAGCAAGATCTGTGTCTTTATCTTCTTTTATTTTTTTTTTTGCACTTTGTTTTGATCTCATCTCAAGCGATTAAGCATGGCTTGTGAGTTGTGGTCCCTAATCTCTAGCTCCTTAACATTTTCAATCTGCATTACAACTAATGTGATGCAGCTGTTACTTATCCCATTGTAAATTGATGCACTTTTACCATAATGTAATTTCACACTTTCTGCTCATGAGAAAAAGTTGTTTGTTTGTGCCTTTTATTGAAGGAAAATTTTGTAATACAACTATACAAGGTTTTGTTTTTGAGTACATATATTTTTCTTATTGAATTTCCTTACATTATTGCGCTCTCTTTGTTTTTTTTAGCACCATATGTTCTTCTATTAGTTGGCTTCAGTGGTAAGCCTTTACACCTATATCTAAGAGGTTGTGGGATCGAGTCATTCCCCCTCTCCTAATTCCGAAATGTTGTAACATATCAAAAAAAGAATGGAGTTTATATTGTTGATTTTATAGATATTGTTTTTGGTAGATTTTTTTTTTTTTTTTTTTTTTTGGTGAGAGACATATTTTGGTAGATTAGGTAGAAAATGAAAAAGAAAAATAATTATTTATAGAATTATTTATAAATAATTATTTTTGATTTTATATGTACTCCGCAATCCACATTGTTACTCAATGTTTTGACTTTTGCCTTTACTTGGAAGAAAAAAAATATGTCTA
Source organism: Acer campestre (assembly GCA_954870605.1). NCBI lineage: Eukaryota > Viridiplantae > Streptophyta > Magnoliopsida > Sapindales > Sapindaceae > Acer > Acer campestre. The sequence continues at coordinate 386,772 of OX940800.1, forward strand.
TAGTACCTTTGATTTGTTTTGGTGGATTAAAATTTAGGGCAAATTAAACTGCATCTTTTAAGGTTTGGGCAAATTACACTGCACCCTTTAAGGTTTGAATATTGGTCAATAGCAAATCTCATCCCAATGCTATTGGAATTTAATCTCTCAACAATATAGCCATACCAATTTACATTATATATAATAATCTAAATACCTAAATAAACAAGTAATAGCAGATCCTTAACATAATAATGTGATGTAATGAACAAAGCAACCAAATCAAATCAACAAAACTAAAGCACGCATACCAATACCAGATATATGCGAACTAGGGTTAGAGAGAGAGAGAGAGGTGTGAAAATGAAGCGGCTAGGCCGCTAGGGTTTAAATTTTATTGAGAAAAGAAACCATTAATTATGGGAGAGAAGTGAAAGGACTACACTATATATATAGAGAGAGACTGTGATCAGAAAGATCATTACACAGTACAAAAGCACGCATACCAATACTAGATATATGCGAACTAGGGTTAGAGAGAGAGAGAGGTGTGAAAATGAAGCGGCTAGGCCGCTAGGGTTTAAGTTTTATTGGGAAAAGAAATCATTAATTATGGGAGAGAAGTGAAAGGACTACACTATATATATAGAGAGAGAGACTATGATCATAAAGATAATTACACGGTACAAAAGCACGCATACCAATGCCAGATATATGCGAACTAGGGTTAGAGAGAGAGAGAGAGAGGTGTGAAAATGAAGCGGTTAGGCCGCTAGGGTTTAAGTTTTATTGGGAAAAGAAACCATTAATTATGGGAGAGAAGTGAAAGGACTACACTATATATATAGAGAGAGAGAGAGACTGTGATCAGAAAGATCATTACACAGTACAAAAGCACGCATATCAATACCAGATATATGTGAACTAGGGTTAGAGAGAGAGAGAAAGAGAGAGAGAGAGAGAGGTGTGAAAATGAAGCAGCTAGGCCGCTAGGGTTTAAGTTTTATTGGGAAAAGAAACCATTAATTATGGGAGAGAAGTGAAAGGACTACACTATATATATAGAGAGAGAGACTGTGATCAGAAAGATCATTACACATTACAAAAGCACGCATATCAATACCAGATATATGCGAACTAGGGTTAGAGAGAGAGAGAGAGAGGTGTGAAAATGAAGCAGCTAGGCCGCTAGGGTTTAAGTTTTATTGGGAAAAGAAACCATTAATTATGGGAGAGAAGTAAAAGGACTACACTATATATAGAGAGAGAGAGAGAGAGAGAGAGACTGTGATCAGAAAGATCATTACACAGTATAAAAGCACGCATACTAATGCCAGATATATGCGAACTAGGGTTAGAGAGAGATAGAGGTGTGAAAATGAAGTGGTTATGCCGCTAGGGTTTAAGTTTTATTGGGAAAAGAAACCATTAATTATGGGAGAGAAGTGAAAGGACTACACTATATATATATAGAGAGAGAGACTGTGATCAGAAAGATCATTACACAGTACAAAAGCACGCATATCAATACCAGATATATGCAAACTAGGGTTAGAGAGAGAGAGAGAGAGAGGTGTGAAAATGAAGCAGCTAGGCCGCTAGGGTTTAAGTTTTATTGGGAAAAGAAACCATTAATTATGGAAGAGAAGTAAAAGGACTACACTATATATATATAGAGAGAGAGACTGTGATCAGAAAGATTATTACACAGTACAAAAGCACACATACCAATGCCAGATATATGTGAACTAGGGTTAGAGAGAGAGAGAGGTGTGAAAATGAAGCGGTTAGGCCGCTAGGGTTTAAGTTTTATTAGGAAAAGAAACCATTAATTATGGGAGAGAAGTGAAAGGACTACACTATATATATATAGAGAGAGAGAGAGACTGTGATCAGAAAGATCATTACACATTACAAAAGCACGCATATCAATACCAGATATATGTGAACTAGGGTTAGAGAGAGAGAGAGAGAGGTGTGAAAATGAAGCAGCTAGGCCGCTAGGGTTTAAGTTTTATTGGGAAAAGAAACCATTAATTATGGGAGAGAAGTAAAAGGACTACACTATATATATATAGAGAGAGAGAGAGACTGTGATCAGAAAGATCATTACATAGTATAAAAGCACGCATACCAATGCCAGATATATGCGAACTAGGGTTAGAGAGAGAGAGAGGTGTGAAAATGAAGTGGTTAGGCCGCTAGGGTTTAAGTTTTATTGGGAAAAGAAACCGTTAATTATGGGAGAGAAGTGAAAGGACTACACTATATATATAGAGAGAGAGAGACTGTGATCAGAAAGATCATTACACAGTACAAAAGCACGCATATCAATACCAGATATATGCGAACTAGGGTTAGAGAGAGAGAGAGAGAGACTGTGATCAGAAAGATCATTACACAGTACAAAAGCACGCATACCAATACCAGATATATGCGAACTAGGGTTAGAGAGAGAGAGAGAGGTGTGAAAATGAAGCGGCTAGGGTTTAAGTTTTATTGGGAAAAGAAACCATTAATTATGGGAGAGAAGTGAAAGGACTACACTATATATATATAGAGAGAGAGAGACTGTGATCAGAAAGATCATTACACGGTACAAAAGCACGCATACCAATACCAGATATATGCGAACTAGGGTTAGAGAGAGAGAGAGGTGTGAAAATGAAGCGGCTAGGCCGCTAAGGTTTAAGTTTTATTGGGAAAAGAAACCATTAATTATGGGAGAGAAGTGAAAGGACTACACTATATATATAGATAGAGAGAGACTGAGAGAGATTGTGATCAGAAAGATCATTACACAGTACACTGAGAATTAAAATAGTGATTCAACTTTTCTGACACATACCTTTAATGATTTAAACCTTTATTCCATATTTTCTAAACCTTTTCATGTTTGTGCGACTGTGAGCTTTTACTGCAAACTTATTTTGTTGGTGCAACACCTAGCTCCTTGCAACCTCAAATTTTCAATTAGTTGTAGAAAGTCTCTAAAGACTAAATTCAAATTTTGGCAGGACTGAAATGTCCAACTCTGACTACATTGGAAACCGATCAATCATGATTCATGGGGTCGATCTACAAAGAAATGCAGTAAAAATTTGCTATTAAATAAATGTTATAGAACATTTGAAATCAATTGGTGAAAGTCTGTACGCTGTACACCCCTCAAGTCCTCAACTCCCGAAATACAAGGTTCAAATTTAATACAAGTAGAATAGAACTATTAATTAAATTTCCCACCAAAAATGCTTCTTGGGGCTTATTCTTTTTAATTAGCTTCATTTATATACTATATTTGTTGTTTTATCATTCAGCTTCCTTGTACATAATTTCCAGTCTTTTATCATTACTGACCTTATTAGAACACAAATTTACATCTCGCCAGCTATTCAAATCTCTCCTCCTCTCTCTTCAAATTCAACGATGCAACAGAAAACCCAAAACCATTAATCTAGTGATTCTTGTTCTTGGTGGGTTCTGGCTTTAGTGATCTCCCCCTTTTTTGTTGTGTACTGTGATAATTAATGATGAAAAGTTAAGTGATCTGAAAATGTAAATGAGGATTTGATGCCAGATTAATACTACACATTTCATTTAATATTTATCCTCTCCATCCTGAAGGGAACAGTGACCATAAGTAGATATTTTTCTCTCTGCACGCCACCGGCTCAGTTTGGGGTTTTCTCCTCGCCGGTCCTCCGCCTCGTGTCCCGCCTTTGCCGGATCAGATCTCGCCGTCTTCCTTTCCTCCTCTCGTCGATGACGTGGTAGAGCCGTTGTATCGGCGGCGAATCTCCAGCAAGGCGCTGAGCGATCGACGGGGAGGAGTTCGGCGCAGCCGGTTTGTGTAGGCTCCGGATTCGTGACCTGGTTGCTGTTTGGTGGTCGAGTTGAGGTTGATTTGGCTCTGGAGTAGCCTGTGGAGGAGCAGAGGAGCCGTTTGAGTTTGAGAAGGAGAGTGGCGGTGGGGTTTTGGTGGTTGGGTCGTTTCTTTGGTTTTGTTTTGTTTTAGTTGTGAGTGGCGGTTAGTGTTCCGTCGCCGGTTTCTCGATGTGGCAGCGGGAGCCGGCGGCGATGTCGTCCCTGAGGGCGATCTTTTCTTCCTTGTGCTTGGCTTTCCCGGTCAGTTGAGGGAAGATGACGGCTGCTACGATGGCCCTGTTCGTCGTTTGGAAGTCTCTCTCACGTCACTAGGCGAGACGTTTTGTCCAGGCGGCGGCGGCAGCTGTTAGATCGACCGATCCTCTTGGGTATGGCCAGATCTGGTGTGATTCGGCGTGAGCAGTCTTGATCGGTGGTCTTGTAGCTCGTCTGACCCCGTCCTCTCCGTCGGGACACCGCCGGTAACTTCGGAGTCTTCCTTCACTGATCTTGGTGTTTGGCTTGGTCGGTTTTTAGCTTTGCGGCTACGGGCTTCGGAACTAGTGGAGGTTTGATAGGCATGGTGGTTTGGGGTTTCGATCAGACATCTCCGACGTCTCTACTTGGTCGACGGCGTCCTGGTGGGTCTTCTCCGGCGCCCTGGTCTCTCCTCCGGACCGGTTTCTGTTTGTTTGTTTGTATTTTCAGTTTGTTTTGTTTTTCTGTTTGGTTGTTATCCCACTTCTATGTGGGCGTTTTTCTCCCGATATGGGACTCTGTTCTGGGCTTGTGCTCGACTAGCTTTATTTGTGGAGTCTCAGTTATGGTTGTATCCTTGCCCTGGATCTGGTTTTCCAGGTTTTCAGGTGCCCTTTCAAAAAAAAAAAAAAAAAAATACTACACATTTCATTCTTTGTCACTTTAATTCATTATTAAATAGAACATGTCAGATATAAAAAAAAAAAATCAAGAAAAGTTTAGCAATTTTTTCCATTGTTTATTCATTTAACTAATAGCATGTCAATGCAGCTACAATCCCAACAACATTAGTCAACTCATCAAAGTTGAACACCATTCTATTGTGATTTTTGTGTGGATAAAAATTATGGAGTCATACACTAGCCTATCAAGAATTGCATACCTATATATCGCCCTTGATTAATTATGGGGTGTTTGTTTTTAAAATTTAAATCTTAAAAGATATAATTAAGTACTTAATGGTTCTTAATTGTTAAGACACATTGATTTGTTTGTTTTTTTCTTGAGATGTTTCCACTTAAATATTAAATTATTTTAGTTTTACTATTATACCCCTTATTTTAAGTATTTTCATTTTAATATTATTATTATTAATTTGAAATGGTTTTTAATATATTTTCTTTGATAAATAATAATAAGTTAAATAAAAAAAATTATTCTGGAGGTTGACTTTTGAGAGAAGATGGAAACCACAATGTATTGACACCGGTTTGCAATGAGATGTTTTTGTTAATAATTTAATTATATGAGGCTATTTTAGAAAATTCATGTTAATATGTTAAATATCACTAATTGAATAAGAGAAAAGTCAAACAAAAAAAAAATAGCTTTTTAATTTTAGATATTTTAAACTTAATTTAAGATATAAGTTGAAAAACAAACGGATAAAATCCACTTAATTTAAGATTTAAGACTAAAGTGGTGAAAAACAAAAGGCACCTAAATCCCAAACTTGTTTTTAATTTTTAATTAATTTTGGGAAGTACTTATTAGTTCTGTAATTATAAGATTGATTTTACCTCAATATCATATTTGGAACTAGCATGCATTTTGTGACAGGAGATTGTGTTTCACTACACTTTCTGTGTAAGCACTTGGAAATCACCCAAGTCATTGTACCTATAATTTGTCAAATTATATAAACTATTCTAATAATAATGCTTTTTTTAATTTAATTTTATTATTATTATCATTATTTTTTTAAGTATTTGTCAAACTATTCTAAACTATTCTAGCTACTATTCTAAACTATTCTAGCTACTTGGCCACACAACTCTGACCACCAAAAAAAAAAAAAAAACATTTTTGTGAGAGAAGTAAGTCTGAATAGTGAATACAGCTGGTTTACATAAATTAGCCTATATGATTTAATGAGAAGCATCATTCTTTGATCTGTTTTGGTGGATTAAAATTTAAAAGTCTGTATAATTTTAAAAGTCTGTAAAATTTAAAAGTCTTCCATTGTGACATATTTTTCTAATGTCATAATTATTTATTAAAACCAAGCACCCCCACGTTCCAAACAAAAAGACAAGTGTCCTAGAGAAGACAAATGTTTGTATTTAAATAATAAATACAAAGAAGAATATTGAACGTCATCCCAAAATGACAAGTGATAACTGTCTCAATTCAGTAAAGAAAAAGAAGAAAACTTTCCTTATTTAGCTTGAGAGTAAAGACAAAACACTTTAAAGTTGGAAACTATTAACTTATCTGGTGGACCAAGTACCTACTAAAAGCTTTAAGTGTAATGATGGTCAAAAGCAACATCTGATTTTGATATGGATAGAATAAATACAATATGGATAATATTCATTTAGATTATATATACTTCAAATACTGCAGACCGATCAAGATCTGACATATCTCCTATTTCATCTCTCTTAATTTTATTCTCCTTATACATAAAAGAAATGTAAGAGAAGATAATGTCACATCTAGATGCGGATGAGTATAACTCTAACTACATAAGGAGATTCTTGGTATACATAGATTATTTCTTATGCTTTTTCAGATTTCACAATTTTGTGTGGAAAATGAAGATGGTGGATTTTTTTTTACTACAGGTTATAAATCTAATAGTAAATACGAAAACCTACTACCAACTATATGCTCAAGCTATACTTTTCAATTTATTTATTTGCGTTGATTTTCAAAAAGATCTCTCACTGTCTCACATAAAAATGCAAGGTATTAATTGAACAGTAAATATAAAGGCAATACTACAAATTCACATTAAAAGTCCTGAATTTTTCTAGCATTATTATCTCAAGTTTGCAGACCAGTTCAACAGAAGTTGTTCCAATTTGTAACTTTATGCAGACCAGATCAAGCTAGTAACTGTACACTCATGACTCGTGTATCTGTGCACGCTAATAAAAATATATATATATATATGTTGAAATGACATTGGAACAATGAAATGAAATATAATGTTATGCTTATTTTACAAACTAATCATAACATTTCCGACTTGTAAACATCAGCGCAACAAATGAAAATGCGTATTCAAATGCTTACAACTATATAACAATAAAAGAACAAAATTTAATTCCATTTTCGGAGGAGATAATAAGAAAATATGAGGACTATACTTTCTCTATTTGTTTTTTTTTTTAGTAAATGAATGACTCCATTAAATATCTTCAAAGTGTTCCTAAGCCACTTACAGCATCTCCAATGTATTGCAAATGAAGGTCTTTGGGGTGTGTGGGACTGTGGGAATGCATTTTTCTGTGTCCATACGCTTCATTGATCGATAAATCATATTGTAATATTCATTTTATATGTCTATAGAGCGCCAACGTGTGCTACTCTTGCCAAAACTTGAAAAATATGTTTGTCATATATAGCTCTAACATCAACAATTACTGATACGTCGATAAGATCTTGTGCAGTAGAAGTGAATGTTTCATTTCCTTAATCCACTGCGCTATGTTGACTTGTTCAGTCATTTGATCTTATTTGTTGGTTTTTCTTCTTAATCGACATTGGGTTCTAAATTTTCCATTGTTGAACAAAGCTTGATAAGTTGAACATGTTAATGACCTCAGCAACACAGCTTGCAGAACCTTTTCACTGTGGATTCTTGTGTACTTGCAGTATCCATTTTCTTTATCTTGTTTACAATGTCATGCAATTCTGTATTCAACCAAATTTCTAATGATAATGTAGCATCTTCACATAGTGAATGAGCATTTATAATCTTGTTTTTTGTCCAAGTGAAAACACAAAAATAAGAATTTGGATCACAAAAATAAGAATTATTATCAAACGAAAAGTTCCAAAGTAGATTGATTGTGGATTGATTATGTTATTTAGTATTTGATCACATTTTTCGAGTTTTCCAATTAGTTATTTGGTTTTGTTGTACTATGAGGAAAACTATTTGGCTGATGCTTCAAATGTTTGATTTTTTTGGTAGGAGCAATATTGTCACGGAAGATATAAGCAAGCTGTTTGTTAAAAGACAAGCGGAACCCTCGTCTCAATAGCGGATCTCTGTAAGTTAGCGGTAATAGCTTTACATTTTATATCATTGTAGCTTTGGATAATCACACAAACTTGTCGAAATGTTTCAAGGTTTTTGTATCCGTATAAATGTGAAGCTATTTGTTTACGCTTGAAATTTTCGCTCCTTAGCATGGCTGGCTGGTCAATGGCTCATATGAGATAACATTGACTGAAGTTGGTAAGAAATGCTCATCAGTGATAATTGCCGTATGTTTTCTTCTAGTTATTGTACTTTCTGTTTCTGGTAGGATTCTGAGTGGTCACTTTGTGGAAGCCTTAAGATCTTTCTAGATTCCACACCTTGGAAAATTAATTCCCCTTCGAATGTACCTAGGCTTTCTCAGATTGAAGTTCCAAACTCTTTGGTTTCCCTCAACGGTCATGCTGAACATAGAATGCAGGTGATGCTTCGAGAAATAGATGAAGAGGGGAGTGTAAGTTCTGCACCCAATGCCAGAAACTCAATTTCAAGGCAATCAAATCGAATTGGGTAAGTTCACGAATGCTAGATTTAGACCCAGAACAATAAGCACAGAAGGACCCCAGGTTCCGGTTACAAAGTCCGCGTGGCTTAGATTACGTGCAGCCTAATATTAGGCCCTCAAACCCCACCATGGCTAATTCTTCAGGATCGGCCATAGGTTTTACACCAGCTTCATTTGCAGCCCCCGTAACAATTAGAACATCTGGTGCTGTGTCCACCAGAAGCATCAAACCCTAGACTTCGAACCATCAGATTCGTGCTTTCCCTCCAACAAGAATCCCAGCTTCTGTTCATTAAGGCCTTGGCCAGAACGAATGAAGAACCTGGGAGGCACGCCTTCAGTTAATTATATGGAACCTGCAGTTCATATCCGATCAGTCGTGCTGGTCTGCTCAGCTCCACCTGCTAAAAGATCTCCAGACCCCAATCTGGAGAGATTGTTTTCTGGGGCTGAGAAGAAACTTGACATTTCAGCTGCAAGTTCAGATCTCGATAAGCTTCAATTATAAGCTGCAGAAGAATTTTTGAGCCCTTGTGCATGCATCTTTCTGGTTATAGGCAGATGGTGAGAAAAAAAATTAGTGTTCATCAATTCAATAAATTACATATAGTGGTTGAAAATAAAGAATCATATGATTATATCAATAAAAGAATACATTCGTTGATATCTTCTGATATCTTCTTCTTGTTCCATGTTCGGAAATCAGTTTTCTGGATGCAGTTGCTTGATCGATAGCTATAGTTCATTCATGCATTGCATTGCCTTGAAAAGAAGTTGTGTTTGCCATTCACAATAACATTTGACTACCTTGTCACCATTTATATGCTCCACTATGTTTATGTTCAGGGAGTTCCCATCACGTGCAATTCTTCAAGCTTGAAGGGATGAAACCATGAAAGACGCTCGCGATCGTATCCCCATTGACTCATGTTTCTACAAACCATCACTTTTGGGTCAGCGGCCTTGATCATGATTCATGAATAGGTCGTGGATGTAAATTTGGACAAGTTAGTATAGGTTTTGAAATGGTTTTTATAAAACTATAGAGAGTCTGTTATAATTTTTAGAACTGAGAGGATTTTCTATTCCTTTATTGATGACATGTTATTTTTTGAAGACCTGTTAAGTCAAGAGGTTAACGGATGACATGTTTAATAACACTACATGACCCATTTTATAGATTCAAAGTTTTAAGTCATAACACTATTATTAGCTAAAGATGGTACTAGCATGACTGTTGTCGTATATTTAATATTACAATTAATATAATCATCAATGGTTTATGTGAAATAATTTGCTGATATTGTAAATGAGAACCACCCTTTAATATAAACAAGTTCTCACTTGAGTATTATTGTATTATATATATATATAATTAGCAAATAACGTCTGTGCCAGATTGTACGAACTAAAGTAAATACCAAAGTTCTTTTATATATTTCATTAACGGTACCTTACAAATGTGGTGTTTACTATTAAAATAACATACCTTAAGTGTATACATAGTGATTGCTTTTAATAAATTGAGCATACACAGGCAAAAGTGGACAATAATCCAGTGCTAAAGATTTTGGGCTTACAAGGCCCAATATCACTTACATTCACCTGAGTAAATCCAATATGTATACATTTTTTTTTTTTTTTTTTTTTTTTTTTTTTGAATTGATCCAATATGTATACATGTGGCTGGGCAGAACCTGAATAAATAGTGACTAGCCCACTCACATCATTAAATGAAGCTATAGTCTTCTTTCAAAAATAAAAAATAAAAAAAAATCCGATGAGGATCCCTGGTTGGCTTCGGACGGGTTAAGACTTTTAAAAACACATCAGCAAAAGCCGGTGACGTGCTCACACACATTAATAAGAGGTGATTATGGGTCATGATATGTCATCAGTATCACGTGACTTAGCATAGCACGCCAGCGAAGAACGGTGACGTGTTTTTGAACATCATCAAAACCGTGTAACGTGCTCGGACACGTCAACAAAGTGTGTGGACAGCGTTTGTTTGTCTCGGAGACAAAGATAGAAAATCGCAGAGATGGAGAATATAGATCCAGAGACGGCATTTTGAGTGTGCAACCATGGACAGAGTGAGTACAATTTCAATTACACAGTCCTCCTCCGGTTTCGTTTGATAATATAGAAAATTAGGGTTTTGTTTCTGTCAACTACTACTTAATTTACGTTCCCTTCATTCATTGGCTTCGTAAAGAAATGATTTTTATTTGAATTTTTGTTCCTGTTATAAAATCAAATGAAGGTGTATTCAATGGCTTCAAGAGGCATTTCCGGCTAACAACGCTCTTCAGCTGATCTGAGTCACAGCTAAGTTTTCCTCCTTATATGGTGGCCTCAATTCCGTCGTTACAAGTTTTGCTTTTAGGCTTCATGATCAACTTGTAATTGGAAGACAAGTTGTCTTGAATTCATCATGTCTTACATAATAATGTCCGGTATTAGACCTAGAATTTGATTCATATGTTCAGTTAGGAAGACAGATTTCAGATATGTGATTAATTGGCTATAGAATCAATCATGTCTTGATGTTGAGGGATTTGTTCGAATTTTTGATCTAATGATGCAGTTGAATTCTGATTTTTTGTTTCTATTTGCACTTATGTTAGCTTGATTTTTCTGATGGTGTTGGTTCTGTTAATGATGGCAGACCTCTTCATTGCCTCACAAGCACTGAATTGTGTATATTTGAAGACATGAACTACTACTTACTACTTATTTTATTATCCATATAGGCCATATAATATAAGTGACAACACAAATATTGTGAAGGATGAGTACAATTTGCCCTTTTTTTTTTTCATTTTTTTTTTTTTTCATCATATACTCTATTATCGGTTCGGTTGAAAATCGAAATAGAAATTATCGTAACCCGAAAAGCTCGTTACTTTAAATAATTAGATAAACTCAAAAACATATTGTGTCGCATGTTAGATTGTTAGTATCTCATGAGCCAATGGGTTTTCAAAATTCATAAGAATTGTTGTTGTCGTGGACTTCAATGCATGCACGAGTAATTGGAAGTGGGGAGTGAAATGGGTACGTAAAAAAATTGCGTTGTGTACTTGTGTTTAATTGATTTTAAATCCTAGAATCCAACGTTTCTTTGCCAACTTTGTATGTGTTTAATTTTCCGCTTCCTTACATTGCAATTTTATTTTGCACAATTCCTCACAACAAACCACACAACGATTTCAATTCAGTATTAGTTAAGATCGAGTCTAATTTGTGTTTTATTTCTCATGTCTTGATTTATGTTTAATTAGATTTAGTTAGGTCATCAAATCCTAGTTAATTTAGAGTCGTTGTGGGAATGATATTTGGTCTTGTCAACGCTATACTATTGTATTGATCTTGTGGAGTTTCACGAAATTTACATTGTAGTAGCTCAAAACAACATTGAAGCCAATATATGTACCTTATAAATAGATTGATACAACAATATCATGATCACAAGATGTGAGATTCAATGACGCTCTAAATCTAGAAACACGAAAATAATTAAGAAGGCACAAGATAACAATGAAATGTTGAATCCGTTTACTTGAAATAGTTTTCTCCCAACACATACTTCGTAAAAATACAAAAATCAGGGGACACAATCAATATCCAATGGCTATTACCTACAAAGCTATTGATTACAGCAAATTACATGGAAACTTTATAAACAGAATCAGTATTAAGTACCAATGCTCAAAATCTGAAGCTACATGCACTACAAGTTATATAGACCACATTAGACTTGATTAATCTAAAACAAAGGTAACAAGTTAAATAGGCACTTCACAATCTGAAAATTCTTAAAATGTCCTCTTGTTATTGTAGGAGGAGATTTTCATGTCAACAATTGAGGCCCATATATAGATGAACCATTAGATCAAAAATCACATTAGGAGGTGTTGGTATTACCATCTATCCTCCATTGAGTCATCTGCTCTAGTCATCTTCGTGTCTTTAAAACTTGTTCGACTTCCATTATTCTCATAATTGTCATGTATATATAATATATGTAAACTAATGGAAGATCGGTTAATAATTGACATAAACCGACAACGGGGTCAATTAGCATAGATTATTACCCTTAATAAAAAATAAAAATAAAAAGTGAAGTTGAACAATTGAAAGGCAAATTTAGGGAACTCTTGGGGCCGCTGGAAGTTTACTCGGCTGTTAACTTCAGAGCTTCGTGGGATTAGTCGAGGTATGCACATACTGACTCGAACACCCACAGATACATATATATATATATATATAAAGAAAAAAGGTACATTTAATGTTAGTTTTTAGAATAATTAATTACATGAATTTGAAATTATGTTTAAATCATGATGGTAAAGTCATGAATTTAATTAATGATTGGATTGTTTAATTAAACAAGAAATTGTGCATTGGATCGGTTATTCCACAACCGATTGATTAAATGGAATTACTAATAAGAAAAAATTAAGTAACTTGGCTTGTAATTCCTATTCCGAATCATGAAGACATCAAATGCTTTATTTTTACTGTATTAAAGTTCTTTTGGTCACAATGTCAAAATTATAGTAATATTTGATTTATTAATTCTATTGTCATTATATTATTCAATTTTAGAGCATACATATTTACACATAATAATTTAAACTTTTTTTTTTTTTTCCTTTTGATAGGTTAATGATGGTAGCCATAAATTACGGAGACCATATGTAAACCAAATAATACGACTTCCATAAAGCAAGGATCATAGCATTGTTTTCTTGGTGTACTATTCATAAGATTAGGAAAAAGCTAAATCCGAGACAGCTAAAAAAGTTTGAGGACATGTGTTTTGGTCATTTTCTTAGAGTGCATGATTTACAATTTTCAGTCTAATTATACCATCACATCCTTTTGAGAGAGGTAGACCACAAAACCAATTCAGAGGAGATGTGGTTTTATTTAGGAGGAGATGATATTTCTAGGTTTTCAATTGTAGAATTTTGCTTAGTCACTGGACTTAGATATAGCAAAAACAAGGAATCTTCTCATAAGATAGATGAAGGTCTTGAAGAACATATACGTCGTATACATTTCAATAGTGCTATGAAAATAACAGTCCAAACCCTTGAGAGCTATTTTGATGATTACGTATCCATGGATAAAGAAGATGATGATATAGTTAAACTAACTCTCTTACTTTTTTTTGGAGGTAACTTTAATGGGAAAGGATGAGAGGCATCCGGTAGACTACGTTCATACGTAGTCAGTAGATAATCAGGATGCTTTTAATGCACTCCCTTGGGGTTTGTTAATTTATAAACATACGTTTCACCGTCGAAACTCGAAATGTTGTAAAGGACGGTTTGAGAAGTTTAAAAAGAAACAGGAGGGAAAACTTAGTCATAAGGAAGAGAGATAAAACGTATATGGGTTCGTGTATGCCTTTCAGGTGAGTTTAGTTTATCATTTTAAAAATATAGTTACATGGGTAATGTGATAATTAAAATGATAAACTAAACTCACCTAAAAAGCATACACGAACCTATATACGTTTTTTCTCTCTTCCTTATGACTAAGTTTTCCCTCCCCGTTTCTTTTTAAACTTCTCAAACCGTCCTTTGCAACATTTCGACGGTGAAGCGTACGTTTATAAATTGACGAACCCCAAGGGAGCGCATTAAAAGCATCCTGATTATCTACTGACTGCGTATAAACGTAGTCTACCGGATGCCTCTCATCCTTTCCCATTAAAGTTACCTCCCAAAAAAGTAAGAGAGTTAGTTTAACTATATCATCATCTTCTTTATCCATGGATACGTAATCATCAAAATAGCTCTCAAGGGTTTGGACCGTTATTTTCATAGCACTATTGAAATGTATACGACGTATATGTTCTTCAAGACCTTCATCTATCTTATGAGAAGATTCCTTGTTTTTGCTATATCTAAGTCCAGTGACTAAGCAAAATTCTACAATTGAAAACCTAGAAATATCATCTCCTCCTAAATAAAACCACATCTCCTCTGAATTGGTTTTGTGGTCTACCTCTCTCAAAAGGATGTGATGGTATAATTAGACTGAAAATTGTAAATCATGCACTCTAAGAAAATGACCAAAACACATGTCCTCAAACTTTTTTAGCCGTCTCGGATTTAGCTTTTCCCTAATCTTATGAATAGTACGCCAAGAAAACAATGCTATGATCCTTGCTTTATGGAAGTCGTATTATTTGGTTTACATACGGTCTCCGTAATTTATGGCTACCATCATTAACCTATCAAAAGAAAAAAAAATTTATAATTATTATGTTTAAATATGTATGCTATAAAATTGAATAATATAATGACAATAGAATTAATAAATCAAATATGACTATAATTTTGCCATTGTGACCAAAAGAACTTTAATACAGTAAAAATAAAACATTTGATGTCTTCATGATTCGAAATGGGAATTACAAGCAAAGTTACTTAATTTTTTTTTATTAGTAACTCCAATTAATCAGTTGTGGGTCAATGCAAGTGGATTAGCACCAAATAAAAATATAAACGATCAAATAAATCTAAAAAAATTTGTGATACAATTTTTTTTTTTTTTTGAACAGCAGACTTTTATTAACCAAAAGGAAGGCAAAAACAGCCCCAACAAAACAAAGCAGCCCCCACAAGGCAGCCACACCAAAACAACAAACGCCCACAAGGGCAACCCCCCAAAAAACCAAAGAAACCCCCCAAGACAGCAAAAACAAAGCACAACCAAACAACAACGATTAAACACCGTTGCTCCATTCCACGAAATCTCCTCTCATACTAGCCCCCTGCTTCGCTAAGCCATCCGCAAAGGAGTTAGTCGCTCTATTATGCTGAGACAAAGAGATACCTCCTAAACGAGCCATGATTTGCCTTATGCCATAAATTTCCATAACCAAATTAATGTTCCCAAAGCCTTCATTAAGAATCCAAGACACCGCAGTTTTAGAATCACTTTTAATCTCAATCTTGCAGCTGGATATACGAGGATTGGACGAGACTAATTCGCAAGCTTTAAGGATCGCAAGAACCTCTGCCGTATTGGAGTCATTACAGCCGATACTAAGAGAAAAAAGGCACAAGACCTTACCCGAAAAATCCCTTAGCACCCCACCTATACCCGCTGGACCTGGCTTCCCGAAAGCTGACCCATCAACATTGAAACACAAGATATCTCCCATGGGGGGGGGGGTCCAGAACTCCACCTTCCGAATCTTATGCTGCACCTCATCAACACACAAATCTTTAATATTGAGAAGAATCAGAGTAAGAGCTTCCTTGGAACCATTGCCGTGGTGTTTGAACCACCAAGCCAATCTGAATCTAACCATATCCATAGCTTGAGCACCACTCACCACAATGTTCCTAAACACCGCTTGATTTCTCACATCCCAAATAGTCCAAGTAACAGCACAAAATAAAACATACCACGCTCTAGCAGCCCTGCTCGAAGGAAGCAGCCCATCCCACTTGATCCACCAATCAAAAAAAGAACTAGAA
This sequence comes from Acer campestre, assembly GCA_954870605.1. Classification (NCBI taxonomy): domain Eukaryota; kingdom Viridiplantae; phylum Streptophyta; class Magnoliopsida; order Sapindales; family Sapindaceae; genus Acer; species Acer campestre. The sequence goes on from OX940800.1 coordinate 402,880, forward strand.
ATGCAAAAATGGACACCCCTACCAACTCATACAATTTCCCCACAACTTCCAAGACCACGGGCAGCTCAGAAAAAGATGATACACTGATTCATTACTCTGGTTGCAGAAAATACACACAGAATCCACATCCATACCAAACCTCTTAAGAACATCACCCACCAACACCCTCCCTCTAAGGAGTTGCCAAAGGAAAAATTCAACTTTGGGAGGACAAAGCCCTTTCCAAGGCAAATTATGAGCCTCCACCTCCCCTCTTTGGAACTCTTCCATGGCTCTACAGAAAGAAGAAACCGAGAACAGCCCATTACTAGACAATCCCCAAGCAATTTTATCACTAACCAACCTACATATCACCACATTATCAATACATTTAGAAAAACACAACCATTGATTCATCTCCCAGCCAAAAGGAGGTCTTCTCAACCTCACCTCCCACCTCCAAACATTGCCAACCCAACACCTGAAATCTTCCACCCGCCCATCTTTGCCATTGGACAAAGCAAAAATCCTGGGGAAAGCAGCAGACAGAGGCACCGAATCCACAAAAATATCTTGCCAGAAAATCGCCTTATCACCCCTACCAATGATCACCTTGAAGCCATCTTGAATAACAGCTGCTGAAGGAGACCCCTCTTTATGAAGAGAGGCAACAGCTTTCACAAAGAAAGAGGGAGCCACATTACCGTGCCAGCTCCACTTAACATTCCTACCATCAAAGCCATACTTAGCAGCTAGGACTCTTTTCCAAAGAGCCTCCTCTTCAGAACCGAACCTCCAGATCCATTTAGCTAACAAGCCATCATTCTTGTCTCTAATCCTCCCAATACCAAGACCTCCCCTTTTCTTGCTATCACACACAGACAACCAGTCCACCGCGTGCAATTTCCTCTTTTCAATACCATCACCCTATAAAAAAACCCCTTTGGAGCCTCTCGATCTTCTGCGCCACCCCCACCGGCATTTTGAAAACCGACATAAAATAGGTGGGGATACTACTTAAGACTGACTTGATCAAGATCTATTATTAATTAGAACCAAAACGTTTAGAAGGTTGCAGGAAAATGCAATGTCTCTCGCCTATGTATAAGAAGCAGTGTATACATTAAGACCATACGACGATTTTTTTAGAATAGAAATGCAGATTTAAGACCAAATTTTTGGCAATATTTTTTTTGTTTAAAAAAAAAAGGAAATTAACATACTAATACCATGCTTGAGAAATTTAAAATTTTAAAATAGACCTAGATGAGCATTTCATATGTAGATAACAAACAAATATTCGAAAGACCAGAATATTATTAAGGCACCAGCCAGAAGCAAGCAAAAAGCAACAGAACAGAGCTACTCTGGAACAAGCAAGCAAGCAAGAGACGAGCCATACCAAAGCAGAGCAACGGCAGAAGAAAACCAAAACAACCAACACCAGTCAGAAGAAAGCTAAAACAAACGAGAATAGCAAAAAAAGTACTACAAAGGGCAAAAACAAAGCACCCCAGAGAGAACAAAACAAACCCAGGAAAGCACAAAACAACAAAACAGAGGAAACCGGAATGACACAAACGCCCCACCGGACGCCCCAACAAGACTCAGATGCTCCAAGACAACACTTCCCCAGCACGTGGAGTAGTCTTGGCAGCATGTTTGCAAGACTTGAAAAAGAAAACACCTGGAACTGTGGCCACCATGCTTGGTGGGTGGCCGCGGTGGTGACGGTGGGTTTGGGGTGGTTGGAGTAGAAGTTGGAGGCCGGGTGGCTGTGGTGGTGGTGAGTGTATTAGCAAGTGAGATAGAGAGCAGAGAAAAAGAGAGAGATTTTACTCATGCATGTTGAGAGACTTGAGAGAAAGTGATTGTGAAAAATGGACATGAGAGAAAGGTTAATTTATAGAGGATTTGAGGTCAAGTAGGAATATGCACATTCAATATAAGAATCAAATTATACAAAAATAAAAAAGGCATAATTTTTTTTTAAGTGATTCCACTTAAACCTACACATATAGGAGTGCACCAGCACTACACTGAATACATCAGGTTGATTATTTGTGTTGTTGTTAACATTACAGAATTTTGTTAATGGACATTTAGGGACTAGGGTTATATTGGAAATTTAATTTTTGGTGATTTATTTTGTTAATTTGTATTTCAAGGAATCCAAAGTTTTTTTTTTTTTCCATCATCAATGGCAATAAGAAACTGAAACAATTAAATCGGTTCAAAAACTTTCCACCAATTGCATAATCAATCAACAGCTCTAACTTTAGCAATCTCCGTTTTGTACTCGTCATCTTGTCACTTCACATGACAACTCATCTCTATCCATAATTAAATCTGTTTAATTCTCAATCTAAAGCTAAGAATTCACTTAATTATTTTTTTTTTAAAAGGCAATCACAAAGAAGGCACCAAGCCAGGCAAACACAACAAGGCCAACCGGCCAGCAACAGGGGCAAAACAACCCGAAAGAAACAGCGGCAACAACCCAAACACGCACCAAACACACAACACAACAAAGCGAACAAAACTAAAACACACTCCACCAGACATCCTCGCTACCAGGCGATAAACCATTCTTAGCTAAAGTATCCGCAAAGGAATTAGACGATCTTGGTCTGAACTCCACCACAGCCCGCTTGAAACTTCCCAACCACCTCCGGATGTCAACTAAAATCTGCTCATGGCTATTATAGCCAGGAATGCAACCCGAAATCCAATTCACCACAATTTTGGAATCACTAATGATTGTGAGATTCCTCTCAAACACAAAAGGATTCGACCCAAACAGCTCACAAGCTCGAAGGATTGCCAAGAGCTCGGCCCGAATAACATTTTGGACACCCACATGAGAGGAAAACACGCATAAAATTTTCCCCAAGTGGTCCCTTAGCACGCCCCCGATACCTGCCCTCCCCGAAGCACTCATCACAGCTCCATCAACATTAAAAAACAGAGCATCAAGCAGAGGTGGTTCCCAACACTCCCGCCTAGGCACTTTCCTTTTGTGATCCTCGGAACAGCACTCTACCAAATTTAATAAAATATGAGTAATGGGGACATCAGACCTCCCTCCCAAGTGTTTAAACCACCACCCAACTCTAAACTTTACCATATCCTCCACTTTGGAAAGCACCAACTGCTCCTCCTTGAAAACCTTGAGATTTCTAACTTCCCAAATAGACCAAACAATGGCAAAAAAGAGGGACCTCCAAGCTCTGAAAGACCTCCTCCAGGGACAAAGGTTCATCCAACCAATCCACCAATCAACTATGGACTGAGAAGGACAGCTGGAAACACCCCACCAATTCATACACCTTGACCAAATCTTCCAAGACCAGCAGCAGTGAAGGAAGAGATGGTTGATGTCTTCTTCATTGTTATCACATAAAACGCAGGCATTCTCAGCACCTAAGCACACACCAAACCTGCTGAGAACTCCCTTAACAAGCACCCTACCATGAATCAATTGCCACACAAACAGCTCAACCTTAGGAGGACAACACCCAAGCCAAACACCCCTAAACGCTGACTTCTCTGAAGCCGACCCCCCCTCCAAGCAAGACCTGAAAGACTTCACAGAGAATTGACCCGATGACTCAAGCTTCCAAGCCACCGAGTCCCTAACATTATGCAAAACTGTAACATTCTTCAAACAACCAAGGAAGCAACTCCACTGCTCTAATTCCCAATCAAAGAGCCTTCTTCTTAAACTAATATTCCACTTCCAACCCTCTCCCTCCTTGGAACCAAACTCCGAGACCGTCCCAATTTTGTTTCTCGCAAGCGCAAAAATTCTCGGAAAAGCCTCTTTAAGCGACGAGCCTTCCAAACTCAAATCAGCCCAGAAATCTGCTCTGCACCCATCACCAACCACCACCGCCAGCCCTTTCTGAAAGGACTCCACCACCAGAGGATCAGATAAAAGAAAACTGCCCATAGTTTTAACAAAAACAGACCCCTTGATGCCACCACTCCAGTTCCAGCGAAAAACCTCACTACGAATGCCATACTTCGCACATAGCACCCTCTTCCATAACGCCTTGTATTCCACTGCAAATCTCCATAACCACTTAGCCAAAAGACTCTTATTAAAACACTTAATAGACCCAATACCCAGGCCACCACTCCTTTTATCTTTGCACAGAGTAACCCATTTAATGCCGTGGATCTTCTTCTTGGCAGGCCCGTCACCCTAGAAAAAATCCCTCTGAATTCTTTCAATTCTATGCACTACACTCACCGGCATTCTGAAGACCGACATATAATAAACTGGAATACAGTTCATAACTGACTTAATAAGCACCAAACGCCCCCCTTTATTCAGAAATAACTTCTTCCAAGGAGCCAGGCGACCCTCAATTCTCCTAATAAGGTCATTCCAAAAGGATTTCGCATTCGGTCTTCCACCAAGAGGAAAGCCCAAATACGAAAAAGGAAAACACAACTTAGAGCACCTCATAATTTTCGCCCAGTCCGTAGGCTGCTGAGAGCAGTTTCCAACCTCCACAATTCCTGTCTTGAGAAATTCACTTAATTATTACTAAAGATAATTTGGCCAAAAATGGGGTTGATTTGAATGGCGAAAGATTGGAGTGGGGTGTTTGAGTTGAAGATCAATGGTCCCGTTCTCAGATGATATTTTTGTTTTTTCCTAATTCTTCCAGGGTAGAGTTTGTTCTGTCTTTTTTATTTGATGTTTGGGCTTAGGCTATTAGCATATGTTTGGCGTATACAGCTTTTATCAGCTGTCTGTGGATGCATTGGGGTTTGTTATTCGGTTAAGGCTTGTGTTGTTTGTTTGGATTTTTTGCCTTTGTGGCTATATTTAATAAACTAACTTTTTCAACCAAAAAAAAAAAAAAAAGCTGGTGAAAAATGGAGTTGAGAGAAAGGAATTTATAGAGAATAGAAATTAGATTAGGATAATTGTTTATTAGATTAGTACTTGTTTAAGGATTAGTATTATTATTAGACTCTTTCTGTCTCTCCTCTGTTTAACTATGTGTATTAGACTATTAGTGTACTAACTCTCTCTTCAAATATTAATTGTAGAGTAAAAGATGAGTACCATATTTTTTATCTTTCCAAATAGAGTCTTTGATCAGTTGCTTAACCCAACAAGTTACTATAAATAATATGATAAAAATGCTGTGTTGTATGTAAATTAATTAGTATCCAATCGATTTTCAAAATTAAAATTTAATTCATGTAGGTAAATTAATGCATGGAAGTGAAATGGATAGGTAAAAATCTTTATATTGTCAGTTTTGTTTATGATATTGTAGGTAAATGATATCTTTTCAAAAACAAAAATAGTACAAATGGTCAAACTAAAGATATGGCCAAACATGTTGGTACAAATACACCAGCTCTAACTTACCTATTTTGGTGAAGGATTAAAATTAAAAATCTCATATAATCTTTGAATTATTGTTAGATGTATAGATAACTATGTTTATTTTCAACAACCTCCTCCTAGATTAAATTAACACCATTAAAATTCCGTTAGGTTGATTTTCTACTTAATGGTCAATATTTGTATACAGTCTCTTCCCCGTTAGATTAACCTAATTTTTGAGATGGGAATTAATTGATAAGTGTATATGCATTTATGTGTTAATCGATATATAAAACTAGGATTACTTTTCAAAACTTAAAAATTGAATAAGATTTTGATTTAACACTCGCATTCAACACTTAATGCTTTAAAAGGATTTTAATTCTTGTCAAACATTTTGATTCTCTTACATGATTTTGATCCGGTCAAAGATCTTGATTCTCTAATACATATTTTGATTATATGCTAAAAGATTTTGATTATCTAGTATATGATTTTATCTACATTATCAACTTCTTTATATACATGTAAGTTTCCAAAGTTTTAATAGTTTAATAATTTCTTCTTTTGTTTTAAGTTTAATAGCTAGTTAAACTTAAAATAAGGAATTATTTTATTTGGTTGGTAACCGATGTATTATTACGGGTTAATATAATGTATTAACAAATTATAGTAACAGATAATCTGATAATCACCAACTGGTTAATATAATGTATCAGCAAATTAATTAAAGAAACAATTTTATATCTCCATTTCATTTGATTTCCAAAGCATTCATTCATACGTGCATAGTTGCACACACACCACACACCACACATGGCTGGGGTTATATCAGAAACAACAAACTAAGTATCACATTTCAAGAACACAATATATTTGTTTTTTTAGTATGATAATTATAACTCCAGTAAATATCTTCAAAATGTTCATCAGCCACTCAAACCACTCCCGGTCAACACTTAAAAGATGATTTTGATTCCCTAGTACATGATTTTCTCTCCTCATCAACTTTATTTGATGATTTTGATTCCCTAGTACATGATTTTGATATGGTCAAAGATTTTAATTACAGTATATGATTTTCTCTCCTCATCAACTTATTTTTTTGTTTTATTAATTTATTCAAGTCTAGCTTAACAAATAATAATAAATAAAATACTTACTTTCATATTTTATGATTTTAACCCCACCTAGCTTAATGACCTTATACGTGTGAGTTTCTAAAATTTCTTCTTTTGTTTTCCGGTACTTATGATTTTACCATCACCTTAATCCTTATATTCGGCTTTTTATAATTTATTACCACAAGTATATGCTATTGCTACACAGCCTATATACATATTGCACCGAGAGACGAGAGTAATCTGTTTTACTCATATTGAGACAAGAAAGATAATCTTTTTTTTTTCTTTTTTTTTTTTCTTCTTCTTCTTTGGATATTGTGAGTAGTAGTTCTGCAGTTGCATGGAAAAATTTAATTAAATAACAAGTTTTATTATATTTTTTATAAGCGAAAAAGGCAAAACTTGCTGCTTCGACAAGCCATAATAAGGAATTGTTTGGGTACTGACTGGTTAGTATACCAGGATATTGATCCCACTAATAGGGTGTTGTCACGTGGCTTTTTTTTTTTTCACTTTTTACATTTATCTTCTTGCATTCTAAAAAAAAAAAAAAAAACCACGTGTCAACAACTCATTGATGGAATCAGTACCCAAGCAATGTTCTCATAAAAATGTCTTAGATTGTGATGAAGATACCATTCTCTTTAATGAGCGGTAGATTTCTAGTTGTTAAAAATTAATGCAATGCCTATAAAATACTTCCCCAAAAAATAAAATAAAAAATGCAGTGCTTATAAATTAAAATATTTCTAAAATTTTACTTGGATGGAGAGGAAGATAATGGAAATTTATTTACTTAAAAGCATCAATCTTTTTGTTTTTGTTTAATTTATAAGGGTACATTGTACAACGACTAGAGCTAGACGAAGACCATGGCACTCGACGAACACATGCAGCAAACCTAAAGAGTTATTGCGTCAATCTAGGTCTTTAAGATTTATATTCATTTATTTCCATTTTTTTTTTTTTTTGACTTTTCGTTATTGTTTCTAATGTGGGTATGTTGAACTTTGATAATTTTGTGTCCTACATTTATCATTTTGTGAATTGGAATCCACACTTTGTTACTATTCTTGTTTGAAGACCATAGAGGCATAGACATTAGACAATATTCTTTTAATGATATTATTGGGGATTTAATTATACTTCTTGCATTGCATTACACTGCAAAATAATAGATTCCTGATTAAGGTTGCCATGAATATTTTCTCTTATTTTTGGATCTCTTAATAAAACGTGTTTTTCTTGTTTGTTTAAGTACTTTAAGTTATAGACTTATAGTGTACTGTGTTCTTTAATATTTGTGATCCAGGTCACGCTCCATTTTTATTACACATAGCTTCTTTAATATTTTACTTTTGAATCCTTTGTCTAGTGTAGATTTCTTCAAAGTTGATATTTAAAAAAACAGTTATTTATACTTAATTTTTTGATTTCTTTTATAAATCCTTTGTCTAGTGTAGATTTCTTCAAAGTTGATATTTTAAAAAACAGTTCTTTAAACTTAATTTTTCAATTTCTTTTACAGGGATTGATTATACATTTTACAATGAAATTCAGCTTTTGATCAATACTAACATTATATGATATAAAACAAAAAGTAAGAAAAATATTTTAAATTTAAAGCATCTCTGATTATGATGGAGACCAAAGAGTACTTAAAGACAACAATGCTATCGTGCTAAATAGATACTAACAATGGTGGTAGATTGTGAATGTATATATACTCTCTAAATTTGGGGCAATGTTTTTGTACTTCACAATCTGAAAATTCTTAAAATGTCCTCTTGTTATTGTAGGAGGAGATTTTCATGTCAACAATTGAGGCCCATATATAGATCAAAAATCACATTAGGAGGTGGTGGTATTACCATTCATCCTCCATTGAGTCATCTGCTAGTCATCTTCGTGTCTTTAAAACTTGTTCGACTTCCATAATGGAAGTTCATGTGAGAATAATCTCATAATTTTCATATATATATGTAAATTAATGGAAATTATTAAGATCGGTTAATAATTGACATAAACCGACAACAGGGTCGATTAGCATAGATTATTACCCTTAATAATAAATATAAAAAAAAATAAAGAAAAAGGGAAGTTGAACAATTGAAAGGCAAATTTAGGGAATAAAGTACATTTAATGTTAGTTTTTAGAATAATTAATTACATGACTTTGACATTATGTTTAAATCATGACGGTAAAGTCATGAATTTAATTAATTAAACAAGAAATTGTGCACTGGATCGGTTATGGAGCCGAGCCCAATCTTTAGTGGCCCAAAAGGACCTATGCGGTTTCGTTTTAGAGGAGGCAGAAGTTGAGCTGAGCCTGAGCGTATTCTCGGGTCTTGTTCAAAAAAAAAAAAAAAACGTTTTCGAATTTTGCCAAAAAAAAAACGCGTATTCTCGTCTCACCAACTAGCAGTTTTCGAATTTTTGCTGTCATTTTAAGAGAAACGTTTTCTGGCACTTGCATCATTCACACAAAGGTGGATTTAAGTTCTGTATTCTTCTTACAGTTAAAGTGAAAGTGAAGTTGACATTTGTTGAGAGTCACTTTAATATTGACTCAGACTTGGTTTTTTCAATATATCCGTGTCTAAGTCTTATAAACCTTTTCAGTATAAGTATAGAAATGTGAACCGGGAATAAGAGCATTGCTTTATCTTTGAATTATGACTTCATTGAGAAATCACTTTGCTATATGTTCTTGAAATCAAGATGATGTGTATCTAAAGCATCAAGAACAGAAATAGAAGAATTGAGAGAAGAATAGAAGAAAGGTTATTTTATATATTTTCAGATGAAGCTCATTCTAATTACATTCCAGCTATTTATAAGCAAATGATCGAATGAGTAATTACAGCAGTTTAACAAAGCAGAAATCAAGTAAAGCAACTACCCAAAATAATAGGCACGATCTCACATCCATTAGTGGCAACACCACTCGGTGGTGGATAACACCACTTGCTCTGGACGTGGCCACGAAACACTCGTGGTTTCCCCAATTATTCACACACTAACAATTGAAAAAACAGTAATTAAACAACCCTTGACCAAGTAACCTGATCAAGTCCTTCCTTCTTGCCTGGCTGAGTTTAGGCCCATATCACAAGATGATAAAGTATTTAAATGCCCAAATATGCAAAAAGGGTTATTGGATTTAGGGTTAGATTGTTAGAAAGAATGTTTCTAGAAGGCATTTTAAATTTTTACCACATCTTAACATTCTCAATATTCTCATTTTGTGTAATTTGTAGCTAAAAAAAAAAAAAGAATTCATATTTTTGTTTCTTAGAATTTTATGTTATATTGTTTTATGTTACTTTCTTTTTCCTTGACTACGGTTAAAACACAACACATACTTAGCTGTGAATAATTTTTCAGGGAAGCTTTGATATAATGGAGAAGACTAGAAGTGATGAAGAGGTGGACTTGATTTCTGAACTGCCTGAAGGTGTTTTACATATGATTTTGTCATTTCTACCGTTCAAGGAAATTGTTCAAACAAGTGTGTTATCTACAACATGGGAAGAAGTATGGCGTACGTACCCTGTTTTTACAATTGATGAATCTGTCTTTGATTCTGATATTTATGAATATTTACTTTATGATTGTGAGGGTGAGGACGATGAGGAAATTCGAAGAAAAACAATGAGGTTATATGAGTGTTTGGAACGTTTACTTCAAAATCGCCCAAGTATAGAGAAGTTTAAAACTGAATTATTGGATTTTTTTGGTGATCCAGAATTTGAGTCATTTCTACATAGCTGTGTTTGTTATGCAATTGGAAGCAATATTAAAAAGATGAAACTTGATTTTGCACGTGTAAGTATTCCGTACAATCTACCTCCAATTGTTTTATGTGCAAAATCAATAGAGGTGTTAAAGTTAAGAGGCTGTAAATTAGAGTTACCAACAGAAAGTAATGTTAAGTTACCTTCTTTGAGAAAATTGCATTTGTTTGGGGTTGATTGCAAGGATCATGTGATTAGTAATCTTTTATCTGGTTGTCCTTTGATTGAGGAGATGATTTGTAGTGGTTGTGAAGGTTTGGGAACTGTAAAGTTGTTTGGTCTTTATAGACTCAACAAATTCAAGTTAGTTGATAATAGGGATCTGGAAGCAGTGTATATGAAAAATTTGAATGTCAGTTCTTTTACTATTTCTGGGTCAATTATACCATTTAAGATCAGTGTATACCACTGTATGAATCTTAAGAAGATAAGTTTGGAGTCCACTTCCATAAAGGATGATTGGCTTTGTAAGACAATTTCTGAACTTCCGGTCCTTGAGAGCTTGAAGTTAGATTATTGTCATGAGTTAAAGAGTATTAAGATTTCAAGTTCAAGTCTTAAGAAATTGAAGATCATGATGTGTTCAGAGGTGGTTAAACTCCAGATTGACACTCCTAATCTAAGTGTTTTTTCATATGTGGGTTTTATGTTATCCTTCTCTTCAAATGCTTTGGCTTTGTCAAATATTAATCTTTACTTGTTCTGGAAAGGTCTTTTCACCCCATCACAATGGCACGAAAGATATGTTGAAGTTCTTGCACAGCTCAATCATTTTTCAGAAATATTTGACCTGAATGTTCTTAGTGATGAGGTATATTTGTGCTTGCTAACTAGTTTTGTTTGAGATTTTCTCTCTTTAATGATTTTTTTTACTAAACATATTAAAGTTCTAACTTTATATTTTTAATTTCTTTTATGAAGGTTCTCATCATTCCAGAAGAATTGAGGCAAATTCTACCTTGCCCATTATCTAGTGGCAAGCTTTTGAACTTTAATATATATAAATACTCATCCGTACCTTTTCCAATTGCAAAAGTTATGGATAGCTTGCTCTGGATTGCACCTCATACAAGAGCCGTATCTATAAAATATTATTGTAACCCTGGATTGCTGTCCCCTGTTTTGTTTTTGCTTTCTGGGTGCTTGTTTTGCTTGTAGCTGCTGTTGGTAATTAAATATTTGAGTTGTTAATAGAGGAGGAGAGTAAGTGATTTTTGATTGAGAATGCACTTGTAAATTATTATAATGTTAAATTCTAACAATCTCATTGGTGGGCTTTTGAATAGTATTAATCTCTGGAACTTAATCCAATTATCGAAAGACCATTTATTAGGTGCATATTGTAATAAACTGAAATAAATTATAGTTAACTCACTCTTCTTCGTACGTAACATTATAAAATAAGATCCGTAACGTTGCTCTGCGTTTGGGGGTGTTAATGTTGTTTGGAAGGTCTGATAGCTGGTCCGTTTTCTTGGGGTTGTGCTGGTTCGTTTTGCTGCTCGTTTCTGGGGTGGTCTGTTTTTGGTCTGCGTATGTGGGGTTGTGGTTTTTGCTGTTGCGTCTTGCCTCCTGCTGTGGTGTTTTCTTTTGTTGTTTGCTTTTTCTCTGTTCTGTGTTGCTTCTTCTGCTGTCTTTTGCTGCTTCTTTGTTGTGCAGCTTTAGGGGGGGGGGGGGGGGGGTGGGGGGTGTTGTCCCCCTTTGTTTTATGGCCTTGTCTAAGCTCGGCGATAGAGGTTGTTCGGCCTCTGTCATGGCTTTTTGACTATGTGGGGTCTCTTTTCGTGTGTCGTTGGCTTTTTGTATAAAGTTTTGCCATTTTGCATCTCTTGTTCTAATTTTAGCATTGTAATGTTTGGTTTTCGATATTTCTAGGTTCAAAGTTCCTGAAATTATAACAAGTATATCGATTGGTGTTTTTATAATGTAATTGTTATGGTTGTGTGGAGTGTTTAATGATGACAACAATGTTTGGGTGTTTTAGTGTTTGGTAATTTTGGCATAGTGATTGTGTTTTCGCCATCTCATTGTATGGTTGAGTTCCTATATTGCTGAGTTCATTGATGTTTGAATGTTTGGATTGAATTTCATAGTGGTTGTGTACTCTTAGGTTTGGTAGTACTGCATTTTGGTTTCCTAACAGGTGTTAGGAATTCCCAATCGGAGTTAGAATTTCCCAATAATAGTTAGGAATTCATAACATCAGTTAGGAATTCCAATCTGATGTTAGGAATTCCTAACATCAGTTTGGAATTCCCAATTTGTGTTAGGAATTCCTAACATCAGTTGAGAATTCCTAACTGCTGTTAGGAATTCCTAACACCCGTTAGGAATTCTTAACATCTGTTGACAATGCCAAACGGGTGACCAGTTGGGAATTCCCAATTGCAGTTAGAAATTCCCAACTGGTGTTCGGAATTTCCAAACTGCAGTTAGGAATTCCTAACATCTGTTGGAAATTCTTAACGGGTGTGGTGTTGGGAATTCTAAACTGTATTTTGGAATTCCAAACGATAGTTAGGTATTCCAAACAGTAGTTAGGAATTCTAAACAGAAGTTATGAATTCCCAATTGGTGTTAGAAATTTCCAAATTGTAGTTAGAAATTTTTAACAGATGTTAGGAATTCCTAAATGCAGTTTGAAAATTCCTAACACCTGTTAGGAATTCCTAACTGCTGTTTAGAATTCTTAACTGCCGTTTGGAATTTTCAACAGCAGTTACGAACTCCCAATTGCTGTTGGGAATTTCCAACAGCGTTTTGAATTCTAAACTACAGTAACAAATATCACCTGAAATTGCTTATTCAGTTAAAACATTTGTACTGATATAAATATTTTATGGTTTTATGTTATATTTCAGGATAATTAAATGGGAGAAGATGTGGAATTGTTAGTCAAGGCTGCAGAACAGGTGTTAGGAATTCCCAATCGGTGTTAGAAATTTATAACATATTCAATATCAAGATTCACCTCTGTTTGTGTTTTGTGTTCCTTTGCAAGTAGTATTTCTCTAGGCAAATCTTGTTGTTTTCTTGCCAGGAAACTTGTCTAATTTGGTATATTCTTGTAATCTGAACATATATATATATATCATGTATCTCTTTTTGATTTTTTAAAATTGTACTATATGAATTGATCATTTGATTTTTGTTTGAAGCTGGTTTAGTTTGTTCTTCATCAATTTCCTGGTTTGTTATTAGTAGAGACTAGAGAGTTTGGACAGTAATAACAGATATGAGGAATTCATAACAAATTGGGTTGACGTGGTACGCTTTAACGTCCAACCACGAAAGTTGGCAGTGCATCATGTCTTCGAAAACGTGGTACAGGACGTGGTACGCTTTAACGTCCAACCACGAAAGTTGACAGTGCATCATTTCTTCAAAAACGTGGTACAGGACGTGGTACGCTTTAACGTCCAACCACGAAAGTTGGCAGTGCATCATATCTTCAAAAACGTTGTACAGGACGTGGTACGCTTTAACGTCCAACCACGAAAGTTGGCAGTGCATCATGTCTTCGAAAACGTGGTACAGGACGTGGTACACCATTTTGCCTAGCGTGGTACGGTTCGACGACAACTGGAAAAATTGCTAAACGAAACCACGGCGACAACTGAATACAAACTCAAAAGCGTCTAATTAAAAATAATTTTTTCCTAAATTGCCTAATTGATAAGTGTTTCATGAGGCCAACAGAAAATTTCACTCAACTGACGCAATATTGGCTCTGAAAACGCGCACGGGTAGTCTGCACTAATTCTGTCACCAGTTGGGCATTCCACATATAACAACACTGTTAACAAGTTCAATCCATAACAACAAACTTTATAACATATTCTGTCACCAACCTGTCATAACGAATCCATAGCAATAAGCAATGAAATCCATAAAAGCTACATATAAAACCAGTTTGAATTTCCTTGATGATGTCATGAATTTTTAACTACAGTTGGGAAGTCCTAACTTGTGTTAGGAATTCCCTAACACAAGTTAGGAATTTCCTAACACCAGTTGGGCATTCCACATATAACAGCACTGTTAACAAGTTCAATCCATAACAACAAGCTTTATAACATATTCTATCACCAACCTGTCATAACGAATCCATAGCAATAAGCAATGAAATCCATAAAAGCTACATATAAAACCAGTTTGAATTTCCTTGATGATGTCATGAATTTTTAACTATAGTTGGGAAGTCCTAACTTGTGTTAGGAATTTCCTAATATATGTTAGGAATTCCCTAACACAAGTTAGGAATTTCCTAACACCAGTTGGGCATTCCACATATAACAACACTGTTAAATGTTAGGAATTCCCTAACACAAGTTAGGAATTTCCTAACACAAGTTAGGAATTTCCTAACACCAGTTGGGCATTCCACATATAACAACACTGTTAACAAGTTCAATCTATAACAACAAACTTTATAACATATTCTGTCACCAACCTGTCATAACGAATCCATAGCAATAACCAATGAAATCCATAAAAGCTACATATAAAACTAGTTTGAATTTCCAACTGATGTCATGAATTTCTAACTATAGTTGGGAAGTCCTAACTTGTGTTAGGAATTTCCTAATATATGTTAGGAATTCCCGAACTGTAGTTAGGAATTTCCTAACTCCAGTTGGGCATTCCACATATAACAACACTGTTAACAAGTTCAATCCATAACAACAAGCTTTATAACATATTCTGTCACCAACCTGTCATAACGAATCCATAGCAATAAACAATGAAATCCATAAAAGCTACATATAAAACTAGTTTGAATTTCCAACTGATGTCATGAATTTCTAACTACAGTTGGGAAGTCCTAATTTGTGTTAGGAATTTCCTAATATATGTTAGGAATTCCCTAACTATAGTTAGGAATTTCCTAACACCAGTTAGGCATTCCACATATAATAACACTGTTAACAAGTTCAATCCATAACAAGAAGTTTCATAACATATTCTGTCAACAACATGTCATAACGAATCCATAGCAATAAGCAATGAAATCCATAAAATCTACATATAAAACTAGTTTGAATTTCCAACTGATGTCATGAATTTCTAACTACAGTTGGGAAGTCCTAACTTGTGTTAGGAATTTCCTAACACCAGTTGGGCATTCCACATATAACAACACTGTTAACAAGTTCAATCTATAACAACAAGCTTCATAACATATTCTGTCACCAACCTGTTATAACAAATTCTGTCTACAAAAATAAATACATAACAACAACCTTCTTAACAACACTGTCTACAACACTTAAATCCCTAAAAAGCTGCATAATAAATTCTGTGAACAAGCTTCATAGTAATTAAATTCATAACAACAACCAATTAGATCCATAAATAGGTGCGTATAAAATAGTGTGAAATATTTTACATAACACTTGCATTACACAACAAATAAATACATTAGCATTTAACGGAGCATAAAAACAACAACAATAGCCACAACGACTCCCATAAGTGAACCTATCACGTATGGGAACCACTTGTTTTCATGAGATATGGTTTTGGTAACAACTAGATTGTATACACGCTCCTTATTCCATCGAGGAGGGTATAAAGCATCCACCTTATATGCCTCCGATAGGGAGTTGTAGGACTTCACAAAACTTCCATCAAAGCCGTTGATTTGTGCTTCGCACTCATTCCATGATTTATAAACACCTGGTCTGTAACCTTTAAATACTACATAACCAACGTCCCGTGCCATCCAGCCGCCTACAAATAAACATGTAAAATTAATAGGAAAAATAAATGATATAACATTCAAATATATGGTCAACATATTTAATCATTTCACAAAATTTATTAAATAGCAACTATCAACAACTGTTAACTACAATACAAAACATGTTTATTATACCTTAAGGGTTTCCATTTTGATCGGATAAAGGAATTGGTGCCTTACATTTCTGCCTATTGTGCCCTATTCCTCCGCATCTACCACACTTCCGTTCACCGCCATATAAAACAACAAACCGGACTTTATCCATGTCACCCACCTTTCAAATTCATTGGAAACTTATAATTAAATTTCTAAACAGATATTATAAATTCATGGTACATTAAATCTACAAAATACTATGAATCCAAACACTGTTTCGAAATACGGATATTGTTAGGAATTCCCAACTGCCGTTAGAAATTCCCAACAACTGTTAGAAATTCTCAACTGCCGTTAGGAATTCTCAACGGCCGTTAGGAATTCCCAACTGCCGTTAGGAATTCTCAACGGCCGTTAGGAATTCCCAACAGATGTTAGGAATTCCCAACGGCCGTTAGGAATTCCTAACTATAAGTTGAGAATTCCAAACACTGTTAGGAATTTCTAACGACAGTTGAGAATTCCAAACACTGTTAGGAATTCCTAACCTCTGTTGGGAATTCCTAACAGAGGTTAGGAATTCCTAACGATGGTTATGAAATTCTTAACGACCGTTAGGAAAACAGTGGTGGACAAATTCGAAAAAATTGATTCAATTGTGTAGATTCAATGCTATAATGGAAAATCAACCACAACAACATCAAATTCAACCAAGACCCATGCTCTATTGCACTTATGTAAGCTATTTCCACAAAAATAAAGAACCCTAATACACATTTAATTAAAAATAAGGAAACCTAAAGAAATACCACATTTTTTCAACAAAATTCAACAAAAATTCAACTTGTAAACATTAAATTGACCACAACAACATCAAATTCAACAAAGACCCATGATTTATTACACAAATTCAAGAAAATTCGGACATGGATGACAATTATAAAGTACAAAAGTTTAAAAAAAAGTCAAAAAAAACTCACCTCAACAAAAGAATGGAAGGAAACCTTGTGGAGTTGGTGAATGGTGGAGTTCTACTTGCAAAGGAGGAGAGAACAAAAGAAAAAAAAAATGGAAAGGAAAAGAATGGGAGTGGTTTGGTCGTGAGAGAGGATGAGGAAATAAGAATGAATGCTTGCAAATGGGAGAGGAGAAGTGATGTAAAAACAAATAAGAGATATAATGTGTTAAAAGAGAAAAATTTGTAAGTAAGGGCAATATTGTCTTTCAACAGCCACAAAAGAGTTAGTTGTGCAATATTTTCAAAAATGGGTTAGTTTTCAATTTTGGCCTCCCAAAGAGGTTAGTTTTCAATAAAACCCTTTTTCATATGTGGGTTTTATGCTATCTTTCTCTTCAAATGCTTTGGCTTTGTCAAATATTAATCTTTACTTCTTCTGGAAAGGTCTTGTCACCCCATCACAATGGCACGAAAGATATGTTGAAGTTCTTGCACAGCTCAATCATTTTTCAGAAATATTTGACCTGCATGTTCTTAGTGATGAGGTATATTTGTGCTTGCTAACTAGTTTTGTTTGAGTTTTTCTCTCTTTAATGATTTTTTTTACTAAACATATTAAAGTTCTAACTTTATATTTTTAATTTCTTTTATGAAGGTTCTCATAATTCCAGAAGAATTGAGGCAAATTCTGCCTTGCCCATTATCTAGTGGCAAGCTTTTGAACTTTAATATATATAAATACTCGTCCGTACCTTTTCCAATTGCAAAAGTTATGGATAGCTTGCTCTGGATTGCACCTCATACAAGAGCCGTATCTATAAAATATTATCGTAACCATCGTTCGCATTGGCACCGGTTTTCTTTTGAGGTACTTTATATAATGTTGATATATTTTGTCTTTTCCAAATACTGTACGTTGCCTTTCATGTTTACATAAAATGTAAGCTTTATTGCAGTTTATTTATATTTCAGCTCTCATATAAGAAGCAAGTTTCTTCTTGTTGCAAATTTCTTCCCACATGTTGGCAGCACTGCATAGAGGAAGTTCATATTGAGATTAGTGATGACGGAGGAAATGATATCGAAAGGTATTCTTTAGAGGGTACGGAGTTCTTAGAGAATATTGATGATCTTTGCGAAATCACTGTTCTTAGAGAATAGTTATCTTTTGTTGTATTACTGCAGAAATTGATTTTATGTTTTCATCTTCGAGTCTTGGACGGTTGATTTCATGATGAAACACCTTGTCCATATTTTGTTGGAGTGTAGGACACTGAGACATTGAGTAATATTGCTATTTGTCTTGAACAGTATAGGTTTTTTTTATTATTATTTTATTATTTTTAATATTACAATAATTCGAGATTTGGGGGATAGACTCTTACTCACAAAATCATGGTGTAGGTGTGAGGGGCAAACCAAGTCAACCTCATATTATACTATAGTTGATGAGTTAGTTTTTCATTATTGGATTTTAATCCAATTGTCTAAAATAACAAAGATTTAAAAATTAAAAAAAATTAAAACTAAAAGAAACTAACTATCTGTCACATAACTACCCGGTAGGGATGGGAATTTCCCCCACGGGGCCCCACCCCCATTTGGGGGCAAATTTTGCCCCCAAATGGGGTTTTGGGGTGGGGGTGGGGGTAAATTTTGCCCCCAAAACCTAAATGGGGGTGGGGGTGGGGGAACCTCCCCCACCCCATTTCCCCATTCCCCCATTTTCTAAATGGGGGGGTGGAGGTGGGGCCCCAAATCCCCCATATTTATTTATTTATATATTTTTAATTTTATTTAAAAAAAACTTTAACTCTGTTAATCTATTACTCATATTTTGGAATGATCGAAAGTTTTAAATTTATTTTAACTTTTATATGTAATAGTGAAATACACTAACACTATATTATTATAGTTATTTGTATTAATTTTGGATTAAATTAAATCAATTATATATTTTTTAGATTGTATATTTTGTTAATTATTTGATTGAATATTGAAACAGGATGAAACAAAAGTTTGGTCCGATCAAATTCCGAATTTCGGATTGAAAATTTTTAGGATTAGAAATAGGGGAAATGGGGGACGGGGTGGGGGCAGGGGAAGCTCCCCCCAAACACCCCCATCCCCAGTTCCCCCAAATGGGGTTTGGGGGCGGGGGTGGAGGGAGGTTTTAGGAACGGGGGTGGGGGGACCCTCCCCCGCCCCATTGGGCCCCCATTCTCATCCCTACTACCCGGCAACTATATATGTCCTATACCATAGCTAAATAATATATAGTTATATCCTATATTACTATCATATCGGTTATCATCACTGTTGCGTATTACTATTTGAACAATTTTTTGGTTGTTTGGTTGAAACTTGAAACTATGAATCATTTTTTATTATCTTACAAAATGTTATGAATGTATGGGTGTCTTCCACCATGTTATATAGCATGGCAAGTGGCAAAATATTGGAATTTGGAATTGATACGTGTCTTATCACATGCATAATAAGTGTGTAAAATTGCAATATGCACCCCTTTAATATTTGCCTATAAATTTGGCTTTTGTCTGATTAATAATGATTGATGATTTTTGATATCTCTCGTCTCTCTCTATCTCATTTCTCTCTCACTTTGTTTCTCTCACTTTGTTTCTTTATTTCATCTCTTCATCAATGCACATTTGTTCTCTCTCAAGTATGTTCCTTCTTGGATCTATCATTCTCTCGTTTTTCATCTCATATTTTCTTGCATTTTATTCTTTTGTTTTGTCAATTAATTATTGTTATCTATTGTTGTTTCCAATTTTATTACAACACGTTATCAGCACGAATGCTGTTATTCCCAGAACCTGAAGTTCTGAATTTATTACTACTGGGACCTGAAGTTCCTAGATTTATTACTAGAACCTGAAGTTCTGAATTTATTAATTACTGAAGCCTGAAGCTTCCAAATTTTTATTTATTAATACCAGAACCAGCAGTTCTGAATTTACTTTCTCGCACTTTACTTTTATACAATTTATTTTACTGCATTTTATTTACTTTTAAGCAATTTATTTTCTCGCATTTATTTATTTATATGCTTTTATGTGATTGGCCATGCCAACCTACCAGAACCTGCAGTTCTGGATTTACTTTATCGCATTTATTTATTTTTATGCTTTTATGAGATTGGCTATGCCAACCAATCAGAACCTGCAGTTCTGGATTTATTTATTTATTTATTTTTCTTTTTCTCGCATTTATTATTATGCATTTTACTTTACGCAATTTTTATTTAAACAATTTGGTTACCCATCAAGAACCTGAAGTTTATGAATTTATTTATCATTACCAGAACCTGAAGCTTCTGAATTTATTTATTTACAAATATTCGTTTATATATCTGAAGGTATAAATTCCTCGGATTTTTGTCAGACCAGAAGTTCTGACTCCGATTGTGATTTTTGGATAACCAGAAGTTATAATTATGTCAAAGCTTGTAAATTTGAAATTTGCTGCACTGGAAGTGTCTGAGGACAATTACGATCTGAAAGTCCAATACCTAACGGTCACGGAATCAAAAGTTCTATGGCAAGAACTAAAAAGACCGATTTGATAACCAACCAGAAGTTGCATTACCAAATGCCAGGTATCAGTGGCAACATTTACGTTTTCAAGACTTTAGATCAGTCTCTAAGTAAAATACTGTTTTATTCAAAATCACTACACAGCTGAAATTGTGTGGTCAGGATGTAATCCGAAATCATTAATAAAAATAGTAAATTTTCTCCCCTATTCATTTTATCTCATTATTCTTCTTCATCTTATTTCTGTTATATTATCTATTATTTTAATTTTACGCATCTATTTAATTTTATGAAATTTATGTACCTGAATATGCCAACTAACCAGAACCTGAAGTTTCTGGATTTGTATAAATTATGTGTTGAGCCTAACTAGGTCAACCGTTAAGTTTCTGGAATTTAAACCAAGCTCGGCTAGACCGACTAACCAGAATCGGAAGTTTCTGTATTTGTATAAATTCTGTGTTGAGCCTAACTAGGTCAACCGCTAAGTTTCTAGAATTTAAACCAAGCTCGGCTAGACCGACTAACCAGAATCTGAAGTTTCTGGATTTATCATTATAATATTTAATATTGGCGCGGTTTTACAAACCAATCAGAATATGTCTGGATTCATTAATATGTACATGAATGTCATACTTGGGACCTGAAGTTCTAATTTTGAATACGAAATATTGAATATGAACTTGAAGTTCTTAAGTTTTGAACATGAAGTTCTAATCAGACTTGAAGCTCTGAATATAATTTAAATTGTGACATTAAAAATTTTATGTCAAAATTTATTAGAACCAGAAATTCTGAATTGAATCAAGTTACGATTGTTTCATATAGAAAGTCAATTTGTGATTTCTATTTAGAACCTAAAGTTTTCTGAATTTTATGAACCTGCAGTTCATGGTCGAACCGGAAGTTCGAAAAATCAATATGATTCATGATATTTTTTTTATATAAAGTAATATATTTTTATATCTATATATTTATAATTTTGATCTCTCTATTTGATATGCACTTTTATTTATTTTTGTTTCGTTTTGTTTTGTGAATATATACATCTTTAAACGGTATATTGAATGATGTTGAAAAGCAAGATACATGAGATATATGTCTAGCTGATAGTGCACCGATGCATACGATTCTGCGGAATCAGAAATATTTTCTGAATTTAACCTTGCTCAAAGCAAATGTTAATACAATATCGGGTCCAGCAGATCTGATAGAAGGCTCCGGTAGAGCCATGATATTGTTACCAAACAATACTAAAATATGTATCAGTGATGCTTTATATCCAAGTAGATCCAGAAGAAATCTACTTAGTTTCAAATATATACGGTGTAATGGATATCACATAGAAACTATAAGTGATGAAAATATTGAGTATCTGTGCATTACTTCTCATAATTCAGGCTAGAAGCTCATTATGGAAAAGTTGCGTGGTTTATCATCTGGATTATTTACACCCTTATAAGAGATGTAGAAATTTATGCAGTTATAAACTAGAAGTTCTCAAATCCAAAAATATTTATGCTATGGCATGACCGTCTTGGTCACCCGGGATCTACAATGATGCGTAGAATCATTGAAAATTCTCATGGGCATCCATTAAAGAACCAGAAGATTCTTTTATCCCACGAAAATTTATGTACTACATATTCATAAGGGAAGTTAGTGATAAAACCATTTCATTCTAAGGTTGACTTTAAATCACCATCATTCCTACAAAGGATTCAAGGGGACATATGTGGACTGATTCATCCACCTAGTGGACCGTTCCGCTATTTTATGGTCCTAGTTGACGCATCCAGTAGATGGTCACATGTTTGCTTATTATCAATACGCAATGTTATTTTTACAAGATTACTCGCACAAATTATCAGGCTTCTGGCACATTTGCCCGATCATCAGATCAAATCAATCCGCCTTGATAATGCTGGTGATCGAATTTACTCCCAAGACATTTGATGAATATTGCAGATCAGTTGGGATTAATGTTGAACATCCAGTTCCACATGTTCATCCTCAGAAAGGATTAGAGAATCACTTATCAAGTATCTCCAGGTAATTGCGAGAACTTTATTATTTCGATACAATTACCAATTTTTATATGGAGACATTCTATTCATCTCTAACTCACTGCTTATCATTATAATTTACCATTACAACATGTAATTGGTCATAGTCATGCTCATTTTTTTTAGATAATTGATCATCTGATAATTATTAATCAGTTATTTGATATACTAAAGGTGACAAAATTTTATAAGTTGCTATCTCATAAACCCCGGCCGGGTGATTGTTCCTGAAGAACGATCTGAGTAAAATGCAACAAATAAATCATCTGATACATATCATAGGTTTGTAAACCTTTTATTTCGAAATGTATTGTTCCCAGAAGAGGAAAATAAATTATCAGGATCCTAATGTAAACAAGACTCGAGTTATGAATAAATCCACTTTCTCTAGATCAAATCTATAAGAGTTAGATATATTTAAAGAGACATAAAGTCCCTGAAGTGACTAAATCCATTGAAATGGAAGAAATCTCAACAGAGATTCAAGTATATTGAAATTGAGAAAATTTCTATAAATCATACATGAGAGATGTGGAATAGTAAAGAAACGATCTACATTTTTCAAATACAGTAGCTACTGAAATAATGATTATGAAACTCATAGTATCGATGATTATAGACAAAGGCATGATTGGCCTAAATGAAAAGAAGCAATTCAAGAATAATTGACTTCATAAGCCAAACATAAAGTATTTAGACCAATAGTTCTCCAGACACCTGAAGATGTCAAAGTAGTTGGATACTAAAAGGTCTTTATACGGAAACGTAATGAGAAAAACGAGATCGTAAGATATGAGGCACGACTCGTAGCACAGGGTTTCTCGCAGAGACCTGGTATTGATTTTGATGAGACGTTTTCACCAGTGATGGATACAATTACGTTTCGATTTCTGATAAGTTTGGCTGTCTCAAAAAGACTTGAAATGCGTCTTATGGACGTAGTAACTGCCTACCTATATGGCTCACTTGATTCAGATATTTATATGAAAATCCCAGAAGGATTTAGAATGCCAGAAGCATACAACTCAAGACCTCGCAATTTATATTCAATTAAATTACAAAGGTCCTTGTATGGATTAAAGCAATCTGGGCGCATGTGGTACAACCGCCTCAGTGAATATTTGATTAAAGAGGGATATATCAATAATCCCATATGCCCATGTGTTTTCATAAAGAAATCAGAATCTGGATTTGCTATTATAGCAGTTTAAGTTGATGACATGAATTTGATTGGAACTCCTGGAGAGCTCCTAAAAACTGCTGAATATTTGAAAAAGGAATTTGAAATGAAAGACCTGGGAAAGACAAAATATTCTCGGTCTGGAGATTGAGCATAAATCAGACGGAATACTTATCCATCAATCAGCTTATATTGAAAAGATTCTGAAAAGATTTAATATGGATAATGCTCACCCATTAAGTACTCCTATGATTGTTAGAACCCTTGATCCTAAGAAAGATCCATTCCGACCACTGGAAGATGGTGAAAAGATACTTGGTCCTGAAGTACCATATCTAAATGCAATTGGTGATTTATTATATCTGGCCCAATGTATTATACCAGATATTGCATTTTCAGTAAATTTACTTGCTAGATTCAGTTGAGTACCAACTCGAAGACATTGGAATGGGATCAAACATTTTTTTTTTTCGTTATCTTCGTGGAACAAAGGATTTAGGGTTATATTTTTCAAAATCTAACAAATTTTCAGGTTTACATGGTTATTCTGATACCGAGTATCCATCTGATCCCCATAAAGCCCGTTCACAAAAAGAATATGTTTTTACCTATAATGGCACAGCAATCTCCTGGCGCTCCACAAAGCAAACTCTCGTTTCTACATTCTCTAATCTTTCTGAGATTCTTGCACTTCATAAAGCAAGCCGAGAATGCGTGTGGCTAAGGTCAGTAATTCATCATATTCAAAATACATGTGGTTTTTCATTATCTACAGGAATGCCGACACCAATATTTGAAGATAATGCGGCTTGTATCGCTCAAGTTAAAGGGGGATATATCAAAGGAGACAGAACCAAACATATTTCTTCTAAATTCTTCTATGCTCATGAACTTCAACAGAGCCGACAAATATACGGTCTACAGATAATCTTGCAGATTTGTTTACCAAAACATTGCCTACAACAACTTTTGAGGAACTGGTATATGGGATTGGTATGCGTCGACTCTGCAAATTACATGATTGATATTGAAGTTTCATTCAGGGGGAGCGTTCAATCAGGGGGAGCAAAATTTTCGAATGAATGCATGTGTACTGTACTCTTTTTCCTTCTACCGGATTTTATCCCACTGGGTTTTACCGGGAAGGTTTTAATGAGGCAGTTCTGAACATAACCCCACCACTTGATCCTGAAGATCATTGTATATATTTTGCTGAGGTTTTTATCCCACTGGGTTTTTCCTAGCAAATTAAAATACAAATGGTGGAATCCAAGGGGGAGTGTTATGAATGTATGGGTGTCTTCCACCATGTTATATAGCATGGCAAGTGGCAAAATATTGGAATTTGGAATTGATACGTGTCTTATCACATGCATAATAAGTGTGTAAAATTGCAATATGCACCCCTTTAATATTTGCCTATAAATTTGGCTTTTGTCTGATTAATAATGATTGATGATTTTTGATATCTCTCGTCTCTCTCTATCTCATTTCTCTCTCACTTTGTTTCTCTCACTTTGTTTCTTTATTTCATCTCTTCATCAATGCACATTTGTTCTCTCTCAAGTATGTTCCTTCTTGGATCTATCATTCTCTCGTTTTTCATCTCATATTTTCTTGCATTTTATTCTTTTGTTTTGTCAATTAATTACTGTTATCTATTGTTGTTTCCAATTTTATTACAACACAAAAGCATTTTTTGCCTATTGTGAGTTTCTTTTTGTAAGGAATTTTTTTTTCCTCAAATATCTTCATAGTTCTTCACAATTTTATCTACAAAATCTTAGGAGTTATATACTATACAATCTAAATAATTAACATAAAATTCAACCTAAATAATAGGGTAAGTGAGTTGTTATTATTACCACACAAATCCTGGAATGATATGGTTAATAAACAAACCATTTACGATATCATTTAGGTTGGATTTTAGACTAATATTTTGGGTTATCCAGTATCAATGAAATCTGAATGTATTCATCGAACTTCATGTGTTTGATATAAAATTAATCGAGTATGACTGTCTGAGGGTCCAGGGGCTTCATGCAGTGGAAGAACCAATAAATCAAACCGAACCCAATTGGATCGGTTTGCTTTGCTTTGATTCAATCCATTCAATTTGGGTCGAATTAATGGGGTTGGTCTATTAGATTATTTTACTCGGTCTTTTTCTATGTTTAACCTAGTTTGGGCTGGATAATGGACTTTATCCATTTATTTATTTTTTTTGTGAGAAATTATCTAAATTATTTTATGTGCTTAAAACTATGTTTGAGATTGCTTTGTTTAATAAATAATCCGTTTATGGTTTAACTTCAGAAATAATCACCTTAAGAAAAAAGTAGGTAGGTGTTTGGTAAATTAAATTTTAAAATTGCTTAACTTTTGAAAGGATGGAAAATGTATTGAACAAAATGACTAAAATGGACATCATTAAACAATATACAGTAAATATAAAGCATAGAAAAAAAAAACAAATTTAAACAGAAAAAATATATATATATATATATTATGACTGAGTCAACTCAGTCTCTTTTCAAACAACACTCGTCAACTCAGTCTCTTCACATCGGAAAATCAGCTACTGCCTAATGAAGAGAACCAAAATCCATTGGTGGCGTTGGAGGAGACAGTTTTCTTCCGACAGTGGAGGAGGCGACAAAAAGTCGGTTCTACTCCAGCGAACCTCCTACATCCTCGCAGTCGAGATCTAGACGAGATCTCGTGACGGAATCTCGCGATTGGATTGGAAGAACCGGCTTCCTCCGGCAATGTCGACGTCACCGGAAGAGGCCACATATCTTCTGGACATTTTTGTCAATGGTGTCTGGTGACCACCACCACGGTGGCCATGAATGTTATGTTGTCATTGCTGTGTTTTTCAAATGATTTATTAATATATTTTAATTAAAAAATAATTATATTTTGATTTTGTAATTTTTTAATCATTTAAAATTTCAGTTTTGTAAAAAATAACTCCTAAACCCGATGGAATATATTATTGTCTTTATATTAATTAGTGGGGTTATTATGGACATTACTTAAGCAATGAGTTAGCTTTTTCAATAATTAGTTTTCAAAAGCTACCCCCAACCAACTTCTTAAAAGCTGATTATTGGAGAAGCAAATTATAAAATAAGCTGATTATGGAGTGTTTACCAAACACTTTATTAATCATAGATTTCAAAATAAGTGATTATTTGTTAAGTTTAAGCAATCACAAACATAGCCTAAGACTGTTATTTTGCCACTGGAAAGTCGATGATGATTGATGAAACAGTAATGGCATTGCATTTTATTTTGTACTTGAGCTTTTTGGGCCATTACATATTATAAGCCTTAGCTATTGTTATGATTTGGGCCGAAAACAATATTGCCATTCTCAAAAAATATAGTTGCGAGTTGTGTTAATTAATGGAATGATAATTAACCTTTATGGGGTATATTTTGTTTAGGCAAGGATAATCAACCTAATATTTTTCTTGATTAACTTATCATTTGCGCAAAGAATTATATACATTATTATTAGTATTCGTATATTCGTTATAGCTAGGAAGATACACAACCCTGTGTTATAAATTAAAGTATGGTGTGTGTATATTAAATTTATAATGTGAGTGTGAAGAACACTTCACAAGAAAATCTCCATTCTCAGCTTCCAAACATATATTTTTCTCTCAGTCATTTTAACAAACATTTACACGTTTGTCTCAGCTGTGTTTTAAAGGGCTGTGATGATCGAGATTGTTTCTTCTTCAGCTCAAGAATTCACTACAGTCTTCAAAACCCATCTCCACTTGATCTGTGATGCTTTGACTGGCAGCAATAGAGTACTCGTATTCAAAAACCAAACAGACTCTCTCCTGAGAGAAAATCAAATTATAGAAACACACGCACAAACAGAGATAAAAAAGGGAAGAAATAATTAGAAGCTGTTTAGAAGGCAAGTGTTGAAGCTTGTATCGCGCATCTCCGAGACGCAATTTCTGGTGCACTTTCGATGGGTTTTGCTTTGCTGCTTTGGAGAGCCTTTGATGGGTTTTGCTTTGCTGCTTTGGAGAGCCTTTGATGGGTTTTTCATCTGAGAGGGCACGTCAACAGTCAACACAAAATAATTAATGACGTATTCGGCCACATCATCAAATAAATGGTAGTGTGCCACATCAGATGGTTACTGGAAAAAGTGCTCGACACGTCATTAAATACGTGTTGACGTGGCCGGACACGTCAACTAACAGTACCTGAAAAATTCGTGACGTGCACACTCACTATGTTAGATTACGAAAAACAACCTCCGTTGAGCAGAAACGCCGCGAAGCATTTTCATCATGTCCCTCCTACTCGCCGGCGCCGCCAAGGAGGCCACCGACCACCTCTTTATCTTCCCCTCCGCTGGCGCTTCCTTCAATCTGTTTGGGGCACGGGAAAGTGATGAAAAAGAAAAGAAAATGTGGGAATTTTTGTTAGTGTTCAGGGATCAGGTAGTCTCCTATCAAATATTAACTGAGTTTCTTTTTTGTTATTGGTAAAAAGTTTTAAAGATTTGTAAAGTTTGAATTTTTATTATAGTTTAGTGAATTAGTGAACACCCCACCTGGGATTTGAAGGTTTATGTGAATGTCGATGTTTAATGGTCTAGGGGTTGGCGGTTGACCAAAATTTAGCAGCTTGATTTATCAAATTCTGCTGAAATTGATGATACATATGATGTATGGCTGAGATGGACCAGAGAGCTTATGATTCATGAATGAGAATCAGTTCAATGCTCATTTTCAAATTTGATGTTTGAAGCTCATGGGGTTGATTGGGAAGTCATGTTTGGTCCAGTTTCAGCCATTTTCAGATAAATTTTAGCAGTTAAATTATTAAATTCAGCTGAAATTAATGAACTCATGTTTTCATTGTTTTCATTGTTGGTTTACTTTGATACTCGTAGGGGTGGGCGTTTTCGGGTTGGGTTGAAAAATTTTCAACCCAATTCAACCCAATGTAAATTTTAACCCAACCCAACCCAACCCAACCCAATATTTGTCTGGTTGAGTTGGGTTGGGTTGATCGGGTTGGGCTTTTAAGCCTAATAGAAAAAATATATTCGAATTCAAATTTTGTTATATGAAAGTTTAAATTTAAAATAATTTTTTCACCCTAATATAATATTACATAGAATTTAGATTTCTTAAAGGCATTAAAACCAAATCACAACATATAATATTGTTGCATAATTAAAAAAAAAAATTTTAAAAATATAACAATTTATCTAACTTGGAAAGTCTCCATCTAAGCCTCTTATTCATTTTACAATTATAATCACTCCGTTGAATATCTCGTGGTTGGATAATCTATTATTTATTTCAATCAACATAATAGTTTGAGCTTCTATACAATTATTAGACTTTTTTCTACCAAATTATTAATCGAATCCTAAGAAAAAAAAATTATTTTAAAGTACAATCAAGGATGTGGCCAATTAATATAAAAGATGTAAACAATATAATTGCATATTTTTAATAAATGTATTATATATTATCGTATAAAATATTTAAAATTATGTATTTATATTTGTCATTTATAATATTATAAATGGTGCATGAGTAAAATTTTTAAATATTTTAAAATATGAGATTTCATAATAAATATAATCATAAATAAAGTTATTTAATTTATTTTTATTAATTATGTTGGGTTATATTTTATTGATCCAACCCAACCCAATCTTAAAAGCAACCCAACCCAATCTAGTCGGGTTGAGTCGGGTTGGTCGGGTTGGGTTGGGTTGGCGGGTTGGTGCCCACCCCTAGATACTCGCATCAATTGTAGGGTCCTTTTGTTCATATACAAAGCCTGTCTACTTCAAATTTCTTTTTCTTTTCGTTCGACAATGAAGATGGAAAAAAAAAAAAAAGGATTGATTACTTCAAAAGTTGCTCAAAATGTTACATATCCCAATGTATTGATAACCTGTTAAAATTTGGTAAATCTAAGCACAAAGCTAGAAGTTGACAGGCTTCAGCTTAAAAGCTTCCTTGGCTGCTCTCTTAATATATTTGATACAGATGGTGCGGCAGTTCAGCCACCATTGCCCGGAGGATATAGAGTCCTCCTCTCGAAGCTCATAATCAACACAGATTCAGACATTTCTTTCTTTTGTCGATGAGAACTGAGAAGGAAGAAGTCAAAGGCCGTTCGAAGCAGAGGCATTTAGAGAGAACCTCTTACAGAAAAGATTATGAAAGATTGAGCAATGCCAGTTCAAACTGAAATCACATCCAAAAAAGTTTGGACAGCTGTTTTTTTTTTTTTGGGTTGGTTTTGTAAATTCAACAGATATGCTGCAAAGGCAATAATCAATGTAATAATCAGCTTCTTTTGGTTTCACTGAGAATATTATTATATATGATTAATTAGTGAATTTATACATATTAATATATTACAGCTATATTTCTGATTATATACAATCCATCTGTCTCTAGGCCAAATGCAGCATTTCTTGACCATTAAATCTTCTGAAGAAACTCAGATTGAGCAAGGTACTTAAAGGTTATCGCTTTTGAAGTGTTTCTGAAAGCATTCCTCTTCCCTACAGGCTATCCCTATCTGCACACAACCTTGTATACTTAAATCAATAGTCTTGGAAATCAACTCGCAAAATACCCATCAGATCCTTCTGGAACTGGTCCTACAAGTTCCTGAAAGATCGACAAAAGAATCAAAAAATATATCAGCAATAAGTTATCATCTGACTATACAGATACAGCCAGATAAGATCACTGTTATAAAACTAGTTCATTATGGTTAAGTATTATCACTATAATACATGCAAAGAACGAAAGCAAGATGTGAGGGTGTAGTGAGTCAAGTTCGCATTCAGGGTTTTTTCTTATTGAAAACATAAAAGGGTCAAACTTGATTTTCCAAGCCATCTGATAAATGGAAGTTGAAACCAATGTCAAGAGGAAACCTTTCACTTCATTGTACCCAAGAAATGTGCAATTAAATGTATTATTAATAGCTAGAGAAACTAACCTGAATTTCTTTGGGAAGTTCTCTATAATGGTTCAACTTGTTTCGCATGACTCGCAATAGGTCTCGAACACCGTCAATTCTATAACAGCAGTAATGGCCAATATTAGTAATGAATATTGGTTCCATCTTTTCATTCCATTTGTACCCAGAGCCACTGATGCAGTATTTTCTAATGCCTTCAGGAGTGCTGTATAGGTCCTCTCTATATTCTAATTCTACGCTGTCACTTGTGTCGCGTAGGAATGAGAGTCTTGTCTCAGAACTCCAAATAGAGGATGATGCAACACTTCAAATGCACTTGGCCTGACAACAAATTAGAAGTATTTCATCAAGAAAATGTTTCGAAAAATAAAGAACATTAAACAGACTGCAAATCCATTGCGGTATTCAGCAATACAATTGCCAAACCGATGTCTACCACCACTGATGCAGAAATATATGACACAACCCAAACTGAACAAATCTACTGCACGAGTTTGACGTCCATGAAGAAGTTGTTCTTGCCAACCAATACTATGATCCAAAGTTAAATTTTGCGCATAAGGACTTAATATATGTACTAGTTCATCATAAGATGGGTGTCATTCCCCTCACGTCCACATTTCTAGGAGGTAACAGTTAATTACATTATGTTGGTAAGAGTTAGACAGAGTACTTGCCAGTAGCATGATGACCCAAAGAAGACATATCTGCAAGGAGGTGCTTGTTAATGCCTATCACTTGTTGTAATTCCCTTCTGAGGCATCTCACATCATGTTCTGATTTCTCATTTGCAGTAGTCAGTTGACGCTCTTCAAATCCAATTCTTTTGTCAAGGCCTGCACCTGAGACTCTCGGCGATCGCGATCAACTCTCACTTGTTGCAATTCCCTTCTGAGGCATCTCACATCATGTTCTGATTTCTCATTTGCAGCAGTCAGTTGACACTCCTTCAAATCCAATTCTTTTGTCAAGGCCTGCACCTGAGACTCTCGGCGATCGCGATCAACTCTCACTTGTTGCAATTCCCTTCTGAGGCATCTCACATCATCATGTTCTGATGATTCTCTTTGGCTTACAACCTCATCCTGTGACGTTTGGAATATAAACATAGCATTAACAATATGTAACTTTAAAACAACAACAATTAGTTTCTAAAAAAATAGACTAAAAGAAAATCAATTTATATTACCTTGTTTGCCCAACATCTCCCAATCCATGAGAATAATCCTACAAACCAAACATTCAAAATGTCATGCAATCTCAGAATATTAAAACACAGAAAAAAAAAATGAATTACATGTAGAGCAAGTATGTGTAATATTAAACCTG
The DNA here is from genome assembly GCA_954870605.1 of Acer campestre. Taxonomy (NCBI): domain Eukaryota; kingdom Viridiplantae; phylum Streptophyta; class Magnoliopsida; order Sapindales; family Sapindaceae; genus Acer; species Acer campestre. The sequence continues at coordinate 435,073 of OX940800.1, forward strand.
AAGCAATTAAATTGTTGATTCTGTTGTTGTGATTCTCGGGCACAGTTGGTGGTGGTAGTGGTGGAATGTGGAGACTTGAGAGACTTGAGAGGAAGAGAAGAGATAACTCTTCCTCTCAAATAAGTCTAAAAAAAAATAGGGATATTATTATTTTCCACCCTCACTTATAAGATATTGGTCATTTTGTACCCTCTAGTTTGAGTAATGGCCAAAATCCAACTTCCGTTAACTTCTGTTAACTTATTAACAAAAACACTGATATACCCTTCTAACCCTCTTCTTCAGTTTTTAATTTTGTTCTTTTAAAAAAAAAAAAAAAAAACAATTCAACTTCAGGTCATTAACAACATCACCAGTTTCAATCTTCGCCATCTATATCAGAGATGGATGGTGGAGATAATCAGAAAAAAAAAATTCAACAACTTCATCACCATTATTGTCCAAAGTTTCCAAACCCATAAAAAAAATATCAACATTCAACACACCACCAAACCCAAAAAAAACTCATCAACACACCACCAAATCCAGAAAATCATCATCAACACGCCTGCAGAACCTATAATCTGACCTTCATCATCACCATCACACCCAGACCGCCATCATCATTCATTACCAACACCAGAACCCAGAACCCAGAAAAAAATAATTCATCATCACCACCAACACGAAAAAGCAATTCCGATTCTCTTTTCTATTTTATTTTTCTTTAACAAAACATGCAAAATTATCGCCAAACCAAGCCCAGATCCACCAAATCCAAAGATAAATTTAAAAAAAAAAATTAAACATGTAAAGAACAACAAAGATTTCAAAAAACCTTTATCAATTTTTTTTTCAAAAAAAAGTCAAAACAATTTCCAGAAATCTAAAACATTTTCCAGACCTTACAACCACACAAATACACACACCACTCAAACACAAATACAAAACCTAAACCTTAAATCAGATGTGTAAGAGAACAAGTAGGAGAAGGAGAGAGAGATGAGGAATCTTGATTTGAAGATGGGGTCTGATCTGGAGATGGGAATGAAACTCCCTTTTTTTTTTTTTAATTTGAAGATGGGAGATTGGGAGGTGAATAGGTGATTGGTTTTTAATTTTTTTTTTAAGAGAAAGAGAGAGATTGGGGTGGAGATCGGTGGTGAATGGGGTGTGTGTGTGAGAGAGAGAGAGAGATGAGAGGTGGAGAAAAGTGAGAAAACATAGAAATGGTGAAAAGCTAGGGAAACGGTGAAGATGATGATAAGGAGAGAACAAACACAGTATTTGATTTTGTATCAAGGTCAAATACTGTGAGGATCCACTGTGAGTCTATGATTCTATATATTCTATCACATGCTGCTTTTGACCATCAAGTATTTACTTGATCCACCGGATCATTACTCTTGACAGGCTGACAGCTTCCCAACTTTAAAGTGTTTTGTCTTTACTCTGTAGCTAAATAAAAGGAAAGTTTTATTTTTCTTCACTGGGTTGAGATAGATATCATTTTGGGAGTCTTGGGACGAGGTTTGCTAGTGTACACACCTCCAGTAATCTTGTGCATTTTAGCACGATGTAGCTCACACCAATTAAACATCAAGCATGTCGGACTGTCGGTATTAAATGTACTTCTTTCCAAGGTAATACATTGTTTTAATGATTTAGAAAAAATTAACAGAGATAATGATGAAGGGTGAGAAAAAGTTACGAAAAAATTGATGCTTCCTACCCAGCATCTGATTCTTACCTTTCTTACCTTGCAAGTTAATTTTACTAGTCAACCATTAAAGTCTACAAATTAATACACCCATAAATGCAACTTCCACGGTAAAGAAAGGTTTCTAAACAAAAACCCCATTGATGAAACAAGCTTGAACTATATATATAATTCTATAAATAAGTAAATAACACAGGTAGAAGAGAGCTTCCACATATCAAAAAGCTATTATATATGTCCATAAACAATATAAAATCCAATGATATTATCATATTATATATATACAGTCTTTCTATTGTCAGTTCGTCCTGACAATCAGGGCTATCTCTAGATATTTTGGGGCCCCATCCAATTAATGATATTAACAAAAATCAGGACCCCAGTCGAAGGAGAGAGGGCGGCGATTTTGATTCAGACGATGTCAAACTGAGTTAGCAAATAGCAAAGAAAGGTTAGCAATTCAATTGAATTTTCTTTCAAAAAAAAAAAATCAATTGGACTCAGACAATTTTGATTCAGACGATGTCAAACTAAGTCTGATATGTTAGAATTCAATTGGGTTTTAATGTTTATTTTTGTTAAATTATATCGATGATAATTGGGTTAAAAATAGCAAAGAAAGATTTAAAATTGAGCCCTTTTAAAACTTAAAAAGATTGGACTTAAGGCCCCTAATTTTATGAAAGAAAAAGATATAAATTGGCCAATTGGGGGCCCCAGCAAATGGCTGGGTTTACGATCCTCATGGGCCGGCCCTGCTGACAATAAGGGGGGGTGTATTCAATTAGGATTCTTGAGGACATTTAAAGACATTATAAATCTTGGTGTATTCAATTAGGACATTTAAAGACTTTAAAAAAATCTATATTAATCCAGTGGTATTCAATTAGGATTTCTATGGACTTTTAAAGAATCCTTTTAAATCTAGGTGTATTGAATTGAGACTTTAAAAATGTCTACAAGAATCAAGGTGTATTCAATTAGGACTAGATTTTAAAGGATTTTCTTAGGTCATGGATTTTGGTGGATTTTGGTGGGCTTGATAGTGAGAGATATAAATATCAAATGTCATAACATGTCCAGCCTTCTTCCCAAAGATTTTAGTGGATTTTGCTCTCTCTCTCTCTCTCTCTCTCTCTCTCTCTCTCTCTCTCTCTCTCTCTCTCTCTCTCTCAAAATAGAAACGTGTTGCTTCTTCTCACTTCTTCTCTGCTCAAATAACCATGATCGATGATCTTCCCTTGCTGATTTTTTAACTGCAATCTTAACCCAACAACACCCAAAAAAAAAAAAAAAAAAAAAAAAAAGTCAAAGCACATTCCACTACCACGATTAGCACTTTTTTTTTTCTTTTCTGTGAGTTACACACACCGGTAAGTGGCAACACATACAAGCAAATACGTTTATTTTTTTTTATTTTTTTTTTTTTTTTTTTTTTTTTTTTGTCTGTGTTTTGCCTTTTATATAGGTTCTATGCATTTAACTTACCTTTATTTTTATTTTTATTTTTATCTTCTTTCATCATTTAACTCATCTTGATGTAATTTATGTATTTAAGAGTTATAATTTTTTTTAAAAAAAAAAAAACAATAAATCCAATAACAAATTTTTAAATAATAATAAAGTTAATTGGACTAACCAAAGGGGTGTACATACAGCTTTTAAGGGGTGTAAATATTGTCACTTTTCTCCATTTATAATAGAAGTCAGAGATAACAAATCCATGAAAGTCCATGGATGTTTAAATAAATCCATAACAGTCTGAGATAGATGTCTAAACAAATCCATAAAAGTCTGAGATATATGTCTAAACAAATCAATGAAAATCCACGTGGATTTATAAAAGTCCGTAAAAATCTATGAAAATCTGTCACTTAAAAAATGTCTTTAAATGTCCTTAAGAATTCTAATTGAATACACCCTCCTAAATATATCAGGACGAAGAATATGGAACATAGATTATGGAGAAGTATTGACAAGTGCATACACTGTCAAAATATGTAAATCTAGTGATCCACATTTTTCGTCATGATATATCTATTGTCATGATGAATTGACAATAGAAAATTTGTACATATATATATATATGATGACATCAAATAAATATTGGAACAAATGTCCAAATCAAGATGTACCTATTAATTATGATTTGAGAGTTGAAAGTTGGGGGAAAAATATAGTAGAAATGCAAATTTTAGCCTATGTATAGGGTAATTTGTTGGGACAGAGTTTATTATTTCATATTCTATGAAATTAAAATTTAATTTGGTCTTTAATTACGTGTCTCCCTAGTCCCTACAGTAACAATACTTGGTATTGGATTTTTATACCGATGAATATATAATGAGGCAAAAAAATCTATCCAATATAATTATCTAACATAAACATGGACTATTAGTAAATAAAAAAAACAATATAAACTTATCAAAATTTATATTATTAATTAGTCATTTTTTCAGAATATTGTGTTTAATAAGACAATGTCTTCTCTCTTCCCAAGTATGGAGCCAAGAAATATGTTTACGTATTAAAGTAGTTTTTTATTTTTTTTTAATCTTTAATCTTTTTTATTTTATAAATATGTTTGCTGCATAAAAAACTTTTGATTATTATGATATGGAATTAAACTAATGCATCATATTAGAATCGAAGTAGATTGGTTGGGGGTAAATTTGCAACCAAACAACTAGAATCCATTACAACTTAAATAAAAAAGTTTGATGTAGATTGATGAGTTGTCATGTCACCCATCACTATCATCCAATGAATGATGATCTCTTATAGTTCTTGTACAGCACTTAGATCTTTTTCTGATCTGATCTGATTTTTTTCTTTATCTTTCTAAAATATATGATTGGTTGTTAATAAAATGATCGTAAAAACCAACCATATCCTAACCATATATTTATTAAAACGTTTATGTGTTATAATATTAAGTGAGCTCAAGAAAAAATCAAATCGATAGATGATTAACTCCCAAAATCACATGTTGCTTTTAACAACAATTCACTTAAAACTTAATAGGTACTTGGTCCAGCAAATCATTAACAGCTTTCCAACTGTAAAGTTATTTTGTCTTTATTGTGTAGCTAAATAAGGAAAGGTATTTTTTTCTTCACTGAGTGGAGACAGGTATCATTTTGGGATGAGGTTTGCTATTGTGCACACCTCCAAAATTCTTGTGCATTTTAGCACCAATAAATCAATGTCGGGATTAATGTACTTCTTTCCAAGGTAATACACTGTTTTAATGATTTTAAAAAAAAAAAAAAATTAACTGAAATAAAGATGTTAATATTTTAATACTAATAATTTATTAATTTATTATTTAAATACAAAACATTTGTCTTGTCTAGGACTCTATTCTTCTTGTCTTTGTGTTTTTTAATTTGGAATGATGCTTTTATTAAGTGGGCTTAGGAACACTTTGAAGATATTAAGGTTTGAGAAAGGTTAATTTATAGAGGATATAATTGGACGATTTCTAGAGAAATCTAAATCTAAGACTATTTTGTCAATTTACATGTCACAAGAGACCTATGATATGATGAAATTGTTTGCATGTCTTTCAAAAGATTTTTTGGATGGGACCTATCCTTTTAGCTACACTCTATTATTTGCTTAGAATTGAGAAAAATGTTGATCATGATTCATGAGCTTCTACTTGTTGATAATATATATATATCATATGATCAATTCATCAATACAAATCAAAACACGTCACTGGTTACTGTATATATGCATGTATGTGTTGATCGATGTCCATCATCATTACCACAGCAATGCCACAGTAATGACTAACGATAGAGGAGGTGGGTGTCAATAAATGATAAATGTGTTTCCGTGTCTGAAAGAGCAAACCTCAGGGAGGTTTGGTGTAATTTGCTCTTTTAATTATTGCATGTGATAATTAATTAATTGTGTTTTCTTTCTTCCTTTGTCATTTTATGTACATGTGACAGAGATATATGATAGAAATTGTTTGCATGTCTTACAAATGGATGGTCGGCCTTTTAGCTACAATTTATTATGTCTAAAATTGAGAAAAATGTGATCATGAGCTCTCCTGTGTGTTGAATGTTGATGATATCATATGATCAATCCATCATCCCAATTCCCACATCAAAACACATGCTCTTGATCCGCCCAATTCACGAACATGTATACATTTGCACACTTTGGATTCAAAAGCTGATCAATTTTTTTGTATTTATTTTAATTCATTTCTAAACAATATAGATGAGAAAATTGATCAACCCAAATAATAAATAAATATATATATCATTAACAAGCGAAGTGAGATAATTTGTTTTCTACATATAAATATTATGTATAAAGATTATTAACATAAATGTTTAAACTAAATTGATCGAACTTTCCTTCCGCAAGAATATATCCACGGATTAAGAGTCCACGAACATTTAATTTTTTAAAAAAAAATTTCTTTAAGAATTATAAGGAACTATTCTTTAGAAAGCAATAATTATTTGGTGCCAATATTTGGTTTGTTTTTTTTTTAAAGAGCACAACTCATGATATAAGATCAATATCATTAAAATGCAATCCGATTAAATTTTCAATTAAGAATTACAACAAAAACTAGTAGCTAGCTATATTAATCCTTTAGAATTTGGTATTTTACATTTAATGGTACAAATGATAGCACATATAATGAGTTAGTAAGAAGTTGTGATATTTCATGGATACAATTATAGTATTGAAAAAATATGTGACATCAGCTTGTTTTTGTGTCGTGTTCTTTTATCATACATTGTGTTGTGTCAATGACTCAATTGTGTGTGGTCAGTGGTCACACTGACTCACAATTTTCATCAAAAATCACAATTTTCATACTCATTTATGATTTGACTCAATTTTCAATTTTTCATCACAATTGATACGTGCACACAGTGCACCCACCATCCTCGGTATGAGTAGTGAATTGCCAATCAGGAACATGTAGAAAACAAAGATGCTTTATGATTTGACTACTCATACTCATTTATGATTTGACTCAATTTTCATCACAATTTTCAACGATTTTCAATCAGCATAAAAGTGAAGTGAAAGTTCAGTCTTGTGGACTTTTGCTTTAAAGTATGTGTATATAATTTAGTTTTTTAGTAGTCCTTTTAGTCTAAATATTTTGATTTTGGCCCCCTCCAGATTCGAAACTCAAAAGAATCACGCTGAACTTTTTTTTTTTTTAGGCATCGTGGTTCGTGATTGTGAGTTAAGGACTTGTCATTCTTTCCTATGAATTGAAATCTATGAATAGTCAAATCATAAATGATAACATAGTTTTCTATTTCTAAATCTATGAAACAAAAATTTAATTTGGTCTTTTATTAGGTCTCTACAAAGGAACAGAAAGAGCATCCACAATAGACTCAAAAAGAGACCCATTTCACAGGACCCATTTTGGTTTTGGTAAAATTGTGCCACAGTGGTGTTAAAGTGGATCTAAATAAAGTGATCCAAAAGTGGGTTCTACCAAAGTAGACCTAAATGGAGTTCTAAATTTTTTTATCATTTTTTTTCTTCTTCACAATTGGATATTGATAACACAGCCAATTAATGACTTGAAGTTGAGCACAAATCAAGGCGATAATAAAACACGAGTTTTTTTTTTTCTTTTTTTTCTTTTCTTTTTTAATGCTTGGGCCCCAAAAAGACCGGCCAAGACTCCAGAGGATTGACAAGTGACAAAGATGTAAATTCATATCACCGAAAAAGACACGATATTCTTGGCCATGACATGAATCGCAGCAGCTGTGGAGGAAATTAAAGAGAGAAAAAATTTTCGATTTTGTCCAGAATTTGTTCTTATTTAACTTCTCTTTTTTTACACTTGCAAGAATATAGAAACAAAGTTACATGTCGATCGACGACCACCCTGCAACAACATTTACTTTTTCTATGAACATGCATGTGTTTAAATACTTGAATGAAAAAACTCTGATGAGACTTTGGTTGGCAGATTCATATATATATCAAGATCAGCTCCATATAATAATAATAATAATAATAAATTTGGTACAGCCTAGCAGATTCTACATAGCAATCAGACCTGCAGTTGTGGGATTAAACCAAGAATTCCTTTTTCAGAATACAGGACAGCTCTAGGGTATAATAGAAGCAAAGTAGAATTTGACAAGATTTTAGAATAAAGACAGCAGCAGTGACAGAAGATATATATATATATATATATATTACTACTTATTTATGTTTCTTTTTTCAGATACAAAGCTTGTCTTTGTAGATGACTTGAATCATGTCATTAACGAATGATTTTTTTTTCAATTATTAACAACTAAAAATATCTACAATATGGTCTTTGGATAATTGGATTGATCTACAAGTTAATTTTACTAAAAATATTAACAACTAAAAATATTAACAACTAAAATATCTACAAGTTAATTTTACTAGTCAACCATTAAAGTCTACAAATTAATACACCCATAAATGCAACTTCCACAGTAAAGAAAGGTTTCTAAACAAAAACCACATTGATGAAACAAGCTTGAACTATAATTCTATAAATAAGTAAATAGCACAGGTAGAAGAGATAGCTTCCACATATCAAAAAGCTATTGTATGTGTCCATAGACAAAATAAAATCCAATGATGTTATCATATTATATATATATATAGATTTTCTATTGTCAGTTCGTCCTGACACTAAATATATTATGACGAAGAATGTGGACCATAGATTATGGAGAAGTATTGACAAGTGCATACACTTTGAGTTAAAGTATGTAAATATAGTAGTCCACATTTTTTGTCCTGATATATTTATTGTCATGACGAACTGACAATAGAAAATCTGTGTATATATATATATGATGACATCATATAAATATTGGAACAAATGTCCAAATTAAGATGTACCGATTAATTATGATTTGAGAGTTGAAAGTTGGGGGAAAAATACAGTAGAAATGCAAATTATGTATAGGATATTTTGTTGATAACAGAGTTTATTATTTCATATTCTCTGAAACAAAAATTTAATTTGGTCTTTTATTACTTGTCTCCCTACATTAACTATCCTTGGTATTGGATTTTTTTTACCGATGAATATATAATGAGGTAAAAAAATCTATCCAATATAATTATCTACCATAAACATGGACTATTAGTAAATAAATAAACAATATAAACTTATCAAAATTTATATTATTAATTAGTCATTTTTTCAGAATATTGTGTTTAATAGGCCAATGTCTTCTCTCTCCCCAAGTTTGGAGCCAAGAAATATGTTTATGTTTTAAAGTTTTTTTTTTTTTTTTTGAGTAATGTTATATTACCCAAATTTGGTGCCTAAATCTGATACCCAAATGATGTGGTAACAATGTAGACTATTCATTTAAATCATACAAATCTAATACAATTTAAATGAATGGTCTATATTATTGCCATATCATTTGGGTATAAAATTTAGGCAATATAGCATTACTTTTTTTTTTTTTTAATCTTTAATCTTTTTTATTTTATAAATATGTTTGCTGCATAAAAAACTTTTGATTATTATGATATGGAATTAAACTAATGCATCATATTAGAATAGAAGTAGATTGGTTGGGGGTAAATTTGCAACCAAACAATTGGAATCCATTACAACTTAAATAAATAAGTTTGATATAGATTGATGAGTTGTCATGTCACCCATCACTATCATCCAATGAATGATGATCTCTTATAGTCTTTACATAGGATTTGGATCCTCTATTGATCCGATCTTTTTCTTGATCTTTTTAAAATATATGATTAGTTGTTGATAAAATGGTTATGAAAGCCAACCGTATCTTAACCACATATTTATTACAACGCTTATGTATCATAAAATTAAGTGAGCTTAGGAAAAATATCAGATCGATAAGAGCATCCACATTGGTTGCAAAATAAGGCTCACTTTTACAAGTCCCATTTTGGGTTTGATCAAATTGAGCCACAATGGTGTTAAATGAGATCCAAAAAACAAAAGCCAAAAGTGGGCTCCACAAGACTAGACCCAAATTGGGTTCCAAATTTGGAACCCAATGATTGTGGTTGGATTCCCAACCCTAGGTTGGGCCTTTATATATATATATATATATAATCTAAATTAAAATATATAATTATTAATTTCAAAAAATATATATATATAATGAAAATATATATATATTTAATATTTATATTTCAATTATTTAAATTTAAATATATTATTATAAATTTCAATAATTATATACATAATGACAAAATATAAATAAATTTAATTAGGGGTGAGCGTTTAATAGATCGGTACACTTTTCGAGTGAACCGTTAAAAAACGGATAATATCAGGTTTTTGAAAAAGTGAACTGATCCGATAAAATTGAAAAGTGTGAACCGATCAAAAACCGATTGAACCGGTTCGGTTCGGTTTGATTCGATTTTTTCAGTTTTGGGCCTAATCAAAATCCCCTCTAATCGATTTTTTCGGTCAATTTACGAGCAAAAATGTTTGTCATGGTCAACTTCAAAGGGTAATTAAATCAACAATGGAACAATTTTGGAATTTTTCTATATATATAGACCGATTCTAGGTTCGGTTCACCAATTTGAACCCATGAACCGAGAACCGAAAACCAAACTGGAATATCCATTTTTTAAAAAACGAACCGAATTGAACTGGTAAATAGTGAAAAACTGAACCATTGGAACCAACGAAATCAAAATTGGAAGCGGAACTGAACCGTCGGAACCGCCAAACCTGAACCGTCAGAACCGTTAGACTCGAACCGTCAGAACGCTAGACCTGAACCGTCGGAACCACTAAGACCGGACCAGAACTGAGGAACCGGAACCGGAACCGAAACTGAACCTTCAAAACCGGAACCAGAACCAGAACCAGAACCGAACCTTTAAAACCGGAATCGGAGCCGATTTTGAAGGTTCAAAACCGAAGCCGAATTCGAACCGAAACTGTCGTCATGTCTAATCGTATACAATATTTTGTTTTAAATATTTATTTTTATTGTTGATGTAATTCGGTTGTGATAATTTTAAATTAATAATTTTTTAAAAAAATTAATTATAATTTGTTAAATAATTGTTGATAGTGTTGATATTTAAAATATATTATATAATTTCTTTATTAATATATATATATATAATATTTTAAAGAAGAGTGATGATTGTTTGGAAAAAAGTAAAAAAAAGAATGGATCCATTTCTCTTTTTTTTAATTTGCCCCATTGTAGGGAAAAAAGATCCAAATAAATAGGACCCAAATGGAAAGACCCATTATTTAAAAACAAGATCCATTTTTAATGATGTGACAATAAATGAATCTTGTTTTTGAGACTAATCAATATGGATGCTCTAACAATAAATAGGTATTGTTTTTGGGTCCAATCGCTGTGGACGCTCTTTTACAAAATGCAGACAAGAAATTAATTGACATGTCAGACTAAGGATTGACAACGTTGGAGATATTTCCGGACTGTGTGATTTGGGATCAAAGCCACGTTCTTGACCATGTTATTTGGGATCTTGGACTGTGTGTGATTCTCGTTAATTAACTTGACTTGTTGAATCAACACTCTGCCAACTGGATCTAGTGTTGAGTACTTGATTGGCCTACTGGTCTCCAGACTTTAGGGTCTACTCTCTTTTTGCTCACTCCTTTCAAGGGGATAAGTATTACCCCTCCTATACGAGTTCATTTTTACTCATCCCTTTTAGAGGGGGTAAGCATTACCCCCTCCCATACATATGACATATGTCTATGGAGGGATAAAATTGTCTAAAAATTTACTCTCTATGACACATGTCATCCATTTAAGAGGGGGGTAATGGTTACCTCCCTTGAGAAGGGGTAAGCAAAAGTTTTTTTTTCATTTTTCTTGTTGAATCAACTCTCTTTGGCCAACTGGATCTAGTGTTCAGTATTTGAGTGGCCTATCGGTCTCCAGACTTGAGGGTCTTTTTTTTTTTTTTTTAAATCAACACTCTTTGCCAACTGGATCTATTGTTGAGTACTTGAGTGGCCTACCGGTCTCCAGACTTGAGGGTCTCCTTTTTATTTATTTTATTTTTTTTGGGCAATCTTTAGTCTCCATTGGTTTTCCCAAAATCACATGTTGCTTTTAACAATTATTCACTTAAAACTTAATATACTTGGTCCACCAGATCATTAACAGCTTTCCAACTTTAAAGTTATTTTGTCTTTATTATGTAGCTAAATAAGGAAAGTTTTTTTTTTTTCTTCACTGAGTAGAGACAGGTATCATTTTGGGATGAGGTTTGCTATTGTGCACACCTCCAATATTCTTGTGCATTTTAGCACCAATAAATCGATGTCGGGATTAATGTACTTCTTTCCAAGGTAATACACTGTTTTAATGATTTAAAAAAAAAAATTAACTGAGATAAAGATGTTAATATTTTAATACGAATTATAAATGATTATGAATTTAATTTATTATTTAAATACAAAACATTTGTCTTGTCTAGGACTCTATTCTTCTTGTCTTTGTGTTTATTAATTTGGAATGATGCTTTTATTAAGTGGGCTTAGGAACACTTTGAAGATATTAAGGTTTGAGAAAGGTTAATTTATAAAGGATATTATTATCAAAAAAATAAAAATAAAAAATTATAAAGGATATAAATAGACGATTTCTAGAGAAATCTAAATCTAAGCCTATTTTGTCATTTTACATGTGACAAGAGACCTATGATATGATGAAATAGTTTGCATGTCTTTCAAAAGATTTTTTGGATGGGACCTATCCTTTTAGCTACACTCTATTATTTGTTTAGAATCGAGAAAAATGTGACCAGAGCATCCACAATGGACTCAAAAAGAGACCCATTTCACAAGACCCATTTTGGTTTTTTGTAAAATTGTGGCACAATGGTGTCAAAGTGGATCCAAATAAAGGGATCCAAAAGTGGGCTCCAAAAGTGGGCTCCACCAAAGTAGACATAAATGCATTTCCAAATTTGAAACCCAATTTAAGTCTTGCCCAATAATTGAGTTTGGTTCCCAACCCTCTCTAATCATTGGTTGGGCTTAAAAAATATATATATATATATATGTATAATTTAAATTAAAATATATAATTATTAATTTCAAAAAATATATATATTTAATATATATATTTCAATTATTTAAATTTAAATATATTATTATTAATTTCAATAATTATATATATAATGACAAAATATAAATAAATTTAATTAGGGGTGAGCGTTTAATAGATCGGTATACTTTTCGAGTGAACCGTTAAAAAACCGATAATATCCGGTTTTTGAAAAGTAATAATTGTTTGGAAAAAAGTTAAAAAAGAGTAATAATTGTTTTGAAAAACCGATATATATATATATATATAATATTTTAAAGAAGAGTAATAATTGTTTGGAAAAAAGTTAAAAAAGTAATGAAACTGAACTGTTGGAACAGACGAAACCGAAATCAGAAGCGGAACTGAACTGTCGAAACCATCGAAAATCGGACTGAAATTGAAACCAAACCGTCAGAACCACTAGACCCGAACTGTCAGAACCGCTAGACCCAAACCGTCGGAACACCAGACTCGAACAGTCGGAACCGCCAAAACCAAACCGGACCGGAACCGAGGAATCGGAACCGGAACCGGAACCAAACCTTCAAAATCGGAACCAAAACCGAACCTTCAAAACCGGAATCGGAACCAATTTTAAAGGTTCGGAACCGAAGTCGAAATCGAACTGAAACCGACACCGACACCATGTCTAATCATATACAATATTTTGTTTTAAATATTTATTTTTATTGTTAATGTAATTCGGTTGTAATAATTTTTAATTAATAATTTTTTAAAAAATTAATTATAATTTGTTAAATAATTATTGATAGTGTTGATATTTAAAATATATTATAAATTTATTTATTAATATATATATATATAATATTTTAAAGAAGAGTAATGATTGTTTGTATTTGTGGGGAATATTCATTATTTGAAAACAAGACCCATATTTGATGATGTAGCAAAAATGAGTCTTGTGTTTGGGTCTCCACCATTGTGGATGCTCTCATGAGCTTCTATGTGTTGATAATATATATATATATATATCACATGATCAATCCATCAATCCAAATCAAAACACGTCACTGGTTCCTGTCCATATGCATGTATGTGTTAATGAATCGATGTCCATCATCATTACCACTGCAATGCCATTGCTTTGAATTTTATCAGACACAATTACACAAAAGAGGCAAAAAGTGTGATAAGTGTGGCAAAAAGCTCCGTAATTACTACAAAACTATTTAGCTCATTTAGCTATAGGTTTCACCTTTCTTTGAATACGTACACAATCTTGAAAAGGTGAGTGCCTCCATGATAAATCATGAAATTCCAGATATAAACTACTTAATTATTAAATATTTACATTTAAGACTACCAACTGAAAATTGGATACCGCATTAAAGACCATATGCCTGAATCAGTTTTTCGAGACAGATAGAGGTGATTTTAAGATTAAAATTGAGGAAGATCAAGCCGTGGTGGATTCATCCTGGGTAGCTTGAAGAAGGAAGATGAAGAAGCTGGTTTGAATTTATTGCCAGAAAAGGATAAGAGGGAAGGTGCTAGTTCAGGTATCTCTTTCAGCAAAGTTCAGGTAGGAAGGGACAAGAGGAGGGCTGTTGACAGTGGACAAGTGCCAAGGAGACAATGGTTGCAGAAGGGCAGCAGATGCATAAGAAGGGAAATGACAGAGATTGGAAGCAAACAGAGGTGGTCAAATATCACCACTTTGAATATTGCCGGAAGACATTCATGATTCATATTTGTAACTTCTACAAGCTAATTAGACAAATACATACACGAATACTTAGAAACATAAAAAACGTTTTTCTTCAAGTTTAGTAGAAAAAAAATATTTCAAATTCAAAATTCAAAATATTATATATAGAGAATTTATTCAAAAAATATTTCAAATAAAATAAAAACCGGAATCAGTCATATAGTACAAATGTACAATATTGCTGGCACAACCACTTAATCTCATTTATTTCTTGGGTGAAAAAGTGGTTGAAAACTGAGATTGGGTCATAGGGAATAAGGATAGGGTTTGCATGGGTTGTTGAAGAACACTTTAAGATATTTAATGGAGTTAAGTTATTCATTTACTAAAAAAAAAATAGAGAAAGTGTACACTAATACACATAGTTAAACAGAGGAGAGAGAGAGTTTAAGAACATCTCCGATGTAAATATACATTTGGAGAAAATTGAGTGCCACATAAGATAGAGATATAAAAAATTAAAAACTCTCTCCAATACAATTATCTAGCTTTCCCCTTTGAATATTTTCCTTTTCAGAGAATCAGATTCCATACAATCTCATATGTCTAGTCAATAGTCATTCACTTTGTGACCGGTCAAGTTTTTAGGTTTGAATCCTCAACACCAAAAAATCTATTAGACATGTTAACCATTTTCCACACACTAGCTTTCTTTAAAGTACGTATTCATATGGTTTCGGATATTAGACAACAGTTTCCCTTTTAGATTGGGCCTAGTTTCATCAATCACGAAATTTTTTATTTTGGAAATTTGACCAAAAAACAATTAGACCATTAATTCTCTCTCTTGACCATACCAAAAAAAAAAAAAAAAAAAATTTGAAAAAGGGAAAGGGACCTAATCTCCTTATTTCCTTGGATAATGCTTAGGTGCTGATTGGTCAACACCAAAAATGCTGAATCAGCCAATTGGGTGTTGACACATATCCTTCCACACTTTGAAGAGGTTTTAATTGTTCGGACATGTGTTAGCTCCCAATTGAATTGGGTGTTGACACATATCTTTCCACACTTTGAAGAGGGTTTAATTGTTTGGAAAAAAAGAACATGTGTCAGCACCCAATTGACTGGATCAGCATTTTGGAGTGCTGACAAGCATTATCTTATTTCCTTTCCCCATTCAATGGTATGATGCTAAAAGTGTTAAAATATCCCTTTAATTAGAACACATGTTAATGTTTTAGAAAAGTGATCAATAAAATTTTATATATTTTAAAAAAAGATTTATGTGATAAAAATAAAGTTATGGAGAATGGTTATCAACTTACCATTTCCAATAGATTTATGACATGTTAGTATTGATAGAAGCTGAATTTCACTGTGAAATGTATAATCAATCCATATTAAAGAAATTAAAAATTTATAATATAAAGAACTATTTTTTATGCGGCAACTTTGAATAAATCTTCACTAGAAGACGGATCCAAAAGTAAAATATTCGATTTATATTCTATTATATTTGTTTTCTAAATTCTCCCATTTAAAAAATCAAGCAAATCAACAATGAAGAGAGAAAAACAAATCACCTACGAATCCAAATGTAGTACAAGCATGCATGACGCGGCCTGCAGAAGAAGAAAGAAAGAAAGCAAATTATACTTTTCATTTCGTGAATTGACAACTCTAATCCATATTAATCCGATCTAGTTATGTTCAATCTATATTCAAACTTTTCCATTCTAAGTTTCAAACCAGCAAGCCTTTCCAGTATTGACACTGATTTTACTTTGAAAAAGAAAAAGGAAATAAAATTTACTAGCATTAATTAGATGTATTTTGTCAATGGTCTATTGTTAATGTGGTGTGACTCTCTAATGGGATACTCCACCACCACGGTTCAACGTCTGGCATGTGTATATATATACATATTATTTCATTGTCCCACCTTAAGTGTGGGTTCCCTCTCCCCATTTGTGGAAGCAGTTGTCCGGGCTGTGCTAGTAGAATCCTATTCTCGTAGGGTCCCGACAGTTGTTGTAATTTCAAAAAAATAAAATAATAAATAAATAAAATACATCTAAAGGTAAATAAGTAAATGTGAAAACTGATCTGACTGGAACGTGACTCTACATCCCATGACAAGTCTTGTGACATGGCATCAATCCATCGTCCATATTCTTTTCCGGTGATCAGATGAGTTGTTCTTATGCACATAACACATACAAAATACACACATGGTCCCTTGCCATGGTGGTGGGCCTTCCTAAGGGAACTCCCCACTACCAAGTTTCAAGACCTACCGTATACATGATATGTGCAAATTTTCCCATCAATAGTGTGGGTGTTGTCCCATTATGTGTGGGTATTGTCTCTCCTCTTGTGGGAGTTACAATCCGGGCTGAGCTTATAAAGCCTAATCTCGCCGGTCCCGGCAATTGTTGTTGTATTCAAAAAAAAAAAAAAAAAAAAAAAACAACAATTATACAAAACAACAAACTCACATATTAGATTAATTAATCAACTTCCTAACCAAGTTTGACCATCAACCAGAGATTAATAATTAACTTTCCATAACCATTTGCTCCCCATTTCATCCATGCTCTGCCTTAGAAACACATGCACATATATATATATATATATTTCCAAACCTATGAATATGTATATAATAATTTTAAGAATGAACAAAATTTCTGTGACTACAACATACTTTGATGATGAGTAATCTAAAATTGATTTAATCGGCTGCACATAACAAAAACCAATTCCGAGTGTATAATATGAAATATATGTGAAAGGTTTTCAACAGTCCAAAGATTAATCCAAAGAAAGCAAATTATACTGTTCATTAATTTCGTGACATGACAATTCTAATCCATACCAATCCGATCTAGTTCTGTTCAAACTATATTCAAACTTGGTTCCATTCTAACCAGCAAGCCTTTTCGGTATTAACACTGATTTTACATTGAAAAAGAAACAGAAAATAAAAATACATCTAGTGATAGGTTAATCACTATCGGTAAATGTGAAAACAGATAAGACTGAAACATGACTATGCATCCCATGACAAGTCTAGTGACATGACACCCATCATGAACCTTAGAACATCTTTGAGGGGCTCTCTAAACCATATCTCTATCTAAAATAAGGAGTGAATTTGGTTTTAGAGTACTCTAAGGTAGAGCTGACAATGGTTCGGTTAAACCGTCGGTTTTGTCCGCAGTTTGATTGAAACCGATTAGCCAAACCGAAACCGGATCAAAAACCGTCGGTTTGGAAACCGGTGGTTCCGGTTTCGGTTTGGGATTCCTTCAAACCGACCGAAACAGGCGGTTTAACCGTCCAAAACCGGCTGTTTAAACCAATCAGAAGTTGCCACGTGACACTTTTTTTTTTTTTTTTTTTTTTTGAAAAACCTCCCAAAATCGAAACCGTACCCAAACCGTCGGTTTTGAAACCGAAACCGAAACATCCAAACCGACGGTTAGGAACCAGTAACAAACCGGTTTTTCTAGTTTCGGTTTCGGTTTCGGTTTTGGGTGGCCAAAAAACCAAAACCCCAAAACCGAAACCGGCGGTTTGAAACTGAAACTGGAACCAAACCGAACCGGTGCCACCTATACTCTAAGGGCTTCTTAAATGACTCCCTATTTTAGAGAGCCACTAAGAGACTCTCCAAATGCAGGGAGTCATTTCAAGCTCTCTATCTTCTTTCTCTTTTTTATTTTTTTTATAATATTTTAAAACTAATTTTGTTATTAAAATAATAATTTTAAAAATATTAATGACTAGCTATAATAGGACTAACTATAATAGGAAGGATGATTGGAGTGACTTCATGAAAAGTTGCTAGCTAAAATACCTAAAATAGATTTTTAAAGGGTAATTAAGACAATTCATATATTAAAAAAAAAATGTTTAAAGTTTTGCCAAACAACTAAAAAAAATTCAAAATAGTTTCTAGTATTTAAAAAACACTTTTGATCTTTTCAAAAGCCTTACCAAACATACACTTAAATCATGAATTTAATTAATGATTAATTAATCATTGAATTGTTTAATTAAACAAGAAACTGTGAACTGGATCGGTTATGAAGCCGAGCCCAATCTTTAGTGGCCCAAAAGGACCTATGCGGTGTCGTTTTAGAGTAGGCAGAACCGCAGAACTTAGAGCCTGGGCGTATTCTCCGGTCTTGTTCAAAAAAAAAAAAAAAAAAAGCATCCTTAACTTTACCATTTATGAAACCAGCCTCTTGACTCTTGACGATTTGTTGGAGACAATCGAAGGTTGCATTGAAAGATTCCTCATTTTTTCCACTTGTTCTTGTGTTTGGTGAGTAATTTATCAATTTTTATGATTTAATTTTTGAAATGTCAGCTATTTGTTTATCTAAAGTTCCATTGAAATGAGTTAAGTGTGCATGTACCATTTGAAGTTAGATGACTTTGGGATAGAGAAATGGTGGCTGGGAGAGAGCTATTTGAGGAAGATTTCTATGTATTTGACTTTGGACAAGGACTCATGTTGTGTTTTTGTACAGAGTCAGAGGTCAATGTTCTAAAGTTTATAGGCTTTAATTTTGATTTAGATTTCTTGTATTTATTGAAATTAATTGGGTGAGTAAGAAACAACTTGGATGTGTGTGTATACTCATTGCCACTGCAAATGTGTAAAACCATCTAACACGAAACCTATTTACTTATAGGGAAATTTCACAAAGGTTCATGACTCATGAGTGAGTAAGAAAACATTGAACATTGACCTCTGGCTCTGTATAGTAAGTAAATTTAGTTCTGGAAACATATTTTAATCATCTTAACGATGTTTGAATTGAGTTTTCAGAAGTGTTAAATCTTTAGATCTTTACGAAAAGTAGAAAACCAGCTTTACCATTAATTTTTTGTCAATTTTTCAGTATTGATTCTGAACCATAATTTGCTGGATATCCTTGAATTTAAAAGCATGTTCTATCCTCAAAACACAGGTGTGGATATATTTATATCTTTAATTCTAGTGTCTCGAATCATGTCTGTACATGGAAATCATTAATTTAGATGCTCTAAGCTATTGTTTACACTACTTTTTATTGGCAGAATATTTAAGAATTCGACTTTAATACCCACATGACATTTAGGCTTTAGTGTGGGTTTGTGCTCCAGTGTCTTGAATGATGTCTTAATGTGGAATTGAATTAGCTACAGAGATGGACACACCTAAAATCAGGTCTTACTGTTATGATTTATTGTTTAGGGTTCACTTGTACACTGTCTCCTTGTGTTTGTATTGATTTTGAAGATAAAAAATGGTTCGTTTGTCAATAACTTGAGTTGAGTAAATCCATGGACTGAATTCATGTGTAGCATTTCTTATGATTTATCAGTTAGATAAAGTCTGGACTGTGTGTCAGTCAAATGTAATCGATTGTCCTCTCAAACCAGCTACTAATCATAGCGTTAGTAAGTAATCGTCTCACCAACTAGCGGTTTTCGAATTTTTGCTGTCATTTTAAGAGAAACGTTTTCTGGCACTTGCATCATTCACACAAAGGTGGATTTAAGATTTAAGTTCTGTATTCTTCTTACAGTTAAAGTGTAAGTGAAGTTGACATTTGTTGAGAGTCACTTTAATATTGACTCAGACTTAGTTTATTCAATATTTCTGTGTCTAAGTCTTATGAACCTTTTCAGTATAAGTATAGAAATGTGAACCGGGAATAAGAGCATTGCTTTATCTTTGAATTATGACTTCATTGAGAAATCACTTTGCTATATGTTCTTGAAATCAAGATGATAAAGTATCTAAATACCCAAATATGCAATGGATTTAGGGTTAGATTGTTAGAAAGAGTGTTTCCAAAAGGCATTTTACTACACCTTAACATTCTCAATATTCTCAGTTTTGAGTAATTTGTAGCTAAAAAAAAAAAGAATTCATACTTTTGTTTCTTAGAATATTGTGTTATATTGTTTTATATTACTTTCTTTTTTCTTGACTACGGTTAAAACACATACTTAGCTGTGAATAATTTTTCAGGGAAGCTTTGAGATAATGGAGAAGACTAGAAGCGATGAAGAGGTGGACTTGATCTCTGAACTGCCTGAAGGTGTTTTACATACGATTTTGTCATTTCTCCCGTTCAAGGAAATTGTTCAAACAAGTGTGTTATCTACAAGATGGGAAGAAGTATGGCGTACATACCCTGTTTTTACAATTGATGAATCTGTCTTTAATAATGATTATGAATATTTACTTGATAATTGTGAGGGTGAGGAAAATAATTGGGAGGATGAGGAACTTCGAAGAAAAACAATGAGGTTATATCAGTGTTTGGAACGTTTACTTCGAAATCGTCTAAGTATAGAGAAGTTTAAAACTGAATTATCGGAGTTTTTTGATAATCCAGAATTTGAATCATTTCTACATAGCTGTGTTTGTTATGCAATTGGAAGCAATATTAAAAAGATGAAACTTGATTTTGCATATGAAGGTATTATGTACAATCTACCTCCAATTGTTTTATGTGCAAAATCAATAGAGGTGTTAAAGTTAAGAGGCTGTAACGTAGAGTTACCAACAGAAAGCAATGTTAAGTTACCTTCTTTGAGAAAATTGCATTTGCTTGGGGTTGATTGCAAGGATCATGTGATTAGTAATCTTTTTTCTGGTTGTCCTTTGATTGAGGAGATGATTTGTAGTGGTTGTGAAGGTTTGGGAACTGTAAAGTTGTTTGGTCTTTATAGACTCAACAAAATCAAGTTAATTAAAAATTGGGATCTGAAAGCAGTGTATATAAAAAATTCGAATGTCAGTTCTTTAACTGTTTCTGGGTCAACTCCATTTAAGATCAGTGTAAAATATTGTATGAATCTCAGGAAGATAAGTTTGGAGTTAGCTTCCATAAAGGATGACTGGCTCTGTAAGACGATTTCTGAACTTCCATTCCTTGAGAGCTTGAAGTTAGGTTTTTGTCATGAGTTGAAGAGTATTAAGATTTCAAGTTCAAGTCTTAAGAAATTGAAGATCAAGAAGTGTCGAGAGGTGGTTAAACTCCAGATTGACACTCCTAATCTAAGTGTTTTTTCATACGTGGGTTATATGTTATCTTTCTCTTCAAATGCTCTGGCTTTGTTGAATATTAATCTTTTCTTGTACGGGAAACGTCTTGTCACTCCATCACAATGGTATGAAAGATATGTTGAAGTTCTTGCACAGCTCAATCATTTTTCAGAAATATTTGACCTGCATGTTCGTAGTGAGGAGGTATATTTGTGCTTGCTAACTAGTTTTGTTTGAGATTTTCTCTCCTTAATGATTTTTTTTTACTAAACATATTAAAGTTCTAACTTTATATTTTTACTTTCTTTTATGAAGGTTCTCATCATTCCAGAAGAATTGAGGCAAATTCTACCTTGCCCATTATCTAGTGGCAAGCATTTGAACTTTATTATATATAAATACTCATCTGTATCTTTTCCAATTGCGAAAGTTATGGATAGCTTGCTCTGGATTGCACCTCATACAAGAGCCGTATCTATAAAATTTTATCGTAACCATCGTTCGCAGTCGCGCCAGTTTTCTTTTGAGGTACTTTATATAATGTTGATATCCTTTGTCTTTTCTGAGTACTCTTTCGTTGTCTTTCGTGTTTACATAAAATGTAAGCTTTATTGCAGTTTATTTGTATTTCAGCTCTCATATAAGAAGCCAGTTTCTTCTTGTTGCAAATTTCTTCCCACATGTTGGCAGCATTGCATAGAGGAAGTTCATATTGAGATTAGTGATAACAAAGGAAATGTTATCGAAAGGTATTCTTTAGAGGGTACGGGGTTCTTAGAGAATATCGATGATCTTTGCAAACTTGGTGTTTGATAAAATCTGTATGATTTAGTTATCTTTTGTTTTTTGATTTCGAATGAGTTGTAGTACTGCAGAAATTGATTTCATGTTTTCATCTTCGAGTCTTGGATGGCTGATTTCATGATGAAACACCTTGTCCATATTTTGTTGAAGTGTAGGACACTGAGTGATATTGCTATTTGTCTTGAACAGTATATGTTTTTTTTATTTTTAATATTACAATAATTCGGGATTTGGGGAATAGACTCGTACCCACAACCTCATAGTATAGGTGTGAGGGGTAAACCAAGCCAACCTCATATTATACTATAGTTGATGGGTTAGTTTTTCATTATTGGATTTTAATCCAATTGTCTAAAAAAACAAAGATTTAAAAATTTTAAAAAATTAAAGCTAAAAGAAACTAACTATCTCTCATATAATTACTCGGCAACTATACATGTCCTAAATATATAGCTATATCCTATATTACTATCATAATATAGTCGTAGATTAAACATCAAAGCTCCACCATGACCTATTACAAATTGATCATATAACCACGTTTATACGACTTATACCAAATAGGTAATTAATGAATATATAAACCAAGTATAGCGGTCATAAACTAAAGTTCCACCACATGAGTACTACACTTAAAAATTAAACATTAGGACAATCAATAGGTAAAAGGATATATAGTCCACAACAGTTTACAATTATTTTTTGAAGACCTATTAAGTCAAAAGGTTAACGGATGACATGTTTAATAACACCACATGACCCATTTTATGGATTCAAAGTTTTAAGTCAATAAATTTAACCAAATCCTATTATTAGCTGAAGATGGTACTAGCATGACTGTTGTCGTATATTTAATATTACAAATAATATAATCATCAATGGTTTTTGTGAAATAATTTGCTGATATTGTAAATGAGAATCACCCTCTAATATAAACAAGTTTCACTTGAGTGATATTGTATTACTTAGTAAATACACCTAATATTTCTCTTGATTAACTTATCATTTGCGCAAAGGATTACATATACTAGTATTAGTATTCGTATATTCGTTATGGCTAGGAAGATACACAACCCTGTGTTATAAATTAAAGTATGGTGTGTATATAGTAAATTTATAATGTGAGT
Source organism: Acer campestre (assembly GCA_954870605.1). NCBI lineage: Eukaryota > Viridiplantae > Streptophyta > Magnoliopsida > Sapindales > Sapindaceae > Acer > Acer campestre. Next base: position 458,528 of record OX940800.1, read on the forward strand.
GTGAAGAACACTTCACAAGAAAATCTCCATTCTCAGCTTCCTAACATATCTTTTTCTCTCAGTCATTTTAACAAACACTTACACGTTTGTTTCAGCTGTGTTTTTAAGGGGTGTGATGATCGAGATTGTTTCTTCTTCAGCTCAAGAATTCACTACGGTCTTCAAAACCCATCTCCACTTTTTCTTCTATCTGGGATGCTTTGACTGGCAGCAATAGAGTACTCGTATTCAAAAACCAAACAGACTCTCATTTGAGAGAAAATCAAATTATAGAAACACACGCACAAACAGAGATAGAAAAGGGAAGAAATAATTAGAAGCTGTTTAGAAGGCAAGTGTTGAAGCTCGTATTGCGCATCTCCAAACGAATAATATAATATTGAATATAAAGTTACACTGTAAATAACTAAGAAAAGTTCTTAGATATGCAAGACAATAAAAGAATAATATAATTCCTAATAGGAGTACCGATCCTAATATAATTAGAAATAGGAAATATAACATAACTAAGAAATATAATTAGAAATATAATCCCTAACATAACTAGGAAATATAATATAATTCTAACATCCTTCTCAAACTCCCGATGCGCAAGAAGGGTCGAGAGTTTGCCAACCGAGTTAAAACAATAACTTGGGGAGAGATGTAATTCGAGGGAGATTAAACAACAACTCCCCATACGAGTTTTCCCTTGACATGCTTCTTGTTGGGTGGTTGCTGCTCGTGACATCATTTGTATCACATTCAGGAGCCTTGATATCATCAGCTCTAGTTATGTTATCAAAAGTGTTGTTCAGCTGAGCATTACTTCCAATTCCATCAACAACGTTAACTTGCAAGTTTTGAGTTGTGTCATCAGGTTCCCTGCGGAGGAGGCAACCGAAAGAATTAACTCTTGACATGAGGGATTTCTCATCAAAAGCCGTTGTTAATTGTGTGTCACTGAGCAGGTACTGTGCTAACTTCTGTCCGAATTCAAGGTAGTCTTGTCCTTGTTCAAACAGAGGTTGATTTCCACAAGTCATCTGTTGCGAAATGCTATAATGCCCAATGTCGTTCATAGGAGAAGGAGCTTCCCTTGACATATGTTTCGATGAATGAGTTAACGTTGCAGCTGGTGATGACAGATTCTGGAAGCCAGAGATAGCATAATCAAAATATGGTGAATCCACAATCATCTCTGGTTGTTGGCTTAAGGAATTCAATCGCGCGTCACATTGGATGAGATTTTCGAAATGTTTGTTCAATAGGCCTTCTGGACACTGCATAAAATGTTGCCTGTGTATGCTAGCTTGCCCATCAGTAAAATCTGCTGAGGGCTGCCAATTGGTCTGTTTTCTAGGCTGTGGATCATCCTCCCTAAAGAAAAGAGGCCGTCTAGCAAGCACAACATTCAATGTCCCGGGTCCATTTTCAGGCATATTTGCCTTGAGAGCCATAATATCCGACCACTGGATCTCTATTTTTCTCAAGAGACCACCTTCAATAAATTCCCATACAAGCTTCTTCCTAGCAAAGTAACACTTGGCCACCAAATTGCCTTCGTACCTTGGTTTATACTCCCAACTCCCGATCCTCAGAATCGAAGCACAAAAATTGGAAGCCTTCAGCTTGCCCACGGTGGTTTTTCTGCTCTCCTTTTTAGTAGTAGTCAAAGCAGTGTCCCCTTGCGAGATCCACTTTTGAATTGAATCCAACAATGGCTGCAAACCCAACTGAGGCTGGTCAAGTAGATTGTATTGCAAAGGTGGGATCGGAAGCTTGGCCAAACCATCACAACCACTCCATGAAGTTGTTGAAGACAGCTTGGATCGCTTGTTGAGAGGTCCATGCTCCTCCTCCAACGAGTCCTCTGCCATCTCCAAATCCACCACCGGCACCTTGTCTCGATACCACGTCGCTTCAGGCTCCAGCCTCGAATTTCCTGATTTCATTATCAATTGGATCGTAAATTTATCAAAATTAAATCTTTACTTTCCCACTGAAAAACTCACGTAAACGAAGAGATTTGCGAAAGATAGATACGATCTTGATTGTAGAGGGGATGTTAGAAAGCCAATATCAACAAGAAAAAAGAAAACTAAATACCAAGAATATCAAGAATATCAAGCAGGAGAAACAACTTGCAAACACACGGATAAGTGGTTCAAAGCCGAACTTATTTAAGAAAAAAGAAAACTAAATACCAACTAGAATATGGAGAAAAACAACTTGCAAAACACATGAATGATTTATATAAAAAAAAAAAATCGGCTTTGATAAGAGGTTTAAAATCTCAAGCTAAACTTATTTAGGCAAGACAATAAAATCTCAATCTCAAGACAATAAAATACTTTCCTAATAGGAGTAGTGATTCTTATTTGTATGAATGTGCAGTTAAGATGTGATTGGTTTCCACAACCACTCAGTAGATGATACAAATTGAACTTATAGAGGCAAGACAATAAAATACTTTTCTGAGTAGTAATCCTAATACAATATAAAATAGAAATAGGAAATATAACTAGAAATATAATCTTGACATAATTAGGAAATATAATATAATTCTAAAACAGGAATATCTACAACAATTTCCTTTATTTATTTATTATTTATTATTTTTTGGGAGAATCGCAAATACCCCCGACTTTTAACCAAATGGCAAATCAAACCCTCTGGTTTGAACAATCAGCAAACAACCCCCTACCGTTAAGTAACCCTTGCATTATTTGCTGCATGTAGGGGGTTATTTGCTGATTTGTAGGGGGTTATTTGCTGATTGTTCAAATTTATAGGGGGTATTTGCTGATTGTTCAAACCAGAGGGTTTGATTTGCCATTAGCTTAAAAGTCGGGGGGTATTTGCGATTCTCCCTTATTTTTTTTATGGAATTCTTGGTCTATTGGCCACAATTGTTGCATTTCCCACCACAGCATCAAATTTATGGGCATAATTTACAAACAAATACATCACAATTGTAATATATTAAGAAAAACCTGATAAGATCTCTAGGAATGATATGGAAATTTACCCAAAGAAAGATATGATAGATCAAATCGTGGTATGTTCCAGTACTCGAGCCATCAGGAAGTCCAAAGGGGATGTACTCATAGGTTACAACATAAGGAAGTGTTTCCATTACAGCATCAAAAACATCTAACTGTTGGCTTATTAGCTGTAGAATCAAATTTGACTTTTATAAAGTCACCGATACCACTCTTCATTGGCACAGTGGCAGTCCTATATGCAATTTCTTCTGATTTGTGGGCATTTTAGGTACAGAAACAGAATCCCCTGGCCATATAATAGGTCCATGATTCGGTTTCGAAGCAGAATTGTTGTTGTTACTTGTTGAAGACGTCATCAATTTATTCATCAGTACTCTCTTTTCTGGTGTTGAAAATCCAATCCCTCTAGTTCCATAACCATTCACATTAACTATCTGAAAAGCTAATGACTGCAATTGATCATCAACAAAACTGTAATCACCGGTCAGTCCTCTGAATCTTGTACTTGACAATGCTTTGACAAGATTTTGACCATTTTCAGACACCCCAATTGCTTCAAGATTTGTTGAAACTTTATTAGTGATTTGCTTATCAAATTTAAAATTTCAAACACCAGATTTCTCAACTGCCATGGCCAATGCCACTGTAACATCATATGCTAACAGTCCAAAAATGTTCAATGTAGCATCAACAATGTCAGGATTCTCCTGCTGGAACTTCTTCTTCCACCGAACCCGAAAACTTTCAAGCTTCTTGGTTCTGGGAACATAAGACCTAACACCAATAACACCTTGCATGGAATCAATCACAGATTGCTCGAACGTATCGAAAAAATCAGCTAACCCATATGTGACAAACCAAACAAAGCCTTCCTCCATCAAACCATTCAGTTTAGCTTTTGCAAAAATCCTGGAATCAAGAGAAGGCAACATGTGTACTATAAAAACTCTGGTTTGCATTGTCTTCAACTTATAAAGCTCTTCAACAATCTGATCATCAGAGGCCTCTGGAGAGATCACACTCCTGTAAGCAGAGACAAAGCCAGAATTTCAAATTTAATGAAGTTTGGGAATCCAACCAGTAAAATTTTCATTTTATAAGAAGCAAACATAAAAAATGTAAACAAAATACGAGGATTAAAAGAAAATTTTTCAATAGGCTCAAGGCCCCTTCATAGCTTCGCCCCTACCTGTAAGGAACACGGCCTGCAATGCGTCGGTGATCAGGCACGGTATCACGCCTTGACTGAACTCGTTGTCAACGTAAATGGGGACAGCTTCCCGCCAACCAAAAGCTTGAGTGAGTTCAGTTATGGCGCCAACTTGTGAGGAGTTGTTTGTAATTCCTAGCTTAATCGGGGGAAATCTCAGATGGAATTCAGAATAAAATTAAAAACAGAGTCTTTGCTAACATCGGGACAGTGAAATCCACTCTTTTGCTAAATAATGCTCCACCAATTCATCAGGTATCTGTTATAAAAGAAAAAAACATAGATAGAGATAGTGTCAAATCGATAAATATACAGATTCACAGAAAAACTTAATGAAAACTGCAATTAAAAAAATATATATCGTTACAGTGGGAGTATAGTAGTCCATCAATGACGCGAGAAACTCAGTGAGAGCGGCATCATCAAGGAAAGAAACGGCAGCGTTTTCGTGTGTTGTAATTTGTAAATGCTACTGAAAAAACGGCCAACGAAGCTTTTAAGCGGACAAGTTCCAGCAATGTTTGGGCTTTTTTTTTTCTAGGCCCATGATCTACAATTGTCCAACATTTTATAAGACTTGGTGAAATCTGGTCCGTTAAAAACTTGAACGGTAAAGATTCATTTATATATTTTCGACATTGCTGATTAAAGATATAGATATCGACATATTTTCATTGAGTCGGATGCTCTTGAAGCGGTCAATTTAATAAACTCTGGGAAGGCCGTCTATTCTGATGTTGGTCTGTTTGTGTTGGAGATTAGAGTGCTCTTGCTTAGGCATGTTGGTTGTGTAATTGTTTTTGTTTCTAGAAAGGTGAATGTTGTCACTAAAATCGGCTTGTCAGTTGTGGAGGTACCCTCCGTCTGTGGAGCGGTTTGTCCAGGATGATAGCCCCGTGTAATCATTTTGTTTCTGTTAATCTATTTTCCTTTCATAAAAAATAATATCAAAACTATTCATCGAAACTGATATTTACTTCCTTACTAAAGACCAATCATATATCCATTGTAAAATAATTTTGACAAATGATCCGCATGACAATTTTATTGTGCCAAGAACAAGAACAGGAAACAAATGTTCCCATCTCAAATACACTCAAAAATCCTAACGCAGACATTATGTGAAGTAGTTTCATTTCGACAAAGATAAACTCTCGATATTGGTGAGGAAAAAGAAAGTGAAGAATTCAACAAATCTATCTCGATCTTTTGGATAAGATCTAGTATAGTATCTGTTCTTATTGGTTTAATATCTGACATATGGATCAATTCACATGATATTAAATTTATTTTTTTAGAGGGGAGGCCCCGTCTAGTAACTTGCTACTTGGGTCCTCAAAATTCGCGATGTGTTACACTATTGCATGGGCTTGGCGCACCCCTATCTCGACCTTTTCTGAATATAACGCAGTATTCCACGGGCGTCTAGGAGGCACGTGCAATAGACAAACTACAAACCAATCGACAGTGTACTTTGCAATATAATAACTGTTACTACAAAAAGTAAGAATGAGATTGAAAACAGACTCAAGCCATTTCAACCACCAAGACTTGGGTTGCGGCAGAAAAAGCTGGAATTGAGAAACCTGTGGCTTCTAGTGGTGACATTTTAGGAAAAACGGATGTGGAAATTTATCACTGGAGCGGGTGTGACTGTGAAGGAGTCTCAGGATTTCAAGTTTCTAATCAGAGTCTTCACTTTGCTCTGCTCACCTGTGATCCATCTCAAAGCTCCACCCTCTTTGCTTTTAGTTTTCTTCACTCTTTCACAATGTGGAGCCTGTCCTCAGCAAGGCAGGAGAGACAATTGGTATAAACTATATGGGAATGGATGTAACTGATCAGGTAAATCCATTTCTTTCGAGGTCTTACGTTGTTTTTTCATTAAAGGGAATGAACAAGTTCTCATTGTTCCTGATTGCACACAACAGGTGAGAAAGATGGGGAAGCTTCACGAAGAGATAGCAGTACAAAAGGCCATAACAGGTTTTTTTTTTTTAATGTTTGTGAATTTGAACATTAAACAGGCTTATAGTTGAATTTGTAGAGGTGACAATGCGAGCGAAACAAATGCTAGCTAGCAACAACGTCACATGAGTCTGGGGTTGTTAGCATGTCAAAGATTCTTTCCAACACGAGACTTGATCGCGAGCAACGAAGCCTGTTAGATGTAATGATATCGTCCAGGGATTTGGTTCTTCAGCTGATCAATGACATCCTTGACCTTTCAAAGGTTGAGTTAGGTGTTATGAAGTTGGAAGCTACAAAGTTCAGGCCAAGAGAAGTAGTAAAACATGTACTCCAAGACTGCAGCTGCATCATTGCAAAAAATTCTTACTTCGGAAGGACATATAGCAGATGATGTTCCAATTGAGGTGAGCTTTTTTAATCACACATTGTCACTACACATGTTTTAGGTCATTGGAGATGTTTTACGAATTCGAAAAATTCTCACCAACCTGTTGCTGTTTATGTTTTTGTTTTTGGTTTTGTATTTCCACACTCAAATACTTTCTACATTCTACGCAGCAACCTGAAGGGCATGTAGGCATAAAGCTTTATGTGATTCCTGAGCCACCTTTTGTACAACAAGAATTACATCAGAAGTCCAAAGCAAATCAGTCAACAACAACATCTCACACTAGCATCAGTGACCAAAAAGGTTTTCACGGTAATGATAATGAACCTGGAACCCCTGTCAATTGTGGAAACTCCATGGATGGAGACTCAAAGGAGCAGCCACCCCAAGTACCCGAAACAACAGTTTAAAAAGGTATATATGTAAAATGCTTAATTCTGGGAACAATGTTGTGTTTATATATCAAAACATTATATATGGAGAATTTATTCTGTGAAGATTTTCCTTTTCAGAGAACCAGATTCCGTTTGATCCCATATGATTGGTCGATAGTCATTCACTTTGTGAATGGTCAAGTTTTTAGGTTTGAATCCTCACACCAGAAAAATCTATTGGACATGTTAACCATTTTCCAAGCACTAGCTTTCTTTAAAGTACGTTTTTCTTTTTTTTTTTAACTGCAAGAGATTTTATAAAGGCCAAGGCCAAGAAAAGTGAAAACAGGCAACAACAACAACACCAAATATGTTAGCAAGATAATCTTTCATATCTCCTATAATTAGAATAGATAATTATTGTATATAATCTTTCCTATTGTAATTCCTATATTGTAGCTTGACAGCTTGTATTGTAGTTGCCATCTATCTCCTGACTTGTAGGAGTGATCAGAATTCTCCTTGTATAAGTTAACGATACCATATCAATAATATTCATTCCAGTTAAATACAATCTCTATTTCATCTTTTCATGGTATCAGAGCAATAAGATCCTAATCTATTGTTGCATTCCAATCTCTCGTGCAACATTTGTTTTCCAAATCATCATCATCATCATGGCCACTGATGAGATACCTCCAACATCTTCTGTCACTGGCAAGGAAGTTGCCGTTCCAAGCACTTCTATAGACCCTCCAAAGACAAATATTTCAAATCCCTCAAATCCTTTTTTTACTCATCATTCAGATCATCCGGGTTTAGTTTTGATATCCAAACCATTGAATGGAGACAATTATTCTACCTGGAAAAGAGCTATGACTCTAGCCTTGAATTCCAAAAATAAACTAGGTTTTGTTAATGGCTCTATCAAAGCTCCTTCAGAAGAAATCGACCCTGAAGGCTATGCAGTTTGGTCACGGTGCAATGATATGATTCACTCCTGGATCATTAACACTCTCAGTCCGGATATCACAGACAGTGTAATTTATTATTCAACAGCTCATGAGGTTTGGGAAGACCTTCGTGAGCGTTTCTCACAGAGTAACGCACCTCGCATCTTCGAGATTCAGCGAGATATTGCCTACCTTCGACAGGAACAGCTCTCTGTCTCTACCTATTACACGAAATTGAAAGGTTTGTGGGATGAACTAGACTCTTACAACGACACAGTACATAGAGCACAGCAAGATCAACAAAAATTGATGCAGTTCTTGATGGGATTGAATGATTCCTACAGTGCAGTTCGTGGTCAAATCCTTCTCATGAATCCTCTGCCTTCAATTCGGCAAGCTTATTCCTCTGTTTCTCAAGAAGAAAAACAACGTCTCCTGGGTTCATCCAATACTGCAGATGATGCCGGCAGTAGTGCAGCCATGGCTGTTCGGAGCAACAGCAGCAGCAAGTCCATCTCAGCACGACCCGAACACCGCACACCTGGATCGCAGGACTTCCGATCGCATGACAAGCAACCAGAAAATTTCAATGGTGGCCGCAAATTTCAGGGGCAGCGTCGTTATGAAGGCAGGGGACGCCCTCATTGTTCACATTGTGGTGAAATGGGTCACTGGATTCAGACCTGTTATGAGTTACATGGATACCCAGTGGGCCATCCAAAGGCTAAGCATAGTTCAGGCCCAAAACGTTTCAGCAACATTAAAGCCAATCATGTGGCAGACGGGCCTTGTAAGGAAGATGGCAATCAGTTTGTTGGTATTTCAGAGGCCCAATTGAAGCAATTATTATCACTTCTTGACAGCAACAATAAAAATCAAGGTTCTATCTCTCAAGCGAATGTCGTGACCAAGCCAGGTTTGTCTAAAGTCACTTCCCGTAACTGGATTATTGACAGTGGGGCGACTGATCATATTTCTTCATCATCTACATTATTTTTCCGCAAAAATAATAAATGTTCGCTACCTCCTGTACTTTTACCTAGTGGTGACAAAGCTAATATTGTTGCTAAAGGATCGCTACCTCTGAATTCCGTCTATTACTTGCATGATGTGTTATGTGTACCTACGTTCAAAGTTGATTTAATGTCAGTTAGTCGTCTGACGAGAGGCTTGAATTGTTCAGTAACTTTTTTCCCTCATTGGTGTGTTTTGCAGGATCTGGCTACGAGGAGGACGATTGGTTTGGGTAAACAACGTGACGGACTATACTATTTGGTGGCACTAGCAACGACGAAATCTGTGTCCCATTCCTCCTCATCCATACACCGACCAGTTTGCAATCTCACCATGTCCTCCACCGATCTCTGGCATAACCGCTTAGGCCATGTCTCATCTCCTCGTTTAAGTTTTATTGCCAAGAATTTTTTAAATTTTTCCGTTGAGTCCAATAATGTTTGCCATATATGTCCTTTGGCTAAGCAGAGTCGTTTACCTTTTCGTCCTAGTGTAATATCTTCCATTAAGCCTTTTGAAATAATTCATTGTGATATTTGGGGGCGTTATCGCCACCCTTCTATTTCTGGTGCTTATTACTTTCTCACAATTGTTGATGATTACACCCGTTTCACATGGATTTTTTTAATGCGGCATAAAAATGAGACACAATCAATTTTAAAACGTTTTTTTAGTTATGTTATCACCCAATTTGAGTCTCACATTAAAACTGTTCGAAGTGACAATGGTGGGGAATTTATTTCACTTCGTTCCTTTTTTCATGAAAATGGAGTCATTTTTCAGCATTCTTGTGTTTACACGCCTCAACAAAATGGGGTTGTGGAACGCAAGCATCGCCACATTTTACAAGTGGCTCGAGCTTTGAAGTTTCAGGCTCACCTCCCTAACCAATTTTGGGGAGACTGTGCTCTTACTGCTGTTCACATCATCAACCGGCTTCCTTCTCCTGTCCTTTCTTTCAAGACGCCTTTTGAGCTTCTTTACTCCACTCCACCTTCTTTTTCTCATCTTCGTGTCTTTGGTTGTTTAGCCTATGCTACTAATGTTCGTCCTTCTCACAAATTTGACCATCGTTCCCTTCCATCCATTTTTATCGGCTACCCCGTCGGTCAAAAGGCGTACAAATTGTTTGACTTGTCAACCAAAAAAATTTTTACGAGTCGTGATGTGAAATTTCATGAAACCATTTTCCCTTATGGTTCCATCCAACCTAGGTCCATTAGTTCTCCTTCAAAATCTGGCCCCATTCCCTTTGTGGCCCACGATTTTGATCCACCAGATTTTATTCCATCAAATTTTGGCCCACCTTCTCCTTCCCACTGCTCTGGCCCAAACACATCAGACCTCACCCCCCACATTTCTGGCCCAAATACATCAGGCCTAACCCCTTCAGCCTTACCTTCTCCCAACCCGATCAGCTTGTCTCCACCTCCACCCATTCTTCCTCTTGCGTCTCCTTCGTCGGAACCCCCCACGCCACCGTCCCCTTCATCGTCCCTTGCCACAGCCCCTGAACCCGATCCCGCCGTCGACCTACCCCTGCAGTCACCCATTTCCTCGCCCGATCCCAGTCCCCCTCTGCTTCGTCGCTCGAGCCGCCACGCCGGCCCACCGGTCAAACTTTCCGACTACGTTTGCTCCAATGTTTCCCTTGATCAATCGGTCTCCTTGCTGCCTGGTCCCCTTAAAGGTACACGTTATCCTCTGGCGAATTTTGTTTCCTATCACAGGTATACACCTGATCTCAGGTCTTTTGCTGCTCAAATCGGTGCCATTTCAGAGCCTCATTCTTATTCGGAAGCTGCCCTCCATCCTGAATGGCAGGAGGCGATGTGTTCCGAGCTGCGGGCTCTTCAGGCCAACAACACTTGGTCTCTCACTCCGCTTCCGCCTGGCAAGAAACCGATTGGCTGTCGTTGGGTGTACAAAATTAAGCACCGGTCGGATGGTTCTATCGAACGGTACAAAGCCCGATTGGTCGCAAAGGGTTTCACGCAGCTGGAGGGTGTTGATTATCAGGACACCTTCTCTCCCACTGCCAAGATCATCTCCGTTCGTTGCTTGCTTGCATTGGCTGCAGCCCGTGGTTGGTCTCTTCATCAAATGGATGTCAACAACGCGTTCCTTCACGGTGATTTGGCTGAGGAAATCTATATGTCTCCGCCTCCCGGACTTCGGCGACAGGGGGAGGAACTGGTGTGTCGCCTTCATAAATCATTATACGGTCTGAAACAAGCCTCCCGTCAGTGGTTCGCGAAATTCTCTGCAGCCATTTGCTCTGCTGGTTACGTACAGTCTCGAGCCGATTATTCTCTATTTACCAGAAAACAAGGCAAGTCTTTCACAGCTCTATTGATATACGTTGATGATATTCTGATTACTGGGAATGACCCTGCTAGCATTGCTATGACTAAACAATTTCTACATAGTAATTTTCATTTAAAAGATCTTGGTGATTTAAAATACTTTCTTGGTATTGAAATATCCGCTTCTAAGAATGGTTTATTCATTTCTCAACGAAAGTATGCGTTAGAAATTATTAAGGATGCAGGTATGTTAGGCGCAGCTCCTATAGATACCCCTATGGAACGGGGCTTGAAATTGTCAGACAAGAGTGACTTGCTCAGAGATTCGATTAAGTATAGGAGACTAGTCGGTAGACTAATATACTTGACTGTTTCGAGACCAGATATAACGTATGCTGTACATGTCTTGAGTAGATTTATGCATCAACCTCGGAAACTACATATGGAAGCAGCTCTGCGGGTTGTACGATATCTGAAAGGTGCCCCTGGTCAAGGGATATTCTTCTCTTCAAACAGTGATCTTAGGTTGAGGGCTTACTGCGACTCGGATTGGGCGGGTTGCCCACTCACTAGGAGGTCTACTACGGGTTATTGTGTGTTTCTTGGACCCTCACTGATATCTTGGAGGTCAAAGCGACAGAAAACAGTTTCACTATCTTCCGCAGAGGCAGAATATCGTGCAATGACAGGAGCCTGCTGTGAATTGACGTGGCTTCGATGTCTATTAACTGACCTGGGACTTTCACATCAGGATTCCGCCTTTCTTTATTGTGACAACAAGGCGGCATTACACATTGCAGCCAACCCAGTTTTTCATGAGAGAACCAGGCACATCGAGATGGATTGTCATTTTATTAGGGATAAGATTCAAGATGGTTCTGTGGTCACAAAGTTTGTAAATTCTGCAAATCAGTTAGCAGATGTCTTGACCAAGCCTTTGGGTAAAGAAACCTTTGTTCCTATGATTCACAAGTTAGGAGTGCAGGACATCCACTCTCCAACTTGAGGGGGAGTGTTAGCAAGATAATCTTTCATATCTCCTATAATTAGAATAGATAATTATTGTATATAATCTTTCCTATTGTAATTCCTATATTGTAGCTTGACAGCTTGTATTGTAGTTGCCATCTATCTCCTGACTTGTAGGAGTGATCAGAATTCTCCTTGTATAAGTTAACGATACCATATCAATAATATTCATTCCAGTTAAATACAATCTCTATTTCATCTTTTCAAAATAGCTACAACACCAGCAAAGAAGAGGCACAGTCGAACAGGCAGCCAAAAAGTACGTATTCATATGGTTTCTGATATTAGACAATAGTTTTTTGTTTTTATTTTTATGAAAACATTAGAAATAAGGAATTAGTGGTACATAACCTGTAATCAGAATAGAAAGAGCCAAAAAATTTCCAAAATAAAAAATTTCTAGGCAACAATCTAATTTGACTTTATGTGCATTTTTTTTTTCCAGAATAATTAATTAGAGAAATAATTTGGCTTTATGTACTTTTTTTTAAAAGATTTATGCGATAAAATAAAGTCATAGAGAAAGGTTACCAAACTCAAAGGAAGATGAATTGCATATTTTACTTTTTTTTTTTTTTTTGAAAAGGCAAGCTACATTTTACTTTTAAATCCCTCTATCTACAGTGAAGATTTCTTCAAAGTTGCTACTTAAAAAACAGTTCTTAGTTATACTTGTAATTTTTTTATTTCTTTTGTAAGGATTGATTATACATTTTACAATGAAATTCAGCTTTTGATCAATGCTCATATTATATGATATAAAACAAAAGGTTATAAAAATATTTTAAATAATTTAAAGCATCTGATCAATGAAATTCAGCTTTTGATCAATGCTCATATTATATGAGTAGTCGATTGTGAAGTAAAAAAGTTGATATAGACAAGAGCACTACCCCCAAATTAAAATAATAATAACAATAATAATAATTAAAGATTTTCTCTCTGCTCCCTTTAACTATATAGCAGTACTGTATATACCCTTTATTTTAATAAATAAGTAACTCGATGAGATGAGGTTGATCTGATGGTAAAACCTCTCAGGAGCGAAGCCAGAACATATTGTTCGGATGGATTATATTAAGTATAATTTTTTTTTTGGGTATATAATTGCAGTGTGGTGACTCGAACTATAATGATCATTTATTATCAAACGACACTGGGTCATTCTTTTTAAGCAAACCTTACAAACTTGTTCTGACTTTAGCAAATAAGTAGGAATTCAAAATTTGTTTTTATTTATTTATGGAATAATAGTAGAATGAAAAGGAAATGAAAACTTGAATATGTTTGAGTGTCAATAAAATATATATCGAGTGTGTCACCCTAATAAATCAATTGATATTATCTAAATTAAATTAAATCGTAAACTAGAACATTCTTTTTGTGAATTACGTTAATATTATAATCCTTTTTCATTTGTATTTTTACTCTTTTTTTTTTTTTTTTTTAAAGAAACTCTTTAATATATGTTTATATTTTTAGAAAAAGTTAGCCTGGGATTCAGCCTAGGCTAACTTCAACATACCTCTGCCCCTGGATTCGAGTCCTCTCTCCTTCTTAAAAAATCTCAATTTATGTAATATTATAATATTTTTTTATATATATAAAAAAAATGATTAACTCCAATAAATATCTTCAAAGTGTTCATCTACCACCCAAACCACTCACATTCAACATTTAGAAAATCACGAGTAGTCTATCTGATGAATCAATCTAATTCACAATATATTTTGTTTAGAAAATATAGGGAATACCACTAGAAAATATATTACATATTCATAATCATAATAAATTACCCATTATATGAAAAAGGTAAATATTCAATTTTAATATCTAATTTACAATATATTTTGATTAACAGATACTTGCATGCATCGATTAATTCTCCCATTTCAAAAAAATCACGCAAATCAATATAGCGAAGAGAGAAAAACAAGTCACCAAAACAACAAAGCGCAAATCAAATTTATTCTTTTCCGGTACGTGATCTGATAACTTGTTCTTCTACAGTACTTCACATATACAAAACAACAAAGCACAAATTCACAAATCAAATTTAGTCCGGCCATCAACCAGATATTAATAATTAACTTTCCATAACCATTTACTCACCATTTCAATATATATATATATATATCCAAACTATCAACTATATATGAACATATAATAATTGTTAGAATGAACAAAATTTATGTGACTGCAACATACTTTGATGACGAGTAATCTAAAATTGATTTAATCAACCGCACATAACAAAAATTAATTAGTGTCCGTATGTATTGGGTTTTCATTTGTCTTTTTAGTAGTTGTACCAAGTATGTGATTGTGTTTCTATTTTGTTTAAGGTATCTTCAAGTTTTTTAATACCCCAAAAATTGTAGGGGCATAAAGCTAGAATTAATATCTATAAGGATTTTTAGGGTGTTAGATGTAATTATGGACCTTATCTAAAGTAGGACCCTTAAATAAGTTTAGATATAGCTCTTTTGGCCCTTTCTAGACTTAGAACATGGTTTTTGTTTATTTTCTGTACAACTCATGTATTATTTAATATAAATAAAAGAAAATGGTGTCAAAGATGATGAGAATATCTTCTTAATAGAATATATAGGGATGGCAATGGGGCGGGTTCGGGGCGGGGTGGCCTTCCCTGTACCCCACCCCATTTATTTTTTGAAAACCCATCCCCTCATAAAACCCCACCAAAGATGGAGCGGGGCGGGGCAGGGCGGGGTACAATGGGGAGTGCTTTCCCCATCCCCACCCATTTACCCCATTTATATATTTTTTTTATTTAAATAATAAATATATAACCATTGAATATGATATAATATATAAAGTAGTAAATAATTCCAAGAAACTATTAAAAAAAATCTCATAAACATAATTCTCAGAAGTAATTCAATCATTTTCAAACATAAACATAAAGTACGAAATCAAAATTTTCGTTGAAACTACGTAGTTTAACTAAGTATTATTTTAAGCGGGGTGGGGCGGGGCGGGGAGTATAAAACCCATCCCCACCCCATACCCATTACGGGTTATACTATCTATCCCCATCCCCGCCCCATCCCCACCAAATTGAAACCCATCCCCACCCAAAAAGTGCGGGTCCCCGCGGGGCCCCATCCCCACGGGGAATTTTGCCATCCCTAAGAATATACTAAACTTAGGTTTAGTAAAATTGAGTTTGCTTTAGTCACTGACAAAAATTTAGAAAGTTGTCGGAATATTTTAAAAGGGGTTATGAATTTGTGAATGATAGTTTTTATGTTAGGTACTTTAGTGGTAATAATATTAAATTTGACAAGAAGATAGCCCTATTAGAAAAAGGAGAGTTTCTACAAAACGAAGATGCTTTCAAGATAGCTCTCGTTGTTACTACAACAAGGCTCATTAACATTGGTCAGGAGAAAAATGTGCATGCCCTTATGGATATTGCATCTTGTGGAGAACGTTGATGAGTTCAATGCATTTCCATGATAGTCTTACTATAAACGTACCAATACCATGGAAATATATTGAAATCATCGACATTCTCCACGAAATACAATATCCATAAAAGCACATTCTTCCCCCGACCAATGTCAATGAGTATTGTTGTAATAACAACGAGAGCTATCTTGAAAGCATCATCTTCGTTTTATTGAAACTTTCTTTTTTCTAATAGGGCAATCATCTCGTTAAATTTAATATTATTACTACTAAAGTACATAACATAAAGACCATCATCCACAAATTCATATCTCATTTTAAAATATTCCGACAACTTTTTAAATTTTCGTTCAGTAATTAAAGCAAACTCAATTTCACTAAACCTAAGTTTAATATGGTCTATTAAGAAGATATCATCATCATCTTTGACACCATTTTCTTTTATTTCCCACGTATTAAGTAATGCACAATTTGTACAAAAAATAAATAAAAACCACGTTCTAAGTCAAGAAATAGCTCTAAACTTATTTAATGGTCCAACTTTAGATAAGGCCTAACTAATTCTAGCTTTGTGCCCCCACAATCTTTGGGGTATTACAAAACTTGAAAATACCTGTAACAAAATAAAAATACAGTCACATATTTGGTAACATTAAACCTTATCATGAATCAAGTTCCAGTTGATCTCACCTCAGCTGATCACACCATTTTCACGAGCTATTAGAATTGGAGCCAAACATTAGCTCATTTATCAGCTGAGGTGAGATCAGCTGTAATCTGATTCGTGATAAGGTTTAACAAGTAACAACAGCTAAAAAGATAAATGAAATTAGATTGTATACTTGGTTGGTTGTTAGTACGGAATTTAATTTTATATATATTTACTATTTTATCTTTGGAATATATACTATTTTATCTTTGGAATACTAAACAAAAAAAAGTTTCAGCTAACCGAAAAAACATCAAAAATAATATAAGCAAAGAAATATAAAATAAAAATTCATAACAAATTTACATTACTTTAGGTTGAGAACGTGTTTAAATCAATCTCTTTTTTTCTGTCTGATTTTGTGAATCAATTAAAGAGTTTTGTTCGCTGATTAATTGTAATCATTTATTGTGGATCAATTTGATATCTTTTATAAACAACACGGAAAATTAAATCATCAAATTTAAATCTATTACCTTTTTTCTCTCTAATTTTGTTGATCAATTCAAGAGTTTTTTTCACCAATTAATTTTAATCATGTTTTTATTGTGGATCAATTAGATACCTTTAATAAACAAAAAAAAAAAAAAAAAAAAAAGACAATGCGATACAAATTCTCTGAAGGCTAAATTCAAATTTTGGCAGAACTGGTCTTCAAAATGTTTTTTTGTTTTTTTTTTTTTTTGTTTCTTTGAACAGCTAATAGCTTTATTGAGCAAACGAAGTAGCAGATAGCCAGATAAACAGAAAAAAGAAACAACACCCAAGGCAACAAACGCCCCAAAGACAACAAAACGCAGAAACCAAAAAGAAACAGAGCTCATCAAGAGCAGCGAGCCAAAGAAACGCACAAGCACAAAAACAACAGCCCACAAAAATGTTCAAAACAGCCTTACTTATGAGAATAGTTTATGAGAATAGTTATCATAAAAAGTTAGTATTATATTTATGAGAGAATAGTTTGTAAAATGTTACTAAGTTGCTTTACAAAAAGTCAGGACAAGAGAAGAGAACTAGCTGTACTTAACAAGAATTTCTGAGAAATTAACTACATATTTACCATAATATTAAATATGTGAAAACAGACTTGTCTTGCTCACAAAAAAGAATTACTTTTATAAAACAGTGCAGGGATCGGAAATGCTGAAAATGAAAAGAAATGGAGTATCAAAAAAACAAAATGCAGAGTAACATATATAATAATAATAATGAAAAAAGAAATATATATATATATATATATATATAACACCGCCTTGAGAAAACGATAGCTACTATGGGTGGCTGTGGTGGTGATTGTGGGTTTGGAGTGGTTGAAGTTAGAGAATGTGGGTGGTTGTGGTGGGGAGGAGGAGGAGGAGGACTGGAGGAGTAGAGTGGCTGTGGTGGTGTCTAATGAGGTAGAGATCAGTAGAGAAAAGGAGAAAAAGAGAATATTTTTGGCAAGTTGATAGAGAGAGAGAGAGAGAGAGAGATGATGTAGAAAAAATGGAATCGAGAGAGAGGAGTGGTTGTGGTGGGGAGGAGGAGGAGGAGGACTGGAGGAGTAGAGTGGCTGTGGTGGTGTCTAATGAGGTAGAGATCAGTAGAGAAAAGGAGAAAAAGAGTATTTTTGGCAAGTTGATAGAGAGAGAGAGAGAGAGAGATGACGTAGAAAAAATGGAATCGAGAGAGAGGAGTGGTTGTGGTGGGGAGGAGGAGGAGGAGGACTGGAGGAGTAGAGTGGCTGTGGTGGTGTCTAATGAGGTAGAGATCAGTAGAGAAAAGGAGAAAAAGAGAATATTTTTGGCAAGTTGATAGAGAGAGAGAGAGAGAGATGATGTAGAAAAAATGGAATCGAGAGAGAGGAATTTATAGAGAATAGAAATTAGATTAGGATTATTGGTTAGGGATTAGTCCTTGTCTATTAGTCTGATAACAACGTATTATTATTAGACTCTCTCTCTCTCTCCTGTATTTAACTATGTGTATTAGTGTGTACTTTCTCTATTTTTTTTTTAGTAAATGAGTAACTTTTTTTTTTTTTTTTTTGAACCATTAAATATCTTAAAAGGTTCTTCAACAACCCATGCAAACCGAGTGTAATTTTGCTCACCTCCTTTAACCGGAGGTAACCATTACCCCCACCCTAAGTGTTTGACACGTGTCTCAAACTTAACCCAAAGTTTAAAGTTAACTCAAGGTTTAGGACATGTGTCAACACTTGGGGTGGGGGGTAATGGTTACCTCCAGTTAAAGGAGGTGAGCAAATTTGTATTCCATGCAAACCCTATCCCTATTCCCTTTGACCAAATCTCGATCAGCTTTTAACAATTTTTTCGAATAATGCTTGGGTATTGACCACTTAATCAGTACCAAAAATATTGATATGGCCAATGAGAGTACATCACACGACATTTTTTCTTTTATTTTTTATATTTATCTTACTAATTGGATAACATACTGCACTCTCATTAATATGATCAGTATTTTGGGTACTAACCGGTTAGTACCCAAACATTATTCTACTTTTTCACCTAAAAAATGAATGAGATTGAGTGGTTATACCAACAATTTTGTACATTCGTACTATATATGATATATTACTAAGGGGCTGTTTGTTTTTTTCCCAATAAGACTTATTACCTCTTATATCTTAAATTAAGATAAATCAGTTTGTTTGTTTTTTCAACTTATATCTTATTTTAAGATATATATGTCTTTTAGAAAAAGTAAAATTTTTTGACTTTTATCTTATTCAAAAAGTGATACAGTAGAGTTTTTTAATAAATTTCCAAAAATATCTTATAACAATTCATACATTTATGATTTTGTCTGCACATAATAAAATACTAAAAATCAATTTTCCAAAAATTCTCAATTTTGAAGAAACTCTAACACAACCTAATCAATTTTATATTTGTAATAAGTCATCTAAAATGAAAAAAACAAACATATCATAATATCTTAATTTTTAAGACTTATCCGTATATCTAATAAATTAAGGTCTTATAAGACTTTAGACAAAAAAGCAAACAGCCCCTAACTCTCTCTTCAAATATTTAATGAGTAACTTAAATCCATTAAATATCTTAAAATGTTCTTCAACAACCCATGCAAACCCTATCCCTATTCCCTTTGCCTGTTTGCCTCTCACTTCAAATATTAATTGTCTCTCTCTAATGCTTTAAATGAATTTGATCTGGTCAAAGATTTTTATTGATTTTGATTCTCTAGTACATGATTTTGATGAGGTCAAAGATTTTGATTTTAGTACATGGTTCTCTCTGCCTAATCAACTTTATTTTTTTGTTTTATTAATTTATTCAACTCTAACTTAACAAATAATAATAAATAAAAAACTTATTTTCATAATTTATGATTTTAACCCCACCTCATACGTGAGAGTTTCCAAAATTTCTTTTTTAGTTTTTTTGTTTGCCGGTACTTGTGATTTTGCCATCACCTTATAGTCTTAAACTCGGTTTTTTATAATTTATTACCACAAGTATATGCTTATTGCTACACAGCCTATATAAATATTGTAACGAGAGTAATCTGTTTTACTCATATTGATCATTTATGGATACTGAATTTTGATAGTGTCATTAATTTGACAAGAAAGGTGTTTTTATTTTTTTCTTCTTTGGATATTGTGAATAGTAGTTCTGCAGTTATTGCATGGAAAAATTTAATTAAATAAAAAGTTTTGTCATGTTTTAATCTACACGAAAAAGGCAAAGCTTGCTGCTACGACGTGCCTGAGATTGTGATGAAGATACCATTCTCTTTAATGAGTGGTAGATTTCTGGTTGTAAAAAATTAATGCAATGCCTATAAAATACTTCAAAAAAAAAAAATGCATATATTTGGGGCAATGTTTTTGTCTGTCAATTTTTCTGTCAAAAAAAAAAATGCATATATTCTGTCAAAAAAAATCCATCTCTACGTCATCAAACTATCGATCAACTTGAAGAAAAAAAAAATAAAAAAAAAATAAAACCTAATTCTTTAACTACTACCAGTGTATATTAGAAGATATTATAATTGTATTTTATGATTATTGAGGCAACACTGTGGAATTTTCTTCAAATCCATGATCATAATAAATCCATATAATAGGCCATATAATACAAGTGACAACACAAATATTGTGAAGGATGAATACAATTTGTTTTTTTTCATATAGTCTATCATCGGTCGAAATAGAAATCATAGTAACCCGAAAAGCTAGTTACTTTAAATAGTTAGATAAACATATTGTGTTCCAAGTTAGAATATTTAGTGGCCCAAAAGGACCTATGCGGTGTCGTTTTAGTGGAGGCAGAACTTGAGCTGAGCCTGAGCGTATTCTCCGGTCTTGTTAAAAAAAAAAAAAAAAGTTGCAAATGCAATAAAAACATAAGCAAATAATTCATTCTTTTAACTACAAATTTACATTAAAAGTCGTAAATTTTCTAACACACGTGTTTGTGCATGATAAAAAAAAACGTAGGGATAAATAAAAAATAATATAAAAAAAAAAAACTAAAAGAAAAATAATTTTGAAATCATATTGGAACAATGAATCGAAGGAAGATGGTGCCTGACATTACAAGTATTTTAATCCATAACATTGTAGTTAAAAAAAAATGCATAACAATGTATTTGTTATCAAAAAAAAAAAAAAAAAAAAAAAACATTGTATTTATATCTAGCAACCAATTATTGACAAGACAGAATAAGATTAGTTCGGTGATAAAGCCTCTCGTATCCACACCACGAGATTATGGGTTTGAGTCTCCCATAAAACCCTAAGTTATTGTGATAGTTCAATTAAAAAAAAAAAAAAAAAAAACCAACTATTGACAAAAGCACATTAAAGAAAATAGTTATTAGATATATATGTTGGAGAAGGCTGGTACAGTAAGGAGGGTTACCATTTTCAATCCAGCAATGTATAGCCATTACGTTAATTTTGAGAATCCAACCATAAGCCTAACGCTCATAAAAAAAAAAAAAAAATTAAAAAAAAAATGGTACTTGGTCACAAATGTAAAGCAAGAAACCTTGAATGGCTCTGTAGAAAATTCAGGCCTATATGGCCAAACAGAAATAATGGTCAAACTAAAGATATGGTCAAATATGTTGGTACTTGGTACAGTGGTACAGATGCGCCAGCTTTATCTTACCTATTCTGGTGAAGGATTAAAATTAAAAACCTCCTCTAACCTTTGAATTATTATTAAATGTATAGATATTTACGTTTATTTTCAACAATCTCTCCCAAGATTTAACACCATTATAATACCGTTAGGTTGATTTTCTACTTGATAGTAAATATTTGTGTGTAGTCTCTTCACCGTTAGATTAACCTGATTTTTGAGATGGAAATTAATTTATATATGCAAGTTTCAAAAGTTTCAATATCTTAATAATTTCTTCCTTTGTTTTAAGTTTAATAGCTATTTAAACTTAAAATAAGAAATTATTTTATTTTGTTGGTAACCGTGGTATTATTGCGGCTTAATAATGCATCAGCAAATTGTATTAATAGGTAATATGATAATCATCAACCGAGTTAATATAATGCATCGGCAAATTAATTAAAGAAACAACTTTATATCTCCATTTCATTTGATTTCCAAAGCATTCATTCATACGTGCATGGTTGCACACACACCACACAACACAGGCTGGGGTTATATCAGAAACAACAAACTAAGCATAACATTTTGAGAACACGATCTATTTGTTTTTCTAGTATATATGATAATTATAACTCCATTAAATATCTTCAAAGTGTTCATCAGCCGCCCAAACCACTCCCATTCAACACTTAAAAGATGATTTTGATTCTCTAGTACATGATTTTGATATGGTCAAAGATTTTGATTGTAGTACATGATTTTCTCTCCTCGTCAACTTTATTTTTTTGTTTTATTAATTTATTCAAGTCTAGCTTAACAAATAATAATAAATAAATAACTTATTTTTCATATTTTATAATTTTAACCCCACCTTATACGTGTGAGTTTCCAAAATTTCTTCTTTAGTTTGCCAGTACTTATGATTTTACCATCACCATAATCCTTATACTCGGCTTTTTATGATTTGCTATTGCTACACAACCTATATAAATATTGCACCGAGACACGAGAGTAGGGCCCGTTCTGTAACGTTTTTAAAAGGCTGTTTTTGTTTTGTTTTTCGAAAATAAAAATAAAAATGAAAACAATGTTTTTTGTTTCAGTTTCGAAATCCGAATACGCGTCTGGTAGCATATCCTAAAAACTGAATTCCGAATATGAAAACGTAAAAAACGCGTCTGGTATCATTTTACAGGGCAAAATTAATGAGTTGAATTTTATTATTATTATTATTATTTGGTCTGATATGGGCAAAGCCCAGAACAGGAAGAGAAGAACAATGGACTGGATCTGGATCTGACGGACGGCGACTGGATCTAGATCTGACGGATGGTGGCGCAATCTTGTCGGTCGGGAGACGGTGGCGCTGCTGCGTCAGTCGGGAAGAAGAAGAAGAGAGAAGGAGAAGAAGAAGGAGAAGAAGAAGAAGAAGACGGTGGCGTTGGCGTCAGTCGGGAAGAAGAAGAAGAAGAAGAAGAAGAAGAACATCGGTGAAAGAGAAGAAAAAAAGAAAAAAAAAAATTGAGTTTTTTTATTTTAAGTGAAAAACAAAACGAAAAACAAAATAAAAAACATCAAAAAGTTGTTTTGAAAATTTTTCACTTTTAACACTGTTGTTGTTTTTGTTTTGGAAAATAAAATGGAAAACAAAATGAAAAATGGTAACGAACGCATATTCGAGATTGGATTTAGAAAACAAAAACAAAAATACCCTTGTAAAAGGGTATCGGACGCAGCCTAATCTGTTTTACTCATATTGATTGTTTATGGATATTGAATTTTGGCAGTCATTAATTTGCAAAAGAATAGATTCCTGATCCTGATTAATGTTGCCATGAATATTTTCACTTATTTTTGGATCTCTTTTATATTTTGCTAATAAAACGTGTTTTTCTTGTTTGTTTAAGTTATAGACTTATAGTGTACTGTGTTCTTCTTTGGATATTGTGAGTAGTAGTTCTGCACTTCTGCAGTTGCATGGAAAAATTTAATTAAATAAAAAGTTTTATCATGTTTTTATATACACGAAAAAGGCAAAGCTTGCTGCTACAACCTGCTATAATAATACCTGAGATTGTGATAAAGATACCATTCTCTTTAATGAGTGGTAGATTTCTGGTTGTAAAAAATTAATGCAATGCCTATAAAATACTTTTAAAAAAATAAAAATGCAATGCTTATAAATTAAAATATTTCTAAAATTTTACTTGGATGGAGAGGAAGATAATGGATATTTATTTACTTAAAAGCATCAATCTTTTTGTTTTTGTTTAATTTATAAGGGTACCTTGTACAACGACTAGAGCTAGACGAAGACCGTGGCACTCGACGAACACATGCAGCAAACCTAAAGAGTTATTGCGTCAATCTAGGTCTAGGATTTATATTCATTTATTTCCAAATTTTTTGACTTTTCGTTATTGTTTCGATTCTGATGTGTGTATGTTGAATTTTGATAATTTTGTGTCCTACATTTATCATTTATGTTATGTGAAGTGGAATCCACACTTTGTCATTATTTCAGTCTTGTATGGAGACCCCATAGACAGTATTCTTAATGATATTATTGGGGATTCATACTTATTGCATTGCATTGTGCAAGTTTCTATAAAACACTGCAAAAGAATAGATTCCTGATCCTGATTAAGGTTGCCATGAATTAATATTTTCTCTTATTTTTGGATCTCTTTTATATTTTGCTAATAAAATGTGTTTTTCTTGTTTGTTTAAGTTATAGACTTATAGTGTACTGTGTTATGTACTACACTTCAATTAGTGGATCAGTATTTTGAATGCGGACTGATTTGATATAGAGTTCTTAAATTTTAATGTGTTTGTAACTATTATTGGTGAGTGTTGGGTGGGGTGATAAATTGTATCAAGACAAAACTCTTTAATAGTTTTTACTTTGGGTATTAAGTTGGTGGGATGAAGTAACAACACATACCTAACGTGGTTAATGGAAAGAACAAATACCAAGTTGGGCTTTGGATTAATTTTTCAGGTTATTTGGTAAAATAATATTTGGGTACTGATTGGTCAATATCTAAAATATTGATCACATCAATGAGAGTGTACCACATGGCCCAATTTGTAAAATAAATATAAAAGGTAAAAGAAAAAAGACCACATATTATACTCCTATTAATGTGGTTAGTATTTTGTGTTCTGATTAGTCAATATCTAAACATTATTCTATTTGGTATTAGTGTTAAAATAATAGTTTTTTTTTTTGTTTGAAAGCTGATGGTACATTATGGGTCAGCAGTTAGCACTTAGAGCATCCACATTGGTTAGTCTCAAAAACAAGACCCACTTATTGCCACATCATCAAAAATAGATCTTATTTTCAAATAATGGGTCTTCCCATTTGGGTCATATTTATTTGGATCCCTTTTCCCCACAATGGGGCTAAATTAAAAAAAGAGAAATAGATCCATTTTTTTTACTTTTTTCCGAACAATCATTACTTTTCTTTAAAATATTATATATATATATATATATATCTATTAATAAAGAAATTATGTAATATATTTTAAATATCAACACTATCAACAATTATTTAACAAATTATAATTATTTTTTTAAAAAAATTATTAATTTAAAATTATCACAATCGAATTACATCAACAATAAAAATAAATATTTAAAACAAAATATTGTATACGATTAGACATGGCATCGGTTTCGGTTCGAATCCGGCTTCGGTTCTGAACCTTCAAAATCGACTCCGATTCCAGTTTTAAAGATTCGGTTCTGGTTCCGGTTTTGAATGTTCGGTTCCGGTTTCAGTTCCTCGGTTCCGGTCCAGTCCGGTCCGATTTTGGCGGTTCCGACGGTTCGGGTCTGGTGTTCTGACGGTTCGAGTCTAGCGGTTCCAACGGTTCGGGTTTGATGGTTCCGACGGTTCCGACGGTTCGGTTTCAGTTTTGGTCCGGTTTTCGACGGTTTCGCCGGTTCAGTTCCGCTTCCGATTTTGGTTTCGTCGGTTCCAACGGTTCGGTTTCTTTACTTTTTTAACTTTTTTCCAAACAATTCCAAAATTGTTCCATTTTTGATTTAATTACCCTTTGAAGCTGACCATGACAAACATTTTTGCTCGTAAATTGACCGAAAAAATCGATTAGAGGAGATTTTGATTAGGCCCAAAACTGAAAAAATAGAATCAAACCGAACCGAACCGGTTCAATCGGTTTTTGATCGGTTCACAATTTTCAATTTTATCGGATCGGTTCACTTTTTCAAAAACCGAATATTATCGGTTTTTTAACGGTTTACTCGAAAAGTGTACCGATCTATTAAACGCTCACCCTAATTAAATTTATTTATATTTTGTCATTATGTATATAATTATTGAAATTAATAATAATATATTTAAATTTAAATAATTGAAATATAAATATTTTTTCATTATATATATTTTTTGAAATTAATAATTATATATTTTAATTTAAATTATATATATATATATAAAAAGGCCCAACCCAATGATTGGAGAGGGTTGGGAACCCAACCCCAATCATTGGACAAGACCCAATTTGATTAAATTAAAATCCAAAATTAAGACCCAATTTGATTAAATTAAGACCCCAATCACTTTTAGCTCTTGTTTTTTGGATCCCATTTAATACCATTGTGGCTTAATTTGATTAAATCCAAAATGGATCTTGTAAAAGTGGGTCTTATTTTGTAACCACTGTGGATGCTCTTAGAAGTGTGTCATTATCTGGGAGTTTTTTTTTTTTTTTTTTTAATCTATTTTGAAATATTATTTAAATTTGGGATTAGTCCGGTGAGTCTGTGGTGAGAGAGAGAGAGAAAAAATTGAGAGTTGGGAATTGATTGATTGATTGAGAGAGAGGGAGAGTGAGTGTGTTGGGACTTGGGACACGTCACAAAAGGGAGGTGAGTAATCAATTGGCTGTAATTCAATTAATTTTTTTTTTTTTAAAGGCTGAGAATGTAAAAGATAAAAAAACATTTCCCCAACACCGAAACAAATACCAAAGTACTTTTTAATTAACACTATATCCCATCAAAGTTAAAAAATATTTCCTCAGTACCATATCTCCAGTACCTTTTAATTAACACTATCCCGTCAAAGTTAAAAAACATTTCATCAATACCAAAGCACATACCAGACCACCTACTTTTTAATTAAGATCACATCATATCTTATCGAGTGTCACCCTTTTCAGAAAAACATCTGTCGTCTTATCACTTTTCGTTTCTTTATCTCTCTTCGATGCCTCAATTCGATTTTTGGAGGCATTCGCAATATATCTCAGTGTAAACTGAGCAGTAACAAAAGAATGGGAGTATTCCCGCTAAACATGTTCAGGTATATGTGAATACAGCTTCAGAAGGTAATCCATCACAATTTTATTCTCTTTCCTTTCTTTTTTTATTATTAAAAAAGTAAGAAAAATATTTTAAATAATTTAAAGCACCTGGCAACCTGAGACTAAGTAGTCAATTGTGAAGTAAAAAGTTGACATAGACAAGACCATTGCCCCAAATTTAAAAGCACAAATTGGAAAAATAAATATAATTAGAGACTGGCAGTCTGGCATAAAAGCTGCCCGCTTTCTACCTACTCCTATGTGAAGGAGGTTTTCTGGCTGAATCCCAGCCCTATTGTTCGTCCCTTTGTGTAATGTTTCCTTATCTTATCAAAAAATAAAATAAAAAAATTAAAGTCTCTCTCTCTCTCTGCTCCCTTTAACTATATAGTAAAAGCATGTCTGCATGCATTCATGACGCTGCCTGCAGAAGAAAGAAAAAAAGCAATTTTTACTGTTCATTAATTTCATGACATGACAACTCTAATAGTCTAATCTATATTGATCCGATCTAGTTCTGTTCAAACTATATTCAAACTTGGCTCCATTCTAACCGGAAATCCTTTTCTTTTTAAACATTAGTCATTAGATGTATTTTCAGTATTAACACTAAAATACATCTAACGGTAAATCAGTAAATGTGAAAACAGATATGACTGAAACATGACTCTGCATCCCATGAAAAGTCTTGTGACATGGCACCCATCCATGAGCCTTATTCTTTTCCGGGAGAAAATCTTGGGTGGGATGGTCCCACAGACGTGGCCGTGGGACCGTCCCACGCAAGATTTTCTCCTTTTCCGGAATGTGTGATCAGATGAGTTGTTCTTCTACAAAACAACAAAGAACAAATTAACTCATATATATAAAATTAATTAATCAACTTCCAGAGCAAGTTTGACAATCAACCAGAGATTAATAATTAACTTTCCATAACCATTTCCTCCAAGCTCTGCCTTATATATATATATATATAATATTATGTGACTACAACATACTTTGATTACTAGTAAAATCTAAAATTGATTTAACCAACCGCATCATAACAAAAATTATTTAGTGTTCGTGTATTGGGTTTTCATCTGTCTTTTTAGTAGTTGTATCAAGCATGAGATTGTGTTTCTATTTTGTTTCAAGTATCTTTAAGTTTTGTAATACCCCAAAGATTGTGAAGGCCTTTTCCAAAGTTGGGTCTTTATATATATATATATATATATATTCCTTTTAGATCTTTTCTAGATTTAGAACGTAATTTTTATTTATTTTCTATATAAATTACTGAATATACCAAAAATAAAAGAAAATGATATCAAAAATGATGAGATAGTTTTCTTAAAAGACCACAATAAACTTAGATTTTACGAGTTAATTAAGTAAATTTGAGTTTGCTTTAATCACCGGACGAAAATTGAGAGAGTTGTCTATGCACAAACATTAATTAAAGGAAACTCAACTTTACTATAATATACCTAAATTTAGTATGATCTTTCAAAAAGGCCATCTCATAAATCTTTGCATCATTTTCTTTTATTTTTGGATACACATCAAGTAATGCACAAGTTGTGGGAAAAAAAATAAAATAAAAACAAAACAAAACAAAAATTACATTCTAAATCTAGAAAGTGCCAAAAAGAGTTATATATAAACCTATCTTAAGTCTCCAATTTTAGATAACGCCCACTCAATTATAAATCTAAGGGATATTACAAAACTTGAAGATACACGTAAAATTAAATCATCAAATTTAATTCTAATACCTTTCAGATTTTGTAGATCAATTAAAGAATATTTTCGGTGATTAATTTTAATCATGTTTTTATTGTGGATCCCTATCTTTAATAAACAAGACGATGCTTTAGAAAGTCTCTAAAGGCTAAATTCAAATTTTGGCAGAACTAGTCTTTAAAATGTTCAAAACAGCCTTACTTGAATATTAGTAGTTAGACCATCTCTAATGCATTTACCAATGTCAATACCAAATTTAGCACAAAAAAGAGGAAAATGTTATATTTGACATATCAATTCAATTAATTTTTTTTTTAAAGGTTGAGACCTGCTCGTACGTGCAATTCATAAAAATCTCGATATTATTTTGTGTGCGTATTGACTATTGATTGATAAGAGATTTAATGGGTTAAGAAGTATGATGAGTTTTAGAGGGTAGGTGAGTCGAGTCAGAAGATTATTTTAATGGGTTATGAAGTATTATTTTAGAGAAGATTATAATTATAATTTATGCTTCATATATGATATATCTTCAAATCAATAAGGTACTAGTTGAAACCGGATTAAATCGGACCATTACCAGCCAGACCAGCCCTTATGATTTATCATGAGGAGTTGGAGACTTGGAGCACAGAGCACCTCATGATACCTGTGTACGTGGTCCTGCAAGTTCAAAGTATATGTATGTATGCATGCATCAATATTGAGCATCGGTGAATGTGATGTGTAAAATGGAATCCTAAAACTCTGCCTTTGCTAATTCTGAACAAGGTGTGTATGTTGTGGTTGTGTATTATTATTATTATTATAATTCTGAAACAGCGATTTTATTGAAAAAAGCCCCGAAAGGCAAAGGCCAAACAACCTACAGAAGAAAGGCAGCAAAAGCCCCCACGAAACCCAGTAGTTGAATATTAGAGCAATTGTGAGCGTAAAGCTAGAATTAATATTTATAAGGATTTTAGGGTGTTAGATGTAATTAAAGAGTCCTTATCTAAAGTTGGACTCTTAGATAAGTTTAGATATAGTCAAATATCTCTTTTGAGCCCTTTCTAGAATTAGAATGTGGTTTTTGTTTATTTTTTTCACATCTCGTGTATTATTTAATATATCGAGAAATAAAAGAAAATGGTAAAAAAAATAATGAAAAGGTCTTCTTAATAGATTATACTAAACTTAGGAGTTTAGTAAAATTAAGTTTGCTTTAATAACTGGACAAAAACTTAAAAAATTGTCAGAATATTTTTAAAATGGTTATGAATATGTGAATGACGGTCTTTCTATTATGTACTGTAGTAGTAATAATATTAAGCTTGACGAGATGATTGCCCTATTAAAAAAAGGAGAGTTTCAACAAAACGAAGATGCTTTCAATATAGCTCTTATTGATATTTCTGCAATGCTCATAGGCATTGATCAGGAGAAAAATGTGCCCTTATGAATATTGCATCTTGTGGAAAACATCGATGAGTTCAATATATTTCCATGATAATTTTACTGTAAACATACTGATCCCATGGAAATATATTGAAATCATTGACATTCTCCACAAAATGTAATATCCATAAGAACACATTCTTCCCTCGACCAATATCCATGAACATTACTACAATACCAACGAGAATTATATTAAAAGCATGTTCGTATTTTTAAAACTTTTTTTTTAATAGAGCAATCATCTCGTCAAGTTTAATATTATTACTACTGATGTATTTAACATAAAACCCGTCATCTACATGTTCATAACCTTTTTAAAATATTCATACAACTTTCTAAATTTTCATCCATTGATTAAAGCAAATTCAATTTTACTAAACTTAAGTTTAATATGGTCTATTAAGAAAATTTTCTCATAATTTAACACAATTTTCTTTTACACAATTTTCTTTTATTTTCCGACATATTAAATAATGCACAGGTTGTGAAAAAATAAATAATAACCATGTTCTAAGTCGAGAAATAACCCAAAAGACCCAAAAGGGCTAAATGTAAAGAGCTAAATGTAAACTTATTCAAGGGTCCGACTTTAGATAATCCCCGTTTAATTACATCTAACACCCAATGACCATTGTAAATACAATCACATATTTGGTAACATTAAACCTTATCATGGATCAAGTTACAGCTGATCTCACCTCAGCTGTTCACACCATTTTCACGGGCTAATAAATTAGAGCCAAACACAGTTGAGATGAGATTAGCTGTAATCTGATTTGTGATAAGGTTTAACAAGTAACAACGTTAAAAAGATAACTAAAACCAGATTGTATACTTGGTTGGTTGTCAATACGGAAGCTATACCAATTTAATTATATATATATTATTTTAAATTTGATTTGGTTGGTTATTCAATTTTCTCACCTATATTGTTTAGAAATGAATTAAAAAAACAAAAAAAACAAAAAACAAAAAAATTGATCAGCTTTTGAATCCAAAGTGTGCAAATGTATACATGTTCGTGAATTGGGTGGATCAAAAGCATGTGTTTTGATGTGGGATGATGGATTGATCATATGATATTATCAACATTCAACACACAGGAGCCCATGATCACGTTTTTCTCAATTTTAGACAAATAATAAATTGTAGCTAAAAGGACCATCCTTTTGTAAGACATGCAAACAATTTCATCATATATCTCTCACATGTACATAAAATGACAAAGGAAGAAAGAAAACACAATTAATTAATTATCACATGCAATAATTAAAAAGTAATCCTAATCTAGATTTTATATCCTCAATAAATTCCTTTCTCTCAACACCATCTCTTCTATATCGTATGATTCATATCACACGCACACACTGATACACTCTCTCTCTCTATTAACATGCCATTAATCTCCTTTTCTCCAATCTCCACTGATCTCTACCTCACTGGACACCACCACAACCACCCTCCTCCTCATCCTCACCACAACCACCCTCATTCTCTAACTTCAACCACCTCTGCATTTTTTTTGGATTGGGAGGTGTTGGAAAGAAAATGAGGTAATAGATTTAAATTTGATGTATTAATGTTATATGGTAACAGTATTTATATATAAATTTGATCATTTGTGTTGTTAACATTATTTAAACGATCTCCTTTTTTATAATTTGATACCATACAGTTAATATCGTCAAATGACGACAAATCAGTTCTGAGAAGGACATAAAGTTCCGTCACTCACACTGATGGCTCAAAGCATGCACCCAAGCAGGCCCCCACCAGGCTATAGAGGCACAAATCTTAGGTATGTGAGCGATGGTTATTAATAATTGTAAATTACATATGAAATATTTGAAATATCAACATTAGACGCATTAGCGTGTTAAATGTCCCATGATATTACAGACCATCACTTTGGACGACTTGAGGTCAAGTATGAGAGACATGACTCTAGAGTTGCAGAAGTTTTTGAGAGACGACACGTGGAAGGAGACAAGGAAGGAAGTTGGGAATGAGAAGCGACCATCTCGAAGAACACTAAGGCTAGCATTCTCCAGGATGGTCGCTTCTCATTCCCAACTTCCTTCCTCGTCTCCTTCCATGTATCATCCCTCAAAAACTTCAACAACTTTAGTGTCATGTTTCTCATACGTGACCTTAAGTCGTCCAAAGTGATGGTCTGTAACATCATAGGACATTTAACATGCTAATGCATCTACAATTGATATTTCAAATATTTCATATGTAATTTACAATTGCTAATAACCACCGCACACGTACATGAGATTTACACCTCTGTAGCCTAGTGGGGGCCTGCTTTGGTGCACGCTTTGAGCCATCAGTGTGAGTGACGGAACTCGATGTCCCTCTCAGAACTGATTTGTCGTCATCAGACAATATTAACCATATGGTATCAAATTTTGAAAATGGGGATCGCTTAAATAATGTTAACACAAATAATCAAATTTAGATATAAATACTATTACCATATAAAATTAAGGGAAATTATTATTCTCTCCCCTGTAGTTTACCATATTCTCCAATCTCTCCCCTCTAGTTTCAAAATTCTCCAATTTCCCACCTCCTATACACAAATACAACCAATCTCAACATACAAAAATAGGCATAGGAGGGGGAAATTGAAGAATTTTGAAACTAGAGGGGGAGACTGGAGAATATGGCAAACCACAGGGGGAAGAATAATAATTTCTCAAAAATTAATACATCAAATTTAAATCTACTATCTTCTTTTCTTTCCAACTCCTCCCAATCAAAAATAGGTAAAAATTATGTTAATGCTTTTCTTACAACCCAACACACAATATTACGAGAAAGACCAAATAAAAATATAAATGATCAAATAAATCTAAAAAATTTTGTGAAACAATTTATTATAATTATTAATTAGAACCAAAACGTTTCGAAGGTTGCAGAAAAATGCAATGTCTCTTGCCTATATATAAGAAGCAGTGTATACGTTAAGATCATACGACGATTTTTTTAGAATAGAAATGCTGATTTAAGACCAAATTTTTGGCAATATTTTTTTTGTTTAAAAAAAGAAGAATTACATGTAGAGCAAGTATGTGTAATATTAATTGTTGATTCTGTTGTTGTTGTGATTCTCGGGCACAGTTGGTGGTGGTGGTGGAATGTGGAGCTTGGTGATCAATAGGAATAAACACTAGACAAAAAATGAAGTAAATACTCAAGTCAATGTTTTGAGATATATATATATATATATCAAAATAAAAGGACAATGGCCATAGCTGTAAGGTTAGAGACTTGAGAGGAAGAGAAGAGATAACTCTTCCTCTCAATTAATTAGTCTAAAAAAAAAAAAAAAAGGTTTCTGATGAGGTAGCTAGAGAGTGGCTGTGGTGGTGTGGTGGGGATGGTGGGTTTGGGGTGGTTGAAGTTAGAGAATGTGGGTGGCTGTGGTGTGGTGGGGAGGAAGAGGAGGGTGGCTGTGGTGGTGTCTAGTGAGGTAGAGATCAAAGGAGAAAAAGAGATTTTTAGCATGTTGAGAGAGAGAGAGAGAGAGAGAGAGAGAGAGAGAGAGAGAGAGAGAGATATGATGTAGAAAAAATGGAGTCGAGACAAAGGAATTTATAGAGAATAGAAATTAGCAAAGAAATAAATTGAAAGAGAGATGAGATTGCTATATATCTTCAAAGTGTTCATCAGTCGCCCAAACCACTCCCATTCAACACTTAAAAGATGATTTTGATTCTATAGTACATGATTTTGATATGGTCAAAGATTTTGATTTTAGTACATGATTTGCTTACCTCATCAACTTTATTTTTTTGTTTTATTAATTTATTTAAGTCTAGCTTAACAAATAGGGCAAATTGCACTGAACCCTTTGAGGTTTGGACAAGTTACACTTAGATGGAAAAGTTTTGTTATTATACACTAACAACCCCAAAACTTAAATTTGACTTTTAAAATATCTAAAATGCCCCTAGTTATATTATTTTATACTTATTTTTTTTTTACCTTTTAATCAAAAACATTATAAACTTTAATAAAATAAAAAAATTAAATAAAAGATATGATTCATTAAATAAATAAATAGTTTTAAAAAATTAAATAAATAAATAGTTTTTAAAAAATTAATTAAATAAATAGTTTTAAGAAATCAAATAAATAAATAAATGAAAAAATTGAAAACATTAATTTTTTTTTTTTTAAGGATATTCATTAATAGGGACAAGAAAAACTCTAAATATCCAAACTTTTACGATAAGGATGATGGTAAGAGAAGGTTTAAGGTTCCCAACACTAAATGAAGTGGTTGAAGAAGGCAAGAAGACTCCCAGTATTGGGAACCTTGAAACTTCTCTCACCATCATCCTTACCGTAAAAGTTTGGATATTTAAAGCTTTTTTTGTCCCTATTAATGGATATCTTTAAAAAAAAAAAAAAGATTAATGTTTTTCATTTTTTTTTCATTTTTTTTAAACCCTTTATTTATTTAATTTTTTTAAAACTATTTATTTATTTGATTTTTTAAAACTATTTATTTTTTTTTATTTTTTAAAAGTATTTATTAATTTATTTATTTTAAAACTATTTATTTATTTAATAAATCATATATTTTATTTTTTTTATTTATTTTATTAAAGTTTATAAAGTTTTTGGTTAAAAGGTAAAAAAAAATAAAGTAAAAAATAATATAACTAGGGGCATTTTAGACATTTTAAAAGTCAAATTTAAGTTTTGGGGGTGTTAGTGTATAATAACAAAACTTTTCCATTTAAGTGTAACTTGTCCAAACCTCAAGGGGTTCAGTGCAATTTTCCCTAACAAATAATAATAAATAAAAAACTTATTTTCGTATTTTATAATTTTAACCCCACCTTATACATGTGAGTTTCCAAAATTTCTTCTTTAGTTTGCCGGTACTTATGATTTTACCATCACCTTAATCCTTATAGTCGGCTTTTTATGATTTATTACCACAAGTATATGTTATTGCTACACAACCTATATAAATATTGCACCGAGACACGAGAGTAATCTGTTTTACTCGTATTAATCACTTTTATGAAAGATTAATTCCAGTCAAGTCACTTGTAACAAGCACTTTCCTTCACAGACTTATTGAGTTATTGACAACTAACTACTTAAGCAATACTTTTCAATTTATTTATTTGCATTAATTTGTCAGAAAGATTTCTAAGATAGATATATAAGGTATTAATTGAAAAGTGATTGTAAATGCAATAAAACCATAAGCAAATAATTCATTCTTTTAACTATAAATTTACATTAAAAGTCGTAAATTTTCTAACACGTGTTTGTGCATGATAAAAAAAATATAAATTTTTTTTTTTGAAATCATATTGGAACAATGAATCGAAGGAAGATGGTGCCTGACATTACAAGTATTTTAATCCATAACACTGTAGTTAAAAAAAAGTGCATAACAATGTATTTGTTATAAAAAAAAAATAAAAAAAAAATATTGTATTTATATCTAGCAACCAACTATTGACAAGACAGAATAAGATTAGTTCGATGATAAAGTCTCTCGTATCCACACCACAAGATTATGGGTTTGAGTCTCCCATAAAACCCTAAATTATTGTGATAGTTCAATTAAAAAAAAAAACCCAACTATTGACAAAAGCACATGAAAGAAAATAGTTATTAGATATATATGTTGGAGAAGGCCGGTGGCCCGGTACAGTAAGGAGGGTTACCATTTGCAATCCAGCAATGGCATATAGCCATTACGTTAATTTTGAGAATCCAACCATAAGCCTAAACACTCAAAAAAAAAAAAAAAAAAAGGTACCTGGTCACAAATGTAAAGCAAGAAACCTTGAATGGTTTTGTAGAAAATTCAGGCCTATATGGCCAAACAGAAATAATGGTCAAACTAAAGATATGGTCAAATGTGTTGGTACTTGACTGCTACATGGTACAGTGGTACAGATGCACCAGCTCTAACCTTTGAATTATTATTAAATGTGTAGATATTTATGCTTATCTTCAAAGTGTTCATCAGCTGCCCAAACCACTCCCATTCAACACTTAAAAAGATGATTTTGATTCTCTAGTACATGATTTTGATATGGTCAAAGATTTTGATTTTAGTACATGATTTTCTTACCTCATCAACTTTATTTTTTTTGTTTTATTAATTTATTCAAGTCTAGCTTAACAAATAATAATAAATAAATAACTTATTTTCATATTTTATAATTTTAACTCTACCTTATACGTGTGAGTTTCCAAAATTTCTTCTTTTGTTTGCCGGTACTTATGATTTTACCATCACCTTAATCCTTATCCTCGGCTTTTTATGATTTGCTATTGCTACATAGCCTATAAATATTGCACCGAGACACGAGAGTAATCGATCTATTTTACTCATATTGATCATTTATGGATATTGAATTTTGGCAGTCATTAATTTGCAAAAGAATAGATTCCTGATCCTGATTAAGGTTGCCATGAATATTTTCTCTTATTTTTGGATCTCTTAATAAAACGTGTTTTTCTTGTTTGTTGAAGTTATAGACTTATAGTGTACTGTGTTCTTTAATATTTGTGATCCAGGTCACGCTCCAGTTTTGTTACACATAGGTTTTCAAAAATGTTGCTCTATTTTTGCTCTATTTTTTATTTATTTATTGTGTTTCTGTTTCTCCTATTGGAAGAAGCTATAATTGCAATTTTATTTTCATTTCATGTCTTCATGTCTTCATGACATTGTGTTTCTGTTTCTCCTATTGGAAGCTATTAATGCAATTTCATTTTCACTTCATACATGTCTTCATGACACTTGAATAAATTAAATTGACAACAAGAAGCATACATCAATAACACTACGTGGAAATAGGGGATTTTGTCACTTTTTTTGAGTTGATGTTTCAAGACTATCATCACTTTAATAACTTAAATTTAAAAGACACAAAAGTAAGTGACTTCCAAAAATGACATTACTGTACACATTTTTAAATTATTTTTTTGACTTCAACTTTTGGAAGATATTTTGAAGTTATGTGAGATCTACTTCTCTTTCTAACTGTCTTAAAGTGGAAAACTCTGTAAATTGAAATTCAAGTTCATTTTCTTCTCCAACGAGTTCAACATTCATATAGTTACATAAGATCACGTATCTTATCAGGTTATGAATATCAAAATTCATACAATGAAAAGCAAAATGGAAATAGAGATAGGAAACCAACAAAGAGTGTTAATGCAACTACAAAAAATGCAAATACTGAGCAGAGTGTTAATGCAACTTTGAAAAATGCAAATACCGAGCAATTGCAATTTAAAAGCAGAATCAACGAAACTCTAGACCATCAACAAAACTCTAGGCCTTTGTAAATAGTTTCCAAGCCTTTTTAATCAGTTCTTGAGCTTTTTCATGAACTTAAAAAGGCTCGAATAGTGTATAGAAAGTCTCGGCCAGAGCTTAAAAAGGCTCGGAGATTCAAAATTCACACAACCAGCTTAAGGTTTACAAAAGAGGGCCTCGAGTGCGTCAGCGTAGCATCACTCTGTCGCTGTTCGAATGATCGTCTGGGTTTCAACTAGACTTTCTCTCTCTCCTTCACAACTTTGTCACTGTAAACTGAATGAAAGAAAATCGACATGGAAGTACTATGGGGGTATTTTTGTCCGTTCACCATAATAGGTGTCTTTTAAACATAACTTATTAAAACGGTGATAGTCTTGAAAACCCATCTCCAAAAAGTGACATTTAATTTTTGAACCCATAACACTATTGCCTTAGTCAAATTCCAATAAAAACCCCAAAACTTCACCCATAACATCAATAACATCACCAAATTAATTAAACACTTTATTAAAATGTGATAAAGAAGGAAATGTTATTAAAAGGTTTTCTTTAGAGGGTGCGGATTCTTAGAGAAGATTGATGGTCTTTGGAACCTCCGTTTATGATTTAGATATCTAATGTTTTCTGGTTTCGAATGTATTATAGTACTGCAGAAGTGATATATTTGGTAGTATGAAACAAACAGAGAACCTAACCAGTCTTTTCAGCCTCAATGACTCTACTAATACATTTTCTGGCTATATATATCAGTTATTAACTTACTATTTGAACATTTTTTTGGTTGTTTGGCGCTGAAACTATAAACCATTTTTTATTATCTTACAAAAGCATTTTTTGCCTACTGTGAGTTTCTTTTTGTAAGGAATTTTTTTTCTTCCTAAAATATCTTCATAGTTCTTCAGAATTTTATCTACAAAAAGCTTAATGTATTCATTGAACTCTTCAAGTAGTGGTGGAGGATATCAGAAGAACCGATAAATCAAATCCAACAAAATTGGATCGGCTGGTTTTGCTTTGCTTAGATTCAATCCATACAATTTAGGCCTATTGGGTTGCATTAATGGGCTTGACCTATTAGATTATTCAGACACAGCTTAACACTACTTTATTTTAAATTATGTTATTATATATTCTGTCTTTCTTTTGTCAGTTCATCATGACAATAAATATATCAGGACGAAGAATGTGGACCACGGATTATGAAGAAATTTTAACAAATGCATATAACCTATTTTGAACCGGACAATAAAAGCATTACATTTATATATATAAAAAAAAATGTATATATATTGGACTTTCGGTTTGGTTTTCAGTTCGAGAAACTGAACCAAAAATGTCGGTTTTCAAAAAACAAAAAATAAAAATCAAGCTAATCCAATACATCATCACATAGAACTGAACCAAAACCAATTGGATCGGTGGGTTCATAGATTTGGATTCGATTTATAGTTTTTAGGTTCATTACTAATTACCATCCATTTATGTACGGGGTTTAGTTACAATACAGTTGCAATATTGTTAATCGATAGTAATCAAAAAGAAATATTCTCTTTAATTT
This sequence comes from Acer campestre, assembly GCA_954870605.1. Lineage (NCBI taxonomy): Eukaryota > Viridiplantae > Streptophyta > Magnoliopsida > Sapindales > Sapindaceae > Acer > Acer campestre. Next base: position 497,389 of record OX940800.1, read on the forward strand.
TAATTTTAATTTTTCTTAAATTTTAAATTTATAGTCCTTTGGATTAAAATCTATCAGTATAGTTTTCGCTTCAACAACTATACACTAAAATCCTTATGTACAATGTATCCAAACCACCCACATTCTCATTATATTATCTCGTGCCAACTTATTTAAGCCAAACGTGGTTAAGGTATTTCAATTAATTTAGTTGGCGATCAAAACTCGATTAAAAACCTTATTTTTTTCTTCTTTATTTCTTATGTTTTCAGTTTTAGAATACGATGGAGATCAAATCAAAATAAATAAATATTTTTTTAAAATGTAACCGTGATAGACAATGGACGAGATCCCCTACACATGCACCACGAGGTTGCAGGTTTTAGTTATTCCCTCCATACAAAAAAAACCTGAATTTTTATAATAATGTAATACTTAAAAAAACCAATATTTAGGTGAGGGAAAAATTAAATAAGGAGTGAGAATGAAATGAAATAATAATATTTAGGTGAGAGAAAATACAAATATTAATAGAAAATAGGACAGTGAAATAATGACCATTAAATCTGGACCATTTAAACACCTAAGATCTAATGGACATAAAAACATGTCAAATCTTTCCTAAAGAAATAGGGTCATGGACTCATGGATCTTGCGCCAATCTTAAATTGATTAAAAAGTAAACAATTAAAATCAAGAACAAACAATTCTTCAAAAAAAAAAAAAAAATCAAGAACAAACAATTGTTTCTTCTATTTTTGATAAACAAAGGATCGTTTCTTGTTTTCCATAGATAAAAAGATAATTTTAACAAGTTTTCAATGGACAATACTTCAACTTCACTTCCTTTATATCATAGCATTTGACTCCAAATTAATTTACATAAGAATCCCTCATATTTTTCATAAATTAACCTCTCAACCTATTTCGTGTAATTATTATCAATCAGGTCCGAGTTGTAGCCTTGAAGAAGGAGGCACTCTTGGTGATCTCTCTCAAAGGCTTGTCTGTGTACCTGACCATATTGTAAACCCAAGCACCGCAGACTGCCCCAAGAATTGGTGCAACCATGTATATCCATATCCCCTTATATTGGCTTGACACTATTGCTGGCCCCAAGGTTCTTGCTGGGTTCATCGATGCCCCTGAAATTGGCCTGTAAAAATTGGAAATAACATCCTTAATAAAGAAGTTCTTATTAGGTGTGAACGTCCTCAATTTATTTTTATTATAAAAGTATTTGTTTTCAGTAACAAAACCAATTGATTAGATCGTATAACCAAACAAATTCATACAGTATAATACGTAAATGAAAATAAATAGATCCATGTGCAACATAACATATGTATTTTAGCCAAACCTAAAAGAAAGTTTGATATATTTAGCCAAACATAAAAAATAAAAATAAAATAAAAATAAAATAAGTTTGATATATATATATATATATTCTACTGTTGAGTAGAAGTGATTAAGTAATTACCCGGCAAACATGACATTAAGTAGCACGGTAGCGCCAATGGCAAGCCCGGCTAGCTCACCTATCTACATAAACAACAAAACAACAAATCACAGAATATATATAAAATAGTTTTCATCTCCGTATCATTGTCAATACAGATCAGCTTAAGGTAAAAAATCATTGATTAAATAATTGTTAAATAATTTGATTTCACAAGATTTGGTAATTAATTGTTAAATAATTTGATTTCGATTACAAGATTTGGCATATATTAGGCAAATTAAATATATATATATATATATATGAAGAACATGCCTCAGATGTGAAAGGCCAGCTTATTTAGCTAGTTAATTAACCTAAATAATCATATTCTGGAATGGCACGTCATAAATTAAAACCAAAATGATAAGACAAGAGATGGGAACTGACAGCTCTGTTATCGGTGGCTACACCGGATACGATGAACATGAGGTAGAATGTGATGATGAACTCCATCACAAATGACTGCATATCTGACCCAGCTGGAACAGTTCCTACGAAATGATCTTGTTTTCCTGAGAATAGCAATCTCAGTGTTCCAGCTGCCAGTGTTGATCCAAGAACTTGAGCTGCTACATAAGCAGGAACCTTATAAACACAAAATCACAAATCCATTATAAAACAAAACGGAAAATTTTCATCAACCACTCTTGAGTCTTGACACGTTTGGTTACAAAATTCTTGAAAACATTTATTGATATATAACAACCTGTAAAATGTAACTGTCAATGGTACATCCAAAACACTATCAGTATTATTCAAGTGGACAACCCAGTTTTTTTTTTTTTTTTTTTTTTTAATATACTGCCTACAGCTAAAAACTGAAACATTATCGGACTGAATGATCACTTTTACGACCCAATTTTGACCAATTTGGTTGGCTTACTTGTTTCCATGGAAATCTCTTGCAGGTAGCAAAAGCAATGGTGACAGAAGGGTTGAAATGGGCACCAGAGATATGACCAACAGAGTAAACAAGGACCATGACAGCCAATCCCCATACAATTGAGATTCCAGGATGTGTCACCACTTTATCATAATCAGTATTCACAGCCACCGACGCACAACCAGCAAATATCAGGAAATATGTACCCACAACCTCAGCCAATATCTGCACCACATCAAAAATAAAACGTTTTATTTGAATCAGTTGATGTTTGAATATTTGATGTTGAGGATCAGACCAAACCAATCAAAAAATTACCTTTTGCATGAAAGGAAGAGAGAAGGTGATCAAGGGAGATTCTTGCTTGGGTTCGCAGGGAGGAGGACATGGAGAATTTTGAATGGAATCATCTTTCACAGTCAGAGAAATTTCATGGTTTCCAATAGTTGAAATCTCTGTCATCTATATTTTTATTACACAACACAATTGCAGGCAGTGAACAACAAAGAAATACAGAGACAGAAAATCAAAAATTGTGATATTTAATGGGTTTTTTTTTGGAATAGGAAAAGAAAAAAAGGAAAAGCATTGATGGGTGCTTCAACTACAGCCTTTTCAAGAAAGAAATCTAAATATTCCATTAATTACGTATGCCGATTAATGTTGGCCTCTCTCCCTCTCTCACAATCACGTCCAATTTGGTAATGAAAATCAATTCACTTTATTTTTTTATTCATTTTTAAGGCTTCCTTTTTATATATCCATCTAATTATCTCGGGATTTAACTTACCATATTTATTATATAATTTTATGATTAACATGATTTTGACAACTCATACATTACATTGTTTGGACATAATTTTGAATAAAATTTTTTAGACATCCTAATATTACTTTAAAAATAATACTATACAACTTATTTTAAAATTTTAATAGTAAATAATGTAACAATTAAATTATATAAATACTTGCTAATTTATCAGGAAAGATTTTTGGTCGCCATGCAAGAGATTTTAGGTTCAAATACCGTTCAAACTTACCAGAGTGATATATGCAATTCCTTTCTCCTTAGTTCTTTTTTAATTTTTGTTCAATGGTGTGTGTATATATATATATGGTTTCGTTCACATCAGTGCGCACACTTTCAGTCAAAGCATATAAATCTAATGGTCAACATCCAACGCACTGATGAAGTAATATCAGTGTACACTGACTTGAACATTTCTATATATAGAGAGAGGGGTAGTGGACACAATTTTTGACACGATTTTATAGCCATTAAATCTCTAAAAGTTGGACGGATAAAATATATATCAGGAGGGATTGGATGTCACAATTTTTGACACAAATTTATAGCCATTAGATCCATCGAGTTGGATGGGTGGGATTTAATACTTTTTTTTCTATTTTTCTTTCTCTCTTCCCCATCCATAATTACTTTATTTATTCTCTTCTCTTTTATATTTTCTTTCCAAAATCTAATATATTAATATTTTCTCTTTCATTATTATTATTATTATTATTATTATTATTATTATTTTGAAAATTCTTTCATTATTATTTTTTGAACAATAATGGAAGTATTATTAAAACAAAAACCAGCACCAACCGCCAAACAAGCGACACAGCAAGACAACAGCCCGCAAGAGAAAACAGGGGACCAGGCAGAAACAAGAAAAAACGAAAACACAACACAAGAAACAACAACAAGAGCAAAAGACACTCTCAACCCGAGGTAACCCACTCCTCAAAGTCCTCCACAATTATTATTATTATTATTATTATATAAGTATAAAACTGTATTTTCTACTGTATAATTGTATAACCGTTTGTCTTGTTTCAAGCAGCAACGAAATCTAATTAATATTATTTCCTATTCCAAATTATATTTTCTCTTCTCGTCTTGCTTTTTTTTTTCTTCCTCTTCTATGTTTATCTAATTTAAGTGTCTAATTTGTTTTATGCACAGTTTTTATTTTGAACCAACACTGGTTTTTTCATTGAAACTTGAAACGAAAACAGAAACATAGAAATCCATAATCATAAACCCTAAAAAGAAAACAACCCAATATCAGATTCAGTCCACAATGACTCTGACAAACAAAAATAAAATAAAAGAAGATCAAAAGTAAAAGCAGAAAATAAAACTATGGAGGAAATTTTTTTAAGCACAGTAGATATATAAACTTAAAAAGAAAAAAAAAAATAGTTGGAGAAGAAAGATTTAATTGACAGTATATAATTCAAGAATTGAAATTGTTGGATTACTCTAAGAATAGAAAGTAAGCAAAAAAAAAAAAAAAAAAAGTTTGACAATACAAACACATACCAGAGATGTGCCTTGTGAATTCATTACTGAAACTATTGCTTGTTTAAGAAAATTTTATTATGTGAGTATTTAAAGTGAAGAGTTAGACGTGTGAGAAAGAAGATAAATCAACATGGAAAAGGAAGGAAAAAAAACAAGACGGGAAGAGGGAATATAATTTTTAATAGGAAATATTAATTAGATTTTAATTAGGAAAGTAAATTATGAAAGATGGAAGAGGAGAGAGAATATAAAATAAATTAGGATAGTGTTAACACGTGCCCTATTAGAAAAGATTAACACTGTATATATTTATTGTCTTTGATCACAATAAATACATAAACAAGACAATAAATACACTCTGACTTTCCTTCTATAGTGTTTTATCCTGTGCTATAAAGGCACAGGTTAACACTACCCAAGGATAATGTTAATACGTGCCCTATTAGGAAACTCAATAAATGCATAATCACTTCATTGCATTAAAAAGAAATCAATGTGTTAAATCTAAACCATCAAAATCTCATAAATCCAATGGTTAAAAAATCGTGTCAAATTTTATATCAAAAATTGTGTGCCCCAATTGCTTCCATATATATTAAGACTCTAATTAAGTCCAAGTTCTATACTACTGTTTGGAGTTGCCATCTAAAATGTTTTAGAAAAAGATTGAAAAAGGCTTCTAGTGAATTAAGAGTGAGAGAGAGGAACAAATTATCGAATTCTATTATATATTAACATGGACGGATCTCTTCGAATTCTATATTCAGTCCGGCACACTACATGAAGTACGTGGACACGACACTACAATTATCATGATGTGTCATGCCGTGTTTTACCCATGCTTTATGTTTAATGCTATATATATTTATGTCCAATTTATCTATAAAAAATGAGAGAGTGAAAGAGGTGGGATTTTTTTGGTTTTTTGGTTTTTTATTTTTATTAAACATAAAATTAAAGAGGAAAATGAAGAGATTATTGATTGTTAACCATTATTATATCATGTTTATCTGGTTTCATTAGATATAATGGTTATATATATATATATATATGAATAGGGAGAAAAAAAAACATTGATGGGTGCTTCAACTACAGCCTTTTCAAGAAAGAAATCTAAATATTCCATTAATTACGTATGCCCATAAATGTTGGTCTTTTTTTATTTATTTTATTTATTTTTTTATTTTTTTACGGTATCTATATATCCACCCAAGCACCAAGGTCGTCTATCCATCAGCTGAGCTACATCATTAGAGAAATACTCTCATGAGAAAATCTTCCATGGGTCCGTCTCACATCTGATGGTGGTGAGAGGGACCAATGATAGTTTGACATATGGCAAAACTATTAAAACAAAACTTTATTTGTCTGATTTGTGGGACTGACCAATTGTTTAGTGCCACACGGTACAAATAAAAAACGATATGGATCCTAATATTTTTATATTATCCTATTTATTTTTTTCGAAAATAAATTTGTCTGTTCCCCTTCCTCGGTTCTTCTTCCTTATCAAATACTCATCTGCATATTCTATTAACTTCTCTTTCTTCTTCTCAATCCATAAGATTAAAAAGATTTCCATTTTTTTTTTCTTTTAGTGAAAGATATATATCTTTTTATTTTTTTAAAAAATATATTAAAAGATTTATATCTTTTCAATACATAGGACACCAAACACCAAATTTTAGTTCACAAACACAAACAATTTATTACTAATTCAATCTTAACTAATAATTCATACTCTGTTATTTCATTTTAAAAAATGAAAAATAAAAATATGTATTTTTTTTTTCATGATTACATGAAGTTGAGATGTGAGAGCAAGAGGAAAAGCAACCTACCAATGTTCTATTGATCCATGTACAGATGCTAGAATATCAAGCTTCAAATTCGTTAACCCATGCAGGGTACCGAAATTAGGAGATAATTAGAGAAAACTCTAATTTTTTTATGGAAATCATGGCATGATCTCCATACGATAGATGCTGGTGATCAAGGGTGATCGTTTGACCAAGCTCTGTTTGTAAACTATCAGCGACTCTTCTTGAATCAGCAATTCTTCTTGGACCAGAATATCAGATACAATGCTAAATAGACTAGTCGGAGACTGTTGCATCTTTGTAACCTTATCACCACCAACATAATTGGAACAATATTGCTTGCATTAATATATATATATACATTTATTTTAATGATTGCATGTTTCAAAATTCAAACCAGATTATCTGAGAACCTGGGTGTGATGGATACTGAATAAATGAGTGTGTGAAAGCATTGTATAGATATATGTAATATGTTGAATATTAATTTGTATCTATTCTTTTTGGATGTAATTACTTACATGTGTTGTGGGGTAATGGGACCTGTTTGTGGTTCTCTTCAGACTTATTTGAGAAGGGGTTTTGGTCTAATTCTACATATGTTTTGGATGGTTGTTAGAGAGTTTTTGACTGTGCATGTGCTGGCCATGCTTATAATGGTTTATTAATTTTTATTAAACCATTTCCCAGTTAAATTTGCATCATATATTGCTTTTTATTTATTTTTTAATTAGCCTATTACATAAATTCGGAATTTTTTGGGAGGGAATAACTCAAACCTATAACCTTATAGTGCAGGTGTGAGGGATTTTACCACCGGACCAACCTTATATTGTCTACGTTATTGCTTATTAAAATCGATACATAGGCTCTGATCAATACCCCCACACACATGACATGCCACCCTCCTCCCTAAAACAAAAGAAATAAAGCCAGAATCGAATAATAAAAACATTTAAAAGAAACAAAAATAAGGTTTTTAAACAAGTACTTTTGATTGTCAACTATAATTTAACTGAAATACCTTAACTACGTTTGGTTTTAAAATGGGTTAGCATGGGATGATGAGAATATAGGCTGTTTGGGTACATCCGTACATCGTACATAAGGGTTTAGTGTATAATTTATAATTGTACGAAGAAAACTAAACATTGGCGTTTGAAAAATAAAAATAATAAACAAATATTTCTTTTTGATAACTATCCATTAATTAACATACTTATTATATATACAGTACTATGAGTTGTACACTTTACATGTTTAATTTACTATTACCGTCTATTTTTCACCTTAATGCACTTTTCTCTCCCATGCACGCAAACAACAAGAGTTGCTGTAAGGAGTGAGGTCCGAGGACTACAAAGCATATATCTCAGAATTAAAGGGTACGAGATTTGATGGGTTATGAAGTATGATGAGTTTTAGAGGGTAGGTGAGTCGAGTCAAAAGATTATTTTAATGGGTAGGTGAGTCAAGTCAGAAGATTATTTTAGAGGGTAGATGGGTTTTAATGGGTTTTGAAGTATTATTTTAGAGAATATATATATATATTTTTTTTAATAATTATAATTTATGCTTCATTCATCTTCAAATCAATAAGGTACCGGTTGAAACCAGACCAAATCGGACCGTAATCAGTCAGACCAGCCCTTATGATTTATCATGAGGAGTTGGAGACTTGGAGCACGGAGCACCTCATGATACCTGTGTACGTGGTCCTGCAAGTGCAAATTTAAAGTATATGTATGTATGCATGCATCAATATCGATTGTTGCCTTATTGATCATCGGTGAATGTGATGTGTAAAATGGAATCCTAAAACTGTGTCTTGCTAATTCTGAACAAGGTGTGTATGTTGTGGTTGTGTATTATTATTAATATTATAATTCTGAAACAGCAATTTTATTGCAAAAAGCCCCGAAAGGCAAAGGCCAAACAACCTACAGAAAGAAGGCAGCAAAAGCCCCCACGAAACCCAGTAGTTGAATATTAGAGCAGGTGAGGTGGAAGCTTCAATGTTCTTGTGAGGAATTCTTAATTTAATTTCTTCCATTTCTTTATAATTTGGGTAGTAGTATGTACATTTAAGATGATACAAATCTCAGATTTGCTTAGTGGAGGCAAGCCAGATATATCTATTTAAAATCAATGCAACTTAATTATTTGTATACAGCTGCCCAAGTCAATTTATGATCTATGTGGATTTTTCTCCAAATCAGTACAACTCAAACTCAAACTCTGACTCCTAGGTTTTCATTTTCGTCCCATGCACGCGAACAATTAAGAGATGCGCCTGTGAGGACCACATATCTCAAAATTAATGGGTATTGTGGTCCACGTTCATCGAGCACGACTGATATCTAGTTTTGTAAGACATACAAACACAAGTAGAGAAACCAATCCACCAACATAACTGTAATATATTGCTTGCATTAATATATCTGTACATTTGCTTTAATCATTACATGTTTCAAAACTCAAACCAGATTATCTGAGAACCTGAGTGTGATGGATACTGATCGAATAAATGAGTGTGTGTGAAAGCAATATTGTATAGATATATGTAATATGTTGAATATTAATTAATTTGTATCGATCTATTCTTAATTTTTGGATGTAATTTCTTACATGTGTTGTGGGGTAATGGGACCTGTTTGTGGTTCTCTTCAGACTTATCTGAGAAGGGGTTTTGGTCTAATTCTGTATATGTTTTGGATGGTATGTGCTGGCCATGCTTATAATGGGTGCTGTGTTGTCGACATGCTTATATATATAAAAGCACATCTACATCTGATCGATCATGTGTAAAACATACAAACATGTACAAGTAGTTCGACAAACCAATCCACCAACTTAATTGGAACAATGCAATATTGCTTAATTTCATTCCTAGCTATATATGCTTTGATCAATACAATCTCAGCCTTGATGATCACTTCATTCTTCAACCTTTTCAAATACAATTACTGATCATCACGAGGTGGTAACAAATCATGAACTTCCTTCTGTTGAAGGTTGCTTGACTTTTTAAGTCATGAATTTCCTCGCTAATTATCAAGATGCATGATAAGTGTATATGCTGATATGCATGTATGTGTCGATAGAAATGATTTTTATCATTCAAAATATATGATATTGGCTTTGTTAAGTACTTAAATACAATTATCATATTTGTGGGGGGTGATAAAGTAGATTAATTTATCTGATTGAGAAGGAGAAGAACCCGAAACAAAGACATATATATATTAGTCTATCTCGCTCTAGTGACTCTTGATCTTCTTCCTTTCTTCTACTGGTACATTAATACGTTGTTGTCTCGGGCCAGAAAAACCCTAATTAGTTAATGATGCAGATAGTGCATGTGACTTCTAATTTGGGTGGCATGTCATGTTATATACAAGCCAATTAATTAGTCCTAATTTGAAAAGGATGAGGCATTTCAAGTGCTTAATTTGCATGTTAATGTTATATATATATATATATACTTGTTCGACTCACTTAGTCTGAATCAATTTTCTGTATTTTCCTAAGAAGGTAGCTCTTGCTGCAATTCCTGATATGTATGTCTATTATTATATATGCTCACTATATATGATTAATTAATGCATTGTTAATTTTTTTAATAGCTTTCTGAAAACATATTTGTTTGTGCCAAAGTGAAAACACACATGACCAAGAAAATTGTATTTATTGTTTTCCTAAACATTCTTTGATCCTTGCTAGAAGAGAATCTTATATAACTCGAGATTTGACTCGAAATTAACACACAAACCTCATGATATATATATGTGACTATGTGTGAGGGGTAAAGCCGGCTCAATATCATTCGAAGCCTTAGGCGAAAAAGTAAAAATAGGCCTTCTTGTATCAAATATTAATTTCCTAACTTTTGGAATAACAATATTGTATTTGTAATTTAATCATATTTTCTTTTATGAAAAAGAATTTAAGAATGACATTTAAAGTTTTTGTTTTAATTTTAAAAAATTTATAAAAACCTTTCAATTCTCAAAATAAATTTAAACAATAAATATTTATAAAGAGTCCTTAAAATTTATAGCACTCTTTCCAAAGTCATTTATGGAAAAGTCACCCACTTAATAAGTCTTGTAAAAATAGCACCAATTAAGGTGATCTGCCAAAATTACCCCTAATCTCTCTTTATCTCTCTCTTTCTTCCTCTCTCCTCTTTTTTTCTTTTCAAAAGCCTTCATTGATCCATCAATGGAGGTCGGACAGACCTCAAATGGAGGTCGAATGGAGGGCGAAAGACCTCCATTGGAGTCGAAATAACCTCGACCTCCATTGGTGGTCGATGAAGAAGAAGATTAAAAAAAAAAATCTGGAAATAAGTCTCGGGTAGTTGAAATAAGTCTCGGGTAGCTGGAAATAGCTTGAAATAAGTCTCGGGTGACCTACCCGAGACTTATTTCACCCGAGACTTATTTCCAAATACCCGAAACTTATTTTCAAATATCCGAGACTTATTTCTAGATTTTTTTTTTTTTTAATCTTCTTCTTCATCGACCACCAATGGAGGTCGAGGTCATTTTGACTCCAATGGAGGTCTTTCGCCCTCCATTCGACCTCCATTTAAGGTCTGTCCGACCTCCATTGATGGATCAATGGAGTTCTTCGAAAAAAAACAAAGGAGAGAGGAAGAAAGAGAGAGAGGAAGAAAGAATAAGTGAGGGGCGATTTGGGCAGATCACATACTTTGGTGCTATTTCTACAAAACTTATTAAGTTTGTGATATTACCACAAAACCAATCCAATTTAGTGCTATTTCTCTCTATTTCCTCTATTTATAAATTCAAAAACATATTTCAATATATTTCATAAGTAGGAGAATATTTTTGTAATTATTTATTATAATTGTAATGTGGTGTGATTCATAATAAATTCTTTTGCAGAATTATTTTTTCTCTAAATTTTAATAGAAATAATTTATTTTGATTAACTCCAACTATGATATTTTAAGTTGTTATAAAAACAAATAATTGGAAAAATGAATATTATAATTTAGTTGGACAAAATAAAAAATATAATAATAATAAGTTTTTAATCTTAAACTAAAATAATAATATACAATTTTTTTGAAACACTAAAAGCATTAATAAAATTAAATATTTAATTAAAAAATGAGGCCTTCATAAATTAGTTAGGCAAGTGAGGTCTTAGGACCTTAGGCACTTGCCTAGCCTTGGTGAGGGGTGAATTACTGAGCCAATCTCATCGTGTATTTCTAAAATTATTTTTGAAATATGAAACATTATAAATATATGATCAATCCACAATAATTTTTTAAAATTAATCTAATTTATTAGAAAACGAAACATTGATATTATGTAGAATCCACCCAACTCTTCACATCAATGAAGATATATGGCCTCAACAAAAGAAAAAGAAAAATAGAGAGACAAAAATACTATTTAAAGAAATACATACCAAATAAATTAAACCCTAGAAAAAGAAGACTAAACAAGACACTATTAATTAACGATGCATGTCATCGAACATGCATGACGGTCTAGCTAGCAAGAGAAGCTCAATTTGGGGTGGCAATATTTCAGAATATTACTTTTATGATGAATTGATGATGATTCTGCATGTACAGTACTAACTTCCTCCTTAATTGTAATTTTCAACAAAGCTATATGGTCCCCTCCATGCTCTGGTGTGTACAAGATTAATTGTGATGCGGCTATTGACGGCCCTAGGAGGAAGGTTGGCTTCGGTGCTGTTATCGGGGATTCCTCTGGTTTTGTTTTGGCGTGTTGTTCTCAGGTTATGACTGCTTCGTTCAGTGCCCAAACTGCTGAAGCTATGGCATTGTGTAAGGCCATCCAGTTTAGTAGGGATTGCGGTTTGTTTCCTTGTACCTTGGAGTCTGACGCTGCGGTTGTCGTTAAGTGGGTGGTGGAGGGTTCGCACCTTGATTCTGCGGATGGTGCATGTTAGCGAACAAACCTTTCACTATACGCGCGGAAGCGTTGCCGGATAGAACACAAACAAACACAATAACAAAGAAAAGATAGATGAAGAGAAGTAAATCAAAATCCAAGCACACAACACAAGAATTTACGTGGAAACCCAAATCAGGGAAAAAACCACGGCTGTCAGGACGACAAGAAAAAGTTCCAATATGTAGTAAATTGTTACAACTACACACTCAGGATCTTTCTCTAAATAATACCCCAAACCCAATTACACCCAATGCTCACTTTGAGATCTCTCTAGTATTAGCTATTATGCTCCACCACAAATAACCTAGTTATTATGGTCTATTTATATGTATTACAGGGAGTTTAAACTAACAAGGAAATCTATCTCCTAGTCATACAAGATTTACTTGTTCCACATAAATACTATTTCCTATTTATGACAAGTCTTTAATTCATGGAGAAATCCTTTTCCCATTCGAACTCTAGAAGCAACATATTTCCTCTTCCATGCATATTTCCTGATTCAACGCGTGCTTGTGATTAACTACGACTCAAGTTGCAGTTGGCCACCTGCTTCCTAAACCGTGTTGAACTTGACCACTCAGAAAACCGTGATCCACGCATCAAACCATGTTGACCGCTGCCGGACCGCTGTGGAAGTCACAGCGCTTTCCACAGCGGTGTTCACTGTGATTAAACCGCTGCCTAAGCGCTGCCTGAAAAAATAGCAGCGGTGTCAAACCGCTGCCGGATAGCTGCCGGAGTGCTGCCTGAGTGCTGCCGGACAGCTGCCACTACCGCTGCCTAATTGGTAGCAATCCGCTACAAAGAGCTGCCGGACAGCTGCCGGACCGCTGCCGGTACCGCTGCCAAAGTGGCAGCTGCGCGGCAGCGGTTTGAGCTGTCCGTCGCTTCTCTTCATGTCTTTTCCAAGCCTCCCTCAAACATAACCTCATACTCTCAAACGCTCTCACGTCTCCAGGAAGTCTCCGCATTGGTAAATCGTGTTTGGTAATCATTGGTAATTCGAGCCATATCCAACAATCCTCCCTTATGGCGAGAATTTCCAAAACTTGTCCTCAGCTACGATTCTCATCACCAAGAATCAAACATACCCACCACTAGGTATAAACACTTAGGAAACAACCATCCCAAGATTTCACCGGCACATGTCGAAATTTACCTTGCTGAAAATTGTGGTGCAACTCCTCACGTTAGGTTCCCAGGGAGTTCGCTCAGCCATCGACATCCTTGTCCACCACACACCTTGCATCACTTCCTAACCAATGCCCGTGCGCAATTGTGGACCCGCTATCAGCTACATCCTTTTCACGGCAACTAGCGGTCATGCCATGAGGATGTTTATGCCCCTTTAGAGGGCATCGCTGTAGTCGTCATACTCAAGAGAAGCGATTGCCGGATCACCCTCTTTGGAGCCCTTAGCCACACTTGTCTTCTTATTTTTGCAATCCTTCTTGATGTGTCCAGACTGTCCACATCCCCAACAAGTGACTTTCCATTTGGAGTTCCCCTTTTTCCTGTCAACCAAAAGAGCCAAGTTATCAGAAGATTTACCTTCACTTTTTAGCCTTCGTTCCTCAGAGATAAGTTTGTTCGCTACATCTCCAAAACATATGGTTGAACTCCCATGCATCAAGATTGGCTTCATGTGCGTATAGGACGGTGGAAGGGACCAGATGAGTCTAAGACCTTTGTCTTCTTCATCAATCTTCACTCTAATCGACTCTAATTCTGAAACAATTCCATTGAGCACTCCTAGATGATCAGAAATTTTCGTACCTTCAGTCATATGCAGCATGTGAAACTGCTCCTTCAGGTAGAACCGGTTGCAGACGCTATTCGCTTGATACAATTCTTCAAGCCTCTCCCAAAGTTCTTTCGCTGAATATGTTCCATGAATATTTGCAAGAACGTTCTTGGCTAGGCACAATCGTATCGCACTCGCAGCTCTCTCATCCAAATCCTCCCAATCATCATCGCTCATCTTTTGTTTACCAGAACTAGTACTAGCCGTTTCTTTACTAGGATCTTCAGAGCCTTCAGGGTCCACAGGGGTTGTCTTGCCCTTCAACGCCTTGTGTAAACCGTGTTGGATTAATATATCTTTGACTTGAATCTGCCACAAGCCAAAGTTCATCTTTCGGTCGAACTTCTCAATATCGAATCTCATCATCCTTGCCATAAAGTTTGTTAAGACCACTATCAAGCAACCGGGGCTCTGATACCAATTGTTAGCGAACAAACCTTTCACTATACGCGCAGAAGCGTTGCCGGATAGAACACAAACAAACACAATAACAAAGAAAAGATAGATGAAGAGAAGTAAATCAAAATCCAAGCACACAACACAAGAATTTACGTGGAAACCCAAATCAGGGAAAAAACCACGGCTGTCAGGACGACAAGAAAAAGTTCCAATATGTAGTAAATTGTTACAACTACACACTCAGGATCTTTCTCTAAATAATACCCCAAACCCAATTACACCCAATGCTCACTTTGAGATCTCTCTAGTATTAGCTATTATGCTCCACCACAAATAACCTAGTTATTATGGTCTATTTATATGTATTACAGGGAGTTTAAACTAACAAGGAAATCTATCTCCTAGTCATACAAGATTTACTTGTTCCACATAAATACTATTTCCTATTTATGACAAGTCTTTAATTCATGGAGAAATCCTTTTCCCATTCGAACTCTAGAAGCAACATATTTCCTCTTCCATGCATATTTCCTGATTCAACGCGTGCTTGTGATTAACTATGACTCAAGTTGCAGTTGGCCACCTGCTTCCTAAACCGTGTTGAACTTGACCACTCAGAAAACCGTGATCCACGCATCAAACCATGTTGACCGCTGCCGGACCGCTGTGGAAGTCACAGCGCTTTCCACAGCGGTGTTCACTGTGATTAAACCGCTGCCTAAGCGCTGCCTGAAAAAATAGCAGCGGTGTCAAACCGCTGCCGGATAGCTGCTGGAGTGCTGCCGGAGTGCTGCCTGAGTGCTGCCGGACAGCTGCCACTACCGCTGCCTAATTGGTAGCAATCCGCTACAAAGAGCTGCGCGACAGCGGTTTGAGCTGTCCGTCGCTTCTCTTCATGTCTTTTCCAAGCCTCCCTCAAACATAACCTCATACTCTCAAACGCTCTCACGTCTCCAGGAAGTCTCCGCATTGGTAAATCGTGTTTGGTAATCATTGGTAATTCGAGCCATATCCAACAGTGCAATCCTTGCCGATATTGCTCGGTTGAGAGAGGCGTGTGGGGGCTTAGCTGTTGATTTCTCCCCCAGGCAGTCTAATATGGTTGCCCATGTTCTTGCGAAACAGGCCCTAAAGAATTCTGGGGATTTCTTCTGGTTGGAGGAGTTTCCGCGTTGTGCTGCCCTTGTTATTCAGGCGAATATGCCTGCCTAGTGTTTTCTGTGAGTTTTTTGTGCTGCCTGGACCTTGGTTTAGGTGGCATTTTTATTCAAAAAAAAAAAAAAACATCATCATCGTTGGATCTGTGGGCCTTCATGTCCTCATCATCATCATGAGGCTTCTCCATAGTGAGGATCAAACGGCCATCACTCGTGCACCTTCTCTTCATCACAAAAGGCAGCGTCGTTATTGGTGGTGGATACTTAGGTTTTGGAGTCTCCATCTAAAATTAAATTGATTCAAGACAAATTAAAAGGGTTTCTGCTGAATTTAGACAGAGAGAAAGAGGAACAAATTTAGTGTTACATGCACGGTTAAAATACATTCTATATATAAGTTAGGTACGAATCTCTTCAAGATCTTAATCTTTTTATAATTTTATAATTTTATGTTAACTATTAGGAATCCAAATAAGGGAAATAGAATTTAAATATTTCTAATTTGTTATTTGTGATTACTGTATTTACTAAAATCAATTGAGAATTAAATTATGTGAATCTCACATTGTCAAATCAGGAATTAAAGTTCCACGAATTTAATTCCCCCACCCAATTAATGACGTAAGAATCAAGTTCGTTTTCCAGATTTCCTTTCCCGTGAAATTAGATTCTCTTTCATTTAATTTCTAATTATTAAACGTTGATTAGTTCGTTTAATTTATAATTTTCATGTGTACTTAATAATATTCTGCTGTATATAACAACGGGTTAAAAAGAATAAAGTACATGAAGAACGTACGTACAATGATGTTAACAGGCCCACCTATAACTGGGTTTTGTTTGAGCCCATCATCACCATCAACTTTCCAATTCAATTTTTTAATCTCTGATTTTTCCTGATTGTCTCATCTCATGCAAGACTTGTTAATTAACCACAAGAGACATTATTAATTGAACCAACTAGAAACTACTACATACTAGTTATCTGTTGTAAATTTGTAATTATAAGTCCATAAATATCGAGTTTTAATTTAACAAAACAATAAAAAAAGGAGAAATTGTGGTAAATAATTTAGCAACCAGTATATGATATTGGAATATATATATATATATATTTTAGTAAAAATGTTACATATATGTATCTCTTCCTAATGAAGCATTTGAATTCTGATTTTTTGTTTCTATTTGCACTTATGTTAGCTTGATTTTTCTGATAGTGTTGGTTCTGTTAATGATGGATGATGGCAGACCTCTTCATTGCCTCACAAGCACTGAACTGTGTAAATTTGAAGACATGATGAACTACTACTTATTTTATTATCTATAGAAATTGAACTTCCATCACATAAATGCTTAAAGATCCCCCCTGTTCTTGTGCTTTTACACTCGAATAGTTCATGAGACAGCACACACAAGGCAAACACTGAGGTCTCATATATTTTGTCTAACATATAGACTTCTCCAAAGATTTTCCCTTGCATTTCGTTTATATATTATTGTTTGTTGTAGGAAGGAAATCTACACATAGATAACACATATGCTACACTATTATTTTCTTCTTTGACATTTTGAAGTGGATTGATCAAGAGATCAAGATTGAGTTAAGATATGCTACAGATCTGGACATTGAATGAATAAGGCAATGAATGAGACTTTTGTTTTGGTTTTCTTTTCATCAACTTTCTCACTTCTAATAACCCGAGAAAATTCTCTATCAAACCCTTTTCGGAACCAAGGATTCTTCATGATACCTGAAAATGTGATTCTCTTGTCATCTTCAGCAATCAAAACCCTATATATCAACTTCTTGGCATCCATTGAAATCCATGGAGGAAACACAAACTCTGCCTTGAAAATCTTCCTGTACATCTTCATCACATTTTCATGGTGAAATGGCAAGTACCCTGAAAGCAAAACAAACAAAACAATCCCACAAGACCAAATATTAGATTTGGCTCCATCGTACCCTTTTTTACTCAAGACCTCCGGCACAACATACGCTGAAGTCCCGCATTGTGTGTACAGCAAGCCATCATTCCACACCTGCTCTGGCAAAGCAGAAAGCCCTCCCTCTCTTGATGTTGATATGACAGTGAACAAGTTGCTTCTCCCTACTGGCGGCTGGAATATGAAGGTTCTTAATCAGATTTTCTTGAAGCGTGATACTGAGGCTATATTGAAAATTCCTATTGGCTCTGGTGTGAAGGCTGATATGGAAATCTGGCACTTTGAAGGCAATGAGGGTTACTCTGTTAAAAGTGGATATTGGCTGGGTAGTCAGATTGATATGAGTCCCAGTTCGTCTAATCATTCGCATGGTAAGAAATGGTGGAGCACTATGTGGAAGCTTGATATGCCTTTAAAAGTTAAAATTTTCATCCGGAAGGCGTGTCATGATTGGATCCCAACATTGTCAAATTTGGAAAGAAGAGGAATGAAGGTTAATAATCTCTACCCCCTGTGTAAGATGAACGATGAGTCAACCATACATGCTTTGTGGGACTGCCATAAACTTAGGTATGTGCGTTTAGATTGGTTGCCTAAGAAAGCTGTGACTCATAGATGCTATGCGAATTTTTTTGAGTTCATTATTGATGTTGCTGCGAGAATCAATTTGGAGGAGCTGAAGTTATTTTGTATTGTTTGCTGGAGAACCTGGTTTCTTAGAAATTCCTTGATTCATAATGGTGGTAAGCTTGGCTATCATGATGTGGTGTGGTGGAGTAGGAATTTTGTTGAGGAGTGTAAGGTTTCTAGAGCTGCGAGGGATAAGTGTGTTAAGAATGTTATCAGAGGCCAACCCTGTTGGCGTGTTCCCATGACTGGTCATTATAAGATTAATTGCAAAGTTATATCTGATTTGGGTAAGCACAGGGTTGGCATTGGTATTGTGATTCACAATGAGGTTGGTCTCGTTATGGCTTCCTGCTGTCAAATTCTTGATGCTTCTTATGACCCTATTGTTGCGGAAATTATGGCCATCTTCAGAGGCATCCTTTTCAACAATGACTGTTGGTTGGACCCTTGCGTTTTGGAGTCTGACAAGGCTGAGGCGATTGATGGTGTTCTTAACAACAATTTCCTGAATGCTAGCTATGGGCTGATTTAGCCTTTACAAGGCTAATAATCCAAAATGATTTTGGGCTTATATGGCCCAATATCACTTAAATTCATCTGAGTAAATCCAATACGTATACACGTGGCTGGGCACGTCAACACATGGTCTCTGAAAAAGCAGTGATGTGCCCACTCACATCATTAAATAAAGTCATCATCTTTATAAAAGAAAAATTGGACGATGAGGATTGTGGATCCCTGGCTCTATACATATATATCAGCTTAAGATTTCCAAAAACACATCAGCAAAAGTCGGTGACATGCCCATACACATCAATAAAAGGTGATGATGTGTCATGACATGTCATCAGAATCACGTGACTTACCCTAACACGCCAATGAAGGGCGGTGACGTGTTTTTGAACATCAGTAAAACTGTGTGACGTGCTCGGACACGTCAACAAACATTCTGTGACGGCGTTTGTTTCGCGTTTGTTTCGAAGAAGATGAAAAATTGCAGAGATGGAGAATGTAGATCCAGAGACCGCAACGAAGAAGAAGATCCTCTACAATCCATTGATGGGATTTGTTCGAATTTTTGATCTAAATGATGCAGTTAAGATATACTTTTTCTTTGTAAAGATTTTTCTCTCTGGACCAAGTGTCCCTCTTACAGTAAAGTTGAAAAGTAGCTACAGATTTGGACATTCAATGAATATGGCAATGAATGAGACTTTCGTTTTTTTTGTTTTGGTCTTCGATACAAGTGACATTTTCTTTCAAATATCTAGTCTCTGTAAACTATTTCTCATCATATCCACTTTCTTTAAATTTCCAAAACTCATGTCACTATTACACATGTTTCACATTTCTGTAGATAGTCAGAAAATGCATCTCAACTCTGCTACAAAGCTGGCTGCTACATATTATTAGACCCTGAATTTGCCTATATACATAGTTTCCATATGTACTAGTGAAGAACTTGAATTCCCAAATACAAATATAATTAGGCTTCATTTGAAATTATCAGTTAGGTGCGGATGCTCGGATTTTGTTTAAATCACTTTTGTTTTACGTCTCCAGTCACAAATTGATCTTCTTCTGTGTTTCTAATAGAGGCCTTCTCTGATGAGAATAAGGGAGCTGCACCAAGGGACCCATTGCATGTTCCGGTTGGGCCAATAACAAGGGCTAGGGCTAGGAGATTCAAAGAGGCACTCAATGGCCTGATCCAAGACACTTGGGCTGATTCTAAATTGTTGGAGCCCAAGATAAGCCCACATGAAGACCAAGGCTTAATTAATGTCATCAAGGCAATGGATTGGGCCAAATAAGAGAAGACTTGGGCTTTTGGAGGAATTTCATTTGGAGGAATTTCAATTTTAATTTTGTTTTCCTTAAATTAGGCATGTTGCCTACCTTGTCTTTTCCTTAAATTAGGCATGTTGCCTACCTTGTCTTCTAGGGTTTTAGTATAAAAGGAACCAACCTCTATGATTTTGGTTAGCTTTGAATTTGAATGAAAAAAATGAGAGAGTTTTCTCTTTTGTTCCTTGAGAACTAATTGGAACTTATCAGATTTTCTCTGTGGCGTTCCTCCTTGACTTATCAATCAAGTATTCCATCCTTGATTGTGGCGTCTTCCTTATACCAAGGTTCACATCTCGCTATAGGTGTTGGGTCGCGGTCTCCATCCGAACCAGAGGTTAGAACGATCCGAGGCATCATCCTTGTTACAATCAACGAGGATCGTATCAGTTGGTATCAGAGCTTCGGCATCTATCATCAGGTTTTATCTATCTTTGTTCTTCGTCTTCCTTTGAATTTCGTTCAAGTTCAGTACTCAAAAAAAAAAAAAAAAAAAAAAAAATTGAACGATCTTGTAGTTGAATATATATCAATCTTTGTCCTTCTTCTTCTGGTTTCGTGCAGTAGTAGCATTAAAAAATATATATATATATATATATTCTTGGTAGTAGAAACAGCCCTATTATTTCAGTTTCATTGTAATTCGTTTGTGTGAACCTAGCAAATCTAAGTTTCTTGTGAACGTAGCTAAGAAATCCTGATTATTGTTTGGTTAGTTTGATAAGAACTTTTGAGGAAATTGTGAGTGGAAAAAGGCAAGAGTGGTGAGAAAATACTGAGGGTAAAAGCCGAATATGATGAGTGAAACACACGAGTGTTGAGTGAATTGATTATTCGAGCGAAACACGTGAGGGAGTGCCGTGAGGTCCTTTTTTTTTTTTTTTCTAATCTTTTTCTTGCAGGAAAAACATGTCTGACAACAAAGATAAAGGCACTACTGAGGATTCTTCCATTCCAGCAGATCTAAAAAATTGGAAGGAGGCATTAGTAGGGGAGATGAGACGAATGATGAGGGGAGAAATGGAGCACTTACATGAGCGCTTAGATAAAGTGGAAAGCGCACGTGCGGAACAGCCACGACCCGTTCACCAAGCACGTAGGAGAGAGAGAGTTCCGGTAAGGGAAGAAGTTAATGATTATTATGGGGATGAAAACGACATGGAAGGGGATGATCGCATGTCCAATGTGGGTGCGGGAAGATTTAGGCGTGGAATGGGAGGTAGAGGAGATAGGTATGGGAATAGAGAAGATAGGTATGGGAATAGAGGAGATAGGTATGGAGAGAGGGTTGATAATAATTTGGGTAATATCAAGGTGAAGATTCCAACCTTCCAAGGTAAAACTGATCCTGAAGCTTATTTGGAGTGGGAGAAAAGAATAGAGTTGGTGTTTGATTGCCATGATTACTCCGAATTGAAGAAAGTGAAATTGGCAGCCATAGAATTCACCGATTATGCTATTGTTTGGTGGGATCAATTGATTATGAGTAGGAGACGGAATGGAGAAAGACCTATTGAGACATGGGAGGATATGAAAACTGTTATGAGGAGGAGATTCATTCCAAGTCACTACTACAGGGGTTTGTTTCAAAAATTGCAAACTCTTACTCAAGGGTCTAAGTGTGTAGAAGACTACTACAAGGAGATGGAGATAGCCATGATTCGAGCTGATGTGGAGGAGGACCGAGAGGCGACAATGGCTAGGTTCCTAAATGGGCTACACCGAGACATTGCAAATGTAGTGGAGTTGCAACACTATGTTGAATTGACTGACATGGTACACATGGCCATCAAAGTGGAACAACAATTGAAGAGGAAGGGTTCCACACGGGTTGGGCAAAATTCGGGTTCTTCATCATCATGGAAACCGAATTGGAGCAAGAAAGAGGACCAGCCTAGTTTCAAGGCCAAAGCCGAACCTCCTAAAGATCATAAGGCCGGAGGCTCATTAAATCAAGGTAAATCAGATCCTCAACCTTCTAGAAACCGTGACATTAAATGCTTTAAGTGTTTGGGAGCAGGTCATATTGCATCACAATGCCCAAACAAGAGAGTAATGGTTTTGAGGGATGATGGTGATATCGAATCCGAGGAAGAATCTGATGATGAGTCTATGCCACCTTTGGAGGATGCAAGTGACTTCGAATATCCGGTAGGTGGAGAGCTTTTGGTCGCAAGAAGAGCTCTTAGTGCTCAAGCCAAGGAAGAGGATGAGGTACAACGTGATAACATCTTTCACACACGCTGCCATGTTAATGACAAGGTATGTAGTATGATTATTGATGGGGGGAGTTGTACTAATGTGGCTAGCACTACTTTGGTGGAAAAATTGAATTTGACAACTTTGAAGCACCCAAAACCTTATAAACTACAATGGTTGAATGATAGTGGGGAAGTTAAGGTGAATAAACAGGTGTTGGTGTCATTTTCAATTGGAAAATATAAAGATGAAGTTATTTGTGATGTGGTACCAATGGATGCGAGTCATATTCTTTTAGGAAGACCATGGCAGTTTGATAGGCATGTGACTCATGATGGATATACAAATAGATACTCATTTGTACTCAATAAAAGGCCAATCACTCTTGTACCTTTAACCCCAAGCCAAGTATATGAAGATCAAGTGAGGTTAAAAAAAGAGAAAGATGTTAAAAAGGAGAGTGAGAGCTCAAAAGAAAGAGAGACAAAAGGGAGGGAGTCCGAAACAGCAAAAAAAGAAAAAAAGGCTGAT
Source organism: Acer campestre (assembly GCA_954870605.1). NCBI lineage: Eukaryota > Viridiplantae > Streptophyta > Magnoliopsida > Sapindales > Sapindaceae > Acer > Acer campestre. The sequence continues at coordinate 520,367 of OX940800.1, forward strand.
GAGAAAAAAAAGGAGAGAAAACAAGTGAGCTTTTATGCACGAGGGAGTGAGATCAAAAGGGCTTTGTTTTCAAATCAGCCAATGATTGTACTTTTGTACAAAGAGGCTTGTTTTAGTGCTAACGAAATTGACTCTTCTTTGCCTAGTGTTGTTGTTTCCCTTTTACAGGACTTTGGTGAAGTGTTTCCCGAGGAGATGCCTATTGGTTTACCGCCAATAAGGGGGATTGAGCACCAAATTGATTTTGTACCCGGAGCGCCAATTCCAAATAGGCCCGCATATAGAAGTAATCCCGAGGAGACAAAGGAACTTCAAAGACAGGTTGAGGAGCTCATGGAAAAGGGGTATGTTCGTGAGAGTATGAGTCCTTGTGCGGTTCCCGTATTGCTTGTGCCTAAGAAGGACGGAACATGGAGGATGTGTGTTGATTGTCGTGCCATCAACAATATCACTGTAAAGTATCGACATCCTATTCCTAGATTAGATGATATGCTTGATGAATTGCATGGTTCTATTGTTTTCACAAAAATTGATCTTAAAAGTGGATATCATCAAATTAGGATGAAAGAAGGTGATGAGTGGAAAACTGCTTTCAAAACAAAATATGGTTTATATGAGTGGTTAGTTATGCCTTTTGGGTTAACTAATGCACCAAGTACTTTCATGAGATTAATGAACCATGTATTGCGTGCTTTCATTGGGAAATTTGTGGTTGTTTACTTTGATGACATTCTGATTTATAGCAAGACTTTGGATGAGCATGTTGAACATTTAAAACTTGTTTTAGGTGTTTTAAGAACAGAAAAATTGTTTGCTAATTTAAAAAAGTGTACCTTTTGCACAGATAAGCTTGTATTTCTGGGTTTTGTTGTTAGTGTTAAGGGAATTGGGGTTGATGAGGAAAAGGTTAAGGCAATTAGGGAGTGGCCGAAACCGACAAATGTGGGACAAGTGAGAAGTTTTCATGGGTTGGCCAGTTTCTATAGGAGGTTTGTGAAAGACTTTAGTAGTCTAGCTGCACCTTTAACTGAAGTTATCAAAAAGAATGTGGGATTTAAGTGGGGTAATGAACAAGAAAAGGCATTTAACTTGATTAAGGACAAACTAACTAATGCACCTTTGCTTGCTTTGCCTGACTTTGCTAAAGCTTTTGAGATTGAGTGTGATGCTTCAGGAATAGGTATTGGAGCTGTTCTAATGCAAGAAGGACGTCCCATTGCATTTTTTAGTGAGAAGATAAATGGAGCAGCCTTGAATTATCCTACCTATGACAAGGAGATGTATGCGTTGGTTAGGGCATTGGAGACTTGGCAACACTACCTTTGGCCAAAGGAATTTGTGATCCACACGGATCATGAGTCCCTAAAGCATTTAAAGGGGCAACATAAGCTAAATAAGCGGCATGCCAAGTGGGTGGAGTTCATAGAAACATTTCCATATGTGATCAAGTACAAGAAAGGTAAGGAAAACGTCGTCGCTGATGCTTTGTCTAGAAGGTACGTTTTACTTTCCACTTTGGATGCTAGATTGTTTGGTTTTAACTACATTAAAGAATTGTATGTGGAAGATGCTGATTTTGGCAATGTATTCAATGCATGTGAAAATGTTGCATTTGGCAAGTTTTATAGGCATGATGGATTTTTGTTTAGAGAAACTAAATTATGCGTGCCTAAGAGTTCTTTGCGTGAATTGCTTGTTAGAGAAGCACATGGGGGAGGTTTGATGGGGCACTTTGGTATAGCCAAGACACTAGATGTTTTGCATGAACACTTCTTTTGGCCTCATATGAAACGTGATGTAGAGAGAATTTGTGAGAAATGCATTACATGTAGACAAGCTAAGTCTAGGGTTCAGCCTCATGGTTTGTATACTCCTTTGCCTATACCTAGTGGACCTTGGATTGATATTTCTATGGATTTTGTGCTGGGTTTGCCTAGGTCAAAGAGGGGTAGAGATTCTATATATGTGGTTGTTGATAGGTTTTCTAAAATGGCACATTTCATTCCTTGTCATAAAACTGATGATGCATCACATATTGCTGATTTGTTTTTCAAAGAAATTGTTAGATTGCATGGCATGCCTAAAACCATTGTTTCGGATAGAGATGCTAAGTTCTTAAGCTACTTTTGGAAAACTCTGTGGGGCAAGTTAGGAACTAAACTTTTATTTTCTACTACTTGTCATCCACAAACTGATGGTCAAACTGAAGTAGTTAATAGAACTTTATCTGCCTTGTTGCGTGCTATAATACAAAAGAACTTGAAAACATGGGAGGATTGTTTGCCGCATGTAGAGTTTGCTTATAATAGGAGTGTGCATTCTGCAACTCATTTTTCGCCTTTTGAAATTGTGTATGGTTTTAATCCGTTAACTCCTTTGGATTTAATTCCTTTACCTGTGAATGAGCATGTTAACTTGGATGGTAAGAAAAAGGCAGATTTTGTTAAGCAAATCCATGAAAAGACTCGGCAAAATATTGAGAGGAGAACTGAACAATATGCCAACCAAGCTAATAAAGGGCGCAAGAAAGTTGTGTTTGAGCCAGGAGATTGGGTGTGGTTGCATATGAGGAAGGAACGGTTCCCAGTCCAAAGGCGTTCTAAATTACTTCCTAGGGGAGATGGCCCATTTCAAGTGCTTGAAAGGATCAATGACAATGCCTACAAGTTAGATCTTCCAGGTGAGTATAATGTTAGTGCAAGCTTCAATGTTTCTGATTTGTCTCCTTTTGATGTAGGTGACGATTTGAGGACAAATCCTTTTCAAGAGGGAGGGAATGATGAGAATAAGGGAGCTGCACCAAGGGACCCATTGCATGTTCCGGTTGGGCCAATAACAAGGGCTAGGGCTAGGAGATTCAAAGAGGCACTCAATGGCCTGATCCAAGACACTTGGGCTGATTCTAAATTGTTGGAGCCCAAGATAAGCCCACATGAAGACCAAGGCTTAATTAATGTCATCAAGGCAATGGATTGGGCCAAATAAGAGAAGACTTGGGCTTTTGGAGGAATTTCATTTGGAGGAATTTCAATTTTAATTTTTGTTTTCCTTAAATTAGGCATGTTGCCTACCTTGTCTTTTCCTTAAATTAGGCATGTTGCCTACCTTGTCTTCTAGGGTTTTAGTATAAAAGGAACCAACCTCTATGATTTTGGTTAGCTTTGAATTTGAATGAAAAAAATGAGAGAGTTTTCTCTTTTGTTCCTTGAGAACTAATTGGAACTTATCAGATTTTCTCTGTGGCGTTCCTCCTTGACTTATCAATCAAGTATTCCATCCTTGATTGTGGCGTCTTCCTTATACCAAGGTTCACATCTCGCTATAGGTGTTGGGTCGCGGTCTCCATCCGAACCAGAGGTTAGAACGATCCGAGGCATCATCCTTGTTACAATCAACGAGGATCGTATCAGTTTCCATATGTACTAGTGAAGAACTTGAATTCCCAAATACAAATATAATTAGGCTTCATTTGAAATTATCAGTTAGGTGCGGATGCTCGGATTTTGTTTAAATCACTTTTGTTTTACGTCTCCAGTCACAAATTGATCTTCTTCTGTGTTTCTAATAGAGGCCTTCTCCATTTTTCTCTTCTTGGACCTACTTTTAATGACCTCTTACTTTTCGCCAACAAACGAAATAAATGTCTGAAGACGAGCAGATTGCAATGAGCTTCGACTAGAAGGCTCACCAAGCTCCTCCTCCAAGTCCGGATAATGAGCATCTGAAAGAGATCACTCCGAGTTGTCCTTACGAAGTAAGGGTACTGAAGTGAAGACAACGTAGGATCTGTCGATGCAAATGACAATAGAGGGACTTGAAACTCATTGGCTATATGTGAAACCATGTGAGCTGTGACTGAAAATTGAGGGCCAATTATGGCCACTGTCTTGTTCTCCAACAATTTTAAAGCTGTGGACAGTTAAACATAATAATGAATTCAGATACGATCGTGCAGATAAGGGTCCAAACAATAGTATCGAAAACTCTTAAAATACAATTGAGGATATGTAAAATTTACCTTCAAGCATGCCAATAAATCCACTGTAATTTGTGTCCTGAAGGGTCAGCTTGAGCTTAGCACCACCAAGGACATCCGGGTTAGAATTCACATCTTCAACTGCGGATTCTATGGCGATTTTCGCAACTTTCCCTATCGTAGAATTGAAATAGAAAAGAGCTCCAATGTTTACAACATCTGGAATTGTATCCCCAGTTGAAGAATTCAACAAGTTGCAGAGAACCACAAAAACTACTAGTACCACAACTTTAATCATAATTGGTTTTATAAACTATTATAATTGCAATGTGGTTCATAATAAATTCTTTTACAAAATTATTTTTGCTCTAAATTTTAATAGAAATAATTTATTTTGATTAATTCCAACTATGATATTTTAAGTAGTTATAAAAACAAATAATTGGAAAAATGAATATTATAATTTAGTTGGACAAAATAAAAAACATTAGTATAATAATAATAATAATAATAATAATAATAAGGGACGAATCTCTTCAAGGTCTTAAATCTTTTATGATTTATTATTTTATGTTTACTATCAGAAATCCAAACAAGGGAAAGAGAAATTATATATTTCTAATTTGTTATTTATGATTACTGTATTTATTAAAACCAATTGAGAATCAAATTAAGTGTGATTGTTACAAGTGTTGCCTTTACGCTTCATGATCAACTTGTAATTGGAACACAACTTGTCTTGAAATTGATAATGTCGTGGATTACATGTACTGATGTACATAATAATGTTCTATAGAAATTGAACTTGCATCACATAAATGCTTAAAGATCCCACTCTTCTTGTGCTTTTGCACTCAAATAGTTCATGAGACAGCACACACTGAGGTCCCATATAAATGCATCCATTGCTCAGTGAACCACGTACCCCCATAAATTGTGGCTCCAGTAAGGCACTAACAAATAATAGTTTATATCATTATTTTATGTGTATGATGTCACATTGCAGACCAATCAACCTTGTCATAGACAAAAAGGGTTTAGGCCGTATATACAAGTGTGAACTAGATATTAACAAGATGAGGGAATTTATTAACTCATTGTTATAAGTAAAAAAAATTAAGGGAAATTATTATTCTCCCCCCTGTAGTTTGTCGTGTTCTCCAGTCTCCTCCCTCTAGTTTTAAAATTCTCCAATTTCCCCCTTCACATGCCTATTTTTATATGGTAAGATTTGGTGTATTTGTGAATGGTCAAAAAATTTTGTATAGTTTTGTTTTTAATTTTTATTTTTAACTTATCTGAATTATAAATAATATATAAAGTAATCAATTAAACTTATCTGAATTTCAAAAACTAATTTTAATTGGGATAATGTTTGGGTACTGACTGGTCCGTACCCTAGGTAAATGTAAAGAATGTTTTGCTACATAGCCCATTTATGAAGAATGTAAAAGATAAATGTAAAAAACAAAAAGAAAAAAACAACATGACAACACCCTATTGGTGGGGTCAGCACCTTGGGTACTGATCGGCAATTTCCTTTTAATTGTACTACAGACATTCAATGTGCAATATGTACTGGTGTAAATTGTAATAGTGTAATACTGATTTAATGATTTCCTCTCTCTTCTTTTCTTCTCTCCCCTTTTCTCTGCAACAAGTTTCTTCACTGCCTCCATGTTTTCCGTCGCCGGTATCTCGCTGTGGCAGCGGGAGCCGGCGACGATGGTTCTCCTCCCTTCCTTTGCTTGGCTGGCCCGGTCAGATGGGAGATTCCGGTGGTTGCTATGACGGCCCTGTTCGTCGCCTGGAAATCTCTTTCGTGTCACAGGGAGGGATGTTTTGTCCTCGCAACGACGGCAGCTGTTAGATCGGCCGATCTCCGGCCAGATCTGGTGTGATTATCGACGTGAGTTGTCTGATTGGAGGCCTCGGTGCCCCATCCTCTCCGCCGGGACACCACCGGCAGCTTGGGTCTCTTCCTTTCACTGACTTTGGGTTTTGCTTGGTCGGTTTATGAGCTTTGCGGAGTCGGGCGTGGGCTGATGGGGGTTTGATCGGCGTGGTGTTTGGGTTTTGATCTGGCACCTCCGGCGACGTCGATGGTGGGTCTTCACCGGCGGCATGGATCTCTCCTCCATTCGGTCTCCTGCTCGTTTTTTATGTGTTTTGTGTTTATTTTCTGGTTTGTTTGTATTCCCACTCTTGTGTGGGTGTTTTTCTCCCGTTGTGGGACTCTATTCTGGGCTTGTGCTCGATTAGTCTTATTTGTGGAGTCCCAGTTTGGTTGTAACCTTGCCCTGGATCTGGTTTTCCAGATTTTCAGGTGCTCCATTCATCAAAAAAAAAAAATACTGATTTAATGATTTTATTTACATTTAATGTGTATTACTATTGAAGTATTGAACTAATGGACCATTAGTGTTGACTGTTGACTCACACTGTTACAAAGAAAAGTAAAAAATAATGTGTAAATTGGAGTGGTCACTCCTAACCACTGGTTACTAAATAGTATTTACTAACCAGAGTCAACTTCTCTGGTTATCAACAAAACTTAAAAAAAACCCCTAAATTAAATTTAAAAAACCCTAAAATCTAATTTAAAAAGAACTAACTGATTGGAGAACAAGAAGAAGTGAAGTCGGCGAGAAGAAGGCGACGGTGACTTGACGGCGGCAAGAACGGAGACGAAGGTTTGTCTGTTTTGTTTTTTGATTTTGAAGTATTGTTTCTTCTTTTTTTGGGCGTTTCTTCTTTTGATTTTGAAATTTCGTCTGGTTCATTTTTGATTTTGAAGAGAGGAGAAGACTCGGCAGGAAGAGAACCGACGTCGTTTTGGGCAAGTGTGTCTAGGTAAGTTCTGTGAATAAAAGTTTTATGTTCATTTTCTTGTTTTGTGTTCAATAAACCAGTGCAACCAATGTGTTCACTGTAAATTATAGGATAAAATTAGTATGATTATAATATACTCCAATAAATAAACATAAAAATAGTTTAAGATATTTCAAAAGTTTAGTTTAGTCAATGACTGCCAGGTGCTGTAATAGATATAATTAGAAGTTATCTGAAGCTTAATCTTAATCTTAATTTTAACTTTATATTGTCATGTCAATCTAATTATTTTCGAATTTGTTGTTGTATTATAGCTTTGTGAATAAATCATGGATTGGCTTGAAAAGCAGTATAAAAGGGAAGACATCATAAGTAGAATGCCAGATGATGTTCTTAGCCACATCATCTCTCGGCTTGAAGCCAAAGATGCCGTTAAAACTTGTGTATTATCAACTAGATGGAAGAATGTTTGGACTTTAATCTACAACTTTTGCTTTAATAATATGGCTACAGATGGCGATGAAGGACATCTTCAAACATTGTTTGTCAATTTTGTGGAGCTTGTGCTCCGACGTTCCCGATCCAAAAGTATTCAAAAATTTCATTTCAAGACACGTTATCGTGGTTTTCAAGAAAGTGATGCAGCCCGTCTCATAGAATTGATATGTTGGACAGTTGATCACAATGTTTGTAGTCTCATGCTCAAATTCCCTTCTGCGATCAATTTACCTCAAAGCATATTAACATGCAAAAGCTTGGTGAAGTTAAGCCTAGGTTTTAAGGATTTTGTCTTGGATATACCGGATTGCACCGTTTGTTTCCCGTGTTTGAAATTCCTTTCTATTTATATTCACCGTCCAAATTGCAACTCACTGCAGAAGTTGTTTCATAGCTGCCCTATACTAGAAGAATTGAAAATTAAAGGATTTATTGATGATAATGTGTTGACTATTGATATTAACGTGCCAACTCTTAAGAAGCTAAAAATTCATTTGGTGCTTGACTATGTCTATGTTGATATCTTGGAGCATAGATTTGTGGTTAGAGCTAGTAATCTTGAATACCTCTATCTTTATGGTGATTCTTCATCATCTGTTGTAGTGGGGAAGAGTCCCTTCCTTAATAAAGTAATATTGGGTGATGATGTTATTGTAAGGTTGTTAACTGAATCCCCAGAAGATGAAGCTACTATGCGCGCAATAGAATTTTTTAGAGCAATCAGCAGCACAAGGTTTTTAACATTGGTTATAAAGTACAAGGTATGCAAGTCTCTTTTCTTTTAACATTTTTGTAAAGTTGATTCTTTTAAGGTTATCTATCATTTTATATTATAATTTATGGTATTTTAGTGTTCAAAATATACAATATTACAACATTAAATAGTTATTATTATTATTATTATTATTATTATTATTATTAACTATTATTATTTTTCTGATGAAGGAACTATTCCCTCTTCTTGATGGTAATTTGCCATTCTTTCCTAATTTGACTTATCTGGATTTGGGCATTGATATTCGCATTGGCTTTGCACTGCTGGTTGAGTTCTTCAATAATTCACCTAATCTAGAAGTTCTTGTCCTTGAAGATGTGAGTCAAAAGCGATAAACATTTACTACTTAACCAATTTTTTGGTTATTTTGCTTCCAATGTGTGTGTAAACTGTTATGATTTGAAGTATTGTTAAAACATTATTGGTAAGTTTTTGCTTTTGAAATTAATTTTTGATTCTTCATTGTTCATCAGATAGAGGAGGGTTGGTATAACAGTCAGTTTGAATCAGAGCATGTTCCGTCTTGTATGTTGTTACATCTTAAGGAGATTTATCTCTTTTCGGTGGAGAGTAAACATGAAGATGTGATCAAGTGGTTGTTGGAAAATAGCAAAGTCCTAGAGAGGTTTTCAGTACATACCTGTTCATGCAAGGATGGGCAAGAGATACAAAATAGAATTCCAAACTTTCCAAGGGCTTCACCCATTTGCGAAATTGAATTTGTCAACCGTAGTTGCAAGGAAAAGCTCCGGTCTAAGTTTAATAAATATAGAGGGAAGCATTGAAAAGAGGGAAGCATTGAAGCAAAACACCGGTTTGCAATTGTAATTGCAGTGCAAGATTAGATAGCTAAGAACAAGGCTTCAGGGGAACTCCTAACACTGCCAAACTTGACTCTAAAGTTTGACAATAAGCGAATAGCTTCAAGGCTTCAGGGAATGAAATAAATTTTTGCTTCAAAACTATTGCAAAAGGCAGATCCACCTTGTCATGAACTACCCAGAATTGACTCTCTGCACTATCAAAAGCAGATTCATTATTAGCATCTTATTTGATTCATATGTTCAGTTAGGAAGACAGATTTCAGATTTGTGATTAATTGGCTATAGCATCAATCATGTCTTGATATTGAGGGAGTTGTTCGAATTTTTGATCTAATGATGCAGTTGAATTCTGATTTTTTTGTTTCTATTTGCACTTATGTTAGCTTGATTTTTCCGATGGTGTTGTTTCTGTTAATGATGGCAGACCTCTTCATTGCCTCACAAGCACTGAATTGTGTATATTTGAGGACATGAAGTACTACTTATTTTATTATCTATAGAAATTGAACTTGCATCACATAAATGTTTAAAGATCTCCCTGTTCTTGTGCTTTTACACTCAAATAGTTCATGAGACGTACAGCACACGCAAGGCAAACACTGAGGTCCCATATTTTTGTCCAACATATAGACTTCTCCAAAGATTTTCCCTTGCATTTCGTTTATATATTATTGTTTGTTGTAGGAAGGAAATCTACACATATGCTACACTATTGTTTTGTTCTTTGACATTTTGAAGTGGATTGATCAAGAGATCAAGATTGAGTAAAGATATACTTTTTCTTTGTAAAGATTTTTCTCTCTGGACCAAGTGTCCCTCTTACAGTAAAGTTGAAAAGTAGCTACAGATCTGGACATTCAATGAATAATGCAATGAATGAGACTTTTGTTTTTTTGTTTTGGTCTTCTATACAAGTGACATTTTCTTTCAACTGTCTATTTCTCATCATATCCACTTTCTTTAAATTTCCAACACTCGTGTCACTATTACACATATGTTTCACATTTCTGTAGACAGTCAGAAAAAGCTTCTCAACTCTGCTACAAAGCTGGCTGCTACATATTATTAGACCCTGACTTTGCCTATATACATTGTTTCCATATGTATCTCTACAAAAAGATAAATACCAGTGAAGAATTTGAATTCCCAAATGCAAATATAATTAGGCTTCATTTGAAATTACCAGTAAGGTGCGGACTAGCACTTTTGTTTTACGTCTCCAGTCACAGATTGATCTTCTTCTGTGTTTCTAATAGAGGCCTTCTCCATTTTTCTCTTCTTGGACCTACTTTTAATGACCTCTTCCTTTTCGCCAACAAACGAAATAAATGTCTGAAGACGAGCAGATTGCGATGAGCTTCAACTAGAAGGCTCACCAAGCTCCTCCTCCAAGTCCGGATAATGCCTGGAAAACTGGCGTATAATCTGCATGAGAAACACTAAGAAAGCAAGAAAGCAAGAGAAACCACACATAGCAAAAAGACCCCAGAAGCTCTTCAACTGAAGCATGTCTACTTCTTGCTTTGCACCTTGTGAACTGCAAGCTCTTCTAGTCAGCCACTTGTCATGAATTCTTTGCAGATCACCATTTTCTGATAGCTGTAGAATGGCTGTTGACATGTCAATTGCCAGAGGTGAGTCCCTTGGAAAAGCCTGTTGACAAGTGATGAAAAAAATGTCATCATATCTGAATCTCTCAGGACTCTATACTGGGGACTATTTTCTGACAATAAAACCGAAAAAAAAAGAAAGTAAAAAGGGATACTTAAGACTTACAAATCCCCACCCAATTCTGGTGAACTCTTGACCAATGATACTGAATTCACACCGGGTTGAGAGGAAGACTTCCATATACGCACGTTCATCGACAACAGCAGCAACGCCACCCTTTTTCGGGCCATCTTTTAAGGCCTTCTCGTATGCTTCTGCAGAGTTAAGAGGGACAAGTCTGGATATATCTATGTGGAGTTCTTCAGTCAAGTAATTCTCAGCAAACGAACCTCTCTGGTATCCGATTGGGTCATTGCTTGTGATCAAACTTTTGATATCTTTAATAGATGAAGAAAGTTGTTCCACTGTCAGGATTGAAGTCAGACTTGCAGTGTAGCTTGAAGTCAGTATTAGAACAACAAATAGCCAGATTATCATCACAAGTCGACTAAGAGGGCTTTTCGTTCTTTCTCCTGCGTAGATTAAAACAAGAATCAGCAAAATTTAGTTTGATCTTTCAAGATACAATAAAATGCAGCCAAACTATTATCCATTTCACTTACTATGCGAAAAGTAGAGAGTTGAAAAGCTAAACCTGAAGAGTGGAGTACAAAATGTTAGCTATTGGGAGATGATCAGAAGAAAATACAAGTGAATTGAAGTCAGAAAATGTTACCAAAGAATTGTCCCGATTTGTCTTTTCGGAGGGCCACGGAAATCATCATTGATCCTGTGTTCTAAAATCCACACAACCACTCCAACAACCAGGAAAAAAACTCCTGTAACACACCACAATTGTGGAGATAATGGTCTTAGAAATGCCCAAGCATTAGAGTTTAATTTCCTGATTGGGGCTACTACGACAAGGCCAGAGTCGATATATGGCTGTGTGAAATCCACCAGTTTTGTTCGACCAGTGGTGATCGAGAAGTCGCCTACTGCAGCATCATAGTACTGCATAGAAGCAAGGTGAGCAACATATATTGTTGATAGAAAGCAAACAGTTTGGCCAAAGATTGAATACAAATTTCCACGTTTCATATACTTACATCGGTTGTGATCAAGCGAAGAAGATCATCAAATTTGGGGTTATTCTGGCCATCCCCGAATCCAATTAGCTTATACGGGACTCCATAAGGCAATAAATTCAAAGCAGCTGTGAATACATCAATGCAGTAGCCCTGGAACATATCAGTGCTTTTGATTTGTGAGACAAACTCAGGATAAAAAACCCGATTTGGAACTCCAATTCTCAAATGCTTTCCATTGTTAGGAAACGCCCATCCACGAGGCTTCTGCGTTGTTTCTCCAGGCCAGACTACACTATAGAGTCGTTGGCTTGAACTGGAACGATTAGGCGGTTTCATGTAGAGAACCTCAGGAGGCAGGACAGATAATCCTGAGTAATTAGACCAGAAACCAATCCTTCTCGAGCCAGTACCGACAACATTGATGATTTCATATGCAGGATTCATGAGATTCCCATCTGAATTGAACCTGATAGGGCCTGTTAAACCATTCATATTGTTGACCTGTAAAATGTTGTGAAGCAACTGGTTTCCTCCATTGAAGATGCTCATAGAATCTGATAATCTGGAATCCTTTGTAAACGAAACGTTTCCTCCCTGATTGAAAAATTCTCCAATTGCCTTTGCAAGAATCCAAACCGTATCATAAGCATAAAGACCATAAACATTCAATCCAAATGGGGTGTTCATCTTCCACTTATTCACAAACTTCCTCTTTTGCTTCGAATCCGGAGTGTACATTTTCAATGTAAGAACACCTTGAATATCACTCCTGGCAATTGAAGTGAGTGTAGATTCAGTATCCAGGACACTAGACAACAAATCTGTAACGATCCAAACATACCCGGAATTTTCCATCCCGAGATATCGAGCCACATTTAGTACTTCCAGACTCCAATTCTCGTAAGTGTGAAGAACAATAACTCTAGACTCCGTCAAAGCTAATGTAACCAGAACATCGGTTATCTCATCCCTAGTCCCTCTAGGCCTCAAGGGAGCTTTGTATGAGATCTTGCAACGTTTTTCCACCAGCTTATCGCCTAGTGCAGCAACACCATTTCTGCCATAATCATCATCCACATAGAGAGCTATAACATCTCTCCATCCATAGTAACTCACCATGTCTGCAATTGCAGACATCTGAAAGAGATCACTCCGCGTTGTCCTAACAAAGTACGGGTACTGAAGTGAAGACAACGTAGGATCTGTCGATGCAAATGACAATAGAGGGACTTGAAACTCATTGGCTATATGTGAAACCATGTGAGCTATGACTGAAAATTGTGGGCCAATTATGGCCACAGTATTGTTCTCCAACAATTTTAAAGCTGTGGACAGAGATAAAAATAATAATGAATTCAGATACGATCGTGCAGATAAGGGTTCAAAACTCCAAACAATAGTATCGAAAACTCTTAAAATACAATTGAGGATATGTAAAATTTACCTTCAAGCATGCCAATAAATCCACTGTAATTTGTGTCCTGAAGGATCAGCTTGAGCTTAGCACCACCAAGGACATCCGGGTTAGAATTCACATCTTCAACTGCGGATTCTATGGCGATTTTCGCAACTTTCCCTATCATAGAATTGAAAGAGAAAAGAGCTCCAATGTTTACAACATCTGGATTTGTATCCCCAGTTGAAGAATTCAATAAGTTGCAGAAAACCACAAAAACTACTAGTACCACAACTTTAATCATAATTGGTTGAATTTACTTGTTTAATCAGCTATGATCACGAAAATATAAACATACAAAAGGCTACAAGCAGAAGAACATGAGCAGTGTCTGAATTCTGAACAATCTATTGGATATTTGGTGGAAAATTCAGGAGAGAATGACAAGGATTTGTGTGTTGGTCAAGAGATTTATTAAAAAGGATAGAAAAAGACACAACTACAACTGTAAGCATTCATGTAACATATCTAGTTCTTGTCTAATGTCCACATAGTAGCTTGATTTAGACATGTGAAAATACACAAAAAAAACATGTAATGCATGTAAAGTGTATATATATATATATATAGATTCATAGAAAAAAAATAGCCGCCACAGAAAATTAAATATAAATATTGACTTATGTTACGTGTAACAATCTCTATAGTTCATGGACATATATACCCACTGGAGAGTTGCTTTTTATCAGATGTATGAACTAGTTTAAAAAGGTACATATGTCTTCGTGTCCAAATGCGAGTTCGTGTTTATTAATTTGGATGTCACGTCCCATATCCTTGGCATGTTGAGAATCCACTTTATTTCTTTTCTTAATTAGCCCACTAATTATCAACCAGATGCTTTGTTTTATCTAATGTGAGATAATTAATTGGTGTACTTTGATAGCAAAAGAAAGATTTTTGGATTAGTATATAGTTTCCTCAACTAATAAGTAAAGTGGTTTTGCCACGTAAAGTACACTTATATATATATATAAAGTTTTTCTATTATCAATTCGTCATAATAATAAATATATCAGGAGTTCGGGATGAAGAATATAGACCACAGATTATGGAGAAGTTTTGACAAGTGCATACACTTTGAGTCAAAGTATGCAAATTCAATGGTCCACATTCGTCGTCCTAATATATTTATTATCATAACGAACTGATAATAGAAAATATATATGTATATATATACACACACTATTTTATTGAAAGGGAATGCTACCTCATTTACCTTTCCCACTCATTGCTTGATATGTATACACTTTTTTATTTAATAAAAAACTCTCACTTTTTACTGCAAACCTTATTTACATCTTTACCCTGATGACTGCTTCTATTATTTATGTGATTATATTTGTATTTATTTATTTATTTTAATTTTGCACATATTTAAATACATATTAATATTTTGAAGAACGGAGGTGTTCGTTAGACTACCGAAATATTTATCATTTATATACTTGTAGCCTTGTAGGTGTTAAAAGCACCCAAGTCTTATCAAGTTTTCGGTACAAATATCATGATTTAAATTTTTAATATTATACTCCTAAAAATCTAAAAATATTGTCAAAATTTAAAATAAATATTATGAATAAAAAAATATTAGTTTGGATTTGGACAGTGCATGCACAAGATCAACTAAAAAACCCGCTAAAGTCCAACCGTAACCAGAAACAGAACACGTGGCAGTACCCCATCTGACTCCTAGTCTCGACCGCTACAATGGCGACCGGGAAACCTGGAATCTCCAGTCACCCTCCCATGATTTTTTATTTTTTTATTATTTTTATTATTATATATAAATAATAATAAAAACTTTCTTTTTCTTCTCTTCAATGGTCCTCCCTTTCCTACTACTTTTCTGTGGCTTTTACCTCTTCTTTCACTTGAATCTTCAATCACTCTTTTTTTCTTTTATGTTTTAATCACAATTTCAATCAACATCTTTTAGAGAAGATATTTAATTTTTTTCCTTCTGGGTTTAGCTTGAAATCTGTTTTGAGTCTCTTTCTTGGATCAAGTGGGGTTGTTTTACATTTGAAGAGACAGCTGGTATCTTGCTGGCTTCTGTTGTGTAAAAATTGGTTTTTATTTTTTATTTTTTATTTTTAAGCTTTGGAGAAGTTGTGTTTTGAAGATCCAGCTCAAAGTTTTGATTTTTATTTTTGTTTTTTGGAACAACGAAGTATGAATAAGTAGGAGATTGATTTTATGTGTAGAATAATCATGGCTGAAACTTGTGGAGAGATGGTGATGGCAGGGAGTGATCATGTGTCTGCAAATTCAATGTGTAAATGCTGCAATGGAAAAGGAGTGGATAAAGATCAGAATCAGATTCAAAATGAAGAAAATTCTAATCAACTCAGTGCTGCAAAACCTCCAAGAAATATCTCCACTATGATGAGGCATTGTAGTAGCTCTGCTTGGTTATCCGAATCGGTTCGTATATTTATATATCACTTCTTCTTTTCTTGTCAATTGGATATGAAAATGTGTTTATGGTTTGACTTTTAAGAGATTTTGTGGTGTATTTGGATTTGAATGGAAGAACCATGAGGTTTCATTAGTGTTTGTTTCAGTTGAGTTTGAAATTTAGGATTTTTGTTGAGGATCCCCAATTGTTGTATGTTCTTGTAGCATGATATTTATATGGATTCATAAAATGATTAATTCAGGGAACAATGGTGTTTTTCTGATTACATTTTCTGCCAAAAAGAAATGTAGGAAGATTTCGAAAACCCCGAAAAATTGCTCATTGAAGAGCCACACAATATTGGATTCTAGTGTTGTTTTATTGTATATGTAAAGGATTGTTCTTGCAAGTGCAACATTTTGTGATTTTCTATATGTTGATGCAATGATCCTCCATGATTGAATTTCGAGACCATACCTCTGCATATCTGTTGTGTATTTGTGTCTATATATATCTTCAATCTAATTGTGTATATCTTCTGTGTTTGTATGCAAATGACACATGAGCAACGGATTAGAGACGAGGCTTTTATAAGTTGGTTGCATATGAACCTGTTTGATCTAATTATTTGTCTTTAGTCCTCGATACAGGAATCGGATATTGGGATTGTTTGCTTGAAGCCAGCAGCAGTTGAGAATTCGGGGTTCCAACCTGTATACCGTTCAGGAAGCTATTCTGAGAAAGGACCAAAACAGTACATGGAAGATGAGTTTATCTGTATCGATGATCTTCATGGTCATCTTGGTTCAGATTCTGACTTACCTTCCCCTGGAGCATTTTATGGGGTATATACAAACTTGCTATTCGGTTAAAATTCTTGGATTTCTGTTAACTTAGTTGACCAGGGACATGTACATGGTATTCCTTGAAGTACATTTATCGCGTAAATCAGCAACGAATTCATTTGGTTGTGCACTGAGAATTGGTATATATGTATATAACTACAGGTTTTTGATGGACATGGTGGCATTGACGCAGCATCATTTGCAAGAGAGAACATGCTCAAGTATATAGTCGAAGATTCTCACTTCCCGTCCAGCACGAAAAGGGCTGTTAAGAGTGCCTACGTTAAGGCTGATCATGCCTTGGCGGATGCAAAGTCTCTCGATAGAACCTCTGGCACCACTGCCTTGGCTGCCCTTATGTTGGGCAGGTGCGGTAGTACCTTCGTAGCTATACATTTAAAATCTATCTTCTCTACGATTGTTTGTTTGTTTGTTTTTAACTTACTCGTTACAGGACCATGTTGATTGCCAATGCTGGGGACTCGCGAGCTGTTTTAGGCAAACGGGGAAGAGCAATCGAGCTATCCAAAGATCACAAACCAAATTGCACCTCAGAAAGACTAAGAATCGAGAAACTAGGCGGTGTGATCTACGATGGCTATCTCAACGAGCAACTATCTGTGTCACGAGCTCTCGGAGACTGGCACATCAAGGGTACTAAAGGCTCAATCTGCCCTCTAAGCTGTGAGCCAGAATTGGAAGAACTTGTCCTGACCGAAGAAGACGAGTTCCTCGTACTCGGATGTGACGGCCTCTGGGATGTCATGAGCAGCCAATGTGCTGTGACAATGGTCAGGAAAGAGCTTATGCTGAGCAATGACCCTGATAATTGTTCAAAAGCACTTGTCAAGGAAGCACTTCAACGCAACTCTTGTGACAACTTGACTGTTGTTGTCATCTGTTTCTCTCCCGACCCGCCTCCGAAGATCGAAATCCCCAGATCACATAAACGAAGAAGCATATCAGCTGAAGGACTTGATCATCTTAAAGGTGCTCTCAATGCCTTGTGAACAATAAAATTATTGTCGAAAACATTCAAAATGTTGTATATTTGGTGATTTTCTTTTCTTTTTTGTAACTTGTAACAATCACAAGAAGTGATTTTATATCAGTATAACTCTGTTGCCAGTTATTTTTTGTAATCAAAATGGGCCGGGTCGGGTTAGGACCCAAATATTGTCAAGCCAAACCCAGCCCAGGCCCAACAAAAATGAGAACTTTTAGTTTTTAGCTCTGTTTATTTCGTTGTCTTCAATTTCTTCTTCCTCTGCAAAAAAACCTAAAAAAAGTTCAATGTCGGCGTTAAAAGAGATCCTGACTCGCCGCCCGGTGGCCGCCACCATCCGGCTGACGGTTCCGGCGGGAGCTGCGCGACCGGCGCCTCCGGTGGGACCGGCGTTGGGTCAGTACCGGCTAAATCTGATGGCTTTCTGCAAGGACTTCAACGCGAGGACGCAGAAGTACAAGCCGGATACGCCGATGTCGGTGACGATTACGGCGTTCAAGGACAACACGTTCGAGTTCACGGTGAAGTCGCCGTCGGTGTCGTGGTACCTGAAGAAGGCGGCGGGAGTGGAATCGGGGAGTGGCCGACCGGGGCACGTGACGGCGTCGACGGTGATGCTGACTCACGTTTACGAGATAGCGAAGGTGAAGCAGTCGGATCCGTTTTGCCAGTACATGCCTTTGGAGAGCATTTGTAAGTCGATTATGGGGACTGCGAATACGATGGGGATTCAGGTTGTCAAGGACTTGGATTAGGATTAGAATTAGAAGTAGTTCATGTCACTTTTAACAAGAAATCTGGAAAAATTTTGTACTTGTTTGTTTGGTATGCTGTTCTAATTTGAGTTGAAAATAAGTTTACTCGTTTTTGTATTGTTGGCTTTGTTGGAACAGATACAGTTTTGTATACATTTTGTGAAAACTTAATTAAATTGATGAATTCGGTACAAAGTCTTGATTTTTATGCATGATTGGAAGAGTGCAGATATAGTTTTTGTGTGAAAACTTGATTGAATTGATGAATGCAGTACAAAATCTTAATTTTTATGCATGGTAGGATATGATTTTGATATGGGAGAGTGGGAATTGTGTGGATTGGTTTCGTATTCTTGACTTTGTTGTTACAGATATGGTTTTTGTGTTGAAACTTAATTGAATCGATGAATATGATACAAAGTTTTTAATTTTTAAGCATTATAGGATATGGTTTTGATATGGGAGAGTGGGAATGGTGCGGATTGGTTTTGTAGTCTTGGCTTTGATGTAACTAATACGGTTTTTGTATGGAAACTTGATTGAATCGATGAATATGATATATGACGTCTTAAGTTTTGTGCTTGATAGGATATGATTTTGATATGGAAGAGTGGGAATGGTGCGGATTGGTTGCTTGTTATTATTGTCTTTGTTGTTACAGATATGGTTAATGTTTTACATTTCGTGGAAACTTGATTGAATTGGTGAGTTCAGTAGAGTCTTCAATTTTATGCATGATTGGATATGATTTTGATGTGGGAGACTTGGACGGTGTTGATTTTTTCAACAATGTTATCAATTTTTGAAGGTGAACTTGTCATGGTTAATTATCTATCATGAGGTTGAACAACACCTGGTTGCGCAGAGCTTGTAGATCGAAAAAGGTTGCAAGACGTTGCAATTTATCTTGCCAGAGGGGTCAAATGTAGCAACATTAGTAGTTTGTTCTTCCAATATTATGTGCTTAGTTTATATGGAAGTTGTAGAGTTTTATATCCTAGATTTCTCTAGATGATAAATAGATTTCTTTACTTGGTGAGTCTAAAGGCTTTGAAAAGAGTTCTCATTTGGCTTATATTCGGATGTTCAGGATTGCATTATTGTACAGTAACGAGTAGTCGATGATTGAGTTTACTGCTGGATATAGCTACTTTTGATTCTACTTGAAATATCATTCTAACAAGAATTTGCTTGCTTTGGTGAGCTAGCATACACACTCTGATATGATTTTGTATGTATACTGCCGTATACATTTACAAGCTTAACATACAAAGCTGCTCGATTAGTCGCTTTCCATGACATCAAGACTACATGATGTCAATTGTTATATGAGAATTTTATTTTCATTCAAGATTGAATCTCTTTTGCTGTTTGTTCATCCCCCCGTGCTATAATGTTGTAAAATGTTTTTCTTGCATACCAAACATTGATATTGCCAATGTTGAATTGGTTCACATTTGGATCCAAATTTATTTTTTTTCTTATAAAATTAAGCTTTCAATGTGTAAGCCAATATATGCTCTAGGATTTTTGGCTTGACTTGTGAGTTGTGACATGTGAGCAATTTAAAATGTTGAAAATGAATGTTATTACTTGACATGGCTCACTTTCTCGTCAGCCTTATAAACTGGAGCAACAGTCTCATTACATGGAAGACTAGCTAAAGAAAGTTAAAATGGTCTAAAGATTGAACCTTTTTTTTCTGCTTTGACTGGCCTGAGCTGAAAGTGAAGAACTTGTAACCTTTTTCAAGTTGGAAATGCTCAAAATCCCAAATCCTTCAAAGCTTACAATAAATCTAAGATCTTTTCTGGTCTTGCAATCCAATCCCATCTCATCATCATCATCATCATCATCAGTGCCAAGTCACGAACACATAGCCCGCCTCATTTTAGACCAAAAATCAGCTCCACAATCTCTCCAAACCTTCAAATGGGCCTCCCAACTCCCAAATTTCACCCACTCTCAATCCACCTACCGCGCTTTAATCTACAAGCTCTGCACTTTTCGCCGTTTCGACACCGTCCGCCAACTGCTCGATGAAATGCCCCAGTCAATTCAGTCGCCCCCGGATGACACTATTTTCATCACCATTGTGCGTGGTCTTGGCCGCGCACGCTTGATCAAAGATGTTATCAAAGTCATTGATCTGGTTTTGAGGTTTCACGAGACCCCTTCTCTGAAAGTTTTCAACTCCATTCTTGATGTTCTTGTCAAGGAGGATATTGATTTGGCTAGAAAGTTTTATAGGAAGAAGATGATGGCAAGTGGGGTTCAAGGTGATGACTACACTTATGGAATTTTGATGAAGGGTCTTTGCGCAACAAATAGGATTGCTGATGGTTTTAAGCTCTTGCAAGCTATTAAAAAGCGGGGAATGAAGCCAACTGTTGTGATTTATAACACATTGATTCACGGTCTTTGCAAAAATGGGAAATTGGGGATCGGGAGGTCAAGGAGTTTGATGAATGAGATTGAGGAGCCGAATGATGTTACTTTCAATATTTTGATATCTGCTTATTGCAAAGAGGAGAATTTAGTTAATGCACTTGTGATGTTGGAGAAGAGCTTTAGTTTCGGGTTTGTTCCTGATGTTGTTACGGTTACTAAAGTGGTGGAACTTCTCTGCAATGTAGGTCGCGCAATGGAGGCTGTTGAGATTTTGGAGAGAGTGGAGAGCAAAGGAGGTGTAATTGATGTTGTTGCTTATAACACCTTGATAAAGGGTTTTTGTAGATTGGGGAAGGTGAAAGTTGGGCATAGATTTTTGAAAGAGATGGAGAGGAAGGGCTGCCTTCCAAATGTAGACACATACAATACATTAATTTCGGGTTTTTGTGAATCTGGGATGTTGGATTCGGCTCTTGATATGTTTGATGATATGAAAACGGATGGGATCAATTGGAATTTCGTTACATTCGATACATTAATTAAAGGCTTGTGTTCAGGAGGAAGGATAGAAGATGGTTTCAAGATTTTAGAACTCATGGAGGATAGTAAAGAAGGTTCTAAGTGTCGTATTAGTCCATACAATAGCGCCATATACGGTCTGTACAAAGAAAATCAATGGGATGAAGCGCTTGAGTTCCTAACAAAGATGGAGAAGTTGTTTCCTCGAGCTGTCGATAGGAGCTTGAGGATATTAGGCTTATGCGAGGAAGGCAACATCGAGAATGCAAAATGTATCTTTGATCAGATGAACAGCGAAGTCATAGTTCCAAGTGTTATTGTTTACGATTGCTTAATCCACGGATTTTGCCAAGAGAATCAAATCCGAGAAGCATTAGAGCTGATGAATGAGATGATTGACCGCGGTTATTTTCCCATTGCATCGACGTTTAATGCTTTGATTGGTGGGTTTTGCAGGCAAGGAAAAGTTGGGAGTGCATTGAAGCTCATGGAAGATGTGATTGGGAGAGGTTGCCAACTTGATACAGGAAGCTATAGCCCTATAATTGATGCTCATTGTAGAAAAGGAGAAATTGAAAATGCATTGAAGCTCTTGTCACAAATGGGTGAAAAGGGTATAATTCCTGACCATTTGACATGGAATTCTTTGCTTGTTTGTCATAGTCAAGACACAATATGGTTGAACAAGAACAACTTGTCCCATGTAAATAAACTATTGCAATTGATTATAACAGATACATGAGATGAGTTTGGTTGGAGCAAGAGTTGTCTTATTGTATTTGTAGATTCTCTTTGAAAAAGAAACAAAAGATAAAAGGCCAAAAAGCAAACCAATCCAAACAAAACGTGCTAAATTTATGTATTAAAAATCTCGAAAGGGCTGCTTTTATTGAATTTGAAGAAGACATGTCTAGTGGTAGGAGAGATTCCTGAGTGCATCCCGTTGCACCCAAGTTTTAGTCCTAGTGGTAGCGTGCAAATAAGAGTCGTAATGTGTACGACTCCCCTACAACAAAAACAACAAATGGATACGTAATTACTTTCAGGTATATTAAAATGGTAAATCCATATATATTCTAGTGTATTTAGTATTGTATCTCATTCAACTCCTGTTCCTAAATGTGCTTATTGAACTTTTAAATTATATCAACGTTTTTACTTCTAAATGGTCCACATCAACGGGGTTTCTTACTTCTTATTCATATTTCTACTGGATCTCCTTAATGTAGACTTGTAAGGGTTGCCTATAACTTGCTTGTCTTCTTGAGCAAATGTTGTCTCATGACACTTTTTGGAACCACTTTCACTTCCCAGCCCTTTAGACCGCTTCCCTCTCCCCTTAGATGTCTTCTCATCCCCAACGGAAGGCTTCGATGAGAGACTCTCTTCCTGCTCCATTACGAGATTCTTCACCCTAGACATGCTTCTTGTGACAATGCTACTTGGAGTGAAAACTTTGGTATCCATCTTAAATTGACCACCGCTCTTCTTCCGTTTACGTGCAGATTCATCTTGAACACCACATTGTTCTATTACATAATCAAAAAGTTTCTGTGCCAAACAACAATTTTCAACATCACTTCGTGGGGACATAAAGAACTCGGTCATTCTTGTCACGGGAATCTCATCCCAGGAAGACGGCAGTAAAGTGTTTGAACAGCTGCCTGAAGACATAGAAGAAAATCTCGTTGGGAAATTCTCGTCAGCAAACTCTTCCCAGTAATGTGGAAATCCAAGCAAGAAATGACTGCAAACCTGTTACATTCAAAATTCAATTAGAAACTAGACTCTACACAGAACTGTCCTACTCTTAACCACAAAATTTAAATACATATTTTTCTGATATAAACCTCCGAGGGAACACCATTTGAACATGTACGAGACTTATTTATAAAGCCATTGATTTTAACTATGATTCCATCCTCTGTCTCAAGTGTGGTGGTATCATGTCTCTTGACAATAGCAGTTGAATAGAAGGTTCTTACTCCTAGGTTCCTATAACATGAAAACAATAAGAAACAAAGCTGCAAATAATAAAATTCAAGATCATATAACTTCTGGAAGGATTCCACCATGTACCGGAGCCATTACTTTACTTTACGAAAAGCAAATGCACTCTAAATTCTTTAACAATCATAAAATTACTGAATATGGTAACCCAATAACTTCAACTTTATAATGATTAACAAAAAAACTAAAATGTTAAAATAAGAAGAAGGCATACAACATGTTTGTGAAATTGACAAAGTCAAATTTGCTTACCCTCTAGAAACAAACCCATTAACAGCTAAGCCCTTGGGATCTATCCGATCAAGCCACCAATCGTACAAGAAAACCTACAAAAGACAAATGAAAGATACAAACATTAACAAATGTATTGTGTATACGTTTAAGGAAAGTTGAGAAGAAGAAAAAAGAAAAAAAAAAAAAAAAAAAAGGACTTTACGGATTTGACAGGTGATGAACAGAGTTCGGTGAATGGGATTTTTCGGAATTGAGAAGATTGTTTTGCATTGGTTTTGGGAGTGGGTGAAAAGCTTCGTCTGGGCTTCAAATTAGCATTTAATTCCCGAGCAATAGAAACGACACCTATAAAACAACAAATTTTCTACTTAAAAATCTTAATTAACAAATGGAAGAAATGAAAAGAAGGAACAATGAGTGAGAGATCTTACGAGGATGAAGAAGCGTGTCGGTTCTGGGGCTTCTGGCCAGAGTATTGTCTGGTAAAACCATTTCTTTGTACACCAATTAAAATGATTCAGTGATATTCCAAAAAAAGTCTGTTCTTTTCAATTTAATAATATGTGTTTTTCAACTTTGAAAATATAAATTTTCTTGATAACAAATTAATATAAATATTATTTCACTATACATACTTACTTTCAGAGTTTCAGGTATTATTAAAATAGTAAATGCATATATATTCTTTGGATTATGATCCTTTCTTTATCTTGTTTTCCTTGACTTTAAAAAGCAAATTGTAGTCAATTTCCCTTATATTTGACCTTTGACAAGTAAAAACAACTTTATCAATAATTAATAATGACCTCCCTTAATGTTAGTTAAAATTGGTCAAATTTAACCATTGACCGGATTTGGACGCTATAAATACCAAAATGTCCCTGAATAAAAAAATTCTAATTTTAAAAATATATAAATATATGAAAACTACAAAATAAAAAAATAAAAAAAAATGGTTCATTTAAATCTAATCTAACATTTTCTTCTTCCAATAATGTATCTTCAGATTTTTCTTCAGATTCAAGTTTTTCAGATTTTTCAAAAATAAAAAATAAAAAGTGTGGCTCACCTAAATCCAAACCAACAACATTTTTTTCATTTTTTTATTTTATTTTTATATTCTTCCATGTTAGTAAAACTTGAGAAGAAAATAGAAAAGAAAAAAAAAACTTGAGAAAACTTGAGATTTGTTTGTTTTTTTTTAAATAAATAAAAAAAAGGCTTAAAAAGATAAAAATACCCTTATCTTTATTAAGTTCGACTTTACTTTAACTAACAATATGGGAGGTTATTGTCAATTAAGTAAAGTTGTTTTTGGTTATCAAAGATCAAACATCAAAGAAGTTGATTGCAATTTACTTTTTTATAATCTAATAACACTTAAGTAAAATAATAATAAAAAATATATACGGTCAAATTTGATCACTTTTTCTTTGTCATGCAACTTGATGTTTTAATTATTTAGTATTGTATTTTTTATTTTATTTTTCAATAACTAAATGAGATGAGTTTGGTTGGAGGAAGAGTTGTATTATTATATTTGTAGATACTCTTTAAAAAAGAAACAAAAGGTAAAAGGCCAAAAAGCAAACCAATCCAAAACGTGTTAAGTTTATGTATTAAAATAAAAATCTCGAAAGAAAGGGCTGGCTGCTTTGATTGAATTTGAAGGAGACATGTCTAGTGGTGGTGAAGATAAGAGTCGTAATGTGAACGGACTACCCCACAACAAAAACAACAAATGGATGGGTGATATTTGTCACATCATTCCTATACTTGGATTGTGATTTTGTAATTTATAAACTTGTATATATTTATACATACCAACATTTTTCAATCTCTCAACTTGCAAAGTCGTCATCAAGCTTTTCAATATCATTACACACTGAACAGATCATGACTGTATATATAAAAATGTTAGCTGAGAAGACGCGCGAAATAAATACATATCCACATCATAATTCACAAGTCACAAAAAAGTCACAAAAAAACGTGAATATTAAAGAGTCTATTTTTGCTTACCCCTTTTAAGGGGTAAACATTACCCCCATACACATGATATGTGTTTATAGAGAGGTAAAACTGTCTACAAATTTACTCTTCTATGACACATATCATCTATTTTAGAGATCTATTTTAGAGATGGGTAATGGTTAACCAGGGCCTTGAAGGGGGTAAGCAAAAGCATTCCCAATATTAAATTATTTTGGTCTTATCGTCTTTATTGGGTTGAGTAAGAAAAAGAACTTTTATATATGGAAGATGATGTCCATTCCAAGTTGGCTTCTTTATTTATAGGACTTTCAAAACAACTTGCCATTTCCAATTTCTGTTTCCAGAGCATTTACAGACAATAACACCACCATAAACTCAACCAACCTAACTCCCGACTCCTTTTCTTCTTCTCTCTAGAGCTCTCCTCCTTCAAAGCTACAATCTTTACCAACAAATTCATCTTCTTTTAGCAGATCAAACATGGGATTTGATGAAGAAGCCTCAACTTCTTCACACAGATTACCTTCTTTTCCCAGAGAAGACACACCCTTGATAATCAAACCAAAGCCTCTGTCTTCCCAATTCAAGACCTTTGCAAATGTTTTCATCGCCATAGTTGGAGCTGGTGTTTTAGGCTTGCCTTACACCTTCAAGAAAACTGGATGGGTTATGGGGTTGATCATGCTTCTCTCTGTCGCTGCTTTGACTTACTATTGTATGATGCTTTTGATCTTCACTCGCAGAAAGCTTGAAACCCCACTTGGATCTTCATCATATTCTTCTTCTTCTTCCTTTGGCCCTAATGGATTCTCAAAGATAGCTTCTTTTGGCGATCTGGGATTCGAGGTTTGTGGTTCTATTGGTAGGGTGTCTGTTGATGTCATGATAGTTCTTGCACAAGCTGGCTTTTGTGTTAGTTATCTGATTTTCATAGCTAATACTTTAGTTAATTTGATTAATAGCAATGAATCTAGTAGTCATAAGATTCTTGGGTTCTTGACTCCCAAAGCTTTGTACATTTGGGGTTGTTTTCCATTTCAATTGGGATTGAATTCGATTCCAACATTGACCCATTTGGCTCCTTTGAGTATATTTGCTGATGTTGTTGATCTTGGAGCTATGGGGGTGGTGATGGTGGAAGATGTTATGATTTTCTCCAAGCATTGGTCTGTTTTGAAAGCTTTTGGTGATTTCTCTGTTTTCTCTTATGGTATTGGTGTTGCTGTGTATGCATTTGAAGGAATTGGCATGATATTGCCATTAGAATCTGAAACCAAAGACCAAGACAAGTTTGGTAAAGTGTTGGGATTGTGCATGGCTTTCATTTCTATAATCTATGGATCATTTGGTGCATTGGGTTACTTTGCATTCGGCGAAGAGACCAAAGACATCATCACCACCAACTTAGGTGCAGGATTGGTGAGCATTTTGGTGCAGATGGGTTTGTGTATCAATCTGTTCTTCACATTCCCTTTGATGATGAATCCGGTTTACGAAGTAATGGAGAGGAGGTTCTGTGATTCAAGGTACTGTATCTGGCTGAGATGGGTGATTGTTTTGGGAGTGAGTTTGGTGGCTCTATGTGTGCCCAATTTTGCTGACTTCCTGTCTTTAGTAGGCAGCAGTGTGTGTGTGGTTCTGGGTTTTGTGTTGCCTGCTTTGTTCCATTTGTTGGTTTTCAGGAGAGAATTGGGGTGGAAATGGATTGCTTTAGATTGGATTATTGTGGTTTTTGGGGTGGTTATTGGAATCTCAGGAACCTGGTCTTCTCTTGTGGAGATTTTTGCACCTACAGCTTAATTATTAATCATTCAAACAAATTTTTTTTTTTGGATGTTGAAGTGAAAACAGAATAAGGTGTGCCTGCCTGCCCTCTGTAATACTATATTTTTTTGGTGTTGAAACAGAAAAGGTGCACCACTCTGTAATAATTTTTTTATGTATTGCTGAGAAAATATTGAAATGCAGTTCTCATTAAAAAAAACTGGAACAAGCAGCAATTGAAAATGTTGTATTTTTCTCCTTGCGTGTTTGCACAATTTAGCTTGTAAAAGTCTTTTGAATCTCGAGCAACTAAAGTGGTATATTTTTTATCAATTTGATGGTATTCAATATTCATCATCTAGATCAAAAGAGGATGGGAGCATTTGGGGGATGTGTCCCAGTGGACCCAGTCCCATGTTTGGATCTGGGAATGAAATTCACATTTATTCACCCAATTCCACCAATGGGCCCTTGCCTCGGTGGTTGGAGTCTCCCAAGGATGCTTCACCACCAAGTTTGTCATGCAACATCTCACGTCCACACGTTTTACATAGGAAAAACACAAAACTCCCACCACTCAATAACACTCATAAGTCTCTCTCTATATCCTGTCAGAAAAAAGAAAAAGAAAACCAAGAAATTAAGCAACAATGTCCGCACGTTTTACATAGGAAAAACACAAAACTCCCACCACTCAATAACACTCATAAGTCTCTCTCTATATCCAGTCAGAAAAAAGAAAAAAAAACCAAGAAATTAAGCAACAATGGCGAGGACAAATGGTGAAGTGGTGGTGAGCAATAAGCAGGTTATATTGAAGAACATTGTGAATGGGTTCCCAAAAGAATCAGACATGTACTTGAAGACTGATTCGATTTCGTTGAAAGTAGAACAAGGGTCAAATGCTGTTATCATCAAGAATCTATACTTGTCTTGTGATCCTTACATGAGAATCCGCATGACACCAACTGATGATCCTACTTTTCCTACTTACCTACCTGGCTCTGTAAGCTCATCATCAGATTATTAAATTAATTAAGCACTTGTATGTTTTTCTTTCTTTTGGTTTATTGGGTTACATGAAAATGTTAATATGCAGCCAATACAAGGGTTTGGAGTAGGTAAAGTTGTGGAATCAGAGTACCCAGAATTGAAAAAAGGAGATTTGGTCTGGGGAGTGACCGGATGGGAGGAGTACACTCTCATCAACAATCCACAAACCCTCTTCAAAATCCAACACACCGATGTTCCTCTCTCGTACTATACTGGAATTCTTGGTGAGTTTCTGTTTTTTGTATTCTTCGCTTGAGATTGAGATTATGATTTGCTTTTGTGTATTTGTGGTGACCTTTAATTTAAATAAATAAATAAACAAATTATTCTTTATTGGAGAACATGGAATCTTATTAAACATATGTTTATAAGTTTTTATATATGTACATAGGTATGCCTGGTATAACTGCTTGGGCTGGTTTCTATGAAATATGTGCTCCCAAACAAGGAGAATATGTCTACGTTTCAGCAGCATCTGGAGCAGTTGGTCAGCTTGTTGGGCAATTTGCAAAGATGTTTGGTTGCTATGTTGTTGGAAGTGCTGGAACCGAAGAAAAGGTAAAACCAATTCTACTACAAATTGGATCATATTCTTTTGCTGGATCGACTGATCATATTGTTACTTCTCTACAACTTTTTCCTAGGTTGAACTATTGAAGAACAAGTTCGGATTCGACGATGCTTTCAACTATAAACAGGAGCATGACTTGAATGCAGCTCTGAAAAGGTCAATTCAAGGCCACAAAAACTATGTTTTTTTAAGCAACAAAAAAAAAAACAAGGCTCATAATGTTTTCTATGCAGGTGTTTCCCGGAAGGCATTGACATTTACTTTGAGAACGTTGGTGGGAAAATGCTTGATGCTGTACTCCTAAACATGAGAGCCCACGGACGTATTGCTGCATGCGGTATGATCTCACAGTACAATCTTGAACACACCGATGGTGTACACAATATGATGAACGTTGTTTATAAGCGAATTCGCATAGAAGGAATAATGGTTTTCGATTACTTTCCTCAATATGCAAAGTTTCTGGAAGTGGTGTTGCCTTCTGTCCGAGAAGGGAAGGTTGTTTATGTAGAAGACATAGCTGAAGGTCTTGAAAACGCTCCTGCTGCTCTCATAGGGCTATTCAGTGGCAGGAATGTTGGAAAACAAGTAGTTGTAATTGCTCGGGAGTGATCTAGCATTCTATTTTGTGTGAAATTTTACCACCCTCTTGTGTTCAATTCTAATTACAGTTGAAATAAGTAATAACAATAAGCCAAGAGGCCGGTCTTTCTAGTTTCTCGTAGACAATATGTCATGTGTGTGACCTACAGGGATTGATATTCAATTAATTATTTTGAGTCTTGTTTTTTGTTGTCTAAAGCCAACCGCCGGTGGAAATTGGATCTCTTCAACAACAGGAGGGGATCTCCTCCTGTCGTGGAGAAGATTGGGAGATCGTTTGATCTCGTAAAAGAATTATTTAATTTTTTAAAAATAAGGATATTTTAGTCTTAAACACAAAGAGAGGCAAATATGATACAACTAGAAGAATCCAGAAAGCAAACTCAGTCACGAGCAACTACAATGACTACTTCTCCAACATTTGCGCCACTTGATAGCTCTACAAGAGCAGCAGCAGCATTTTCAAGACCTTCAACTATGTCTTCCACATAATCAATCTTCCCTTCTCGAATGGAAGGCACCGCCATGTCCAGAAATTCCGAGTATTGAGACATGTAGTCGAATACCACAAAATCCTTCCATACGAATCCGCTTGTATAGAATGTTCACCAAATTGTGTATGCCCTCCGGATGATCCAGATTGTATTGTGAGATCATTCCACATACAGCTATTCGTCCACGGAGTCTCATGTTTAGCAGAACTGCATCCAGCATTTTCCCTCCGACGCTCTCGAAGTAAATATCAATGCCTTGAGGGAAATACCTAAAACAAACCGAGAAATAACAGTTGAAATCCTCTGGCATTGAACAGAGTATATATGCATTGACATTTACCGTTTCAAAGCTGCATTCAAATCTTGCTCCTCTTTATAATTGAAAGCATCGTCAAATCCAAACTTGTTCTTCAATAGTTCAACCTAATTAACAAACTAGAATTATAGCTAATGAAACAGTACCAGTTAGACAGTAACAAAGTCGGTTCACATTCTCATCGCTTCCGGCACTTCCAACAACATAGCAACCGAACAACTTTGCAAATTGCCCAACAACCTGACCAACTGCACCGAATGCCGACGAAATGTAGACATATTCTCCATTTTTAGGACTACGAACTTGAAAGAAACCAGCCCAAGCAGTCATTCCAGATATACCTATATATTTTGGTCAAAATAAACACTATTAGAACTTAGAAGAGCAAAGCAACTGACCTAGAATTCCAGTATAATAAGAGAGGGGTAAATCTATATGAAGGATTTTAATGAGACTCACTGGATTTGTTATGAGACTGTACTCTTCCCATCGAGTCAACCCCCAAACCAAACCTTGCTATTAAGTCCCAATTATGGGTGCCCTCTTCACGTTCTATTGAGAGTAACCCTTTTTCCGGTAATTCATTTGTACCCTCACTCTAATAGTGAGAATATTATTCAGGGTTGTGCTTGTAGAGTCTAATCTCATCATATTCCGACAGTTATTGTAATTATTAAAAAAATAATAATAATAAATACATAAATAAAATTCACCCAATTCCCGTTTTAGGACTTTATTTACCCCCAAATGGAGGCATTGGGGGATTTTGGGCATAAAATAATGTGTTGAGCACGCTAAACGCGTAGATACTTATTAATTCAATAAAATAAGGTTTTGAAATGGAACCTCTCAATCATATACTTGATTGTGTAGGATTTGATTTACATTCAATTATTGTACTATAAAACTTTAAAAGAGAGAGTACTTTCAATGGAGATCAATAATAATATCCACAAACAATGATTAAAACAAAATTACAAATATATATAGAGAGCGAATTAGCGAAAGAGATCCAGGCTATCCTGATCAAGAAGAAATTACAAAAGAATACAACACAAAAGTAATTTAAATCTTCCGAAGAAGAGGGATTGACAAAAATTAATCATATGACACAAACCACTCGATTGTCACAACATTTTATATACTCTCTCATCAAAGAACCAAGCCGCCACAACATATCCACCGTCGACAAATCTCGCCCTAGAAAAGAGGCCTTTCGAAAAGAGTACTACTACATGTAAAAATCATACGATATGCTTCGTTTGTTTATCTGACTAAAATGCACTCCAATTATCAGAACTTTTCCTTGGCGTTTGATCTACTGATGTCTTAAATGGCCCTGATGATCCGAATGGATCCGTGTCATATTTCCTTGGTGTTTGATCTACTGATGACATACTGAATGGCCCAGATGACCCAAAGAAATCTGCATCGTTTGTCCTTGGTGTTTCTGCCGATGTCTTAAATGGCCCAGTTGACCCGAATGGATCAGAATCATCGAATGATGGGAACCCATGAGTATGATCAAAGTCTGTAGTGCTGCGCATGGAATCAAACCTTGATAGGGAGCTCTGCGAGGACTGGAATAGGTTACCTTCGTGTGCATTAAATGAATCAAACTTTGGTACAAAGCCAAGGCCCTGCTGATCAGAATCTCTGGTGCTGCGGGATGAATCAAACCTAGAAAGAGATGGGGATTGAAAATCAGGCATGTTGAATGAATCGAACCTAGAAAAGGTGTTGAACGAATTATCCTCTGACCCAGAGTTTCCATAGTTATAGGCAGGAGTGCTTGGAACGGAATCTGCAAATATAGATGAACTCTTCCCCATATCAAATGTGTTATAGGCAGGAGTGCCTGGAACGGAATCTGCGAATATGGATGAACTCTTCCCCTTGTCAAATGAGTAATCATCTGGACCAGCACTAAATCTACGAGGGGAGCCTGTCATACTGTAGGCAGGGGTGCTTGGAACAGAATCTGCAAAAATAGATGACTTCTTCCCCGGAAACAAGTTCTTGTTCTGAGACGAATCCGTTCTAATTGGCTTCAGATTGAAGTCATCAAGACCAAATAAAGCGCTTCCGCCATGTCTGTCATTATCCACGTCCTGCATGAAAAACATGAATAAATCAATCAATCTAATTGCATTTTGAAGACTTGTCACACAAAAATCTGTCAATTGAAGAAGTTAAACATAAGCTTTCACAAATTTTTCTAATAGCCTGCAAGAAACCAATTGTTTCTGCAAAAGCTTATCACCAGTCTGTGTTTCAAAAACCAGTTTTCGAAAGAGCGTTCAAATTCAGGATTTAGATGCAACAAAGTTCTGAACTCCAAGAAGAATAACAGAATCAGGTTTGAAACATCGGTGAATCACAGAAATCCACCCAATGATCAAAAAAGCTTCTTTTTTTTTTATCCCCCCAAAAAAAAAAAAAAATAAATAAATAAGAGAAAAAACCTGAATTGATTCGAACTTCTGGAAAAGAAAATGATAACAACTCAGCATCATAAAAGTCCAAAAGGAAGGGAAAAAAAGTTCCACCCGCAGTTTATCAGACACTAATGAAACCAAACAAAAGCATGCTAAAAAATAGAGAGAATTGATTTTAGTCTCTTGCTTCAACTTAAAAGGGTTTACGAAAGACTTGAATCATAAAGAAAAAGAAATTATCATAACACAAACAAACTTAGAAAGCACTTCCTTGAGCGCTGCTCACCAGTCATGCACAGTAGTACACAAATTTGGAATGTAAAGCAATAATTGTTCACAAACCTTGGCATTATCATTATCAAGGCCCCAAACTGATTCTGTATCATAATTAGCATCGAATGTGCCCCAGCCAGGTTCATCAAAACCTTTGTCTCCAGAAAATACAGATTCACGACCATCTTGATCACTGAACACAAAAAACACCAACAAAATTTCAGTCCCAAACTAACTAAGCATAAAGTACAACGTTGAAAAAGAAGGAAAAACAAAAAACAAAGAATCCAGTCCTAACGCCAAGCCATGCTAATAATTGAGATCCGTAAATTGTCCCCTGAAAAGAAGAACCAACTGACCTTCGAGTGTCTCTAGCCTGGGGTGAACCATCAGCACCAGTATTCTTGATTGGGGAATCTTGGAATTCTTTAGATTGGCTCTCTGTTGCAGCACTTCCAGCTGGACTGTAGGGAGGACTGCTTGCCAAGCCATTCTCCTTTCCTTCATGGGCCAATTCTTTCTCAGTGATCTCTTCCCCTTTGCTCGTATCTTTCTCCATTTTATCATCAGCATTTGAGGATAAAGCATTCTCATTTGTGGAAGTCATTTCTTTTCGATCTGGTAAAGCTTTTGGTTTTGGAGGGGCTATTACATTTTGCACATCAAGAGTGAGTTCCTTGACAAATGTGAATCCTGCTAGTGTTAAAAGATAACAACTCATCAGACCTGTATTGCAGTCTCCAACTTATATTAAATGTTAAGCATCAAGGGAAAACCCAATTCAACAATTACATATGAGTTTCAAATAAAAATTTCTCAGGCTAAAAATAGAATCTATCCTACGGTAACAAACCTTCATCTTCAAACTTGTCCCAATCTTCATCCCAATCAGCTGCTCCTTCTTGGACTCCAGGTTGCCATCCTAAAGGAAGACCATAACAAAATGAGAAATTTCAGAAATTGAAACACGATCTCCTATAGTCCTATCCAGAATATGGTAAATGATAACTAACTAGGTACATATTTTTCTTAAAGAAAAAAGAAACTTAAAAAATAGGGATAACACTAGAAAACCCTAGCAAGAGTTCTTATGCACAAAAAAACAAAAAGACAACCATTGCATTCTCTAATCTGAAAAGGCTGAGGATTTAAAATATTTAATCTAAGAAACCAATTTCTGCCCATGGTTAATTTAATGTCAAACGTTAATTTCCATACATTTTAACACATGTTTATAATGATAAGCACTTTGTATTCCAAAAAAGTCAATTATTTCATAACAACAATTTACTAAACAATATCCTTACTGCTCAAGTTTTTTAAAATTTATTCCAATTGTAAAACCCTTTTGTTCAATTTCCACTAGTGATTGAAACCAATAGATTCATTATCAACATACATATATTTATTATCTCAATGAAAGCTTCCGTGATAGGGTTATCAATAAAATTGACCATAATGAAGTAAATAAGCTTACTGAAAACCTTGAAATGAAATAAATAGGCCATAAAGTACTTAAGATGGTAGAAATACCAAAGGGAAGCTCAACCAGTGAAGTTGGTTTAGCACGCAATCCATATTGTTTACTTCGTTCATTCAAATTTTTCACTAGTTCCTCAAGAGATGTTTGGATGCTATCAGCGCGTTCCTACAAAGGTGAACAAAAACTGGACTTAGATATAAGTTTTTGTAAGATTTGTGCTAATCAATCACGGTCGGTAACTGCATACCTTAAGAGCACCATCGCCACTTTCACCTTCCATTTTGACAATTGCCTGATATAGTTCCATTTTTTTCTCCTGCAAGTGGAGCAGTGCAACATAATGCATTTCAGAAAAACATAAAAAATTCAAAATGAAACATGAAACAAAGCATACCAAAAATTAATAGCACAGTGAGATAAAGTGATTCCCTTCAAGAAAAAGTAAGGATTGGACATCAATCAGCAAAAGGAGTTCCAAAAATACCTGAATATCACGAAACGTGGACTCTTCAATAGATAATTTGGAGGCTACATCCCCAGCCTGTTTGTATTTCTCTTCATACTTCTTTGCCAGTGACTCAACCTAAAATGGAAGTTTCTCCAGATGGTCCAGTAAGCCACAAAGTGATATGATAAAATATGTATATCCACATAATAGAGTTACGAAAGGAGATACCTCACGTTTATCACCAGAAACCCTTTCTGTGATCTCATTTAGTCGATTGTCACATCTGCTTTTATATAAAATCTGATACAAGATGAAGGAAACATACACCAAAAGAAGAGGAAATATTATTAATTTGACATAAAATTACAATGCCTAAAGCTCAAAATTGATGAAAGCTTAAAGATAGTAGAATGCCTCATCATTCAACAAAAATCATATCAGCTACCTAATCTCATCATGACCATATTCTTATATCACCATAAAAGAGAGAATGAATCACCCAAGGGCCAAGACAAAGAAGACTACAAAGATGTCAAAAGCCTCCCAAAGATAAGATCTGTTAAACTGGTCTGCAAGGAAGAGAGGTGTATCCCTTTTCTTTCTCATTTTTTATTCCCTTCTCCCCTAAATAATACTTTTAACATTCTGACATTTAAAAGATTCCCTATCCCTGCAGCAAAGGCTTTGAGCTTTTAAGTTTTATCTGTAGAATTTAGACCTTTCTACACCTAACTTTGTTTTTTGCTACCATCAATATTACTTTTAGCATTATGATATACAAAAGATTACCTTATCTCTGCCGCCAAGGCTTGAGCTTTTAAGTTTTATCTACAGAATTTAGACATTACTACAACGTATGGATGCTATTTGATCTACTATGGACATCCAATAAAATATATTCCCAAAATATAATCCGCAACTCCTTCCTTGCATCACGTGTGGCTGAAACAACTTATCACGCTTGTAGAGAAGGTACTGTTTTATTTATAGCATTGAAATTACTCTGATTATTCTATAACTTCACTGGACATGTTTGAGCAACCTATATAAGTAATTATTAAAAGCATATATATGTGATTGCAAATCATATGATGACATGATAGTATTAAACATCAATCTATGATTGATAAAAGTTGCATAATAGGGGCATACTCACAAGTTCCTGCATCTTGGTGTGATAGAACTGTATCTTCTCTCTGGAAGTTATTATCTCCTTTTCCAATTCTTCAACCTTTAAACAAAAATGGAGAAACAAATCAGATGTAAATTTCCAAAAAAGCTAGCATAAGTACATCCAGTCAAACTTTTCCATATATCTAAATCAATTGGACGTGCTCAATTAAATGTAAAAAGATGCAGAACAAATAATTAACATCAAGATATTCTAAACAACATAAGACTGCAATGACAGTCAAATTCTAGTGAACTTAATCCTCTCTAAGAGAAGAAAAAATAAGCAAAGTTAAAAATCTGGTGATAGCCAAAATATATTATGTAAGACCCAATTAACATTAATTAAACTGTATAAATTAGCTCCAGCAAAATGATTTAAAACTAACATACTGCTTAAATAATATGGGAAAAGATTTCCTTTGGTGGTCAAGAAAATAGATACACTTCATTGAGATTAAATCTATTGCCAACCAAAAGAAATTGCATAATTCGCAAGATTTACATAGGAATGAAGTAAAACGAGACTTTTATCTTAAAAGTAACCCAAACATGAACAAAAATGCATGCTTCAAACTGAGACATAGAGAGTGCACAGAAAGTGCCTTTTTATCTGCCTCAGTTGCATCTTTAAGCTTTGCATCCAGCGAATTTTGTTCCTCTTTGCTAAGTTGATCCAGAAGATGTTTTTCCAGCGATGGAACTCTGGGCTTTTGTTGACTGGGCGGCTGTGCAGGTCTATCCACTTGAGGAATAGGAACTGGCCTCGGTGGCTTTCCTGCAGGAGGTCTTGGAGCTTGTGGTTGTTGCAAACCTATTCAAGAGTTTCCTTCTTTAAAGGTGAATACGCCAATAAAAGGGGGCAGATAACAAATACTGAAATATTTTGAAACAGTGAGGAAAACCTACCCGCAACTGAGCCCCGAGTTGCGCTAGCATATGGAGCTGATGTGGCAGTAAATAGAGCTTCGTCAGGCATGAAAGTGCTCGGAAGAATCGCAGGAAGAGGGCGCCCTTCTCTGTAACGTTCCATCAAGTAGAGAGCAGTACAGAACTCTTTCAAAGATAGCATACTGTCATTATCTTGGTCAGATAGATCCCACACCTGCTTCAAGATCTCTGAAACACCAAGAATAATAATATATTGAACACTGTGGTAAGGGAAAACCATGGTTGCTTTCAAATAATGATAGAGAGGAGGTTGTTACATTTTACAAAAATACTGGTGAAGTTCCAATACATGGTCTTCAGGATCAAGAACAAGAATTGTCAATGGATTGTTTGTACCACACATTAAATTAAATTTTTGGATGCATATTGACAACTGATTCTAATGATACAAATTGAAGTTTAATACCCTCTAGAAACCCACTTTCACCAATATGTTTATTTCAAATTTGTTGAAATATTTCCTAATGTACAGCCAAAATCTAAAATCCATTGGAAAATGAACAATATAGGGATCTTCAGTCCAGGATAGAAGAAACTTATTCTAAAGTTAAAAAGATATGGTGACGACCAACAATATCTAACTTCAATATACTCTATAAGTTTGACCATCAATGAGCTTATACTGAAGCAACAGAATACTAGAAGAAAATGTGAAAGAGGAATATCTGTTAGACTACCTCTTGGGAGCCTCCAACTCAAGAACAGGTTGCGTGCCTGTTCACCAGTGATTTTTCCATCTCTATCAGTGTCAACTTGCACAAAAACTTTAGTATACTTTTGAACATCAGACTGAGCCATTTTTGGCCATGGAATTTGGGGCTGAGAGGAAGTTGAACTAACAGCTCCAACAGAAAACCCAGTTGAAGCAGCTGTGGTATTTTGGACGGCAAACTGCTGATTCTGTTTCCCTCCTGACTGACTTTGTTGATACTGACCAGCCACAGGTTGCTGAGAAAATGTACTCTGTGACAATTCAAGTGGATTTGGCTTTGTGGAAGGTTGCGATGCAGGAGATGCTGGAATCATCACTGTTGAGACAGGTGAGCTACCTGCAGAGGATGTAGCTGTCCAGGAACTTTGATTTGATTTAGCTGGAGTTGCAGAAAAGACATCTCCAAAAAGTGAGTCAGAGGGAAAGCCATTTCCTGAAACAACTAATGCTTTAGAATCTGGATCTTGAGGCTTTGGAGTAGTAACTGGTGCCTGCCCAGAGGTCGCTTGTGGTCTAGGTTGAACAGATGGTGTGAAACCTGAAGCTGATAGCCCTAATCCATCTTGAGGGGTTGGACTAATTGCTATGCTAGAAACTTGTGAAGTTGCTCCCCCTAAAGAACTACCTGTACTTCCACCAAGCCAATCAGTTGACATGCTTGAAGTTGGAGGACGAGGAGCCGCCATGGTACCTCCACTTGGCATACTTCGGCCTGGAAAAACTTGTTGGGGACGAAGTGCAGTACTAGGAGGCATAGCTTGGGGTGGCCTCATAAACTGATTTGGTTGGGATGGAAAAAACTGTTGATTCATACCAGCACTCCCAAGGCCTTGTGGTCCTCTGACACCGACACCTTGAGGTGATTGTGATGGGGTGCCACCAAACTGAGGAGCTGGTGCTCCCACCCTGGCCTGGGAAGCAGGAGTAGCTGTGGCTCCAAGGTTTATCTTGGGAGCCGGAATTTTAGCTGAAGCAGGGCCATATAATGCCTGTTTAACCATATCAGGGGTCAATTCTCGCTTGCTTTGTGCCACGGTGACAAGTTTAAGAGCATTATAAAACTCTGCTCTATTAAGAAATCCGGCTCTTCTCTGGTCAGCATTTGTCCAAACCTGCATAGACAGAAGTGTACGATTCAGCACAAAGAGACCAAGTTCCCAATAAAAAGTACCTCCAAAAGTTAACAATATTAAGTATTCTTCCAAAATTAAACAAAGCATTGAGTAAATCAACCAATCATAAATACAAATTTCCATGTGCTTTTTCTTCTTTCTTGTACCACATTTTGCAACTACTTGCTCAACATCTTTCATTATAAAACAAAGATGTTTTAGCAATTACTGAGCGAAGAACACAGACTTTCCACTTTGACTTGAAGTGTGAATCGCATAGTCAATGCAGCTGACTAGCTGCTGACCACCAATTCTCTCACACACTCTAAAAACACATTTAATTTGCTTAAAACTATTGCAACTCATAATAGCAACGACAACTACTAACACCTCAACAACGCCTAAAAACCGATATGAATCGTGACGAAACCGAAAATCTCATATCGTAATAACAAAAATTTCATTCGATCATGCCTCAATGTGTGTGGACGATACATCAAATCCAAAATCCCTACTCTTTTCAGCAATCTCGATCGCAAACTTAAGAATCACTACTAGTTTATTTTAAAATTTAAACTCTAAGAAGTAAAAAAAAAAAAAATGTAAATAACAATTAATATACGACTGAGTGCACGCTCGCGCCCTAATGCGCCAATTCGAAACTGAATTCGATAAAAATAAATAAACAGTTGTCAAAGAACAGAGAAATCGACGAGTTTGGATTCGAATTAGACGATGAGAAATGTTTAACGTACCTGAGCGAGGACTTGTTTGGGGAGATTGGAACCTTGTAAGAAAGCGACGGCTTCAGCTCCGCTGATCTGGCCGTCTCCGTCCAAATCGGCTCGTCTGAAATACGCATCGAACAGATCAGTACCGTTGTTCGCATTCTGGCCCGCCATTTTTGATCAAAATCGAGAGAGATAGAGAGATCGAACTCTCGCCGGATCACGATCCGATAACTAAACTAAAACAAATCCACATTCGCGAGTGTTGCCGATAGCCAGAGAGGAAAAAAAAGAAAAAATTGAAGGAATAACTGATGCCCGAAAATGTCCTTGCATTGTCTAGCAGCTGGCTGGATCTCATTGGTTGAGTGGACGACACAAGTAATTCAACAATAACACCGTGGATTGTCTGAAACGCCGCCGTTTTCTTACGAGTCACTGACGGAACTCACAGAAGCAGTTCATGAAAACGTCGTCGTTACGTATATTTTTACACATTTTATTTTTTGTTTATTTTTACACATAAACAATGTACTCTATCATCTTATGTTCATCTCATAAATTGCTTATCTATCTATGTATTAATTTAAATTTAAAATTATGTAATAATTAATTTTTTTTCATAAAATAAAATATAAAATATATAATTTTATTAAACAATTGCACGAATTAGTGTTACAATTGAAATATATATGTTGTTGAACGAATAAATTGAAGCTCGAAAAATGTTCATTTATTATCAATAGCGGCTAGAAATAACAATTTTCTCTGAAATGTACATCAATTAAATAAATTAATATCATGATTTATATCAATACGAATATATTTATAAGAAAGCATAATATAATTATGGCAAAACATCGTTGTTTATTAAAAGAATACTAAACAGAAACGATCGGTGATAAAATGTCATTTATTTGTGATTTGTAAATGATAGAATCTTCACTATAGCAATGAAAGATTGTTATAGTAATTTTAATTTTTAGATTTAAATGTATTTTTAATATTATATTTATAGAAAAAAAAAAAAAGCACGTATTTATCAAATTTATAACTTGCAGCAAATTTATCAAGAGCCCATTTTTTAGATTGAATTATTTTTGACATGTTTATACGTTGAAATTCGTGGGTGGATGATTTTGAAATTAGTTAGGTGAAAGTAGATAACATGCTTGTTTAAAAAACTAGTAGAAAAAAGTATATATAAATATGAATAGTATGACTGATAATAACTATAAATTATAACGTTTATTAATATGTTTTGAAACAAATACTTTAGAATTAGGAAATAAAACCCCTTTTTTTTTTTTACTTTGATATTAAAAATATATATTTTCGGAATTAGAAAAATATTTAGATTTTTTTTTTTTTTTGGAACTAGGAAACAATTAACGTGTAGATAATAAATGGTTTTTTTGATTAAAAAAATATGCCTAGAAAAATTATTAGAAAAAAATGTTTGATGAATGAGTCATGGTCGTATTATTCGTGCTTTGCTGAATAGTATAATGTATTATCATCAATTTTCCGAGCTTAGGATTGTATTTCATGCCACAATATGAACACATTAATGATTGAATACCTTTTCAGATATGAAAAGCAATATTAGGGTTTACTTGTCGTATGTAATTTTATTTTCAAAAATCCATGTTAAATTGCTATTGTGCTTTTCAATAATTTTAGTTTTGAAATCTATTTGTTTAATAAAATTCATTTAATTAGAAACATGTTTTTCTAATGAGTTAGTACACCCTTTTAGGGCATTAATAGAAAGAATGAATAAACAATTGTCATCTTAAAGATATAAGGGGCTCAACTTGTTGAGTTAGAAACAATGTACAAAGAAGAATAAATTTTAAGAAAACTTTATTTTAATACCATCAAAGGTTAGCTTAGCCTACGATAACCCTTTTGTTTTACCATTAGAAATTTGACATTTTGTGTTTTTCTAAATACTATAACATATTATTATCAATTTTGCTGGCTTAAGATTGTATTTTATTCTACAATATCAACACATTAGCTCTTGAATATCTTTCAGATATGAAATACAAGGCTGTGGTTTATTGTCATTTAAGATTTGTTGACATTTTCTTTTAATTTCAGTAAAAGATCAGTGTGTATGTGTGTCTGTATGTGGTTGCATACATGCATGTGTATAAGATTATATTTCTTTTTGTATGTATAAATTTTGATTGTCTCAATTGGGCACTAACATCAATCATGAACTTGCAAGCATATATGGTGGAGTTGTATCAACATATGCTTGTAGATATTTTACTACCAAGGAATGCAAAGCATTTGAAATTGGATATTAAAAAAGATGCAAAGGTAACTATATTTAGGGCTAATTTATTTGAGATTATCATAGCTTCTTGGTTTGATGATTTATGTTTGTTTCAGGACATTTTGACTAAGAGGTATAATAGAGCCTTTTGATAGAGTTGAGTATCTGCCAAGTGAATTGTCTATGGACTTAGTTGATTCAATATGTTTATTTATTCTCTATGTTTTTTTTTTTTTCAACTTAGATGTAAATTTGATAGTTCATAGTTGATAATGGAGATCCAGTTCAACTATATTAAAGATTTTTATTTTTTTTGTAATTGTTCCTGTTCTAATTGCATTGTCCTTTTTACATCAACATGCATAAGAGTCCGGTCGAATGTAAATGATCCAAACTTAAATATATCATCAAAAGAAGTAACTCGTTTGAAAAAGTCGGTGGGATATTGGAAAGAGCAAGAGAATATAAGATGATAAAATAAATATTAAAAACGTTGAACCGTCAACCCACATTCATTTTCCATACAAAAAATGTTGTTATAACAAAATGATTGATGAGTTTACCATGGTTGTGTTAAATCATATTATATTTGTTCAGATTGCATTTTTTTTTTCTTCTACCCATTATGTTTATATGTTGAAATCGGCGAGTGATTTTGAAATTAATTAGAAAGAGTGAAAAAATCAGACCTTCTTGTAGTCAACTAAAAGAAACTCGAATAATCAATAAATCACTTTAGCTTTTGAAACGTTATTAGTGTTTTATCTTATGGCAGTCAACACATTCCTTATAGGAATCACAAGTTAACAATGTTTATAAATAATTCACTTATGTTTGTCAATGTATTTTCAACGGAATCAAATTTGGATGAGACATACAATTCTCTAGCATACTTTTTTATGCTTTTATTATATATTTTTATGGTGATAAAGATTCAATATGTTTATTTATTCTCTATGGTTTTTTTTTTCAACTTAGCTGTAAACTTGATAGTTCATAATTGATAATAGAGATCTGGTTCAACTATATTAAAGAACAAAATGCTACATTATAAAACAACAAAACTATGAGTCGATTGACTAATTATATTTTACAATTGTCTTCTAAGATGTTGTAAGTTATAATGCAAGTTATCAAAATCCTGTAAAACAAATATTTCAAGCGACGATATAATTAGTCAATCGACTCATAGT
Organism: Acer campestre; assembly: GCA_954870605.1. Classification (NCBI taxonomy): domain Eukaryota; kingdom Viridiplantae; phylum Streptophyta; class Magnoliopsida; order Sapindales; family Sapindaceae; genus Acer; species Acer campestre. The sequence goes on from OX940800.1 coordinate 563,221, forward strand.
TTTGTTGTTTTATAATGTAGTATTTGGTGCTTTAATATAGTTGAACCGGATCTCTATTATCAACTATGAACTATCAAGTTTACAGCTAAGTTGAAAAGAAAAAAAAAACCATAAAGAATAAATAAACATATTGAATCTTTATAAATAAGCTTACAACATCTTAGAAGACATTTGTAAGATATAATTAGTCAATCGACTCATAGTTTTGTTGTTTTATAATGTAGTATTTGGTGTAATCTACTGTTGATGGCTACAATGTATGCATATTTTCTTATAGACAAACCGAATCTGAAAAGACATTTACTATGTATGGATCTGAGAGCAATCCTGGAATCACACCACGAGTTATGACTTTTCTGAATACTATGGCATATAAACCATTTATGCTTATTACGCACATCTTGAACAATTATCCACAATAATTATCATGCCCTCTTGATTTACGTGGTTATATAATTCATGTATTGATTCTATAACACTTCTCGTCAACATTATAAAATCTAATTCATTATTTGTTGACCTATTCTTTTAATTCCAGTAAAAGATCTATGTGTATGTGTGTCTACATGTGGTTGCATATATGCATGTGTATATGATGTATTTCTTTTTGTATGTATAAATTTTGATTGTCTCAATTGGGCACTAACATAAATCATGAACTTGCAGGCTTATATGGTGGAGTTGTATCAAGATAAACTTGTAGACCTTTTATTACCGAGTGATGCAAAGCATTTGAAATTGGATATTAAGAAAGATACAGAGGTAACTATATTTTTACTTATTCGAGAAGATGAATATCATTTTTTACTATTCAAGTTCGTAACAACACTTCATCTTAGACATGTTTGGGATTGTTTGATAAGTAGATTTTTGACTATAGTTTCTCTCTTTATTTCTTATTGAAGAATGTTAGGGTACGGTGTATGTATAACATGTGACAGTTTTACCGATTTCTTCATTCAACGAATTTAAAAACATTATTCAAGGAGAATTTAACCAACGACACACATCTGGGACCCAAATGAATAAAGAAAATTCAAGATCTCACATGATACTCTCAACCATGATTGAGAGTACCAACCTTCAAACCGGATCTGCTGCAAGGGGAAATGTATTATCCAATATAAAGTCAATAGGTTATTTGGTCAAATCATGATTTATGCTTATAAATGCTCTAGAAGTAAGAATACATGCATATTTAATGTGATATATTTAATGTCTCATTTGCAGTTAAGTTTTGTGGACCTTGCTGGTTCAGAAAGGGTGAAGAAGTCGGGCTCTTCTGGTATTCAACTGAAAGAAGTTCAAAGCATCAACAAATCTCTTTCAGCTTTTGAGGACGTTACTAGTGCTTTGTCTTCGAGCAGTCGACACATTCCATATAGGAATGACAAGTTAACGATGTTAAATAGTGATTCACTTGGTGGAAATGCAAAGACAGTCATGTTCGTAAATGTATCTCCAGCCGAATCAAATTTGGACGAGACACACGATTCTCTAATGTACGTTTTTCTGCTTTCATTATACATGTTTATAATTACTGTTGTTCTGATTGCATTGTCTTTTTTACATCAACAAGGATGCATTAAGAGTGATCGATTAAAAGGAGTAGCTCGCTTGAAAAAAGAAGTAGCTTGCTTGAAAAGGTTGGTGGGACGGTAGAAGGAGAAAGCTTGGTAAGGAAATATCAAATTTGTTTATTCAAATGTACATACTTACATATATGTTATTTTTTTAATTACTAACATTGTTTACTATTTGGCACGCAAGTATAGAAGCAACATGTAAAATGTTTTATACAATAAGACTATGGTTTAACGCATTAACACATGTAAAATTGCAGGGTACTTTGAAGTAGTCGCGGAGCGTGAACAAACTGTATCGGAATTTGAAGTGAAGAAGATGGTGAAACTCGTTGCGTACAATTCATGTCCGACAACGTTTGAAAGAGAAGAGTACAATAAGTGGAAGGAACATGGAATCAATTGTAATTGTGTATAGATCATTATTTGATATCAATCTCAATATTTTTATGTTACTAACAAATATTATTGTAGGAAGAATGTAGACATTACTTCAACTTTTACAGATGTGTCCTTTTTTTACGAGTTAGAAGATGAAACTCGGTTGGATAACAATGTACAATACAAGTTTTTTATTTATTGTTTATTTACATTCGAGGTTTTTCATCTAACATGTTCATGTTGACCATGTAACATTTGGATGCGTATATCAACATGTTGCGAAAGCAACAGAAGATAAATCCAGCTCAATTTCAGCCAAACATGTCAAACATTGAAGTAATGAATACAATTTTTATTTTTATTTTATAAAGAAATACCAAATTTGTTTATTCACATGTACATACTTACATATATGTTATTTTTTTTTAATTACTAACATTGTTTACTTTTTAGCAGACAAGTATAGAAACAACATGGTTCAAAACGAAACAACATGTAAAATGTTTTACATGTTAAGACTATGGTTTAACACATTAACATATGTAAAATTGCTGGGGACTTTGAAGTAGTTGCAGAGCATAAACAAACTGCATCAGACTTTGAAGTGGAGAAAAAGGTAAAACTTGTTGCGTACAATTCATATCCGACAACGTTTGAAAGAGAAAAGTACGATGAATGGAAGGAATGTGGAATTAATTGTAACTGTGTATTGATCATTATTTGATATCAATCTCAATATTTTTATGTTACTAACAAATATTATTGTAGGAAGAATGTAGATATTACTTCAACTTTTACAGATGTGTCCTTTTTTTACGAGTTAGAAGATGAAACTCGGTTGGATAACAATGTACAATACAAGTTTTTTATTTATTGTTTATTTACATTCGGGGTTTTTCATCTAACATGTTCATGTTGACCATGTAACATTTGGATGCGTATATCAACATGTTGCGAAAGCAACAGAAGATAAATCCAGCTCAATTTCAGCTAAACATGTCAAACATTGAAGTAATGGATACAATTTTTATTTTTATTTTGTAAGGAAATACCAAATTTGTTTATTCACATGTACGTACTTACATATATGTTATTTTTTTTTAATTACTAACATTGTTTACTTTTTAGCAGGCAAGTATAGATACAACATGGTTCAAAACGAAACAACATGTAAAATGTTTTACATATTAAGACTATGGTTTAACACATTAACATATGTAAAATTGCTGGGGACTTTGAAGTAGTTGCAGAGCATAAACAAACTGCATCAGACTTTGAAGTGGAGAAGAAGGTAAAACTTTTTGCGTACAATTCATATCCGACAACGTTTGAAAGAGAAAAGTACGATGAATGGAAGAAATGTGGAATTAATTGTAACTGTGTATTGATCATTATTTGATATCAATCTCAATATTTTTATGTCACTGACAAATATTATTGTAGGAAGAATGTAGACATTACTTCAACTTTTACAGATGTGTCCTTTTTTTACGAGTTAGAAGATGAAACTCGGTTGGATAACAATGTACAATACAAGTTTTTTATTTATTGTTTATTTACATTCGGGGTTTTTCATCTAACATATTCATGTTGACCATGTAACATTTGGATGCGTATATCAACATGTTGCGAAAGCAACAGAAGATAAATCCAGCTCAATTTCAGCCAAACATGTCAAACATTGAAGTAATGGATACAATTTTTATTTTTATTTTGTAAGGAAATACCAAATTTGTTTATTCACATGTACATACTTACATATATGTTATTTTTTTTTAATTACTAACATTGTTTATTTTTTAGCAGGCAAGTATAGAAACAACATGGTTCAAAACGAAACAACATGTAAAATGTTTTACATATTAAGACTATGGTTTAACACATTAACATATGTAAAATTGCTGGGGACTTTGAAGTAGTTGCAGAGCATAAACAAACTGCATCAGACTTTGAAGTGGAGAAGAAGGTAAAACTTTTTACGTACAATTCATATCCGACAACGTTTGAAAGAGAAAAGTACGATGAATGGAAGGAATGTGGAATTAATTGTAACTGTGTATTGATCATTATTTGATATCAATCTCAATATTTTTATGTCACTGACAAATATTATTGTAGAAAGAATGTAGGCATCACTATAATCTTTTTCTATGTAGTGTTTTTTTTACATAACGTGTTCATGTTGACCATGTAGTATTTGGATACGTATATCAACATGTTGTGAAAGCAACGAAAGATAAATCCAACTCAATTTCAACCAAACATATCAAACATTGAAGTAATAGATACAATTTTTTATTTATTATTTTTTTTTTGTAAGGAAATATCAAATTTGTTTATTCACATATACATACTTATATATTATTATTTTTAGTTACTAGCATTGTTTACTATTTGGCAGGCAAGTATAGAAATAGCATGGTCCAAAATGAAACAACATGATAAAATGTTTTACACATCAAGACTATGATTTAACACATTAACTCTTGAATCCCTTTCATATATGAAATATAAGACTATGACGTAACATCCATTGAAAAATGATAAGGTGAAGCATTATATGTATAAAATAAGCATTATATAATAATCACAAGTTAACAATGTTAATAAGTGATTCACTTTGTAGAAATGCGAAAACACTTATGTTTGTTAATGCATCTTTAATGGAATCAAATTTAGAAGAGACATACAATTCTCTGGTGTATGTTTTTATGCTTTATCATACATTTTTATGGTGATAAAGATTCAATATGTTTATGTTATTCTCTAAGTTTTTTTTTCAACTTAATTATAAACTTGATAGTTCATAGTTGATAACATAGATCCGATTCAACGATATTAAAAAAAAAATGTTATAATTGTTCTTGTTCTGATTGCATTGTTTGTTTGTTTGTTTGTTTGTTTTTTACATCAACAAGTATGCATAAGAGTCCGGTCAATCGTAAATGACCCAATCAAAAATATATCATCAAAAGAAGTAGCTCACTTTAAAATTTTGGTGAGATATTGGAAGGAGCAACCGAGTAGAGGATGATTAAACAAATGTCAAGAACATTGACAGTCAACCCACCTTCGGTTTCCATATAAAAAAAAAAAAATGTTATAACAAAATGATTAATGAGTTAACCATGATTGTGTTATTAATGCTAAATCATATTATGTTTGTTCGAATTGACCTAATAGTCAAACTAGTCCCCCCGTTTTCAGTATTGTGTTTACAGGTCCTACTGTCCAATTTTGTTAGGGTTTTCAGAGATTCCGTCAAAGTTAAGAGGGTAAAAGTGTAAACTTACATTGATTGTTTCTAGAAACATTTTGACAAAGGGCAAGATGACCCTGATGTCCTCCACAAAATATTTAATTTTTTATTATAAAAAATAACATAATAAGGGGATATCCATATTGGATCTCCACCGTTCATCTTATTTAAATAGACGATTGAGATCTAATCTGGATCTCCAAAATATATATAAAAAAACAAAAAAAAAAATTAAAGTTTAAAATGGATTTGGTGTCCAAAGACAGCAAAAAAATAAAATAAATAAATAATAAATAAATAAATAGATAAATAAATCTCCACCAAATCCCAAAAAACCCTGATCGAATCAAGAATCACCAAACAACCCTAATCACCATCTCAACCAAACCCAGATTCTGACCACCATCACCACCGCTAAATCGAACCACATGAACCCATAACACCGCCAAATCAAACCCGAAGTTTAACCCTCAAATCCAACCAACGCCACTAGCGTCAATCGTTGCTCTAACACGCCACCACCTCACCTCACTGCCATCTCTCTCTCTCTCTCTCTCTCTCTCTCTCTCTCTCTCTCTCTCTCTCTCTCTCTCTCTCTCTCTCTCCCTCCCTCCCTCCTTTCTCGATCTCCCGCCCTATCGCCCAAAACCTAGGAACCCTAGCCACCGCGAAACCAGGAACCCTAGCCGCGAAATCAATAAAGATAAAGAGGCCATTGTTTCAAAGAGGACCCATATCAAATTATCAACTAAAAATGCCCAAAAATCAAAGCGAAATCACCATCAAGTGGTTTTCAAAGAAATTCAACTTCTTGGTATTGATAGAGTTGAGACTTTTAAAGGTACCCATATGGATTTAAGTGAATAAAATGATATCTAGAAGTGAATGATAAACAAAGTGGAAATATTTATGTTTGTTAGAGAGAGATGAGGTTGAGATTTGGTGGTAAGAGGTTTGAATGAGTGAGAGAGACATATAGATAGATGATGTTTGATGGCTAGGTTTTGATGTTTGAAGAAGATGATGTTTGGAGATTGATTTCTGGGTTGGTGTTTGATTGTGTATGGGTTTGGTGTTGAGAAGAATATATTCAGGGAAAGAGAAGAGAAGAGATTATGGTTTGATTTTTTTAAAAGTTTTTTAATTTTTAATATTCTTTTTTTAATTTATGTTAATATTACTTATTTATTTATTTTTTATTTTGTTTAATTAAAAAGGAGAGATGGAGGGTAAATGTCTTTTAAGCAATATGACCTACTCTAAAGGGCACTAAGGTCATTTGACCATCTGTACCTGTCAGATTTCACTTTTTCAACGAAAATTGTAACAAAATGACTAAACGAGACAATTCTGAAAATCGGGGGATCGATTTGGCTATTAGGTTAAACTAGAGGGACGAAAAATGAATTTCACCCTATTATGTTTGTTCGGATTGCATTGTTTTTTTCTTCTTTCTATCTGACATGTTTATATGTTGAAATTAGTGAACTAGTGATTTTGAAATTAGTTAGGTTAAAAGTCTAGGAATGGCAATGGGCCGAGTTCGGGTGGGTTTGGCAAAATCCAAACCCAAACCCACGAAACTTTGTGTCTACCAAACACACCTGTGAATCTACGAAAATAAACGGGTTTGAGTTCGGGTTTTACCCGTGGGTTCGTGGGAGATCCAAACCCGCCCACGAACCCGTGAAACAAGTGGGTCCACGGGTCAAACCCACGAACCCTCCAAATTTTTTTTTAAAATATTCCTATATTATTTAAATATAAGAAATATTATAATTTTAAAGAATAAAAACCTTAATAACTTAATAGATTGAAATGTTTACATTTTATTCTCTATATAATTAAAAAGTTTTTGTTGGAGTTTAAATCTATATAAAATATTATATAATTTTTATTGTTCGCGGGTTTGTGGGTTCATGGGTCACCCGTGGGTTTGTTTCCAAACCCAAACCCGAATCCAAACCCACTGGATTTTTACTTATACGGGTTTACTGGTTCACGGGTCGTAAATTCACCAACCGGGTCCCACGAGTTCAGGTTTAATTGTCATCCCTAGTTAAAACATATTTCATGATAGAATAAAAAACTAGTAGAAAAAAATATAAATAAGAATAGTATGATTGATGATAAATTTAAATTAATATACTTAAAAAAAAAAAAAACTTTAAATTAATATGTTTTGAAACAAGTGCAGTTTTTTTTATAATATTAAATCAATATTAAAAATGTCTTCTTTTTTTTATTAGAAAAGTATTTAGAGTTATTTTGGAATTAAGAAACAATTAACGTGTAAATAATAAGTGGTTTTTTCTATTAAAAAGAAAATACGTCTAATAAGAAGTTGATTTATATAAGAATTTTTTTTTTTTTTTGAGAGAGAAAATTAAAATATATTAAAAAATTATTGATCATTAACTTTATGAGGCATTATATCTTTTATGGCTAGATTTTAGGAGGCTTCAAGATTTATCTACAAATTAAAATAAATGAAGCCTTATGCCCCGTTTAATATTTTGTCTGAAGATCGAACAATGATGAATATCACTGAAGACCGAATAATGACTGAAAACTGAAAAATATGTTTGTTATTTTTTCCATTGAAAATTAAATATATGTGATAAGTTTTTTTTTTTTTTTTTAGTTACAAATATTAGAAAACAAATACTTATACATCTATGTTTTTATTTTTTATTTTTTTTTTATCTATTATTTGTTATATATTTACATTTTAATATATTAAGGACAACCATAACAAATAATTAAATAATTCTAAAACAAGATTATTTAATTACGAATAATATTTCAAATTTACTAACTAAATAATTTTGTTTTCGATTTCTTTTTTTAATCAAACTCAATTAAAAACAAAACTAAACATCAACAAGGCCCGGATAATTCTGTTTTCTAGAACTAAAGTGCATTGCCTTAAACTCGTAAAACATGAAATTTGTCTTTACTTATTTTAGGTGATTTATTTTGTTCAATTTTAAAAACTATCGCAACACTCTACTCAGTATTTAATGGCAAGGGTTGAAGAGTTTAAGAGTTTAAGAAATATGAACAGTTTTTCATTGCATGATCAATAACGTAGAACAACTTAATTGAAGAGTTTAAGAAATATAAACAGATCAATCAACACCACCAATAATATAATTTACAGAACAAGTAAAAGAGATGCACTCAAATTCTAAAATAAAATAAATAAAACTAATTATCAAATTATAAAAAGAAAAAAAAAAGTCCTTACCGGAATATGTTAGGAAATCAAAAACTGTATTTCAATTGAGTTTTTAAGTTTTGAAGTAATTAGGTTTTATGATGGCTAAAGTTTTTACGGTGTGAAGAAAAAAAATGTATTAATACAAATATGATTTTGATAGAAAACAAATTTGGAAATAAGTTAGATTAGTTATGATAGTTTTGGAAGAAAAAAAATTGTTTTTAATTCCAGTAGTTTTTTTGTCTTTTCTACATAAGTGATTTTATGGGTTCTTTAAGTGATTTTATCTCTTAGAAAATCAAACTAAACAATTTAATGGAGCACATTAAATTCCATGATTGAGTTGAAAAGTCAAAAAAGAGCCTTAATTTTTGGAGGCTTAGGGGACCGAATACTGTTATACTCCTCGACCCATTTCTATCCAATTTTATCTTCGAACTATTCAAATAATGCTTTTTTAATATATATATTTTATATTTTTTTATATATATTTTTTTATGATTTTAGATTTGTATAAATTAAAAAGAAAATAGCAAGCAGGATATTTAATTTTGATAGTTGGAATTGGAAAATTTTGGATAATAATTATAATATTAGTATTATTAAAAAACAGTCTTTCTATTATCAGTTCGTTCTGATAATAAACATATTATGACGAAGAATGTGGACCACAGATTATGGAGAAATTTTGACAAATACGTACACTTTGAGTCAAAGTATGTAAATCTAGTGATTCACATTATTCGTCTCGATATATTTATTGTTATGATAAACTGATAATAGAAAATCTGTATTAAGAATATATATATATATTGTTTTCCTTCTTTGTCCACGAGTCAAAATTATCTAATTAGGATAACAATTTTAAAAGTCAATTAATAATAAAGTATCGTCAAACTCAAAGGTATAAAGATATCGTTAATTTCATACTTCAAATCAAAATATTCACATTTACGAAATTTGAATTCCAATATGGTTTGTCATTCCACAATAAATAAAAGTCACAAAAAATGATAACCCATTTGTACATAGATAGAAAAAAGAAAAAAAAAAAAAAACATGATAATTAAAATGACAATATACACTAATCAAGTAATGGATAAACTTCAAAGTAATTACCATATTGTCATTAGATCTTAATCTTTTTTTTGAAAGAAGAAAATTCCATTTTATCCAATCACAATATTTGTTCATGTCATTGTCGCACATTGAAAAACAGTAATTAAATATGATATATATAGTTGCAAACTTGCAATAGATATTTATATCCAAAAATAGACTACTTTAATTTTAGGACTAATTGCATAAACACCCTTAATTTTAGGCATAATTGCATGTATATAGAACTTTTACCTATAATTACACAAACGTCCATTACCGTTAGTTGACTTCCGTTAGATCTAACCGTTGACCACAATTTTAACCAACGATAACTAAAGTTCCCTTGGTTACCTATTTTATTATTTAAATTAATAATTAAAAAATGAAACAGAAAAGACAAAGAAAACAAAAAAACAAAAAAAACAAAATCAATCATTTTTTTTTTCTCTTTCATTTTCTCAACCCCAAACACAATCCATATATATAAGAACTTCAACTTAGAAAGTTAAAAATCCATCGTTGAAGTTCTAATTTTTTTTTTTTAAAAAAAATAGATGTGGTTAACTGGTTGTGGAATTGATGGATTTTTGTTTTTATTTGCGGATTTGATTTTTTGTTGTTGTTTGAGGATTTGAGTTTTGGTTTTGATTTGTGAGATTGAGTTTTGGTTTTTATTTGTTAAATTTATTTTTGGATTGTGTTTGGGGGTTAAGAAAATGAAAGAGAAAAAAAAATGATTGATTTTGTTTTTGTTTTTTTTTTTTTCTTTGTCTTTTTTGTTTCGTTTTTTAATTATTAATTTAAAGGGAAATTATCATTCTCCCATCATTCTCCCCCCTGTAGTTTACCATATTCTCCATTTTTCCCCCCTCTAGTTTCAAAATTCTCCATTTTCCCCCCTCCCATGCATAAATACAAACAATCTCAATATTTAAAAATAGGCATGGGAGGGGGGGAAAATGGAGAATTTTAAAACTAGAGGGGGGAAAATGGAGAATATGGCAAACTACAGGGGGGAGAATGATAATTTCCCTAATTTAAATAATAAAATACCTAACTAAGGGAACTTTAGTCATTGTGGGTTGAAATTGTGGTCAACGGTTAGAGTTAATGTAAGTCAACTAACGGTAAAGGATTTTTTTTGTAATTATGGGTAAAAGTTCCATATGCATGCAATTATACCTAAAATTAGGGGTGTTTGTGCAATTAGTCCTTAATTTTATGATTTTTTATAATTTTAAAATACCGTATTAAACTATTTGATTTCGATCTAATATATATCAACTCACCTATGATGTTGACTATTATAACTAACCTGTCTTTTATTATTCAATTTATTAAATATATATTCATACTATTCTTAAAATTGATTTTAGCTTCGAAAAATTACATTTTTACACATTTAAACACAAGTGAGACGTGTGTATTTAAATTTGTGATTTGAGCTTATAAACTCGTTTTATTTCTAATTAAAGAGTAGAGAAAATGTAAATAAATGTTGTTCAATAATTATCTCAATGCCTTTAATTAAGATAAATGGATAATTTTTGGATAAAGTCAAAATTGTAATCACAAGATTAAATTTTTTAATATTTGTTTTTGAAATTTGGCATCTATTACCAACCAAAATTAAGTTTTACATAATTGACCTGGATTTTTCTACTAAACACTATGTTTTAATCATAACCTATCGAAAATTAAGCAATACACGACTATTTCATATTACATATATCTATTACCATAAACCATCGATATTTACTCACACAAACAAAAAAATATAATTTTTCACTCCACGGTGAGCCCCTATCACAAATATGATTAAAAACATGTAGTAAATTAACTATTGGTTGAATAATCTTCTCTTCCGTATTTGTAATGAGGGTTCGACTTTCACCCTTTTCACAATAATTCATGTGTTACGAGATTTCTCTCTAGTTTTACGGGAATAAATATCTTTAATCGTCATAAGCTCGATCTTGATAAGAACATAAAACCACATATGCAAATTAAAATATCTAGGAAAAATATTTAAAAGAATAAATAAATATTCTTTGATAATTTTATGAGAACTTTTTTTTGGAAATGTAAGATACCGAAAACGCCCTCGACAAATGATGAAATAAATAAAAAGCACGAAGCAGTTGGCTTACACGCATCATCAATCATCAACGGATCAACCCAATGAAATTGATCACTCCATCCACCCCACCAAATAAGCAATCATTCATTTTGTAATTTTTTTTTTTTTTCTTTTTACAGGTGACCGACGGTGGACCGAGAGAGGCAGGGGTAAAACCGTAATTCCATACGACAACTTTAAAATGGGCAAATACGAAAGAGAAAAAAGTGGTAAAGGAGACTCTCGAAGGCCACAGAGTTGCAAAAAAGCAGGAGAGACGTCAGACGACGTTTAAAACGACGACACATTACCACTTTTCTCACCTCCGTTTATATATACACACAACACACGAAAACCAATATATATATATATAATATATATAATATATATAAAAACATTCGATAAACGAGTTTCCAAAAAAAATCTTAGATTTGCAAGATAGATATCCATTCGATCGAAGGATTTCTTCAACTTGGAAATTGAATCGAGTCGAATCGGACACTTTGAGATCATGTCGTGTTCGTCGTCGTCGGGGTCGGAGGATGAGGATGAGGGAATCGACTCTTACAGGAAAGGAGGCTATCATGCCGTCAGAATCGGCGATCAGTTCGCCGGCGGCCGATATATAGCTCAGGGGAAGCTCGGTTGGGGTCAGTTCTCCACCGTATGGCTCGCTTACGATACTAAGAACTCTGTATGTCTCTTTTGAATCCGTTTTGTTTATATTTTGATTTGTAAGTTTATTATTTCGTTCGTGTTTTTATGTGCATATGTTGATGGATTCCATTAAATTTCATCTGATTTTTATGTAAAACGATTAGATATTCTCGATTTTGTTGATGATTAAATGTGGATTCCTAATTCATTACAAGTTTCAAGTTATGATTTATGTGAATCTTCCATTTTAAAGTTTTTTTTTTTTTTTTTTTTTTTTTTTTTTTTTTTCTGTGGATGGGTGAGATCAATGAAGACATATTAAATGAATGTTTTTGACAGTTATCGATATGGACAAAAATGATCAATTTGGACTTCTTTTTCTGGCTACGGATTTAAACTTGAATTATGTTTAATTTTAGTTTCTCTATTTTGTTTATCGAATCTGGAGTTGTAATATATAGTAATAAACAAGACATTTAGTACAAGCTCGAATCTGAAAGATGTTGTAGCCATTAATAGATCAATTTGACCTAGAATTTTGCTGCTTACCAGCCAGCATTTGGATTATTTATTGTTGAATAAGTGATCTTGTAGTTCTTGTATTGTTAAATTTTTTATTTTTTTGGGGTTTTTTTTTTTTGCAGAAATATGTTGCTCTTAAGATCCAGAAAAGTGCAGCAGAATTTGCCCAAGCTGCCCTTCATGAGATCGAACTCCTTTCAGCTATTGCTAAAGGTGATGCCTCGGATGACAAGTTTGTTGTGCGACTAATTGATCACTTTAAGCATGCAGGCCCAAATGGTCAACATCTATGCATGGTACTTGAATTTCTTGGCGATAGCTTACTTCGGCTGATCAAGTTTAACCGCTACAAAAGGATGGAATTGAATAAAGTTAGGGAGATCTGTAAATGCATTTTGACGGGTCTGGATTACTTGCATAGAGAAGTTGGTATATTACACACCGACCTAAAACCAGAAAATATTCTCCTCATCTCCACCATTGATCCTTCCAAGGATCCAATTAGGTCTGGGCAAACTCCGATCCTTGAAAGACCTGAGGGCAGCCTAAATGGTGTTTCTACCATGAATATTATTGAGAAGAAGTTGAAAAGAAGAGCAAAAAGAGCAGTTGCGAAGATATCTGAAAGAAGAGCTTCAATGGGAGGGGTACAACTTACAAAGCCTGCAAGAACTCTGGACGGGATTGATATGAGGTGCAAGCTTGTTGACTTTGGAAATGCATGTTGGGCTGATAAGCCGTTTGCCGAAGAAATTCAGACAAGGCAGTACAGAGCTCCTGAAGTGATACTCCAGTCTGGGTATTCTAGCTCTGTTGACATGTGGTCATTTGCTTGCACGGCATTTGAGCTTGCTACTGGTGACATGTTGTTTGCTCCTAAGCCTGGACAAGGCTTTAGCGAAGATGAGGTAGGATGGTTTTGCCTATTTATCATTATTGATTTAATCTATTAGAGCATGCTGTACATATTGTCATTGATATGGTGAACCTAGAAATTGAAATTTGAAGGTCATAAAGGCCTGAGCTGACTTTTTTAAATTGCAATCCTGTTTCTGCATGATTTGTATCATAATGGATGGTAGAATTAAGAATGCAACATGCTGCTATATGTTACATTGTATTTAATATATGCTAAATGTCATTTATGTTGTTCAGCTATGTTTAGAGCTGCAACCACTATAAACCACCTTTTGCTGTGAATAGAAAGCAATCAGAAGAGATTTGATGTGGGGAAGATAGCATACATCATACACAGCATGCCAATTTCATCCATAGACATTCAGTTAATTATATTCATCTGTCAACTGGACTATCATTCTCTGTTTTGAGATTGCTTGTGTTTTCGGTGAAGTTCACATTTATAATGAGTGTATCATAGCAGTCTGACACCCTGGAAAGAACATAGCCAATATATGGAATCACAATGACCTCATATTTCTTGGTTCTTTGTTTAACTGGTAATTTCATCTTCAGTTATCAATCCTCGATTGTCTGCTGATTAGATTTATTTAACTGGAACAACCATCTTCCTTGCGCCCTAGCCGATAGAAAATAAAATGCTAATGAACCGTTCTTTGGGTTGCTTTTAGGATCACCTTGCTCTCATGATGGAACTCCTTGGAAAGATGCCTCGAAAGGTATGGCTATTATTCCTCAAATATTTGTTATTGTAACTTAACTACATTAAATACCCATTCGTCTGTAATGTGTGTATGAGCAGATAGCTATTGGTGGAGCTCAATCGAAGGATTATTTTGATAGGCATGGTGATCTCAAGAGGATACGGAGACTGAAGTATTGGTCACTTGATCGATTGCTTGTTGACAAGTACAAGTTCTCAGAGGTTGATGCTCGCGAGTTTGCAGAGTTTCTTTGTCCTCTTTTTGATTTTGTCCCAGAGAAACGACCAACTGCCCAGCAGAGCCTTCAACACCCGTGGCTCAATCCCATGACTTCCACACAAACTGAAGCGGAAAAAAAGCCTAACGTGGAAAGAGTTGACGTTGGAATGAGCAAACTCCATATCAGGGTGGGCAAGTGAATTAGCAGGACACCATTTTCAAGCCGACGGCAAGTGAAGTAGCATGACACCATTTTCAAAATGCCCGCTCGTCGCTCCTACTTCAACGACTCCAGCCATACAGAGTATTGATTGTTATTGTTATTTTTTGGTTTGTTACATTTTTAAATAAGATCTATTTTTTGATTAACGTTTAACTAAAAATGTAAAATAGTAATGATCACGAGAGAGGAATTTTTTTACTACAACACCACCACACATTTATGCTCCAGTCTTCACTTGTTAATTAATTGATATTGTCAATTTGCCATTTATCTAATCGATCCACAAATGGGTTGCATAGACTTTAGCTAATGTCTGGTCTATTCATTGCTATGCAAACTGACATCTCCCGATTATAGAATTAGAATTTCGGACCGCACATGTAATTATTGATCCCGATAGGTCCCCACATTTTCATGATTTTGTATTTGTCACTGACACGTTATTCTAGGTTAATGTTATTGCTCTCTGCACATTCTCTTGTACTGCTCCTCTGGTGCTACAATGATATATATATATATATATATATAATGGGTTATTTATTCTGTTGTTGCTGTCACCAACCTTGTAGTGCATGCAACCCCCCATCCCTGTCGGTTGTTTAAGCAACTTCCACCAATCCATTTACTCATTTTTTTTGTGGGTTAAGGATTCTCTCTATACATGTGCATTGCCTCTTACAAACCCAACTCTCTCTTTCCCTTTCTCTTTCTCTTTCTCTTTCGCTGTGTTTCCTTTGTGTGGGGACTAGTTTTGTTTGGTCTTTCCAAAAGTGCTTCTATGCTGCCTTTGTTATTGAATTTTGTTAGAAATGAATGGATATGTTTTTTTTTTCTAAATAAGACATGTACCCAAAACTCATAGATATCCGAGTCGCGTAAATGGAGTTGTGTTAACGGTGTTTAATCTCAATAGGTTCGTATCCAATCCCGATACCTTTTTTTTTTTTTTTGAAGAATAAGAGTGGGCCCAAGATCATATAGACCAGCTTGTCCTTAAACCTTGATTTCATGATTTGTATATAGATTATTATGGATTTAGGGTTTGATTAAGTCACAAGGCAGATTCAAATCAAATCATAGACATGACACACGACTACGCAAGTGGGTATGGGTTTGGTCCCCTCTTTTGTTATGGCTATTGTTCTGGGACCCAAATATTAATAATCAACAATAGACTAATTACCAAAATTATAGAGTATTTTTATATAAAAAAAAAAATTATTTTTAAATTAAAATAATTTCTATCACCGTAATATTAATTTTTGCTGGTAAAAATCTTTTATCGTGTTGTATAAAAAAAATGGGGAGGGATTTTTACTTATATTTATTATAATTAAAATTAAAAAAAAAAAAACATTTATCAAGTGCTTCTTAAAATATACTATACTCTCATGAAATCTGATCTTATTATAACAATTTTTGGTAAGATTTACATCCTAGATTTGGGAACATTTTTGTATTTTTCAATTTTAATAAACAAATCTGGATCAAGATGTCTGAACAGGACAATCACTACCAGCTAAGAAACACTGTACCATATTTCCTATGAAACCAAAAACATCCACCAAATACTTTTTAATACTTTGATTAAAAAAAAAAAAAAACAGAGTTTCATGTGATCACATTAGTTATGTATCACATCAATGATTACACCGATTCTTATTGATCCCAAATATTTAATTTCACCTTATATTTTTATGTTTATTAAAATATGAACTAAAGTTTCACTTGTTCAATTCAATTCAACCATTAAAATTATCGATAGACATACGTTGCATCGAAGTTATTCTAGATTTTTTATGATGTAAAATTTTTTCTTGGCTTAGAAATCTAAGTCTACGCGTCCATGTTCGAAAAAACGGAGAAAGTTGAATGATCATTTTGGCAAATTTACTACCATAGAAGTCACCCACAACATAGTAACTTTGTAACTTGTCTCAATAAAAAAATAAAAAAAAAAACAAGAACTCAAATGTTGAAAGTAGGAAACTTTTCCATTGCTGATCGATATCTTCAGCAAGATTGAGAGACACAAAACTACCCTACAAAAAAGCTTTGAACACACAAGAGCAAAGATAAGTTTCTCAGAAGACTTAATCAGAATAAGGAATACGAAAACCAAACAAACACACGCGTAAAACATGACTAGAGCTGAATGAAACCGGGGCAATAACAAGTAGCAAGAACGGTATGGATGGAAAGGGGCATCGGTCTTCATCTCTAAGTTTGACACAGTACAGAGTAAGGATGTATACTGATATCACAAAAACGGAAAGTTCTATCACGTAACAGAAGAGACAAGGATGGTGAACCGGATATAGCACCTTGAAGGTAAAAACATGCTCACCCTGGTCGCTAAACTCTACTCTACCCTTGTACTATCAATACCGTATTTATGACAAGAGCAACGAGGACCAGTAAATCTTAACACAATTCTCATATGGTGTGATTTCAACATAAATAATGAAGAATAACTAATCAAAGAAATTAATGTTAACTTCCTATATCTATCATTAGCAGAAAAAGCAGGACGAATAGGCAAACGATCAATGAAGTATAATCTAATTTTATCACATCTCTCTTTTAACTCAGCTCCGAGCTTTGCTTTTATGTAAACCAACAGGAAATATTTGATATGCAAAGTATAGAAGCAAGCATTTAAACATTGAAAAATATACAAGTCAATCCAACTTCCTTACAAAGCCAGAGATGAGAAAAAAGATAAATCAAATGAAGCCGTTTCTATAAAAAGAGCATCACAAATCCTACCTCGCCTATCAATTCCTTCCTATCAGGTAGTGCCACTTGACACCACAATGAGATTTGAACATCATATCTGCATGACTTTATTTTGTTTGACACAAGCAGGTGCCTTGAATTCCTGGCATTTCCACGTTGGGGTAGCTTCAACTGGCACCACCACAGCGTCAGAAGGCTCCAGAGCGAACAAGGACCTCCTACTACCAGCAGCTGGATTGCCCATGTTCTTATCAGTCAGCGGAGTTGCTTTCGTAATCATCTCTTCCTTTGGATTTTCTCGATCCCTGGAGGTGCAACTGCTTAACGACAACTTTTTAAGCTTCAGCCTTCCCCTCCGTTTACCAGGGTAACTACTTGTTTCCTCCAAATTTTTCTCCTTCAAAAGACTCGGTTCTGCTTCCTCATTCTCCAACTCTAACTGGCGAGTTTTTTCATATCTAGATTCCTTTTCATCTACTTTAACTGTGTATACCTCTCGAATAGAGTCCTCATTTCCGGAGTTCACATTGGCTATTGCAGCATGTCCACTGGACGTACAAGCTGGGTTTCCTCCAAAGACTATACCCCCATTTGGAACCCTACTTTTCTCAGAACTGGACAAACTTTTAGGCTTCTTGTGTTTATGACTCTTCGCTTCAGAACTTGAAACGTTCTTCGTGATTCTGGGCGAACTGTTCATAGCTCGATGCAATCTTCGAGCTAGTTCTTCATCTGTATTACTATCCTCAGCTGTTTGGGGCTTCTTGTACAAAAGCTGAACTGGAACATGCTTTTTCAGCTTATTCTTTCTCAGGGATTTCTCCTTGGAAGCTGGCTCTTCGTTAAAAGAATCAACCAAGGCTAAAGCGTTCTTAACTGCAGTGATCGCTTTTGTCGCAATAGCAGCCTTCTCCTCAGCTGCAGCTCTAGCTTCTTGTGCAGCCTTAGACGCAGCACTAGCTGCTGATTTTGCCAACTTTGCAATCTCCTCATTCGAAAGATTTGAACTATTTAGTAAATTGTTAAGACGGGCAAATTCACTTGAAGAAGAACTAGAAGGCGATGAAGACGAAGCAACCATTGGTTGATGTGAACCACTGTCATAATTGCCATTGGCATCGGAACTTTGTTTCTTGTATCCAGCAAGAAGACGTTTTCGAGGAGGCAAAAGAACATCAGCATCTATGTGATTGATATCACAAATGTTAGCCTCCATTATTCCTCTGCTAACCAAACCCTAGGTACCCAAATGATCAACAACTCTCTACACGGATGATACAATTGACCCAACTGCATTCACGCCATAACAACAAGAACAATTTACTCATCTAGAATTGAATCTATAGCCAAAACCCTAAACAAAATCCAAATTTATTAAAAAATCTACAACCTTTATGAAGCCTTTAACATTCTTTTTATATGAGATCAGATTTCACTGATTTTTCATTTCTATGATGAGAATCCATGGCAAATAAACAGAAAAATGAACACAATTTGAAACCCTAGAGTTTCCTATCATTTTGATTCAAGATAAATACTAAAGCTACCAACTTTAACAAAATCCTATACAATCATTTCACAGATTTGATGATCTTCATATCTAACATAGAAAGATAGAATCTATACAAAGTCACAATGCAAAACACCTCCATCTCAGCAACCAAACAACAAACCACTCAAAAGAAATTCTAAATCAGCAACATAACAACAATTAAAAGATCAAAGCACATCAGAATTCAAACACACAACATGCACAAGAATCAGTCACTTTAAAAAGAACCCATGTAAGCAAGACAATTCTCATCTTTCCCCACCAAAAACTACGATCCAAAACAACATAAAATCCACGTTAAAACAAGCTTGATTCAACCCAAATACATAAAATCAAAATTGAGTTCCCAGTCCATTGTGTATGTTTTATTCAATTCAAAAGCCCATATCTAAAATAGATATATACAAACAAAAAATCCAGTTCACAGCTGAATTTTCAATATACCTGAGCCTGATCATTTGTTAAATGTCCTGGTTGTAGAGAAACACAAACGGCGAGCTGAAATTAGGGTTTTTTCATATAGAGAGAGAAGGGTCAGGTGTGGAAGAAAAGCCAGGGTATTGAAGGAGGAAATAGAAGATCTTGTGTGTATATATATATTTACATAAAAATAAAAAAATAATAATATGTTAAAAAAAAAAATTAAATTTTATGTCAGAAAGAATTTTGATTGGTTCTGATTTTAGAAACCCAATACGCAAATCACATCAAAAACTAACACAAACACACACACACACATAACACCAACACAAACAGGTCCAGGACCATAATTTTTACCTAAATGAATGCTCTGTTGTTGTTTTTCTTTCAAATTACAACTCCAACCTCCTTTTTTTGCCTTTAACTACGTTAATGCCACCATTTCTCTCATGTAATAAAAACCCTTTTAGTCTTTTTAACATTACCTTTTTCCGTTTAAAGGAATTTAACCTTAATTAGTAACTTAAATTCTCAACTACGAAATGTAAATCCAAGCTAGAAAAGCATATGGATGTATAGGTTGTACTAAAGAATGAAGAAATTTCACTAAGCTAAACTTAATGTCTCAATCCGATTAGTGAAATCATATAATTTATGATAAGATATTTACAGTACGATAAATTTAGTAAAATATACTTGTG
The DNA here is from genome assembly GCA_954870605.1 of Acer campestre. Taxonomy (NCBI): domain Eukaryota; kingdom Viridiplantae; phylum Streptophyta; class Magnoliopsida; order Sapindales; family Sapindaceae; genus Acer; species Acer campestre. The sequence continues at coordinate 583,542 of OX940800.1, forward strand.
AGGGTATTTCAGTCATTTTCTTGTTTGTAATGCTCAATCCCAATATTAAAAATCAGATATTTATGTCACATGATGCTACATAATTCGAACCGATGGAAACATTTGAGGGTGGTTTAGTAATTTGCTTGTTCACCATGGAAAGATATGAAAAATAGATAATGATTTTCTGACCACGTTCTTCCAATCCAACCAATAAAATTACGGCAGTCAAAAGTTTAAACTTTTATTTAATTAATTAATTAATTAATGGCTGACGTGTCGACCAATGAACCTCCCTCACGTGGAAATCTCATGCCACGCGTCAATTAAGCTTGACACCAGGCGCGCACGCTAGTAGAGTTCGGTAAAAAAAAAACCGCCTTTTTTTCTTCTTCAGCTTTCAAAACCCAGAAAAAGGAAAAGAAAAGAAAAATAAAAATCGAAACTTTTCGTTTCGTTTTAATTCGTTTCTTTCGATTTCATTGTCTGTTCAAGTAATGGCGTAATGGGTGCTATCAAGCGATTGCCAGAAGCCCTCCGCAATACGGTGCGTTCTGGGGTTGTGTTGTTTGACTTGACTAGGGTTGTGGAGGAGCTCGTTTTCAACAGCTTGGATGCTGGCGCGAAAAAGGTGATTGCTTTATCACTAATTTTTCAATACCCATTTCAGAAATCTTAAAATTACATTTGGGGTTTGTGAATATGATTGCAATTTTGTTTTTTTCAGGTATCGGTTTTTGTGGGTGTTGGGACTTGTTATGTGAAAGTGGTGGATGATGGTTAGTACTTGGTAGTGAATTAGGGTTTTGCAGTGTTTTTATTTTCTGGGTTAAAGTTAAAAATAAGTGATTTTTCTGTTTATGTATTTTCAGGGTCTGGAATTTCTCGGGATGGATTGGTCTTGTTGGGAGAAAGATATGGTTAGCTAAATTGTAGTTGAATTTGTTTATTTTTTTTAAGTGTTTTTGCTAGTTGATGCAAATGGTGAAGTGATAATGGTTTTGTGTGGTGTGTGTGTGTGTGTGTGTGTGTGTGTGTGTGTGTGTGTGTGTTTATAATGTGTTGATAGCAACATCAAAGCTTCACCATTTGGCTGATATGGATACTGTTAGTGGGACCTTTGGATTTCGAGGAGAAGCATTGGCTTCTATCTCCAATGTCTCGCTGTTAGAAGTTATAACAAAAGCTTATGGGAGGCCAAATGGATATCGAAAGGTCATAAAGGTGTGAAAGATTGATTTTTATTTATTTATTTATTTATTTTGGGATTTTGTTACTCTATAAGCACATCTGCAACTCTTCCCTTATTTCAGGGGTCCAAGTGTTTGTTTCTTGGAATTGATGATGATAGGAAAGATGTAGGCACAACAGGTAAAATTTTATGATCTTAGATTATATTGTGAGCACTTAGGTTCATGAACTACTTTCCTTGCTTTTATAAGACTTGTTCTGTTGTTCATGCTTTTACGGCTTCAATCTATCTCTCTCAAATTTCTCTATCACTTTTATAGTTTTTAACATTGTTATAGCAAAAAAAGTTCTATACTTGGAACTACAATATTATGACAATCACTTAAATTGTTAAATACGATAAATTAGACATCTAATCACTATGGCTCGGCTCCTTTCAGTTGCTGTTCGAGATTTATTTTATAACCAACCAGTTCGGAGGAAATGTATGCAATCCAGGTTCTTCTTCCTCTTTTTTGTCTTTACTTTTGATGTTTTTGGCTCATTTATAAAGTTTCGGCAGTCATAAATCATAATGATGGTTCTAAATTGCTTCAAGCGAATTAATTTCAGTAGTTGTAATGCTTTGTACTGACTTTATGTGTTTTTATTTGCATCACTAAATTGGAAGCCCCAAGAAGGTCTTGCACTCAGTGAAAAAATCTGTACTCAGGATTGCCCTTGTGCACTCACAAATTTCCTTCAAAGTTGTTGACATTGAAAGGTTATTCCTGTCATAAATTGTTATGCAGAGCTTGTGTTATTATTATTATTGTCTTCTTTACTGACATTATTGATTCAATGAATTAGTGAGGTTGAGCTTCTTAGGACGCATTCCTCCGCTTCACCTTTGTCAGTATTGATGAGTGGTTTTGGAATCGAGGATTCCAGCTTTCTTCATGAGCTGAATGTGGATGATGATATATTTAAGATGTCTGGCTACCTATCCACTCCTTGCAATACCTTTTCCAATAAGGTATAATAATTTAAATCGATTAACTGACAGAAAAACTGCATTATTTATCCTTTACTTTAGTATTCCTCTTTCTCATGGTAACCCTATTCTTTTTTTTGCAGGCCTTTCAATATGTCTGTATCCATTTCTATGCATATTCATTATTAATATATAGTGTTTTAGGGTTGGTTAAGTTCGGGTGTGACAGGAATGGGAAATCATGTTTGGTTGTAGACCTTCACATTAGCAGATATTAACTCGCGGTACATATGTAAAGGTCCTATCCACAAATTGATGAATCAGCTAGCCGCTGGTTTTGAGTGTTTGGATTCATGGAAGGTGAATAATGGGTCCAGAAAAGGGAAGAGAAATAGATCTCAAGCATATCCAGCCTACATTCTGAATTTAAGTTGCCCGCGGTCTCTTTATGATTTGATCTTTGAACCATCGAAGACATATGTTGTATTCAAGGTAATCATTATTTTCATTTCTAATTTTAAATTTTGATCTAATTAACTTTATCAAGTGGCTTAAAACGTGTGCTACTTTCCCTTTGCAACCGCTGAGATTTCTCTGTCTTTCCTTTTTGCAGGATTGGGAACCTGTATTTACCTTTATTGAGAAGGCCATTCAAACTGTCTGGATGAAAAATAAGACATACGGTATACTTGAGCACCTGCTAATAGCTTGCTGTAGCTGTTGCATTGGTATAACGACTTATGAAATAATTTTTCACTTTTGAAATGTTTCCAGGAGAATCCTTTAATCACACAGCTGATACAGTTGGAAAAGATGAAATTCGGAAGAAAGGTGACAACATCATATCAGCTGGAGGTACCATTCATACTTTTGCATGTTAAACATCTCCCAATATGTATGCTTGCAATCTTCGTGCTATTTATATTAGAATTATTTCAGTTTAATGGGAGAATACTGGCTTCTGGATGTTAATGGAATAACATGCTTCACGAGTTAGATTGGAATGGTTTTTTGTTTTTATTTTTGTTTTCTCATCCAAAAAAAATATTTTCTTGCTAGATATTTTTTATGCAGATCTATCAGAAAACGCTGAGTTTAGCCAGTTCCGGTTCCAAAATCATCAGGCTTCTCTTCACCTTCCCCCTTCCCCTTCAGAGGAGCTTGCCAGAAAGGATGACAATTTGTTTCTTGGAGAATGTGAAAGAAACACATTTAAGGAGTTTAAGAAAGATGCTAAAAAACTGAAAGAGGAAAATACTGAAATGGAATTTTATGGTCAGGCTGACTATTCTTTTCAACCGTTGAATGGTTCAGTTGCTGAATGTTCACACCGATTGCCAAGGAAGATTGATAAAGATCTCTGGAAATCTGGTAACAATCTTTCATCGAAAGACGGTTATTTCTTTAAGAATAGGCTCTCAGATGCAGGAAGATCCATTTGTGTTGAGGGTGAATTGTCAAGTTCACAATTGGGAAAACATTACCTTGAAATTGAACCTGGCATTAGAAATGAACCATCAGGAAGTGCCTTATCTTTTGATGCTGATGACTTTAGCAATGAATTAGAGCTAAGCAAGGATATCAAACAACCTTTTCTGCAGAGTTGCTCCTCACAAGGAAGTTTGCCATTTGATGGGACTTTGTTTGCAGGTGAGGAAGGATTTGAATCTCTGACTGATAGCTTCAATAACAAACGAAAGCGAACTTACGTTGATGAAAGGGTTAATATCCTAGAAGTTGATGACAATAACCAGTGTTTTAATTCTTTTCCAAGAACTCTGTGGCAGGATGAGGCGTCATACACTCATCACTTCCCGAGATTCATGGCAACAGGGGACAGGTCAACTGGTTTTGATCTTCTATCAAGAGATTCTCCAAAATCACTCCTGTCTTATGCAGAGCCATTCACTGAAAAGACTAGCTTCTTATCTGATTCAGATGCACTGGTGGACTCAGACACTCTGTCGTTCAATTCCGAGTGGTGTTCTGTCACCTCAGATCCCCTCCTTCGAGTTGCATCTAGGGGTGTTGGACATTATACTAATGAAAATGCACTTGAAGGAAGCTTCAGATTGGGTGAAGAACCCAATTATGGGCAATTGGCAGACAGTGAAGAGAACAGCAAATTTAGTTATGACATTACACTGAAGAACACCAACCAAGATAACTGCAACTCAAGTTACTCAGCCACTGGATTAGATTTTGAGGATTATAATGATTTTAGCAAAGACTTCTACAAAATCCACTGGGAAGATAATCTTTCTAAAAAAGTCGCCTCAAAACATTTTGACACTTTAATCGATGAGACAGACTGGTTATGCACTGTCTCATGCAGTAACCATAATGCAGGTATCAGTAAGTTCGAAAGCCGGAGGGATCCATTTAGATTTCAAAACTGTGAAAAAGTTCCTATTCCTAAAGAAAGGTTAAGAAGAAGCCACTCAGCTCCACCATTTCGTAGACAAAAAATTCGGTTTGTTTCCTTAAATCATTGTTCAGCAATACCAGCTGGAAAACCAAATGTTCACACCTTACAGAATTCACCTCCTTCTCCAGGTGGTCCACTGATCCTAATATGTATTACTCTCTTACGACGTGGAAAAGTGATGTAAGCCTAACCAATATTCCCATGTTTTTTGCAGAAGCTGGTGCATTGAAGCATCACCAACAAACATCTGATGTCTGTCATCTAAATTTGAAGCCAAGTCCCGAGGAAAATTTATTATTGGGAACCAGGTACTAGAAATTATTGTAACCCCCAAATAATCATGTTTTGAGGTTGCAAATGATTAATTTTTATAGCACTGGTTTGCTTACAGAGTAGATACAAAGAAGTCAAATACCACGGTGGACATGAAGAAGACTCAAAAAGGTGGAAACTTTAAACAATCCCAATGTGCACAGGCTCATCTTGGAGTTCGAGGTGAAGGTACTCCTGTTGTTTCAGCAAAAGTTTTGTTTGATTCTAGGCATAAGAGAGCTAATATACATCGAAGGGCCTATGATAGTAATGTCAATAAGAGAGCTAAGATACATTTAAGGGTATATCATAAAGAAGATTTTCTAGATCTGGAGATCATTTTATTATAGAAGAATGTCTTAATTTTCAAACAAGAAATGAATTTTGCATTGCCTACCTTTTTTTCACCACTATTCAAAAACTGGTTATTACTTGTTCTAAGCAATAAATCGTTATCAGTAGATCAATAAGTTATCTTCCTAACCGTCTCAATGTTTCAGACATTATCTCAAAGGAAACTCAGGATTCAGAAGATTCTTTGACCAAATGGCGGAATAGTTGTTCGCAGACTACAGTTGAGTATTTTGTAATCTTTGATTGTTTCTCTAAGTGCAGATAAAACTTTCTAGTTTACTAGTGACATAATATTATTTTCTTTAATTTAATCAGAAAAACAATAGATCACGTGACATTCATTATCAAGATAATATACTTGACATCTCTTCGGGACTCCTTCATCTTGCTGGTGATTCATTAATTCCTGAATCCATCAACAAGAGTTGCCTAGAAGATGCCAAAGTTCTCCAACAGGTGGATAAGAAATTCATTGCAGTAGTGGCTGGTGGAACACTTGCTGTTATTGATCAGGTTTGTTCAATATATCTTTATTTTGGCATTCAATTTCCTTTTTTTTCCATGTCTCAGTGATAAGTTTCTTGGTTAGGAGTGCTCAAAGTTCATGTATGTTGTCACAGAACATTTTTTCATGAATATGATTTGGATTTTGCCGCTTACTGAAAAACATAGTAGCTAGTATTTATAAGGGATAATGACAATTTCTGATATGAATGTCTTGTTTGGTGAAAAACAGAAGTTGCAACTGTCATTCAAAGTAAATGCCCCTGTTTAATGATTCCTATACACACGACGATGCACCAAATGAATAATTATTTGTATGCCTATGTACATATGCACAAACATATTTACATGTTCTACATTTTCATGGAGATAAGCACACTCAAACCGTATCCATATAACGAGCAAACCTTTTAAGAATTTGGAAGTTTTAGTGACTTTGATAATGGTCTTCTACAGCATGCTGCTGATGAAAGAATCCGGCTGGAAGAACTTCGTCATAAGGTAACAATTATCATGTAATTTAAATTTATGGAAATGATGTAGGTATTGTGACTTATAAGACTCGCTTAATTAGGTGTTATCTGGGGAAGCAAAGACAATGACCTATCTGGATGCGGAACAAGAGCTGGTATGCATGCGGTTGATTTTGATCCTGTACAAGGTTTACTAGCAATTATTTTATATCTGTAATTCTCAAGTTTAAATTAATCATAACAGGTCCTTCCAGAGATTGGTTATCAGTTACTGCACAGTTATGCTGAACAGATAAAAGATTGGGGTTGGATCTGCAACATTCACAATCAAAGTTCAAAGTCCTTCGAGAAGTAATTTTCGTGTCTCTGTCTAGCACAATATTTATACTTACTGAGTACTTGCAAGAAAGAGGATAAAAGTGATACAGTCTCCAACATAAGACCTGATGACAGAACAAATTAAAACTTCTTCAATGGTCAGAAATGATCTGCAACAAACTTCTGATGTCTGTCATCTAAATTTTGCAGTACTAGAAAGGATGATTAATAGGAATCAGTTTTGCACATTTCATTACTTCATATATTCATCTATTATTCTTGTAAATAACTTTCACCTGATTTCTGTTCATTACTTGAATCACATCTGCAGGAATTTGAATCTTCTCAACCGGCAGCCAACTATCGTCACACTTCTTGCGGTGAATACCTGTCATTTTCTGTTGAATTTCTTATTCACCCTTTTATTGCGTATCTATTGTTCACTTTTTATGGTGCAAAACAAGCTTCCTTTCTTATGCTCTTCATTTCCATTGTTGATATAATCATTTCATCAAAATCTCATGCAGGTTCCTTGCATTTTAGGTGTCAATTTATCTGATGTGGACCTTTTAGAATTCCTTCAACAGGTAAAATTTGGAAACTCCATCTACTATTAGAATATTTCCTCCTTTATTGTTCTTGTTATCTCTTTTCATACTTGATGTTTTCTAACTCTACTTGTGTCGCATTCTTAGCTAGCTGATACAGATGGATCATCAACAATACCTCCGGCTGTTCTTCGAGTCCTCAATTCCAAAGCTTGCAGAGGTATGTGCTTAATCCAATTAGCTAGCCAACTGCTATGCAACCATTTTTTTCCCTTTTAACTTTCTTTGAAGCTATGGAGTTAGAACTTTTTGCTTGGATGAACTTCTTGTTTGATCTCTACTTCAAGAAATTCTCTCATTATTTCTTCTTCAATTTTTGGAGCTGATCATTATTTCATTTCGAAGGAGCAATTATGTTTGGAGATTCTTTGCTACCTTCAGAATGTTCCCTTATTGTTGAAGAGCTAAAGCAAACCTCACTATGTTTCCAAGTAAGTTAGAATTATAGACAATTTTCAAGGAAGTGAATTAATCAGTTTAGTACCTTAATTAGTTTGTTAAGACAGTGGTCTTCTCTAAATAACTGGAAGAGAATGTGATGCAGTGTGCTCATGGGCGGCCAACAACAGTTCCTCTTGTCAACTTGGAAGCTTTGCATAAGCAGATAGCTCAACTTGGAGTGTTGAATAATCATACTAGTGAGGTGTGGCATGGCTTTCGCCGACATGAACCAAGTCTTGAACGTGCCAGGGCACGCTTAAGCGCGGCTAAAGGATAGTGTTGATGAGAAAATGAAGAAATTGCATTCATATAATCAAATTTGGCGGCTCTGTATATGTGATTGAGACATTCTTTGTAAACCTCAATTAGTGTAATTAATACATTCATTCAATGCAAAAATTTCTCTTTCTCTAGCCTTTGAAGTTCAATGTGTCTCTCTTTCTTCTCTAATCTTTGGCATCTAAAGTTAGAAATTTGTATAAGCTACTATCAGCAGATTTTCGCATACAGGTCCCAGTATTATTCACCTTCTTCAAAGAGAAACTTCACTAACAAGAAAAGGGGATGGAGAGGGGAGATGATTGGATTGGAATACACAATCACTAATTTTAAATAAGCACAACGGGGCTAGCAAGAATACAATATCAACACAAAATTAGTTTCTGTTTCTTTTCTTTTTACCAAGAAGAAGAATCCAAGAACCTGGTGATTTTCAATTGCAGCATCCACAATAGGTTGCACAGCAATTATAAAACAAAATGTATATGCAACAAGTCTCTGTATGGTGTTATGATACTCATTGAAGCCTGTGAAGTATGGGGATGCATTTCATCTTGATCGGTACAAAAGCATACAAGTAGAGCATCTTCGAAGTGTTCCATTTCTGTTGCAGATTCATCGAAGCAGACTCACACCCGGTCAAACAATTGGTAAGGATGTTGAAAGTAGAATGGCTGAAATGAAAGCAAAATCAACCTTTACTCATCTCGCAAAGTGTAATTTTCGAAAGGTGGTTCTCTGCTAATCAAGGTCCATTGATACAAAACTATTTAAACACCATTAACCATCTTCTGTATCCGGTCTTTCTTTATCGTCAATGATGGCACACAAAGCCTTCCAGACAGGAACCAACATTTTCACTGGTGGATGCAATTCCTGAATCATGGATTCAAGTTAATATCAAACAATTCAAACGTACAAGCCATGAAAATAAGATGCAGTAGAGCGTAAAAGCTAGTTGATAATCCCCCAATCAAAACTTTGTTATCTTTAATTCACAAATCACTCTTTCACAGTTTGAACTGCTAAATTATAATCCACAATCAGCATTTTCTCAGCATCTTATATAACAAAAGTTTAAGATGTTGAAAAGAGGATCAGTTTACCTTAAATACGAGCATCAATTCATCTTCATCACGTAAAACTAGAGACAGGCTCCAGTAACAAGTAACCGGAGTCACACATTCAAGCAGTGCAGGTCTCAATATCTTGCCAATTGGTAAAAAACGGCGAAGAATTTTTCCACTGCAAGTAAATAAACAAAAGATAAAACGATAAAAATAACAATGATGTCCTATTACTTAGTAGAAGATAAATTGGTAATTGCAAATAACTAGTTTTCAAAACAAACAGTTAAACTCATTGGCCATTTCAAGCTTTGCTAGTTGCTACAAGTCCAGGCGCAAGGTTAGGCATAATTTCATAATTTCAAGAGATTGAAAAATCTCAGATATACCATCAGGTCCAAGGAAAAAACTATGGAGTAAAATTTGGTTCCAAAAGATCAAACTGAATTATCCTAAAACCTTCAAAATAAAAGCAAGATCTTAGAACTGAACCTAGTTGAGAGTCAAACCATAAGACTATAGAAATAGAAGTCAGTCGCCACCCTCCAACACAACCTGTTAGAATAGAAGTATAGAACTAAAGGTCGGATTAATTTTACGCACTCAAAATCTTCCCTAAACATGCCTATACATAAATTTGTAAAGACATTGGAAAGGAATATACTAAACCCCTGAAGGAATGCATATGTGCCTGTAACACAATGAGAAACAGACAACTAAAGATGTCAAACGCATTCCCTTCTACAATGAATTGATAATTCTCGTATTCGATATAACCAAACAAGGAAAAAGGTTACCTTAAATAGTGAGTTTCTAGTTGAACTCCCAAAGCTGGAATAATTATTACAGATTCTGAAACCGATCAAACATTAATTTAAGTTAAGAAATGTAATGTTTACTCTTTCTTCAGAAGTTGAATTAGAAAACAAGTGGAACCTCATAGCAATAACAAAATTCCAGTTAATCAAAAACTCACCTTTCTCAACAGGCTTCCAAAGCATTAGCTTAACAACTAATCCACTTAACATTAAGCTCCAGAAAAGAAAAGTAATCGATCCGTTCTGTTCATACAGTCATAGTATCAGATACTTACAGAAGCAACTCTAAATATAACCATGAACTTGCAGATTCAATCAATGTCCAGCACCACATACAAAAACCCCATATGCATTTACAAAGCTCCATGAAAAAAATTCAACATCATTGTTAACAAAACCATACATTTATGCAGTCTAACACATCTGGGTACTAGTCAAAATCCCTTCTTCTTTCACATTTTACCTTCCAAGCACACAAATTTAGAATCATTACAAAATCAAACACTCAAAACAAATTTCCAATGAAATTCACAGCAAAACTAAATGCAAAGGTTGGAACTTTCAATAGAAAAAAAAAAACAGTACCCAAAAGCTCAGACTGATAAAACATCACATTTAAACAAAAGGGTATTTAAAAAAAAAAATCAAAAACAAAAACAAAATCACACCTTGACTAAAACAAGATACAATGAATTGGCTAGAACAGCAACAACCGAAAGGCGCATGAAGAAACGGTTCGCTCTGCTTCTTCTTACAACAACATGGTGCAAGTCAATGGCTTCAACAGGCCATTTACTTTCGCGAATGTAAGAATATCTCTTGTTAACGATGGAATCATCAACCATTTTAGTGCTTGATCATTCGTTGCTGAGAATTTTCTATCAACGAGAGCACACAAAGCAAAACCATGTAAATGGGGTTTGAGTTGGAGCTCATGAGGTGAAACGATACCGTTTCATTTGTTTTTTGTTTTTTTAATATGTTTATCAGTTTTTGAGATTAAAATTAATTTTTTTTAAATTTGAATATTTAAATATTTTCCTTTTTCCCTTTTCTCTTTTCTTGCTATTTTCTTTATTTAATCGATAAAAATACTATTTTTAATTAAAAACTTGTAATTTTTTAAATAATATAATAAATTATGATATCGAAATCTACAGAGATCAAACCGTACATTTCGAAACATCATACCTCTCTTACATTCTATTTTATTCTTTTAAATGCAAGTGAAATGAGTGGTATGGTTTCTTAGAACTCCATAAATTTGAATAAAAACCTCCTTAATTGAAAAAAATAAATTAATTAAACTAGTAATATCTATCTTTATTTAACCAAAAATGAAGAAAATTTACTTCTTTTTTTTATAGGACTAGACATATATTTGTTTGTAGTTTCTTTTTCTTTAATATTATCTATACTCAAAAGACTCCGTAAAACGCAAAGTGCAAGAAGATCGCTCCCATTGTGGGAATCACATTTCGAATCGTGTCTATAACAGTTCAATCATCAGGTTCCAAGAATCCCTTAAACGCAATAAGTGAAAATAAATCAGCATCCCAAATTCACCCTAGCAAACAAAGAATTCTTGACAGGTCCAAATGTGAATCCCTAGTTCATTCTATTAACATGATACCAAAAAGAACACAACAAAAAAAAACAACCCAATTCAAAACTATAGTACTTCCATACACAAAAAAAAAAAAGTTCCATAACCAGTTCTCATCACTATGACACTATCATCAAACAAAGAGAACATGAAACTTTGCTGCTGCTGCTGCTGCTGCTATGTCAAGCATGCCGGTATGCATGCTTCTGGAAATTAGACTGAGCTCTTTGATCACTTAGATTCCTATTAGAATGGCTTTTCTACTTGGGATTATAAACTTTTGTCAGACAAATTAATGATATAGCAAATGGGTGGTGAACTGGTGTGTGTCACCCTGCCATGCCGTAGTCTTCTGCGTGCTCGTATAGATTATAGCTCCCTGGCATTCCCATCTTTCCGGTCAAGTGATCGTCTCCTACATCATCAAGTAATTTTAAAGATAACTAAGATAATAATTCTCATTTAAAACTCACATTAACACTTTGAATGATCAATTGCATTGAAACATTTAGATATAACCATAATCTGTCTCAGAAGAACACAGGAAAACTTGAAGCTCTTCGTAAATCTCGAACTATAACTAGAACTCCATGTAACTTCCAATATGCAAAAGACACGATATGTCATGTAATTTAACATAGTGGAACCTAGAGTATCATTTACTGAACAATTAAGTAGTATTGAAGTTACCAACTTATCAAAATTCTGCCATAGCTTGTTTGTTCTTAATCGTTTGCTTTCGATGACTGTATCTACTAATACGAACTAACTAGGCAGCCAAAAGAAGTCTGAATTGCAAGCAAATGTAACACTTGGATTACCATAATTTGTCTCAGAAAAATAATTAGGAAAATTCGAATCTCTTCGTAAATCTCGAACTCTAACTAGAACTCAATGTAACTTCCAATATACAAAAGACACTTTGTCATGTAATTTAACATAGTAGAACCTAGAGTATCATTCACTGAACAATTAAGTAGTATTGAAGCTACCAACTTATTGAAATTTCATTACAGATTGTGTGTGTTCTTGATCGTTTACTACTACGAACTAACGAGGCAGCCAAAAAAAATCTGAATTGCAAGCAAATGTACTTACGTGGATTAGACAATACACCCAAGAATGGAAGTTCAGATGTTATCTCAGGGCTCTGAATCTGAAAGCACAGATCATCAGCTCCCCTTGGAGCTGAGTTCTGATGGGAGCTGCTACAAATCTCCGGTTTGGTTATAATCTTTTCGTTCATTGAATCAACCTCAGTCTCCACTTCTGATTCAGCATTGACAGATGAATTGCCAACCAATTGCTTCCTCTTAGATCTTGCACGCCTATTTTGGAACCAATTGTACACATTTGTTTCAGAGATTTGTCCATGCTGACTGAGCTCAGAAGTTATCTCTTTGATCTTCTGCTTGCTTGGAGTTCCATTCCCTTGATCGAAAATACTCTCCAGAATCTGAAGCTGCACCGGTGTTGGTGTCCACCTCTGTCTCGCCGTAATTTTATGCCCACTTGATGTCATCAATGGGTCACAGTACAAACTTGCCAATCTACCTCCTGCAACAACAAGATCACAACCTTGTATAAAATTTCCAACAACACTACTACAAAACCCCAATTGAAAATTCTCGATGGCATTCAACGGCTATGATCCGTTTTGCTAAAGAATGACTCGTATACGTCCCCAATTGAGAAATTTTACAACTTTTGTGGATAATTTCATTTGGCATGAAGAAAATTGAATAAAGTTTCAAGCTTTTCCCCAAATTGCAGGTATGCATACAGACAACACAAGAAAAAAAAAAAAAAAAAAAAAAAAAACCAGACATAAGCGGTCTGAAGAAGTTATAAAGAAAACTGTACTTTGAATCAGTACTAGAAACATAACCAAAATAACTTAAACTTGTTTGTCCCAATTAGGAAAAGCAAACAAAACAAATTATATATACAAAAAGTGATATGAAAAAGTTCAAAATTTTACATGCAATTCGACTGAAATTCACAAAACCCCAGATGACAGATCAAGAAACAGACCCTAAAAAGTTGTAAAACAGGACACAGAAACCCAGAAATCAAACAAAAAGTGAACCAAAAACAAACCTGAAAGATCCTGCTGAGCAGAGAAGGATTTGTGCATCTCAACAAGTTGCTCACAAATGGTAGCATAGATAGCAATTTGTTTCCTGAGAGTTTCAAGCTGTTCATCAGTCATCACTTTCATATACATTACTCCATTAACACCACCACCACCACTTCCATTTCCATTACTGTTGTTCTCTCTCAGCTGGTTCTGGTTCTGGTTATGATTCTCAAGTGACTCTTGATTATCCCATTCCATCATGATGACGATGATGATGAGCCTCTGATCATATATCACTTCACTGTTCACTCACACAACACACAACACACAACGCAACTAAAGTCCTCTGTTTTCTGCTCTGTTTCTGTGAAAACCAAAAAAAGAAAAGTCAAGTGTAGAAAATGAAAACAAGAGACAAAGAAGGAGACAAAAAAGAGTAGGCGTGGAAGAAAGTGAAGTTGATGTTTGTGGGTTGGGTTGTGTTTTGTACTCACCTGCGTATTTTAGCACCAAGCCATTCTTTTATTTTATTTTTTTTGGAGTTTGTCTTCTTTCATTCTTTGTTGTTCTTCTAATATGTTTTCTATTAACGGTCATGGAGAGTGAAATTGAATATATTATCATTTATGGAAATTTTTTAAAAATAATTTTGATTGAAAATAATTTTTTTTTTTTAAAACCAAAATTTTAAATTTGGGTGGAGTTTTAACGTTTTATTGCCTAATATAGATATAGCCGTTTTATTTGAAATATTTTTCTTATTAAACTATTATAATTAATTCGGGATTTGAATGAGAGGGATACGACTTAAATCCACAATCTTAATTTTGAATTATGTAGGTCTTAGGGGTATTTGTATTAAAATTTTAATAACCTTTTAAATTAATTTATTTATACAAATTTAATGTTCGAATTCATAAAGTCTAAGGTGAGTATTAAACATTTATAGAGTCTTTTAACTTTTCTTTTTCTTTTTAAGTTTCACATCAATTAGGTTATGGAATTTACACGGGATTTAACAAGATTAATAGTTACAAGTACGGTCTTATCATATTGCATGTGAAGAGGTAGTGCGCAACTATTCAAATCAAATCATGAATTATTATGTTTAAAATTAACTTAAATGTATAATTATAATATTTAAAGTCATTATTAAATATTAAATAGACCTAATTAACATTTTTTTTTAAACTATTACAATTAATATTTTCTTTATACAACTGTAAAGACACACGACTCGAATCCACAATCTATGAACCACGTATCACTAAATCAACCACGTACCATGTACCACGTATCACATAGCGTAATTAAAGGTTGGATCAGTCTGGTTGGTCAAACAAAAAACCAAACATTGTAGATTTGTTGAAAACGATCCCAAACAAGAAGTCAACAATAACAAGAAGAAGAAGAAGAAAAACTGGTTGTGAAAAATCTTCATTTCTCATTCTCTCTTCTCAAAAATGTTTTACAAAAGTAACAAAACACGTTAATGTTTTTTGGAATTAGTTTGGAGAAGCGTGCAGCCACACTGCCAGTTGTGTCAGTCAGACAAAAGATTGAAGAATTTAGAATGTCACGGATTTTACAAAACACACACACCATTAATCTTCAAGTAATCATTACCCAATACCCATATAGCCACCTGTCTCTTATTTATTGGTCCACAAGTTTGGTCGGTACCCAATTACCATACTGAAAACTACACACTAACAACTTTGTCTCAAATCTGAAATCCGACACCGGTCGGATTAGGATATATCAAAAACTACACAATTCGAAATACAGCTTCCACTATTAAAAAGAATCTCTCGAAATTTTACAAGACCGACTATTAAAAATTCGGTTCAGAATGCAACTCTCACTACTATGAAGGATCTTTTAGAACTTTACAAGATCAACTGCTATAAACACGGTTTGGAATATGACTTCCACTATTGAAAGAACTCTTCTCACATTTTACGATTTAATTGGTAAATGTGGAACTCGAATAAGATAATAATATATGACAAGAGGATTTATGGGGTCTTCTTGGTCTTTGGTATATATCATGAAGAACATGCACTTGTGTGTGTGTATATATGCATGTGATCCTTAACATGTGAATTGTGGCATCATAAAGAATATTAATTGTATTTGGTGCATGATCCATGGCTTCATTTGGAGGGTATGTTTCTTCAAGTAGAAAAACAAAAAATGGAGACTTATCAACTAAATCTCTTGTGGGTCATTGACCTAATCATTATCAATATTGAGTTTTCTTGATTAGATCAATTAATTAATTAATTAATAATGTGACAAAACCCTAATCCGAATACATTAACAAATCCAAACCCCAAGTTGAGATTTTTGATTACTAAGTTATGTTAAATGTTAGTTTGGCTGTAGTTATCAAATGAGCAGTATACTGCAACCGATCAGATACGGGATCTCGAATATCAACTTTCTAACGATAATTCGATAATGTTACAAAATCATTCAAAATAAGTTAGGATTCCATGTAAAAAAAATGTGGAATCTTGCACCCAATAAGTAGTAGTACCATGAATTCAAAATGGCATGTGCATGCTCCATCACACCAACCACCATCCACGGGTCAAAAGTTGAGGCCAAACCCTAAACAGTTTCTTAAGTCAATTCAAAGGCTTTGTTGATTTATTTTATTTTATTGTGGTGCTACATAGTCTTCACTTCAATTCAACCTTTTAAAAGAATAAAATTCCATCATCAAAGTATTATAAAACAATTTGCTTTATAAAATCTAATTAAAGATGTTAATAATTTAAAACTCCATAATCATTCATTGATTTTCTTGATACCTCACCCACCTGGTCGGTAACAATTCATAAATCTTAAACAATAAATAAATCAATAATTAAAAAAACCTATGCAGCAATAAATGTTACAATCATTAATTCTTTCAAGATATAAAAAGTTATTCAACCGTGTATTGATATCGAAAATTATCATTTACTTATTATGGTTTAAGGGTATCCGTTCAATTCGTTCTACTTTATAATGATAAAACAATACAAGTATTTTACATTTAAACTTCACAAATCTTCCAAATTAATCTTACCATATCCAAACATTAGTGATCTTTCTGGTGGAATGTTGCATTCACATCATTCAAAGATAGAAGTGAAGTGATGATTGATTGGCTCTCAATATGTCTAGGGTTCTTGCATCTTCTATTTCAATCTTTCTTGGATTCTTAACTTATATTAACAAGGAAAATTTGGTGTACCAAACAAGATCACAAAGCAATCCCCCAATGATCATATTTAGGATTAGGAACAGTAATTTTATTTAGAGATCTTGAAAAAGAGTAATTTAACATGGAATAAGAGTCTTGAATGTAATTGAATTAGCGTTGAAGAGAAGCTTAATACCATTATTGTGATATAAATGCAAAGATTATTGTCTAATGCTTTTTCACATTCCTTTTTCTTTTTATCTTTTTGACTTTCCACCCCTTGTAAAATGATTACTTGCCAGGAAAGTTACATGAGTATTGTGTATAGTTTCTTTTGAAAACAAACAAATTAAAAAAAAATCGGCTCTGATCTTCAACAGGGCTCATTTTATTGAGTGAGTGGCTGCTGTTTTACCAGCAACATTGAAGAAGATCAGTCCATTGCTTTGAACAAGTGCATTGGACTTTAATGAAAAATTTGGTACCGATAATCACGTTTGATCAACACACACTCTCTCTCTCTCTCTCACTCTGTCACTGTCAAATGTCACAAACAAAATGACTATATCCATGCACTGTTCTTCCAAACATGGTGTGTCATTCACACACGGGAAAATGTTTTTTTTTTGGTTTTGTTTTTTTGTTTATTCTTTTTCCTATTTGTATGTTAAAACTCGGTCGTTAGATAGAAATATGATATAGATATACCAATTTAGGTGCAACTAGAAACAACTTTTGTGCATCGATTCTAAATTTATATAATCTGTGATGATATGTATTTTCATTTGAGTTCGGTTCATTTATCGACAGGTTTGTTGATCTTGCACGAGAGAGGCTGATATAAGAGAGCATGTGTAGTTGAACACTAAACAACTTTTGAACATTCAAATGTTGAACCAGAAACAGAAAATTTTAATCCAACAGATGACCAAATGAATGATATATATATATATATATAAGAAATGTCTAATTATACAGGCAATCATATACAAGACAATAAGTATAATCTTGATCAACTTCAATCCTATACTAAAATCACCCCCATAACGAACTTATATACATGCGCGCGTTCACGTACCTCCTCCTCTATCCCATCATCAACACTCTCATATGTGTCGAGAAAAATATGAACAATCCCCCTAGTTTAGGATTTAACCGTCACGAAATCGTATGTTTTACGTAAACAATTTGCCTTCATGTACAATATACTTACTCCTCAACAGCTTCCTCTTCTGCTGTTGTTCTTTCTTGGCTGATAAAATGTGAATGTTCGCGTCTGAGAACGCCTGAAAACCTCAAAAATGTACACCATTATTATAACTGCATATCCTTGAAAATTTCCTCAACCAGGTCTCCAATAATGAGACATTCCACCTCTCTTCCCAAATAAGTGATTTCTTCATCCATCAAGCCGGACCAAGGGGCGGATCCCAAATCCTGTGTCAACAAGCTATCAAGTGAGTAGTGAGATCTGTCGGATGGAGGGTATAAGTATGCACGGATAGTTTCCCATACAGAATCCAATAACTTCCTTCCGTGTAGAGGTTTCAACCGGGAAGAAGAACCAATGATTTTTCTCCTGAATCTAGACATGGTCACAGGTGGTCCTATTAAGATTGAAAGTGCTTCATTCAACAAATCAAGTAACAGTTTGCGATCCACCTTCATCTGGATGTGATCCTTCACCGTGGCTTCATTCTCTTCAGGCGATTTCCTGTAAGATTCTTCAACTTTTTCAAAGACTGAGCTGCTTATAGGCTTTGCCAACGGATCCCACCTAGACAAGAACTTATCCGATGAACCATCATAAAAACCGGAGGCAATAAGCAAGTCTCTTATATATGCTTCCGCCTTGTCCTCTAAATCGATTATTTCAGACTCAGTATCCTGTTCAGTTGCTATATCCTCTGGCCTGCCGGACTCAAGCTCATTCAATTGCCTGCGCAACTCTGCATAATCAACAAATTTAAAGGACTATCAGAAAGAATTTCACAAAACAACTTATCATGTGTCAAAACCATGATATGAGCAACTTGCAGCACTGAAAACATCTCTAAATTCATGAATGAGCCACATTCGCAACATTAAAAATCGTATAATCACATGTAATATGAATTGAAAGTTTAGGAAAGAATGTGTCCATACCACTCAGATTAGAACTGATATCTCTAAAAACATGTGGCATGCCATTATCTTCACCAAGAGTTACATCCGGTGTTGATATTGGGCTGAGATAATCTGTTAGCCTCCAGAACTCTTCATGAGTGCTACTGCACACAGATGCAGGGCTAGGGGGAACCTCAGTGGAGTTCTCCTGAGACCAGAAGACATGTTAATCAGAGACAAGCAGCGAATGACATGTGAATCCTTAACATAAAAATTAAAGAAATGAGTGGTTTTTAACGTTTTCCTTACATGTCGCTCGCCAAAGTTCATCATTACTGTTGGTCCATTCATGATATCTTTTACAGGATTATATTCAGCACTAGATGAATCTGTCGTGGACTGAATCTTCTTTCCAAACAGCCTTCGTCTGAGAGTGAAATTGTATCTAAAATTCGAGACTTTTTCTTTGAAATTAAACCTTTCTTTCTTCCTTCTTCTCACATCCATCGACACATTATCAAAAGCTTCATGCTTCCTCCTAATGTGTGCACCAGTTAAAATGTGACGATCCTCTAGAAGAAGCTGCCCAAATGATGTTCCTGATACAGGAGCTGACAGAGACCGAATGAGATTCCTAGGCGACAATTCTCTATTAACCACTCCACCATCATCTCCATGCCTGAAAGATCTAGTTTGCATTTCTTGCTCATCTTTCTCAATTTCCCAGTGATGCCAATCATTTCCAGCTATTGAATTATCTCCCGATTGCTTCAGTCTGAACCTTTCGTTATCTAACACACAAGATCTCGATCTTCCTCTAACAACTCCCCGAACATCTGAGTGAGCTTCTTTCCTTAGAACATTCCTTAGTCTTTCTGATAAGAATCTCCTGGTATCCTTGTTGATGAACTCTGGAGAACCTGATCCATTGGACTGAATTTCACTCCTATATGATCTTGTCGATTCTGATCGAGGAAGATTATTCATTCCAAAGTCCCTGGTAACACTCTCTCTGACATGCTTTGCTATATGTTGAGCAATCTGTTTAGGATCTGATGGCTTTTCACTGAAAGGGGTTTCGATTCCACTTCCTCTGACAACCGAACCCTTTTTAAGAGTACTTTTACCTTGCAGCTCACATTTCAATCGTTCCTTCACCTCCTCGAGAAAATCTTCGATACTACCTTTTTCCTCTAGAGTTCCCAAGGAATTAGTCCAGGACCCTTCATGGTCATTAATTCTATCAGGACCGGGCTTCAAAATCACTATTTTCGTAGGAGTATTGTCCATTTTCTGATTGTAATTCATCAGGGAAGAAGATTGCTCAAAATCTCTACTTGTGCTTCTGCTTCTCAAATGATGTGATTCCTTTTCCTCAGTCGGGAAGAGTTCCGATTTATGCCTGTGATGCTGCAAACCACCGCCTTTTTCATGCGATGTTGATTTCAATGTTGCACTCTTAGTTGCATAAAGTGCCATTTTTTCCTTGTTGAGTTTCTCTTGAGCAAACCACTGTCTGGGAATGTTATCAAGGTCAACAATCTTTGAACATTCTTTAAACCTGGCGGCCTGCCAGGCCTCAAATTCTTTCTTGAACTTTTGTAGTTCCTCCTCTTGAGGATGTTCTCGAGGCTTTGGCTTTCCTGATTTCTGGCTGCTGTTCCACCTATCACCATCTCTGTCGTTAGTAGAATAAGCCGAGTCAAGTTCCATCTGCCTCGAAGAATTTGAGTTAGAAGAGAAATTATAAGCAGCAGAGCTCCTTCCATTCTTTTCCTTTTTTGGAAACTTGGTTCCTGTGGGATCACTCTTTTTCTCAATTGGCTGAGTTACCGGTTTAGTATCTATCGGAAACGTGTCCATCCCCATTAGTCTAGCCACAATGCTAGGTGTATTCTGTCTGGTGTTAGACTGCCTGGATGATATTTCCTCATTAATCAAATTCTTCATCGGTGCCTCAATCGGGTAACAATTCTTTTCAGACCAATCTTCTTCAACTGGATAAGAATACTGAATTCACAGAAAAAATACATTTGAATTCGTAAGTGGATTGCCTTGGACTTGCTAACTGACTCATAAATACAATTGTTCTGACCCAAAATTTGCAAGGGAAAGCAAAGTATAATAGTAGTAAACAGTTACCGGCACATCTCCATCAGCACTATAGCCATAGGAAGTTTCTACTTGGAGTTCCAAGCTATTTCGAGGAGCTTCCAGGCCTGCAGAGCAGTTGAATCAAATCAATAAGCATTTACTTATCACAAGCTTCATAGAGAAATAGAACAATAAGACATAAATTGAAGTTAGAACCACATTTGACATCATAATAGGTGATTGATCAAGCTTTGAGAACCCTCTCTCAAGTCATTCTTGAATCTAAGGGGTTCGTCTATCTACAAACCAAATAAACTCGTCCATGCCAATAACAAGAGGGTGATCTTACTTACCGTCAACATGTTTCTTCTGTGCGAGAATTTTCCTGGCCATACTGCTCTGATTGAAGTCAAAAAGATGCAATAATCCTCCCATGCAGCAGCAGCAGGTCTATAAGAAAGCTTTCATGTGTTTGCTACTGCATTTACATCTACCCCATTAAAACACGAGTACCGTTCTTGTTTACCAAATCCAGCCACAGTCACAGACTCACAGACTATCACTGAAAGAGCAGAAATGAAAGTGAATACATCTATGAACTTGTTGAAACAACTAAGAATCATAAATGTAGTATTAGTGACATACACATAACAAATCACCAAACAGTTACTGTATCATGTAATCACACAAACAACAATTATATAATAATCAAGAGCTCATCAAAAACAAACAAACAAATCCATTTGATTGAAAGGTGTTTGATCCTCTTAACCATTATTACAAATTCTTTGGACACACATTATCCACACTAAAAAAAGCAAAATGTACCTAAATAATAATGTACACTAAAAAGGCTAAGTTGAGGAGGCAATTATTTGTGGGTACACACAAATTTTTCATAGACATGTTTTATTTATCTCCATGATTGATTGATAAATAATGCTCTCATTAGTCACATTATTGCTGCTCCTACAAAAAAGCATACTTGGGAAACTTCTAGCCAACCATTTTTTTTTTCTTTTTTTGCTATATACAAAGCAGATTGTGATCTTGAATCTTATTAAGGAAGGCAGACATTTCTCATTAACATTTATGTAATTAAAAAACAGAAATAGTGAATTTAAATAAATAAATAAATAAAAATTATAAAGTTGCCGACAACATTAATGGAGTAGAGCTGGAATTGGAGAATCATTCAAGAGTCAAATCAAATTATGATATTTCCAGTTCATGAGCAAAGACAATTATATGAAACAACATCAAAATTCAAAATCAACCCAGATGAAAATCTTGGATTTGACCCCCAAATCCACAAAACAAAATCAAAAATTTCCCATGAAAGATAACTTGTTTTTGTTTTTGATTCGAAAAAAGTTTTCATTTTTAAGTCGTTGAAGACTAAACAGAGTCAACAGTCAACACCCTTTACTCAAATGGTTTTCAATACTTCAAAAAACAAAAACAAAAAAATAGCAGAATTGAAAAGACAAAAAACTGTTAAAAAAAATCTCAAAATCGATTCTTGTTCATGTAAGCTCTGCAAATGAGAGGCTTTGGAAACTCACCGTCAGCACTAGAACAGAAATTGAGGAAGAAGCATCAAAACGGCGCCTTCGTCAGAAGTGGAAGCATCCAATCCAAAGTCTGGTTAAAGTGAAGAAGAAAACAGAGGATCTCATTTGGGTTGATGAAAAGAACAGGGAACAAGTACAACAGAGGAAAAAAAGAGGTTTTGATTTGAACAAAAGTAGAAATTCAAAGAAAGGATCTGTATAAAGAAAAAGCAGAGCATTTAATAATAATAATAATAAAGAAGATGATGAAGAAGAAGAAGAATAAAAGTATGTGAAGAAAAGTTATACTTTTGGTACAGAAGCAGAGGAGGCCATTGCTGTAACAAGTAACCACCAGAAAGCAAAGCCTTTCAATTTTATTTTTTTAATGTTCTTAATTATCTGTTTATTCTACTTTTACAAATAAATAAATAAATATATTTTTTATTTTTTATTTTTTATTTTGTTTTTTGGATTTTTAGAGAGGTAAATATAATTTGGTCATTAATGAGGTGCCAAAATAGGTTGGTTGGAATAAAAGAATATTCACAAATGTTTTTAAAGTATTTTTTTTTTTAATGTTATTATTTAAAAATATAATTTTTCCGAGTTGGGTTATTTTATAATTTTGTGGTACATATATAAATATATAATACTTATTTTTAGTTTTTGTTTTGATAATATCTATTAATTCGGGATCATGTATTTTTTTGAAAGTATTTTTTCGAGCCGCTGAACTAAGAGTCATTTGCCCAAATCTTAAGCTCGTTCATCTACAAGCTGAGCTACGCCCTATTGGCAATACTTATTTTTAGTTAAAAATATATATATAATACATATGTTATATACCATGTTATATACTTGGAAATTATTTTTCTTCTGTTTTTTTTTTTTTTTTTTTTTTTTGTGAAATATAAAAAAATTCCAAATTTTTCTCAATCATTTGAATATTTATACTAGGGTAAAAATGATTTTAGTCCCTCTAGTTTGCCCTATTATACCGTTTGGTCCCCCTAGTATCAGGATTGGCCCGTTTAATCCCCATAGTTTAGGCTTATTGTTGGTTAGGTCCCTGCCGTCCAATTCCGTTAGGGTTTTTAAAAAGTCTGTCAATGGGGTAAGGGCAAAATGGTAAACTCTATTAAATTATAAATAGTTTTTAGAGGTAATTACACCAAACTCCCCCGAGGTTTGCTCTTTTATACGTGGAAACAACTTTACCGTTAATTGACATTCACCTCCCCTGCCGTTAGGGTTTGACCGTCCAATCTAACTGTTGACCTTGTGAGAAAGGGTAATTTCGTCCTTTAATAATTTATATACTGTACACGTCAGCCATTTATTTTCTTTTAATAACAAAATCAAATAAAAGAAAAACAAAAAATGAAAAAAGAGAAAAATGAAAAAAGAGAAAAATGAAAAACAATAATTAAACCCAAAAATCCCTAAATCTAAAACCCTCAAAATCCCTAAATCAAAAACCCCAAAATCGTCTTCAACCCAGTACGTCTTGAGGTGGAGCGACGACGGCGTGCAGCTACGGCACGGAGGTGGATTGACGAGGCCTGGAGGTGGAGCGACGACGGCGACGACCAAAATCGGAATTAGATCAATGTTTGAAATGGCGAGATCGACGAGATCTTGCGCGATCGGAGTTTCTTGCCTTCAACGGTGGGTCTCTACTGCTGAAAATCGATGATGAGGAGGATGGAGATGGTGGATGGCATTTTTTTTTTCCAGTTTTTGGGGTTGAATGTTGTTGATTTTTTTTTAAAACTTTTTGGGGCAGAGGGAGAATGGGGGATTTCGATTTTGTGGAGATGTTTGATTTTGGTCTAGTTTGATTTTTGTGTTGTTTGTTTTTTGGTGTTTGATTTTGAAGAATGATGATGATGATGATAATGGATGGCGGGCAGTGGTGGTGGAGGAGAGGGATGATAATGATTTGGGTTTGGATTTGTGGTTTGGATTTGTGGATGGTTGATGAAGATGATGGTTGATGATGATGATGGTGATGGTCGATGATGATGATGGCTGTGGGATGATGATGAAGATGATGAGGGTGTCGAACGATGATGAAGAAGAAGATGTACAGTATATAAAGTGTAAAATGACGAAATTACTTGGAAATATTTGAGATTGAAGGATGGTGATGATGGTGGAGAGATGAGGTTGATGATGGGGTGGAGAGATGATGAATCATTTGTCTTTTTTTGGTGATAAATCTGGAGATCCAAATTTTTTAAGATTTTTTAATTTACCTTAGTTTGAGTTTCCAATTGAAGATGGAAGATGAACATGATGAAGTTTTATTATTATTATTATTATTATTATTATTATTATTATTAAATCTGAATTTTTTTAATGGAAAATTAAAATAAAAAAACAATTACTTTTTTTAAAAAATTATTTGTTGATCATTCAGGAGACTTAACTAACTAATCTCCATGTTTTTCAATCTTTATTTTTTAATTAAATTTATTGAAAAAAAATTAATTCTATTTCTTTGTAATATATATATATTTATAAATAGATTAAGAGCTTTTTTTTTCTTTTTAATTGTTTTATTTTTATTTTTTTTATTTTGGTGTTTTAGGGTATTTCTGTCTTTTGATATTTTTTAACGGTCAACATTCAATTTAACGGTCAAACCCTAACGGTAGGGGAGGTGGGTGTCAATTTTTGATAAAGTTATTTCTTGGTGTAAAAGGACAAACCTTAGGGGAGTTTGGTGTAATTTGCTCTTAAAAAATAGATGACTTATTTAAAAAATAACCAGGGGCAGCAGGGTCATTTGACCCGCTGTCCCTGTCAGAAGCCACTTTTTACACAGAAACCGTTACAGAAGGACCAAACGGGCCAATCCTGATACTAGGGGGACCAAACGGTATAATAGGGCAAACTAGAGGGACTAAAATCATTTTTTCCCTTTATACTATGAACAGTCCAAAAACAAAACGACAAATTAATGTCAATTGAATGGAATTATTTTTATTATAAATAAATAGATAAAAAAAAACTAAATAAAAATTAAGGAAAATAAAAAAAATAATAATAATAAAAGTTTTTATAGCACGTAACGAACAGCTCATGGACAGTTGATTATGCGCACGATGCCTCCATTTGGCGCCATATAAAACGGAAACCTATTATTCTATTAACAGAATCTCTTTGTCTTTTCTTTTTTTTTTTACATATTATTTTTTCTCATTCTCTCTTCTTCTCTATCTAGATTTACCACAAACCTCCTCTAATCATAGCCGTTCATTTTCCCTCCGATCGATGGCTATGAGTAGTAAAAAAAAAAATTAATAAAAACACTCATTCAGCTTAATAATGTTTCTAGTATGAATTGTTACACTACAGGTAGTATTTAAAATAATACAATTACACAATTATATGATCTAGTGCATCGAAATTTCATAAATATACAAATACCCGTCAAATATCTCATATATTCTTTTAGTATGTCGTTGAAAATATTTAATATTTTAGAAATACATGTTAACATTCCGTGTTCTAATTAAATGGTCTTTCGTGGCCGTGAGAATATAATATATTCCCACGAGCACATGCAAGAGTTTGACTAGTCTAGGGTAGGGTTTGTTGCTGATATTATAGGGTTGTGCTTGATAATTAAGATTGAGATTTGAGAGAGTGATGTAATGAAATCTTCTTATTAGTTTATGTGTAAAGTTTGAAAGTAAAATATTTTTATAATGGATCGTATGAAAAGAATGAATAAATGTAACTTTCGGCTAAGTAAATGAAACAGTTGTGTGGTATGCCTTTTTTTTTTTTCATGAATAGTAGGTGTCCCAATTCCTCAGACCTCATCATCTTCATTGTGGGGTTTATAAGTCTTTTTCAATTCAAAGGGGAAATCATCATTTACTGATCCTCTCATCACTTATTGATGTAAAATTTTATGAGATGAGAAATTTTATAAGCCAAGTATATGTCTATATATGTCTGCCTCGTTGAAACATTTCTCTATTTTTGGACGCCCTCAAGGTTATTTTATTTGAAACCTCAATTATGAAATCATTTTTCCTCCACTTCACCTCATAA
This sequence comes from Acer campestre, assembly GCA_954870605.1. NCBI lineage: Eukaryota > Viridiplantae > Streptophyta > Magnoliopsida > Sapindales > Sapindaceae > Acer > Acer campestre. Next base: position 609,993 of record OX940800.1, read on the forward strand.
CGCATGGTGTTCTTAAAGAGAGATTTATGTGCATGCTTTCACATCTTCTTAACTTGAAATGGATAAAGAGATGGAAGGTTTCCATTTTTTAGGATACTTTCGAGAACATATCCGGTGAAGATTGAATGAGACTTGTAGCTCAGAGGATTAGAGCATATAGCTACGAATCATGGCCCATAGAGTCGGGGTCTCTCTCTCTCTCTCTCTCTCTCTCTCTCTCTACATATATATATATCATACCCGGTACATGCATTATGGTATGACACGTCATGTGAGTTAATCAATCAAATGTCAAATATTGCTTGTGGAATTGAAGTTATATACTATGGTTATTTTTAGACGAGATGAGAATGGTATGATGATATACCTCTCATACATACACCACGATGTTGTGAGTTTGAGTTCCCTCCTTTCAAAAAAAATATTATTATTCTACATTGGTGGTGAGGGGTTCAAATCTCACTATTTACATTTCTAACGAGATAGGGTTGGTCCGATAGTAAATCTCTCATATCTATATCATGAATTTATGGGTTCGAGTTATTCCCGAATTTATGTAATACAACAAGCATGACGAGCTTAAAGCGAGGTTGTTAAAAGTGTAGTTCCCGATAAATAAATAAAAGAAAAGTAAAAACAATAAAAAGCCAATCTCAAAACAACTCATGAAGACGATGATATTGATGGGGTGTGGCTTTTGAAGGCTTTTCAAGTGTTTAGTTGTAAAGTAGCCGTGGAGCTCTTCTTATCTAATGAATAATGATGTGGAGAGCCTTTGATCATGTGCTTGAAAGCCCCCCATCTCAGTACCATTGTGTGACTCCATTATTACATTGTAGGGCCTCTCTTGCTTCCAAGCATTTTCATGCGACAAACGTATCACGTCATTTATATAAATATACAACAGTTTGATAAGATCAAACTATCTATTACGCGGTAATTGAAACCATTATGAAAGCTTATTTTGATTGTTCATATGCGGACGTGTTTTATTAATTAGGTGTACGAATAACATGATACGTTTGTCTATAGCAAAGACGGTAGACCAAGGTTGCTTTTTCATTATGACCCACGTGGCAGGAGGAGACTTGGACAAGTTTGGTGTCTTTGTAAAGATGGCCATTATTTTTGGGAGGGGACGGCTGTTGGGGGGAGCTTCCTCCATCATCATCATCAGTTTGATGGACCACTTTGTCTGCCTGCTGCTGCAATAAAGCATCTTTATAATGGCTTGGGTTTGTTGTTTTCATGGGCCTTGATTAAGGCCCATTTATTTATAGATGATGTTAGTCTATCATTATCAAACTACTATCGACTATCGAGTAGACATGTAAAATGAGCCGAGCCAAAGCCCTAATTTTAATCCCTAATCGGGATTGAGGATTGGGTATTGACCGAGCCATAAATATTTTACTGAGGTCGACACTGTTTATAAACTCTATCCAGAGATTGGTTACCTACAAAGGTTTAGGCATCTTGTTACGCTTTAGCTTGCTTTGTATATAATACTTTAATCACGGTATACCCTCACGTCCAACCCTTCGGGTTCAAGGGGATTGAAAATCGAGCTCGATCCATCCAATCACAAGGATCGGACACAAGCTTAACCCTAAATATAAATCCTAGGCACTATTTGGGCTCGAGTTGCTCAGCCCATTTGATACAACCCCTATTGGAAGGGTATGACCCAAACTTTTGGCCCAACCTTAACAATACTCAACCCAACAACTCAATATATCATACATAATATTTTTTTCAATTCGAATAATTACTCCCACAAATTACACGATAAAATCCAAATAATTATGGTTACTAATGAATACCACACCACCTAAGTAAAGAAAGTATATGATTGTTGTCTAAAGATATAGAAAAAAATAATCTTCTAAATCAATTAATATATGGATACTTTACAAAAATCCACTAAAAACGTTTAACAATTTAATACACTTCCTTTTCTTTTCTTTTATTACTTTATATAACACGATCCGATAATGACATTTGTTTTAACAAATATTTACCTATTTGGATTTCTGCCACGTAAACCTAATCAAATAGTACACCTGGGACCGATCTGGAGGGGACCCACACACATTGACATCATAAGATGAACACACGTGTTGTCGTTTAACTGGTCCGATGTAGGTCGCTGTCTTGAGTAAGATGGTCAAAACAATTTCCTAATCAGCAACATTTGAATCACCTAATCAGCCTCCACGTGTGCACACCACCTTAATTGATCTTATTTTATTATAAAAGGAAAACAAAACCGATCAGTTTTGTCTGTCACTCTTGTCTTGTCTTCTTCTCAAACTGCAATCAACCGTTTTGTTTTTCACTCACTCTCTCGTCGGTTTTCTCAAAGCAGACCTCTCTCTCTGTTTTTTTTCTTTCTCTTTTTTTGTTTTCAAAACAAAATCTGAAACTTCTCTTTGTTCGATTTTCGAATCGATTCAACTTCCCAGAAGAATTATTTGATGTTTGTGAAAAAGCTAGTGGAGAAGGCTTCTATCAAGAAGGTAATTAAACTGATCCATCCCTTCATATTTTATATCACATTTTTACAAAAAAAAAAAAATGTCTCTGTTTTTTTGTGTTTTCGTTTTCGAAATTAAAATCCAGAAGTAGTTGCTTAGATCTGCATTGAAGAAAAATATGTTTTTTTTTTTTTTTTTTTTTTTACTTTTTTAAGTTTTATTTCTGTAAAATGGAAACATCAAAAGTATTTATTTTTCATGTTGTAAATTTTATCTTGCCATTTTCGGGAAATAACAAGCTGCTGCTAGATAATTTATGTTTGATAATTCATAATTTAGTGATTTTAATTGATCAAAACCTCGGATCCATTCCCGGAGCTCTGTTTATAAACTTTATTAAAAGTCTTTGTTGTTTAATCACAATTACGTCAATCTAAATAAAGATTAAAAGAAAAAAGAAGCCTGTCTTAATCTTATCCTAAACACTGAAATCATTTAAAAAAACAATTCTATTGACTATTATATATATTATATTAATTAATTAATTAATTTTGCGTATATTTCAGGTCATCTTAGATCAGAATTCAAATACATGAAAATTTTAAAATATACAATATATATAAATAAATAAATAAATAAACTTTTAAAAATTTAAAATGGTCAGCATTGTCCATGTGATGGGTCGGTGGTCTTTAATAGTTTAATTTCAAATAAGATTGCATGGACCATGGACCCATGTCGTATCAGATCTCTCCACGTAAGCGAAATGACTCGGGCCCACCATTTGAAACTGGGTGACTTCAATGTTAGAAACTCTGCTCTCTCACCTTCCTCTGTTTACTCTCCCAAAACCAAATCTAGTTTCTGTTACTTTTAACAGTTATGTAAAAATGTACCAAATGCTTTTCTGTTCTGATAATTTCGTAAAAATTTTGGACTTTCAAGACATGTTATTTATGTTAATGCATCTCTAAGGTAGTGATTATGACATAACAAGTTGATGTGAGTTGTGAGTGACTGGTTTTGTTGTATTGTGTTGTGTTGCAGCCTGGTGGAGGAGGAATTTCATCGGATGGTTTGAAGTCAAGTGATGTAGACCCACGTGTGGTGTTTCATTATGGGATTCCAACAGGGTCCAACATGTTTGCTTATGATCCCATCCACAAGATTCTTGCAATTTCCACTAAGTAAGTTTCTCTAAATTCTCAGTTGCAGGGCTCTTGTTCATTGAGATTTGATATCTGGATGAAAATAAATTACAGACGTCCACATCAATAGAATTTTTCCTTTTCGCTTCAGGGATGGTAGAATTAAGTTATATGGGAAGGATAACACTCAAGCATTGCTTGAATCCAGTGAAGCTGTACCCAGCAAGTCTCTACAGGTTTTGAATTGATGTCACTTGTTTTTTCACTGCATTCGTTGTTGTGGATTGTTTAGATTTCACTAATGATTTTGTATCTTTAGTTCCTTCAAAATGAAGGCATTCTTCTGAATGTAACTTCCACGAACCAGATTGAGGCAAGTTACTATATACTACACTAGATTATGCATCGATTTTATATTCATTTATACGAGAATTCTCAAGTGCAGACGACTAGATTTTAGTACTGAACTTGAATAGGTTTAGATTGTGTTGAGTTTTGTTTATATGTATTATAATGCTTCTGTGATCATTATCTAATTTTGATCTGTTTTAGTTCGATTTTATGTGTTTGTGTTTCGATATTAATTTTTCGAAAGGAAATCGTAATTTTAGGTATGGGACATAGACAAGAAGATTCTGTCTCATGTTCATGTTTGTAAAGAAGAAATCACCTCCTTTACAGTCATGCAACACAGTAGCTACATGTAAGTGTGTCTTCACTTCAAAATAAATTGTTGCATAGTGGCTTTTGATGTGTATATGTTGTGATATTTGCATTGGCAGGTATGTTGGAGATTCTGCTGGTAATGTTTCGGTCTTGAAGATTGATCTAGAACCATGTCAGATAGTAAAAATGAAGTATACTATACCTCTCTCAGCATCTCACGGTAAGATACATAGCAGAGACATTTTCTATCTGTATTCGAATTTATATGCATGTTTCTTCTTTGAGGGTTTCTCTCTTTCATAAATTCATTCAGGGAATGAAGTTTCCGGTGATCCTGCTGTGGAACATATACTGCCTCAACCAACAGCTGAAAGCAAAAGGTACTAATCTCAGGCCATGTTTTTAAGGTTAAGCGAATTTTTCGATGTTTTGCATTGTTTGATTCGTGCAAGCCCTCATGTTTCATTTAGTTTAATGCAGGATTCTTATAGTATTTAGAGATGGCCTAATTACTTTGTGGGACATTAGAGAAAGCAAATCTGTTTATGCAGCTGGGGGAAAGATGTTGCAGGCACTGCATCAGGAATCAAAGCAAGTGACTTCTGCCTGTTGGGCATGTCCTGTTGGAAGCAAAGTTGCTGTAGGGTACAGCAATGGAGATATTTTCATCTGGGGTACTCCTTCCACAGCAAATCTAAAATGTGAATTATCATCAGATTGTGGCACTCAAAACACTCCTATTTGTAAACTCAATCTCGGATACAAGTTGGAAAAGATCCCTATAGCATCGTTGAGATGGGTTTACTCGGAAGGGAAGGCAAGTCGACTATATATCAGGGGCGCTTCTGACTTGGTGTCTGCAAACTTAGTGCAGGTAGTTGCATTAATTGTGATCATTGTCTAATGCTGTTTTTCTTATATTTTTCTCGACATGAGAATATGAGATGAATTTACCGAAGTGATACCTGTTATGGATCAGGTACTTTTATTGAACGAGCATACTGAATCTCGCACAATTAAGTTGGCACTAAATTTGTCTGAGCCTTGTATTGACATAGAGATCATATCAAGCTCAAGTGAACCAAGCAAGCATAAACAAGACGCGTTTTTGTTGCTTGGAAAGTCAGGGCATGTTTACGCCTATGATGATTGCCAAATCGAAAGGTATCTCCTACAATATCAAACAAGGTCTCCACCATCACTTCCCAAAGAAATCATGGTGAAGATACCATTTATCGATTCAAGCATCACTGCAGTAAAATTGATCACAGACAGCTCATACATGTTCAGTTCTTCGGATGAGGTAGCGTATTGAACAACAGCTTTTTTGTAGAATACATTCCGTATATGATTTTTTTTTTTCAACAGTAGGGTAACTGTGATGTTTCTAATCATGTAGGATTACATTTTGCTGGCAAAAAGTATTCCATCTCTTCTTCCTTCCGATGCAAAAACTAAAGATGTATCATCTCATCCATCTCACTTAAGTGGATTCGCGAAGGTCAAAAACTTGTACATAACTGGACACAGTGATGGAGCTATAAATTTTTGGGACTTATCATGTCCATTCTTCATCCCACTTCTATCATTAAAACAACAGGTAACTTTTCATCAAACCTCCTTAATGTATTATGTTTACTAGTACTTGGTAATTGTTAATTCGATTTACTTTTCGAAGTCATATTATTGTAATGGTTTCTTGATATGCAGAGTGAAAATGATTTCTCTTTGAGTGGCATACCGCTGACAGCATTGTATTTTGATGGGAGCTCTCGCGTTCTTGTATCTGGAGATCAAAGTGGAATGGTGAGGTGACATTGTTGTGATTTAGTGAAATATATAGATTGATCTCTCATGGTTGGATAATCGTGTGATATCTATAATCTGTATTCATGATATGCAGGTTCGCATTTTCAAATTTAAATCTGAGCCACATGCCACAGAGAACAGTTTCATGTCATTCACAGGTATATAAGTAGGTTCATATGATTCAATCATGCAACAATGTCTTCTAAAAGCAAGCATTGTAAGTTTTCTTCGGTCTCTTTTGTCAGGTATGAAGAAAGGAAGTAGCCATAGTGTTAAAGTTATAATGGTTAACGGTGCTATAATTTCTTTGAACGTAAGCCACACTTCGCGACATCTTGCTGTTGGAACGGATCAAGGATACGTAAGTTCTGCTTGTCGATTAAACTTATTCCATTCATGTTTTCAACTCAACTGATCTTGTACTGGTTTTTCATACAGATTACATTAGTTGACATAGAAGGGCCTATGGTGTTATATGAGAAACATATAGCAAGTGAAATTTGTACAGGGGTCATATCTATGCAGTTTGAGACTTGTAATTTGCTTGGTTTTGAGAAGAATGTTTTGGTGGTTGCAACTAAGGATTCATCGGTTTTGGCTCTCGATAGTGATAATGGAAACACATTAAGCGCTAACACGATTCATCCCAAGAAACCATCCAGAGCTCTATTCATGCAGGTTCTCGGTAGGCACTATACGCTCTTTACATCAAGATATCATTGCCTAGATTACTGATTTCTTAAATAAACAATCCAAACGAATATATTTTTTGATTGAACACAGATGGACAAGATGCATTAGCTGCTAGAGGAGCTAATCCAGCTGAGAATGGCATGCTAAAGCAGTCGTCAGCAGTGCTGCTATGTTCGGAGAAAGCAGTTTACATATATTCGTTAAATCATGTTGTTCAGGTAAAGAGTCTATAATCTATGTGGGCACTTGTGTTTCACAACACAGCTTTAGCTAAAACTTATCGTTCGTTCGATTTTTCTTTCATTTTCGTATCAGGGAGTCAAGAAAGTGCTCTACAAGAAAAAGTTCCATTCCGCTTCTTGTTGCTTTGCATCAACATTCTCCAATGGCTCTGATGTGGGACTAATTCTCCTCTTCACCAATGGAAAAATGGAGATAAGGTGGTGCTCTTAGTCTGTGTTTTCTGAATTCTATCGACATTTACTATCGGACAACTTATATAACGGTCCTTTTTCATGAATGGTAGGTCCTTGCCGGAGTTAAGTTTACTAAAGGAAACTTCAATTAGAGGTTTCACGTATGCTACGCCGAAACCAAAGTCATTATCTGAGAGTCTGATATGCTCTTCATGGGATGGAGAACTTGTTATGGTACATACAATTTCATATGTATTGTTTGAGGAATTCGTTTTCGAACTCTATGATTGCTTACTTCCTTCCTCTTACAGGTGAATGGTGATCAAGAAATCTTTTTCACCTCAACATTGCTCGAAAAGAATTTCTTTCGGCTTTTGGACACTGTCACGCAAGTCTACGATCAAACAATTCCACAAGAAGGGCTTGTCTATGGAGCCATTGTCCAAAAGGAGAAGAAAAAGGTTAGCAGTAAGCTAGAACCTCTTCGAACTCTTTTCGTGGCCTCGTGGTTGTGGAACTCATAGTTTTCAAACATGTATTTGGTATGCTAGGGTATATTTAGCTCTGTTCTTAAAGGCGGGAAATCGAAGCAGGTCCCTGACATGGAAACGGAGGATACTAGAGAAAGCATTGAAGAACTTTCGACAATATTCTCTACTGCTAACTTTCCTTGCAATTCCAACGATAATACGAATAACCTTGGCATGGAAGAAGATGAGGATGAGTTGAACATAGGTATGGGTTGCCTTTCAATGTCTTCGAAGTTGTTTATAGGCTCTCAATCTTACATTCTTACGAGTTTATAACGAATGCTTCGTGAAGATAATTAACGGTGTTTTTTCTTATTCTTTTTCGTTTTTCGCCTGGAAAGATGATATTGACCTGGAGGATAATACAGAAGAGAAACCGAAAGAACAGAGTATGTTTGCAACACTCAATAAGCAGAAATTGTCAAGCAGCTTCAAGGCTCTGAAAGGTTAGTAGTGCAAGACGATGATTCGGGTTTATTCTCCATTAACGTTATGATTTGTCTGGATTAAATGGCTGACTCAACAAAACTTTTCCCTTTCAGGAAAATTTAAACAGACAATGGTCAAGAATGAGAAAAGTAACACCAACGAAGAGCCACAAGATGATAAGAGCAGTACAGTTAATCAGATTAAGAAGAGATACGGGTTTTCTTCTTCGGGTGTAAGTATTCATTCATCATAACTTAATGCCACGTATTTAGCGTTCTATGATTATTCTAAGCGAAAAGATATCACATGTTTGTTTTTTTCTGGATGCAGGAAACAAGTTATGCTAAAATGGCTGAAAGCAAGCTACATGAGAACTTGAAAAAGTTGCAGGTATTCTTTTTAAAGTATTCCCTTCAAGGATCATACAGGATCGGCCATGGTGGTGTTTCGGATTTCGTCTTTTCAATTTCTTTTGTTGACAGAATGTTTTGCTTTATTTGGCAGGGAATCAACTTGAGAACTACAGAAATGCAAGACACGGCTAGGTCATTCTCTTCTATGGCAAAGGAGTTGTTGAAAACTGCAGAAAATGATAAAAGGAGCTCATAATTCGGAACAATATTGAACCATTTTCCATGCCATCTTCATCATAGTTGATTATTTCTTTTCGTCTTTTTTCGATTCTTTTGCTGTATATCGTTTTCGTATTAACAGAAAAGGTTGTTGTGAGCCTACAGACTACATAGTATCTTAAATGATTGGTTTTGGACAATTATGTAAAGCTCAAAAACATTTCTTGTACATATTTCAAAAGCATATATAGAAGACAATTTTCATGCAAATGAACTCTCAGTGAAAAACAACCGATCAACAGACATTTTTTCATGCGATGGCGAGAAATTTAAGAACAAAATGCATCCCGGGCACATGATAATCTTACACAAGCATGTTTCACACCTCTTGCCGAGGCTCGTGAAATGACTTTGAACCCCTGGAATTGTGCAGCAGCATCTAATGCTTCCGTAGTACATCTACCAACTGGGAATAGATAGTTTCTTTAGCAACGTCTCTGTTACTTGAGCTCAGTGTGAAAACAGTTGCCCCTGGCTGATTCTTCAATCTCGCGACTGTACAAGAAAACGATATCCCAGTCATATACAGAGTACGGTAATACAAGTAGACCAAAACACATTCTATGAAGTCATCACAATTTAGTTTCTTCATCGCTTTTCAAGCTCTCAATAAAAATCTAATGACATGGGAATGGATTTCCATGAACATTTTGAAATTTCTCTCGCACAACTATGTTATACATCACCCCTAAGCTCTTTCTGTCTTTACAAGTGCTATCACAGTCGAAAGAAATTCGTGGAACATGTCAACAAGTTGAAGGCAAGTACTTAGTTTTCGACAAATAAATACAGGCAAACGTACATACATACCTCCAGGTATATCTCGGCCTGATTTTGGAATGGGAATGGAAGCCAAAACTGGGATATTTGATTCCAGAACTTTGAGAACAGCTGGGAAGAATGATGAGCTAAACAGCTCCATTTTACCAACTTCATCGATAATGAAGAGATCAGTGTCTTCTTTCACCTAATAACACAGAATGCATACATACTTTTAGACCTTCAAACAGCAGTTGCTTGCCAAAATCCATCACCAAATACAACCATTCAACCGATTATTATGTCCCAAGTAACAAAGCTCAAAAATTTATCAATCTGCTACCATATTAGAATAAACAGTCTCAATTGAAAATAGCTAGTCATCGTTAACAAACAAGCCAACCTGCAACTCCGGCAATGCCAACGACTCAAATGATGCTAAATCTACTTTGTATTTCCCAACAGTAGGCCATCTGTGTGATTCCGGGCTGCCATTGCAAAACATGTTGAAAACCGACAAATTACAACAGCGAAAAGTATGGAATTTGAGGGTGAAGCATATTTCAACTGAAAAAAAAGAGACAATACATACATACTTGTAGAGATTGAAATAACAAATTCAATATGCACATCCAACATCAACATACTATGATAACTAAGAACTCATGAGCAATAATGCAATCAATTTTTCAATTCAGCCAATACATAAAAACTCAAAATCAAATAACTTTTAAATTTTCAATAATCACCAGTCCATATATACACACTACTAGAGTACTAGCACTGCAAGTTACAAGCTATCAGCCAAGTACAAACAAACCCAGATCATGATTCTCATCACTACTATTGAGAGGCAGAAAGAGAGAAGAGACCTTGAAATATTGGTGGAGGCTAGAGGGCCTCTACGACCATCCAAGGTGACCACTTCGAATCCAACCCTTTCACTTCCTTGTCTAATCTCTCCTATTACCATTCAAAAACAAAAACCCAATTAATCATTTGAATTACAAAAATGGATGAACATAAATATATATAGAAAGAGAGATAGAAGAAGAAGAGGAGGAAGAGGAAGAGGAACATTTACGAGTGTAGAAACCCTGAACTTTTAAGGTGGGGTTTGAAACTTTGAGGCTCTCGAAGACTCTCATTATGAGAGTGCTTTTGCCAACTCCCTGCAAAAAAGTTTCGACAAAAACCCAGATTGTGAGAGAGATATATTGTCAATTCAAATCATTGAAATAGAGATTTTACTTACAGGAGGACCTGTAACCAGGAAACATTTTCCAGTTCCTGCCATGGTGTTGTTCGTGAGGAAGGACTTCAGCTGTGAATTATTATTATTATTTTCGCATGATCTCAGCTGTTTAAAAATAGTTTTAATTAATTTTTCACAAGGTTTTACATGAAATCTGTTGATCAATTTTATATACGGTCTTCATAAATTAATAATCAAAACCCCTCTATAAATAATTGGTTTTATTAATTTTAATTTGTTAAGAAAATACATAGATGAGATTTTCCCTTCTTACACCATTTGGGTCCATGTTATTGGAACTCCTTTGCCTGATAAAGATATCCTCATTGGATGGGATGTCTATTGTCAATGCAAATCCCTTCGTCTTCTACCCAAAGGAATCAGATACAAAAAAGAGTTCAAATCATTTTCAGATATTCCCAAAATTTTCCCTCTGTCTGAAATCCAACCCTCATTTGAACAAATCCAAAGAAATGCCCCAACAAGAAGGCAAAGTCAGCAAAATTAGTTCATCAGATTGAACAACTGGCAGATGACATTCCAACTGATGCTGATCGTGGAATCCATTTATTCTGATCAACAACTTCTTGTTCAGAATAAATGGATTCCACATCAGCATCAGTTGGAATGTCATCTTTAATTTTTAAAATGCACTTATAAGCTTCAGGTCCTCAGGATTGACTTCTCGTAGTGTCATTCTTCTTTATCTCAATTAATTAATAGATTTTTTACGATCACAGCATTATTTATAAATATATATAAATTAATTTTGCAAGTGAATTTTTCAATTTTTTTTCTCATTTTATTTGGAAATTGATATCAAATCGATTACCACAAAATCAAATAGAACTTCAATTTAATCAAAATTAACAATATTATCAACTGATATGTACACCTTATATTGAACCTTTCAAAATTTGATTGCCATATATTTTTTTTGAACAATGCTACATACAACCGAAATTGCAATATCGCTGCAGCACTTTGC